>CM060924.1:804012690-805212690 GCA_030737875.1 Allium sativum | reverse complement strand
GGGAGGTTATGGCTAAATTTTTCGAAAATTTAGGGTGTTAGCCAAATTTTTGAAAAAAAATTGAAAAGTTCTTAGAAACTAAAAAGTATAAGAACTTAAGCCGTAATGAAAATACTGGAAGTTGAGTTGATTTGTGAAACAACTTTCAGCTTCGTTCCTTTTCGGGGACGAAAAGTTTTAAGTGGGGGAGATTGTAATAACCCGAAAATCTGAACCAATTTAAAATTTTTATTTTGGCAATTTTAGTGAATTTTGAATATTTAAAATGAATTATTTTAAATAATAATGATGAGAAATTTAATTTGAATAGAATTCGAACGTAAATATTTATATACGTCGTCGTTAGAATATAAATATTTATTTATAATTATAAAAGGAATTGAAAATGGCGTGGTAGTTCGATAATTCGATTTCAAAATTCAAATGAATGTACAGGATTCAAAATAAACCGGATTTTAGCGAAACCAAAAATATTAGAATCTAATTGACAATATCTTTCCAACGAATCCGGGAAATCAAAATTTTATCGCAGGAATCAAAAGATATGTCATGTTGAAAATTCTGAATAGTCGCTATGGAATTCAGGCCCTTAAAAATGGAAATTTTGCAAACGACCTCGGTTTTCGACGAAACCACTTTTGTTGGATCCGGGATGTCTAGTTATTGCTAGATTTCAAAATTCGTAATTTTTCGAATCAATATGTGAGCGTGGCAAAGGAAAACGCATTTGACCAGTTTTAGTTGATTTTAATCGACTGGAAAATGGCCATTTTACAAACAGTCTCAGAATTCGACGAAATTAGTTTTGTTAGGACCGTATCGTCAATACGAAGCTAGAAAATATTTTTCGGGAATTTTTCTAGTTAGTATGTGGCCCCAGTAAATTGAAATGTGCGTTCAAATTCAATATATAGAGTTATATGTTGATTTTGACGAAAACTGATCGAAACAGCCTACGATACATATCCATTGTGCTCGGAATGGGGGTAATTAGTTATGGACGACAGACGGTGGGTTCGATTTCGAGTTCGAAATAAAAAGTTGCTTTTTTGAATAAAAAATAAATAAATAAAATGTCAACTCTCCCTTTAGCCCTCTCTCTCCTCAAACATACCCCCCCCCCCCCCCCCCCCCGTTCAGTTTTCTAGATCGAAAGAAAAAAAACAAAATAAAAACCCGTCGATCCCCCCTTTGCAGATCGCGCCTCCCCCGCCAGAGATGTCACGCCGTCGCCGGTCACCGAGGGGCCGCTACCCTCTCCCCTCGTCTCCACCTCGCGCGGAAGCTCCACAGTCCGAACCCCAACCCCCTGAATGCCCAAACCCACCTCCACGAACCCCTAGCCGTCGCCCCACTTCGACTGTAACACCTCCTCCGATGCTCCACCCTCCGACGCAGCTCTCCACTAGATCCGACAGTAAAACCCCCCTCTCCTGCAATTAACAATGTGAGTTTTCATTTATTTCTTCCTTGTTTTATCTCTTTTCTGCAATGTAAAATATAAACAAAAAGATTAGAGTTTTGTATGAGAAAAGATATAATTTTTAGTGATAGAAAGGTTTAATTTTTATTAACAAAAAGCTAGGATTGTTATGATAAGAAAGTATAGATTTTTATACGTGGAAAGTATAGATTTTTATAACATAAAAATTTGATTTTTCCATATGAAGAACAAGTTAAAAATATGATTTTTATCATATGTGAAGGTTAAAAATATAATTTTTATATTATAGAAAGGTTAGAAATATAATTTTTATATATGTGGAGATATAAAAATATAATTTTTATAGGTGTAGTAAAGTGGAAAAAAAATTAGATTTTTATATATATGAAGTGAAAGTAAAAAAAATCGATTTTTATATAAGTTGCGGATTGAAAATAGAATTTTTTATATAACAAAGAAAATAAAAATATAATTTTTGTTTACGTAGCGAAATAAAAATCTGATTTTTTATTGTATATATAGTGAAATAAAAATGTGATTTTTATTTATATATGAACAGGGGGATAAGAAGTGAGATGGAACGGATTGAAATCAAAAGGGAATTCAGACGGTTCAGAGATTCAGAAATGAAATCGAGGAGTGGAACCCACGGTGAGAACTCCTCACCTTTAATTTAAATTTCAAATTAAAAATATATGCAAGGATGCAGACGGTGTTTAGTAGCACCCGACACCCGTCGTCCACAGACCATGGACGGCTTGTATGCTTGTTTGTTTTTGACGTGTAGTCGATCGTGTGATGTGATGTGAAACAAAATAAAATATTTTATAGTGGAAAATATTCTATAGTTAAAAATATAATTTTTAATGTGTATATAAAATAAATATTTATAAACGAATCGGATGATTTGTTTATATACACTGATTTGACTTATATTGATTGGGCCTCATTCCAGTTTTGAAAAAGAAATATTTGAAACAGAATATTTGAAAATAGAAATATATGAAGCCGTGTTGATTAGATTTGCGCCATTTTTACGTGCACGATATTTATATCGATTTTATTCATTTTTCAATGAATATCGAAGTGATTTCGAAATTCGAATTAAATTGAATAGATTCGAAATTCGAATTAAATTGAATAGATTCGAAATTCGAATTAAATTGAATAGATTTGAAATTCGAATTAAATTGAAATGATTTGAAATTCGAATTAATCGAATTAAATTGAAATTGAATAGAAAATGAATTCGAATTAAATTGAATAGAAAACGAATTCAAATCGAATTGAAATCGAATTGAAATTGAATTGAAATCAAATATAAATGAATGTAAAAAGGAATTTATAAAGAAAAATTCAATTTCGATTTGAAATCGAATAAGAAGTTGAAATCGCTTTGAAAACGAATTTGAAACGATTTATAAAATACGTTTTAAATGGAAATCGACGAAATATATATATATATATATATATATATATATATATATAATGGCCTGAATAGAACGCGCCGCGCTGCGGCAATTCGTGAATTTCGACCATTGACTTCGAATTGACGTTGCGGGAGATCCGACCGTCGGATTCTCTGAAAACCAGAACCGTTGGGTTCGTATCGAAAGGAGCTTTCTAACGAATATTAAAGATTTGAAATCTAACAGTTGGATTTGGAATTATGTCCAAATCAAATTTTGAAAAGGTCGCTGTAAGTGCAGTTCGATGGCCGTTGATGGAAATCGACAGTACGGGCCTTGATAAAATTATTAAAAATAGTAATAATTTGTGTAAAATCATAAGAAATGATTTGTGAAGAATTGGGATGAAAAACTCCATATTTGAAAAGAAAAAAATAGATTTTTATCGAAATGAAATAGTTTTGAACTAGAATTAAAATTCATTTATTTTTGAAATAAATAAAGTGAATTTGAAATGGTTTTGAAATATAACCAGAATTTCCAATAATTGAATTGGAAGGGATTTGAATCAAAATTGTCTTCGGAATATTTCGATGTTGGATTTCGTGATGATACAGATATTGTTATGGGAATTTGAAAGATATATTAATATTGTTATTTCCAATACGATATTTGTTGATCGTAGAATTTAATATTGAATATAAGCCGGTATATTTTCTATTCAGAGCCTTGTATTTAATATCAAATGGGATTTGGGTTTGTCGTGAACGGTGTCTTCATTAACACTGTTCTTAAACCCAGTTGAGAAAAAGACTAAATCTTTTTATTTGGATTTAATGAAGAATACCAATTAAATGATATTTAATTGGAATTGAATTGAAATTGATTTTTGGGTTTATCGTGAACAGTGTTTTAAATAACACTTGTTCTTTAACCCGATAATTAATGGAATGTGATTTTGGGTTGTCGTGAACGGTTTCTTCAAAAATACTGTTCTTAAACCCAAAGGAGTTAAGAAAATCAGAAACTAACTGGAGATTGGTTAAGTTGAATGGTTTCTGGGGTATTGATCTGATGTTAGTTTCGGCCTTCGGGGTTAATACTTAGGGAATTGCTCACTTGCTAATTTACGATTAGGGACTGATTGAAACGTGATGTGATTTTGGGGTTTATCGTGAACCGTGTTTTAAATGACACGGATTCTTTAACCCAGTCAAAGATTAAAGCTAACTGGAGTTTTAATGAATCTTTAATTAGATTGAAAAGATCGAGAATGGAGTATCACCAGTTTTACTCCAGACGGTAGTTAAATCTTTAATTAGATTTGAACGTGAAATGGTAATTGAATTTACCGATAACACCGTGGTGTTAGATATGAAGTATGACCAGTTTTACTTCATAGGATAAATAGGTTGGGATTGGGAAATAAAATAAATAATTACTTCGGTGTGGTTCACTAATCCCGACTAGTTTGAAGTGATATTCAAAGGAAGATTAAAGAATAAATTTAAAAGAATTTATCTTTGATAAAATTAATGGGAACCTTTCCCTAAGAATGTGAAATTTAGAAACTTACTGTTGGTCGGCTAAGATGAATGGTTTCCTGGGTATTGATCTGATGTTGGTTTCGGCCTTCGGGGTTAATATTTGGGAAATCGTTCTCTTACTAATTTACGGTTAGTGACCAATGAATTGGAATAAGGCGTATGTTGTGTTTGTGTAGCACTTTTTTATTATATACGCGAGTTGATCAGAAAGACTGGGTTTATCCCATTCTGAATAACTGAATCGACGATAAGAAATCAAAGATGAGGACGGTGGTCAAAGACCGGAGATCTTCACCTCGTTTGGATAGTAACTGATGTCCTGATTGGGAGGCATCCCGAAATATGGATAATGAGTGGTGATCGTCCAGACGTACGTGGAGATCGATGGGTTTGCGAGGTATATAGTGCCTCCGGTTTCGTTCAGACCCAGAACGAACTTGTAAATGGACTGTGTGTCTGACATTGGATTTTATTCTGTGTGATTGATTTCTATTAAATATATATTTGTTTGGCGGCGGAGAATTTATTCTCTTGCTTAACGCCCTTCTCTGAGACGTACAAGCTCATAGGTTATATATTGATGGATATCAAACGCATGGAGTGAATTGCCTGTGCGGCATGCCTAAGTGGCAACTGATCAAGGCTTCTGTTGTAAAGCAAAGTCTTGTGGTGATGATCAAAGCACGTCCTGTGTGGCATAGCTTTGTGTAATGTTGATTCGTGAGCCTCACACCCCGGTTGTGAACCAGAAACGGGAGAAGGATCCAGGGAGGGCATGCGTTTCTTTCTAGCTAATGGTGGTGTCAGTGCTTAAACTGGCTGACATTTATATACTTTCCACCTCTGTGGTTTTTGCTGTTGCGAGGCGCCTCGGTTATGTCGGTCGATCCGGGACCGATGGAGTCATTCGTTGGCTCATTTACACCCCAAAGGGCGGGGAAACGCAGTGTTCAGGCATTTTAATCCACATCGGTGGACCGGCCCTGTGCCTCCTTGGTGCAGTTGCGACTGTAGCCTGAGGCTCGGGTTAGAGAGTCTCGAATTCGGTAGAGGACTATCTTTTGCCTCGGTTAGCAGATGGAAATCCCACTTCCAATACGTGACTTTGCGGTTTTGATTGTATAACCTATATATGGCGACATAGTGGTATGGGGCACTTATGCCGCCTATGATTGATATTTATGATTGTGTATAAAATCAGAAACTAACTGGAAACGAGCTAAGATAGGTGGTTTCCTGGATATTGGTCTGATGTTGGTTTCGGCCTTTGGGGTTAATGCTTAGGGGATCGTTCTCTTACTAATTTACGGTTGGAGTCTGATTAAGAATTAAAACATGAAATTTAGCGTATCAAGCATTCTTTGGCTATTATAAGGTAAAACCCTATCCTCCGGTTTGTGTTGCATTGTGTGATGGGACCTGGATCTTATAATAGCTTCATTGTTCTTTATTTAGCATTGCGCTGTTTGTTTTATGCACTGGTGTTCTTGGGAGGAAACCCGTTCCTTGTTATACGGCGTGGTCCCTTGATTTACCTAACTTTAAAATAAAGATAAATAATTGTTTTAGTTCTCACACTAGTCCCATAATTGGCCTGGAGTTTATTGTTTTAACCTAAACTCTGGGTGCCCTTATTTTGACACGGGCAGCTAGTAGTTTTGGTTTTGCAGATTTATATTCACAAGATCCTGGTTTACAGCTGGAATGATATCCGGAAAGCTCTGTATTCGTATATCTCTTCTAGTTGTGTTTTGTATTATTTCCGCTGCAATGTATTTAAATGTAATTTAAATCTCTGATATTTCTGTATATTCTTGTAATCTGATGGAATTGTTGTAATATACAATAAAATGTTCTTCTGTCTGCGTTCTGATTCGTCTTGTCCTCAAAGCAAACCGTGCTTTCCTTACCGGGGAAGTTCGCGTCGTTTCATAAAGTGAGCTGGTTGTAGGCAATCACATTAATTGTCTTAATTTTTTTCAAACTGAATCCATGGTAGCAATCACATAATATGTTAACTTAAATATTTAGAATATTCATGGAATGATTTAATATCCAGGAGATAGTGTATAATTTCTTACTATTTTAATGGATGAATGCATATTTTTGCATATATTATTGGGTTCTTTCACTATGTACTACTTAATCGCTAAATGTCCAACACATCTACTTTATCATTCTATGAGTTCTTTCTATATGTATAATTTTCCAAACTAACAAACTTTTGAAGCCATAATATTGTTATATATCTATTAGCCAGAAGTGAACACCAATTCTGCAGATTTCCTTGTAAACTTAAAATTAGATGTAATTCATAAACACTAACCATACCGATACTATAGAAACCCAGGGAAAGTTATGGGTTTGCAAGAGGTAGGCTGCTTTGCAGGCAACAGATATCTCCTAAGATCCATTCACAAAGATCATGAATTATTCTTTGAGCTCCTGGTGCATCGTTTAGGTAGGGATGCAGGAAGATTACAAACTTTGCCTTTCCTCTGATCATATGCAGGGTTTGAAATAACCGTCTTGGAGAAATCAATGTTTCCCACTGACGCCGGAGTCTCCTCAATGTTTGTTGCTATGCTTTGTATAAACTGCTGAGAGTTGGAAAAAAATCATTTGAGGCCTCCTCATAACTTGAACTGTCAGTGTTTACATCTTCCACTAACACCTGATCTTCTTTTGGATCGTAATTGGTCTCTGTATTAAGGGGTGCAGTGTCGTCAATCTGCAAACAGTCAAAACTGATTAGGCACTGGAACAGTAGCTTGTTTGACTTGTTGTTCTTTTTTTGTAATCCTGGGGATATGCTAATCCATCTTAGAGGGGTCGATATTAGCAGCACATGCAATGTCTTCAGTAGTTCGTGATGGACCGTTATACTATCCTTGTCATTGACTTCTCCAAATGTTTTATTATGTTCACTACTTCCAAACACTGTGTCACGCTTTCGCGTTTCTGTTGTGCAACATTTACGTCTACTTCATTTGTTTGCACCTAATTTGTGTAGGACGCAGTCTGCTTCTGTTGCCAAGTTTTCGAAGATCCAGCTTTACAGTTTCGAGGGTTATGCCCAAAAACATTACATTTATCGCAAGGTACTGGCTTGTATTCGTACGATGCTTGAACTTCAAATTCCTCTCCACTGTAACTTCGTTTAACAAACCTGTTCCTTGTCTGAATTATTGATTGTCATACAAATTCGATATTCATAATACTTACTGCCACAATCTTCTTCTATTTTTGTTTGTGGTTTCCATTAATGGAATTCATGACTTTGCAACTACAAAAAATGTGACCGTAAGTTGTTGTAGATTGCCTTCAGGCTGCATTGTTCAGAGCATGGCTAATGGCTACTCTAGAGTGATTTACATTCTCATCTTATGCTCACTCTTTTTTGATGTTATCTGAAGTTAAGTAATAGATAAACTACTTTTATTATGCTTATATATTGGTTGTATTAAGTTAAAATGCATGCTTCTATAATTTTGCTGATGATGGATTGTCAACCTTTGACTTTAGTCATAAATTGTAAAAAACTTGGTTGGTTAGTGGGCATGCCGGAGTTACAATACTACCTCTGTTATCCTAGGTTTCTACTTCCTTACGTCAGTTTACAATTTTTACTTCATTACATCAGTTTACAATTTTTATACTGCATTTTATTACGGCTATATGTTCTAAGAGTAATTATGATTATGTGTGTAGGTGAAACCTACTTGCTCCTTCACATCAGAAATTAATTATTTGACTAACCACGTACATAATGGAGGAACATAAGTGGTTGAGGTAACACCTTCACATTACATTTTTATATGAAATGCGAATATGTGATTCTCTTAGCTAAATAGAGAGTTGTGATTTAGAGAAATGGACATGTCGGATAAAAATACATAAAATCTATGAAGGCAATTTCTACAACTGGTTGAATGAAAAATCCCAACTTAATGTCACTCATGATATGTTTCACTACTTTGTTCATTGCTATGGACCTTATGACATATTTTATTGATGTGTACTTTACTAGTGGTGTTGTTTAGTGATGGACCTTGAGATATACTTACTAATGACCATATAATACAATTTCTGTTGTATGCATCATAGTGTGTCGATCCAGAAACATAATTTGGTTGAATGTGAAACATTTTATTATTTAGAAAATTTTATTTTTGGCATTATTATTTAGAGAAATATGTTGTTGGCATTATTTAGAGAAACACATGAAAGTTAGTTTATTAACTCCAACACGTCTAAACCTGAGTTTATTCTACTAAGATTACTACTTTTCTTTTGTCTTTAGCCAATGCATCTTTTGTACCTATACATATTTTTATAAACTGACTAACTACATATGTTTGTGCATCTTTTTGATAGGTGTATGATGTTTTTGAGGTTGATACATGATATCGCTCTTTCTCCTTCAAATCGGTCATGCTTGTCAACGTTTATGAAAATATTTTTAGTATGTATTTGTTTTGGTTTGGTACAATCGTATCTATTGTTAACTTTTATCATAGATACTTATGTTTCATTCTTCGTGTATGGAATATTATGGATATATATATATATATAGTGATTTGACTTATGACTCCATTTGTGTACTTGCATTAATGTGATGAATGTGTTTTTTGAACTATTATAATATATTATAGAATTGAAGATCATAAGTTTTGAATGTTATGGCAGCAAAAATCAGCAGTAGAAACTTTTTTTTATAGTGTTCTAACTATGCAATGAAAAGCAAAATTATTACAGCATTTTTATATTGTAGCATTATGCTAGTGCTATACAAAATATTTGCAAGAAATAAACAGTTTTCATAGCAACAAAACGATGCTATAATAGAAAGTAATGAATTTTCTATAGTGTTTCAATGTATCATAAAAGCTTGGTATGATGTTTCCATAGCGTGTTCAGATGCTATAATGATATGGCGTGTCAATATATAATAGCAATCAAATAACGTCATAAATGCTCTATAGCACGTTTCAAAACGCTATAGAAAAGCAGTTACATCAATATGGCCTTGTTTAAGATGGCAACAAAAGTACGTTTTCCATTGCAAGTATTACACACTATGGTATGTACTAGACTTTTTACAACATGTTGATCTATGGCATTTATAGAAACGCTATAGAAAGTTTTTATAGTGGTTTTTAAACACTATAAAAAGGAATATTTGTTGTAGTGCCTTTAAATAAAAACTTTTAAAAAAAGAATCCTCTGATCTTGTAACCATAGGCTCTGATACCGAATGTGACACCCCACATCCCTTAATGTCACCCATAAGAGGATGCATTAAGTTCTATGAAGCACAGTAGTTAAACTATAACAAAAATTTCAAGACAGAATGTAAATATGCAGCAGAGAAACTGTAACACCCCACCTCCGCCAGTACCACTCTTGCAAGTGCACTGACTTTGGAGGGGCGTTTGAATCAGGTAAACATGCAAAATGATATATCAAGGCAGAACAAGAACATATGTATATATGTAAACATAGTAAATAACATAGATAAAACAGCGGAAGATTTAAACCATTTCAAAACAAGTCTGGTACAACATAATATCAATTTTCCCAATAAACAAGTCTAGATAAAACAACATCATCTGAAAACAGAAATACATAAGTGCTATCCCCAAAATACGTGAGAACCATAGCTAGCTTCATGTAGAAAGCGTACATGTACTAAAATCCCACAAGCAAGTAATCCAAAATCCAAGCTAGGCTCCTGTATTCCCTCCCTGAGAACCTGGGGGGGAAACGGAAGAAAAGAGGCGAAACAAAACAGGTCAGTCAAAAAGACTGAGTAAGCCCTACTACAATCAATGTAAACTGATAAAGTTAACTGGTATGGGCAGCAAGGGATGAACATAAGGATAACAACATACTAGCATGATGATTAACTATCAAGGTAGATAAAGGTGTCATCGCATAATCAGGACTAAGGTTTTGCACCACAGGTGTACTAGTAAACTAACATGACTTAAATAAACAAGTATTGATCTCTTGGCCCAAGCTTTGGTCCAATAACATGAAGTGACCCCAATACGGGGTCCAAAGTGTAAACAAGAAGTGATCCCCAGGCCCAAGTTTGGCCCAACATCATGAATGACCTAAATCAAGGTCCAACTAGCACGGTCTAGTCGATCGGCTGCCTAAAGCCTAACTCGTCAAGTGTCGGTGTCTTACGGCCCAACTACGAAGTGTAGCTAAACTGTGCTAGGTCCACCCTAGGGTGTATCAAGTCCTAGGGTGTCAACCACTGACACAAACCAAGCACGCACAGTTTAAACCTACTGGTGCCCGTGCCTGCTTTTTCAACTCCGGACCATGTGCACGACCATGGCCCGCCTGAACCTACACCAGCGCACCTACACAGCCGTCGTTTTGGTCGCTTACATGTCATCCCAGTAATCGTGCCCCTCCCTAGCCTAGTCCCTAGGGTATCATGATACATCCAAGAGGGTTACTGGTGCAAAGGACCACGTAACTAGGGTTTGCTTAATGGGTTAAACGTGGTTAACCCAACTCATTCAAGTACCAAGTTGGTTAAGTGTACCCAAGGTTCATGACTTAACCCTACCAACCCATCGTGTTTAATTGGTTAAGCATTCAAGCGGTCCATGACTTAACCCCACCATGTAGCATTAATTAATTTAATGCACCCAACCTCTCACATTAGACCTTGTTGTGGTTACTAGTTAGGCCGGGCGGGTCCGGGTAGGTTTACACCACAACTTAGTCTAACCTCGGGTCTCACGTGCAACATGACCAACTACTCACATTGGGTCCTATTGCTTGTAGCCACTAGTTAAGCCGGTCGGTTCCGGGTAGGTTTATGCTACAAGCTCAACCCAACCTCGAGTTGGCCATTCTCATGTTTTCTAAGTGTCATGTCCATCACATTACAAGTTTTCAAGCAATTGGGTAGACCTAACTTAATAGGTAAATTCCCAATAGGTAGACCTAACTTAATAGGTAAATTCCCAAGCTTATGTTTTTATGTCTTTTAAGTTTACCCAAACCCAAACGCAATCCCATCGCTTACATATCGCAATATCGCATAAAGGATAGAAAGAGGGAACTTAGCATAATCATGACATAAAGGTGTTGGAGCCACAAGTTAAACATGGTGGCATATGGGACAAAGATGTGATCATAAACTTGCATATCTTGTTATCAACTTGCAAAATATTCATAAGCATGCATAACATCATTTTAACTTGCATAGTGTTCATATGCATACATAACATGGTTTCAACTTGCATAAAGTTCATATGCATGCATAACATCATTTTAACTTGCATAGTGTTCATATGCATGCATAACATGATAGCATGAACAAAATGTTCAACCCAAACTTGCATAACATACTTGCATACCATAACATGACATACTTGCCTATAAACTTGCATATCAACTTGCATATTACAACATGATAAACTTGCATATCAACTTACATAACATATGACAACTTGCATATCAAACTTGCATACAAAACTTGCATAACATATGACAACTTGCATATCATACTTGCATAATAAAACTTGCATGACATATGACAACTTGCATATCAAACTTGCATACAAAACTTGCATAACATATGACAACTTGCATATCATACTTGCATAATAAAACTTGCATGACATACGACAACTTGCATATCAAACTTGCATACAAAACTTGCATGGCACGTCATAGGAAACTTGCATAACACATCATAGAAAACTTGCATATCATACATTTAACTTTAAAGTTCAAGTATGAAAGGAATAGGGCTTACAATGCTTGTGCGGACTCAAATGAGTTTAGCAAATGTAAGAAACCCCTTATGCAACTAATTAAACCCCAAAAATGCAAGCAAACTTGATCAAAACTCTCCCTTTAAGATGCCAATAGAGAAACAAGACTTGAATGCAAGCTAATGATGATCATACAAGTCTAAAAACACTTGTATGCATGGAAAATCACTTAGGAATTGATTTAGGAATTGTATGAAGAGAGTGGAGGCCATGAGAGGTTTGATTTTGACATAGTTTAGTTGCTAGAATGAATAATGAATGATTTAGGATAGGTTAGGGTCTTATTTATAGATTAGGCTAGTGATTTAGACCATAGGATTAAACCCTAGTTCTCATCTCAACCCTCCAAATCGAATCTGGCCCCCAAGCTCAACACATTCTCAAAAATGGTGCACTAGGCAGACCTGGGCGTCTGAGCCAAGTCGATAGCCAAATCGACAGGGCTGTCGACCTGGTCTGACCCAGTCGACTCCCAAGTCGACAGGGCTGTCGACTTGGGTACTGTGGCAGGAATTTTCCCGCCTGGCCCAACTGGCCCAATTTTTCCAATTTCAGGTTTGAATTTGAAATCTGTTTTTACCTTGGAATTTTCTGAAAACTTCGTTGGGCCTTGATCGGGTCATACGAACTCCGATTTTCGAAAACTCGGACTCTATTTCGCGTATTTTTCCGAGACGAACGCAATGGCATAGCCCGTTTCCCTTGATTCAGATTTTAGAATTAAATTCTGCCTCGATTTACGTTATAATAGGTTATTGAAAATACGGGTTGTTACATTCTCCCCTCCTTAAAGGATTTCGTCCCCGAAATCTTCAAGTTAGGAAGAACGTATCCTACCATCCAACATCTATCTACTCAAAACATCATCCACGAGCAATCATTGTCCTTACAAGATTCTAAATGCTGGATGAACATATGCAAAGGTGTGTGTGTATGTATTTATCTAATGCGAATATCATCAATGCAAATTATGTTAGTGAAATGAATCCATATGTATGCAATTCCTAACATAATGTATATCATCTATATGTGTGCACATAACATACACCCATATGCAACATCCATGTGATAACACACAATTTTCATCCATGAATAAGCATAAACCCTCATGCATATGCAATATGAGGAGTGTGTGAGCCGATCTAGTGCCTAATCGTGTATAATGCATCCACGAGTAACCACTTGCAAACACTTGCAACCACTTGCAACCATCAAGCATAACATGTTTCAAACACATGTTTCAACCAAAGGGTTTCTACCTAAGATTCTCATGACAAGATTAACACGATAAACTAGATAAACAAGACAAACATGGATAGCAAAAGATGTGCTAAAGAGATCGGGAGGATAAGCAAGATATACTCCTTTTGGATTACAAGAAATCCTTTCCTAACCCAACCCATATTCCATAAAAGCCCAAAAGGTTTAGTCAACCTAACGGACCCCTTCAAACCCTGACATGTATTACTAGCCAATAAGCCATATCTCCCGACAGAAGTAGGACCGAAAATGGGACCGAGAGGATATACATGCGAGTAAGTTCCACAGGAAAACATGGATCAAGGATATGCTCTTAAAAAGAGATATGATGCGCGTATCTAGCATTCAGTCTTCTAAGTCACATTTCCTTGAGCTTAACTCCACTGTGCTTTGACCGTCTTTTTCTTACTCTTCTCTCATTCTTGGATTAAACATAACCATGACCTCATGGATTCGTGCAAGCTCTCCAAAATTCACTAGTGAATCCTGGATCTCGTCTACTTACTATAAAGTATTCCACGCAGCAGAATTTTTCTTGGAAATACCAATCCATGTTGCCAATTGCTCTTACCAACAGGATTTTCTATAACTCACGCTTGAACGAAATGGGTCATCCGCCTGCGAATGGTAGGCTGTACTTAGATTCAGTTGCTTGCCCATGACTTCCCGTAGACTATCTCAAAACTTGACTGGTGAAGATTGAGTCGTGGTTACCAACTATACTTTACGGAACCTCGTGCAACCGCTTTATTTCTTGAAAGTAAACTGTCGTTAGCTATGATGCAATCCTTTCACTCTTTACCGGAGTGAAATGAGCACTCTTCGTGAGTCTACCTACTATGACCCACATGCTCGTATTCCCTTTGCCTTGATCTAGGCGGTCCATCCACGAAATCCTTCGTGACGCTTTACTACTTCCATTGCGGGGACCTCCAATGGATGTAATAGCCCACCGGTCTTTTTATGACTTGGCCTTTAACCTGTTGGCCCAACATGCACCTTGGGACAAACTCGGCCACTTCCCTGTGTGATGTGCATCTTCAAGAGCCTTCTTTCTCTCATTGCGTCCCAGCTATCCCTTGTCATCTATAGCGAGGTGTCTTAACATCTCGCCTCGAATCAACTTGTCCATGATCTCGACTAACTGCGGGTCTTCTTTCTGTGAAGTCCCTACTTGATCCAGAAGGGTAGGTCTAAGCTCAAGGGACGCTAACTAACTAATTAAACTGAGAGAACTTCTTACTTCAATTGTCCTCGTCGGAGCTTTCCGGTCTTGAACCGCGACCATTTTAGCGGGATCCACCGCTAAGCCTTGCTTAGAAACTATGTGCCCAAGAAATCTAACTCCTTTTTCTCCAAAATGACATTTGGAGGACTTGGCTTTCAACTGATGCGCTCCGAGCGTATCCATCACCTCCACGAGATGCCTTGCGTGCTCTTCCTTATCCTTAGAGAAGATCAGAATATCATCTCCGAAGACCACGACAAACTTGTTCAAGAACTCCCTGAACATCCTACTCATCAAGTCCACGAAATATGCGGGTGCATTAGTCAAACCGAATGGCATGACCAGCCATTCTAAGAATCTATCTGGAGTTTTGAACGCAGCTTTGTCTATACTATCCTCAGCTACTCTGAGCTGATGGAATCCAGTAGCAAGATCAAGAGAGAACAGATGTTCCTACAAGCTGATCAATCGGATCATCGATCCTTGGTAATGGTTGTCTATTCTTCTTGTTCAACTCACGATGATCAACACACGGGCGAAGCGAACTGTCCACATTAGTAGCGAATACTACTAGAGCACCTTCCTCGGAAATGCTTCATCGAATGGAGTTCTTCTCAAGCAACTCCTTCACTTGCTTACTTAGCTCCCGTCTCACGGGACCATGTGCCTTACCGGCCACATAACTGGCTTGGCATTATCAACCAGATAAATGCGGAAATCTATCTCTCGTTTAGGGGTAACCCCCTTCACTTCACCCAAGATATCAGGATATTCTCGGACCACCCTCACCGATTGCAAACTATCGATAGACGAGTCGAGGGATTTAAGATAACACAACATGACGAGACTCATAGGGTTACTATAAATTCCTAGGGTATTACCGAGGCGAGTCATGAGCCTCACAACCCTTTGCTCAAAAATCAAGAATGGCTCCAAAACTGGACAACCAATCCATGGTCAAAATCAACTCATACCCCATGAAACCGAGAATACAAGCATCACACGAGAACTCTACACTAGAGATAGAGTTTTTCAAATCCATGTAGATAATAGACAAGTGGGCGAAAACCCCAATTGGATTTGAACCACACACGGGATCATAAACTAGACTAGTACTCAGGTGCAAACTTTCAACTAGATCAGATGAAATAAGCTACGCGATGCACCAAAATCAAACAAGGTATGAACAGGAAAATCAGAAATGTATACAAGGCTTTCAACAGAAATACTACCTCTATCGGGAACTGGAGCAGCATTGAGAGCATGAACTTGCCCTCTCGAAGGTCCAGCACGCTGAGTCTGACCCTGGCCTTGCCCTTGCTTCTTCGGGCAATCCTTACTGAAATGTCCAGTCTCACCGCAGAAAAAGCATTCACCATTATTCCTTTTTCTCTTCCGACAATCCTTACTAAGATGCCCAACTGAACCGCAATAATGGCACTTCCTCTTGTTGTTCTTGCCCTTGTTCTTGTTCTTATTGCCTTGACTGCTCTGACCGCTTGGATTACCCTGATTTCCTTTCCACTGGGAATCAGTCTTCTTGGCTTGAGTATCATTCATCTTGATCTCCTCCTTGTCACTCCTACTCTCTTCATTAAGTAGGGCCATATTCACCAAACTCTCAAAAGTTTCCCCCAAGGGTATATGAGTCATGGCCAAACCATGTAATGGCTCGTTTAATCCTAGAGCAAAGTATAGGGCCTTCTTCTGAGCTGTGTTAACTAAGTCTAAACCGACCTGAGCCAGTTGATTAAACTGATCTATGTATTCCCTAATAGTCATGTCCCCTTGCCTCAGTGATAGGAACCTTAGTCCAAACTTTCCCCGAAAGTCTTCCCAAGTCTCAATTGGCCTAGTAACGGTGGTGACCACCCACCAACGTGCAGCTTCTTCCTTTAACAACCACACTGCTAATAAAACCTTCCTACGGTCATCTATATTAAAGAAGGTAAAAAGATCTTCGGTTTCTTTCAACCAATTTCTGGTCTCTACATATGTCTCGGTTCCAATGAAATTCTTGCAACCCAACGCCTTAAAGTTCTTACAAATCTCCGCGAAATCCTCTTGTGGATGCTGAGGGGGAGGAGGAACATTAACAACTGGAGGAGGGGGAACATCAGCGGGGCCGGCTTCGGTCGCCCTAGCCTCAAAAAGTCTCCTATACCAAAAAGGTACGTGTACTCCCTCCGGAATGGCAAAGTTATTGGCCATACTGAAAACGAAGAAGAAAAAAAATAGATTCAAAATGGAGAAAAACGAAGGGATTTTGCTAATGGCTTTTTGGGGAATAGCCTTTAAAATAAAATAGACTTTTCTTTGGAAAATACTTTATACTTAGTTTTGAAAATAGTTTTCCAAAAGTTTTCTAAAAAAAAAAAAAAAAAAAAAACCTTTTTGTTCCTTCTCGTAAACCATATGCTCTGATACCAAATGTAACACCCCACCTCCGCCAGTACCACTCTTGCAAGTGCACTGACTTTGGAGGGGCGTTTGAATCAGGTAAACATGCAAAATGATATATCAAGGCAGAACAAGAACATATGTATATATGTAAATAGAGTAAATAACATAGATAAAACAGCGGAAGATTTAAACCATTTCAAAACAAGTCTGGTACAACATAATATCAATTTTCCCAATAAACAAGTCTAGATAAAACAACATCATCTGAAAACAGAAATACATAAGTGCTATCCCCAAAATACGTGAGAACCATAGCTAGCTTCATGTAGAAAGCGTACATGTACTGAAATCCCATAAGCAAGTAATCCAAAATCCAAGCTAGGCTCCTGTATTCCCTCCCTGAGAACCTGGGGGGAAACGGAAGAAAAGAGGCGAAACAAAACAGGTCAGTCAAAAAGACTGAGTAAGCCCTACTACAATCAATGTAAACTGATAAAGTTAACTGGTATGGGCAGCAAGGGATGAACATAAGGATAACAACATACTAGCATGATGATTAACTATCAAGGTAGATAAAGGTGTCATCGCATAATCAGGACTAAGGTTTTGCACCACAGGTGTACTAGTAAACTAACATGACTTAAATAAACAAGTATTGATCTCTTGGCCCAAGCTTTGGTCCAATAACATGAAGTGACCCCAATACGGGGTCCAAAGTGTAAACAAGAAGTGATCCCTAGGCCCAAGTTTGGCCCAACATCATGAATGACCTAAATCAAGGTCCAACTAGCACGGTCTAGTCGATCGGCTCCCTAAAGCCTAACTCGTCAAGTGTCGGTGTCTTACGGCCCAACTACGAAGTGTAGCTAAACTGTGCTAGGTCCACCCTAGGGTGTATCAAGTCCTAGGGTGTCAACCACTGACACAAACCAAGCACGCACAGTTTAAACCTACTGGTGCCCGTGCCTGCTTTTTCAACTCCGGACCATGTGCACGACCATGGCCCGCCTGAACCTACACCGGCGCACCTACACAGCCGTCGTTTTGGTCGCTTACATGTCATCCCAGTAATCGTGCCCCTCCCTAGCCTAGTCCCTAGGGTATCATGATACATCCAAGAGGGTTACTGGTGCAAAGGACCACGTAACTAGGGTTTCCTTAATGGGTTAAACGTGGTTAACCCAACTCATTCAAGTACCAAGTTGGTTAAGTGTACCCAAGGTTCATGACTTAACCCTACCAACCCATCGTGTTTAATTGGTTAAGCATTCAAGCGGTCCATGACTTAACCCCACCATGTAGCATTAATTAATTTAATGCACCCAACCTCTCACATTAGACCTTGTTGTGGTTACTAGTTAGGCCGGGCGGGTCCGGGTAGGTTTACACCACAACTTAGTCTAACCTCGGGTCTCACGTGCAACATGACCAACTACTCACATTGGGTCCTATTGCTTGTAGCCACTAGTTAAGCCGGTCGGTTCCGGGTAGGTTTATGCTACAAGCTCAACCCAACCTCGAGTTGGCCATTCTCATGTTTTCTAAGTGTCATGTCCATCACATTACAAGTTTTCAAGCAATTGGGTAGACCTAACTTAATAGGTAAATTCCCAATGGGTAGACCTAACTTAATAGGTAAATTCCCAAGCTTATGTTTTTATGTCTTTTAAGTTTACCCAACCCCAAACGCAATCCCATCGCTTACATATCGCAATATCGCATAAAGGATAGAAAGAGGGAACTTGGCATAATCATGACATAAAGGTGTTGGAGCCACAAGTTAAACATGGTGGCATATGGGACAAAGATGTGATCATAAACTTGCATATCTTGTTATCAACTTGCAAAATATTCATAAGCATGCATAACATCATTTTAACTTGCATAGTGTTCATATGCATACATAACATGGTTTCAACTTGCATAAAGTTCATATGCATGCATAACATCATTTTAACTTGCATAGTGTTCATATGCATGCATAACATGATAGCATGAACAAAATTTTCAACCCAAACTTGCATAACATACTTGCATACCATAACATGACATACTTGCCTATAAACTTGCATATTACAACATGATAAACTTGCATATCAACTTGCATATTACAACATGATAAACTTGCATATCAACTTACATAACATATGACAACTTGCATATCAAACTTGCATACAAAACTTGCATAACATATGACAACTTGCATATCATACTTGCATAATAAAACTTGCATGACATATGACAACTTGCATATCAAACTTGCATACAAAACTTGCATAACATATGACAACTTGCATAATAAAACTTGCATGACATATGACAACTTGCATATCAAACTTGCATACAAAACTTGCATGACACATCATAGGAAACTTGCATAACACATCATAGAAAACTTGCATATCATACATTTAACTTTAAAGTTCAAGTATGAAAGGAATAGGGCTTACAATGCTTATGCGGACTCAAATGAGTTTAGCAAATGTAAGAAACCCCTTATGCAACTAATTAAACCCCAAAAATGCAAGCAAACTTGATCAAAACTCTCCCTTTAAGATGCCAATAGAGAAACAAGACTTGAATGCAAGCTAATGATGATCATACAAGTCTAAAAACACTTGTATGCATGGAAAATCACTTAGGAATTGATTTAGGAATTGTATGAAGAGAGTGGAGGCCATGAGAGGTTTGATTTTGACATAGTTTAGTTGCTAGAATGAATAATGAATGATTTAGGATAGGTTAGGGTCTTATTTATAGATTAGGCTAGTGATTTAGACCATAGGATTAAACCCTAGTTCTCATCTCAACCCTCCAAATCGAATCTGGCCCCCAAGCTCAACACATTCTCAAAAATGGTGCACTAGGCAGACCTGGGCGTCATAGCCAAGTCGATAGCCAAATCGACCTGGTCTGACCCAGTCGACTCCCAAGTCGATAGGGCTGTCGACTTGGGTACTGTGGCGGGAATTTTCCCGCCTGGCCCAACTGGCCCAATTTTTCCAATTTCAGGTTTGAATTTGAAATCTGTTTTTACCTTGGAATTTTCTGAAAACTTCGTTGGGCCTTGATCGGGTCATACGAACTCCGATTTTCGAAAACTCGGACTCTATTTCGCGTATTTTTTCGAGACGAACGCAATGGCATAGCCCGTTTCCCTTGATTCAGATTTTAGAATCAAATTCTGCCTCGATTTACGTTATAACAGGTTATTGAAAATACGGGTTGTTACAAAAACTTTTATTATTATTAAGTCATCATTTTGTAGCTACAACTTCAAATACCAAAAATAATAGTAGTATTCATCTGTCTCATAACATCAAAGTACAAAACTATAAAATGGTATCCCTCCTCAAAAGTCATAACATGGTAGAACAAAAGTTAAAGCAATACATCGAGTCAAAAGAAATCCAAGTCCAAGAATGGAGTCACAATCTTAGCTATTGCCTGCCACCACTCTGAGAACTTCAAGGGGTAGAAAGAAAGAGAGAGAAATAAAACAAAATAGGTCAGACATAAAGTCTGGCGATTTCCATTGATTTTAGTTAATAGGATAAGATAGAAAGTATCAACACAGATAACTAAATGTTGAACATGAAACTACAGTAAAATAGTTAGGTTCGAGATAACATGATAATGAGATAATAAGATAACAAGGTAAGGTATAGATCATGTTTGCTTCTCATTCATATCCCAAGAATAAAATTACAGCACCACTTACTAGTATATCAAGTTTAGGTGTTAACATAATTACTACCCACGCGATTGGCTCCATACTACACAAATGTTCTATGCTAGCTACACAGTAGGGGGTATCAATCCTAACCCGTCAACTATAAGACACAGACCCATTTATTGGTGTTACAACGTCTTAATTTCCCCTAATAGGACCCATGCACGCTCATGACTCCACTGGAACGCGCCCGTACCCACCTTCCACCTTGAACTTCTTACAATCCAGATCAGTAAAGCATGCCCTAGTCCCTACCTAGTGTGAGGCCCCTCTCTAAGATACTAACAGAGATACTTACTGATATGGGTTCCACACAACAAGATCGTCACAAGCCACCCCCTAGGCTTATGCCCCCAAACTAGGATTTTAAGAGTCCCCAAACCGGATACGAACAACAAGATGTGGGACCTTTTAGCTTGTTAATCAACAAGTAATAACTTAGAAGGTTTAAGTTTATTAATAAGCATGGTTGGAAATGACATTTCATATGAATGTAATTCTATGTACAGTTACTTCCCCAAAACAAGTACCTACTCAGATGTATTATATATTAAGTTGCCTATTTTACTTAATTACATCTAATACTACCAACATGTTCTACTTAATAACTTAATTAGGTTTAACCTATTCAGATTAACATGTTTGCATATTATCCCAATTTTATAGTCATTAGATTTAATGTTTCAATATGCATAATTCTCCTTTTTACTGTCATTTTAAGTTATTACCAGTTAGCCCATTTTTCGCAATTCGAACATGAATAGCCTAGACATTTGATAGCTTAGATAAGCGCAAAATAAAAAGGAATAGGAGAAAAACATAGATCTAATTCAAAAACACATAAACTTAATAAAATAGGCATAAGACTGTAAATAAATCTAAAACAGGAAAGGGATAATAAGATATACGTAACAATTGTCAACTCAAAATTAAAGAAATAATTGACAGTAAAATAATGACATATAAGCATATAATTACTGTATAATCTCAGATTCAAATTTATTTACTATAAGAATATTGTTTAATTATCAAGTCTGAAAATAACTAGAACTCACAGTGGTTGGATTGAAGTTCAGAAAAATATCTCTTTTATATGATGTTGTTGAAGAAAGTTCGCTTTAGATTTGTTGTTGTTGAAAAATTAGGATTGTCCTCTTTAATCCATGTTTAGGCAGCACCTTAGCATCTTCATATTTTTATTTAGAATATAACTTGGAGGAAGAAGAAATGAAGAATAGTTTGTGTATAAAAAACAATGAGGCTGCTAGCCTATTTATAGGTTGCCTAGGATAATTCCATACCATCAAATTTTAGGTTTATAAATCCAACCATACACTTAATGTTGAGTCCGCACACGTATATGGTGAAGAAAACAGTCCAAATACGTTTGTAGGAATCCATCCTGCATGCATGTGGGTCAGCCCCTGTGTCAAACCTAGGGTCGACTGCCTTAGACGTGGGTCAATCCAGTCATGGGTGGGTCACCCACTTACCGTTGTATCTCTGCGCTGTATATTTTAATTAATTATATAATCTATATATATATATTTTAGTGCATTCTTCTTAAGTCCGTAACTTCTTCATATTTAATCTGATTTACAAAAACTAAGAGTCTATCCGAACCAAAATTTCATAACGGACCAAAGGTAAAGTCTATTTTACTTAATTCCGAATATTTACTTAAGAAATATTCGTTTTATTATCTTATTTATATAATTACCATGTATTAAAATATGGGGTGTTACAAACTCTAACTTTTCATAAAGTCACTAATATTAGAAAATGTAGTAATATCATTAATTACATTTTAATCTATGATATTGAAATTTTGAAATGGAAAGAACTGAATAATGAATTTATTGATCATTATAGATAAATCTTTAGAAGTACGAAGATACAAAGAATTAGTGTTAGTATTTATTGTGCATTGAAATCCTTGAATTGTTTTAGAAGAGTTGGAAGATCCATATTCGAAAGCTGAAATTCAGAAGGATATTAAAGATATGCCTAATGATAAAGCTCCGGGTCTGGATGGATTTCCTATGCTATTCTACGAATTTGTTTTGAAATGTTATAAAAGTGGATATAATATTTATTGAATCATATGGTGGTTTGTTATTGTTAGCTAGGTTTGATTTAATGGATGAAACATAAAAAAATACGTGCTAGTCAATTAAAAGATTTCAAACCAATATCATTATTGAACTTCTCTTGTAAAATCATTTCTAAGGTTTGGCAAATAAATTAAACACTAAAATGAATGAATTAATAGATATTACAAAAACAACATTTAATAAGGGTAGGAATATCATAGCGGTGTGGTTATAGCTCAAGAATATATCAATTATTCCTGTAAAAATAATACTACTTATGCACTTTTAAAACTTGATTTTGCTAAATCTTTTCATTTAATTGTTTGTGTTTTCTTAGTGGAAATATTAATGTCTAGGGTTTTTAGTTCTAGATGGGTATGATGGATTATGTACTTAATCAAAATAGGTAATTTAAGTATTATGGTTAATGGTATTCGAAGAAATGAAATTCATTCGAAATGTAGTTATAGAAAAGTTGATCATTTGTCACATTTACTTAATTTAGTGGCAAATATTTTTATCAGAATTATAAAAGTGGAAATTAGTAATAGGATATTAGACAATGTTGGAAATAAGATCACTAGTAATGGTATTTATGTTCTTCAATTTGTAGATGATAATATGATTTTTACATCTCTTTTTCCTAACATATTACTTCCCTTAAATACATTTTATACAATCTTGAACTATTACCCGACTTAAAGATTAATTTCGATAAAAGCTTAATATCAGTTTAAATAATGCAGATAATATAGAAACTAAAATGCAAACATACTGAATTGTAAAACGATTAAATTCCCAATGGAATATTTAGAATTATCAATTAGGCAACAAAAATTTGAACATGACGATTAGATAGCTATAATAAATAAAAGATTATCAAATTGGAATGATAATTTCTTATAAAGATCAAGTAGGATAATTCTCATCCACCCTGTTTTATCTGCATGACACGGTTATTAATGTTGTTTTTTATTTTTCTAAAATTGGTCATCATTATGTAGCATCTCGAGAAATTCAATGCTCGAATTTCGAAACTAATACATCCCGTGTCCAAACTTAAGTATCGAAAACCCAGAAAGCTAAAGGAAAGAAATTAGAGGGTGAGGTAAGAAAGAAAGTTAGAATCGAAGAATAAGAAGAAGAACCAACATAGAATCAGAGTCTCAAATTGCAGCGGAACAAAATATAACATACAAATAAATCTTTATTGAGAGCTTGAAATAAAACTTACAATCATTAGGGTACATTAATACATTTGGACAGTTATAATAACCTGTCCTCAAATACAACACATAGCAGAATAATACAATATAACATCATACATTTGAACTTCTCCAGCTCGTGTTTTCACAGCATCTGATAACCTAAACCTGTACAACTCGGTCTGACCCGAGCATTACGAACTCCAGGATCAGTCCGGTGAACCAGCGTGAGAAAACTCACTAAGTTTAAGGGTATCATCCAACTTGATTTTAAAGTAAAAATCTTTTTGAAAGAATAGGATAATCGTAAGACCAAATCCATAATAAATACAGACAGTTTTTACCTTAGATAATCCAAAACATTTTGAAATCACATTTTTCTGATTTTATAATAATGTCTATATTAAATAAATAACCATCTAGTAGAATAATCATAAACTGCGAGTTATTATTGAAGAATGAACTTCCAACTGGTAAGGAATGAGACCACCTTCCGACAGTGTACCTCTAGAGAAAATACACTAGGGTTTTATAAGAACATCTTGCAACCCTGGCTAAACATGACCGGCCATTCACTTTGCTCGAATGTTCCAAATATATTGTCACATTACGGTTGCGAGCAACATAACCGTTCCCGAGAGATACAAAAGCGAAAGAAGAACAAATAGAAATTGCTCTAGATGGTGACAATATACCCTTTTAATGGGAGTGACCCACATAGTCATGCGATCTACCCGATTTTATACCATTTCCTGGTTGATAAGGCTTAAGGTCTAAATCTTCTTTTTAGAACATCTGACCATATTTCACTTTGAATGTCACAACATCAGATCCATCAAATCACTAATTGATGTCTATAAAAATACTCTGGGTGTCAAAGCAGTAATAACGAATTCCTCTGCCACCAATAGAAGTATGTTTGTAGAAATCGATGAATGTGATCCTTTGGA
The DNA here is from genome assembly GCA_030737875.1 of Allium sativum. Lineage (NCBI taxonomy): Eukaryota > Viridiplantae > Streptophyta > Magnoliopsida > Asparagales > Amaryllidaceae > Allium > Allium sativum. The sequence goes on along the minus strand of CM060924.1, from coordinate 805,187,610 downwards.
AATACTTTGTAAAGACACTCATCCATACAAGTCATCGAGGAATAGTATAGACCGAAGGCACTCTCCTACCACATCCTAGGAATCACACGATAGATCAGTAGCAAGTAGTCCTAGTAATCCATAGATTTCAACCATGACAGAATCACAATATATCTCTAGGGATCTGCCAGAGATTTTAAGTAATTCTATTGTTTTATGAAGATCACGCTCTTTAGTTGCACCCTCTCGATCAACGTCTTCCACGATAATGTATTTTCTGGTTCGAAATGGTTTTCGATTATAAATTCTATCTCGATCTTTCCGTACCAACAACGTATTAGGCATGATTTTGGTAGTCGGTTATTTAACTATCAAAATAAACAAACATGTAAATAAAACGGATCCACTGGTTTATTACATAGCGTCACTTAGCCTTTTTAATTTTTCCATTTCATTAATCAAAATCTTTAAATCTTCCAATATTTTAACCATATCTTTTCAATTCTTATTTCAAAAATAAGATTTTACTCAAACCCTTCTACTTAACTTATAAAAATTTATGTATTAACTTTAACCATCTTGTAAAACAATATATACAAGCCTTGATTCTAGTACAAATTAAATCCTTTATAAAACACCTGATAAGTTTATTTCAAACCCATTTTAGTTATATCTCGAAAAAACATCACCCCATTCTCAAAATATGTGAATTTAGATCAAATCTTTATAACTTAGTTCGCCTAACCACTTTATCTCAAATTGGGGTTTTCTGTTTCGATTTCCATTTCAACATTCATCAGTCCCTAACCGTAAATCAGTAAGAGAATAATCCTCTAAGTATTAACCTCGAAGGCTGAAACCAACATCAGATCAATACTTAGAAAATCATTCAACTTAACCGATCTCCGGTTTGGTTCTAATTCTTTAATTTCATACCTTGGCTTTTATTTCCCTTCAAAACCCATTTCTAGTAACCCGTTCCAATAATATATTCGATAAAACTTGGGTTTTATAACTTTGTCAAATCTTGGATTTTATAAAATCCACTTAATTTCGATAAGAACTTAATTTAAACTTAACTTATATTATTATCAACATCAAATCGCTTAAAATATCATTTTTACTATAAATAGTGTTTTAAGACTTCATAACCCTTCATTTATAACTTTTAAATTCCAAGATTACAACTTCGATTATTATTTAAATAAATAATAATCAACTTTCAACATTTATTAAAACAAAAATGATTTACTTTACCATTAACCAACTCCTTTAAGTTAGTTATATAATTTAATATTCAAATTCAATTTTAGAGTAGATTTGGTCAACTCTAAATATGATTAATTCGTTAATCATTCCCAAATCATATTTATATTTTAATTAATTAATAATTTAAATAATTTAAATAATCCCATTTATTTTTATTATTATTAAATAAATAACAATCGATTTCAATAAAATCCCATTTTAATTGTTTCTTAAAACAATTGATCTTGGTTATTAGTCGTTACGTTAATTCCCACTCACTAGCTTATCAATCTCATTATTATAAGAGTTAGCTTTAAAATTCACTTAATAATTACTTATGAACTTAAATATTATATATAAATATTTATTTCCTTTTATAAATCTTCGTTCAAAATAATATATTTAAAAATCTATCTTCAGTTATAAAATAAATTTATAACTTAATTTTTATCGATTTACCTGACGATAAATCAATGGTGTATATTTAGGCCATTTGCTATTCATTTTCAACTGATACTGCCCATTGGTTAATATCAAAACAAACGTTGAATTCATATACAGCAATCAATAACCAAGTCAATAATCCAATCATATTTGTTAAATAGTTCATATAATGACAATATGAAAATGAACTTTTTTTTTTTTTTTGAGGAATCTAGTTGGATCCCTCCAACCTGATTTTCCTTACATCCAAATAGGTTACCTCAAATAAAACAATTCATTCAATAATCTATTATAATAAACAAGAATAATAAATTCAATAGATAGCGGTCAACTAATAACAGTAATTAAAGCATCCAATTTTATTTAATATGTTTATTTTATTATAAACATAACCAACAAGGCAAGTTACCACGATTGGAACTAATCACTAAAAATAACGATTGGTTTTCGATCAAATTAAATTAACGTTTAATTCAAATCAACATATATATAAATATATAGCATATATGCAAACATTCATCAAATCAACCAACAATTAGCCATTAAACCCGACTTATAATAATTATAAGTGGGAGAACTGAGTGAGTTAAACTCACCTTGGTTTAATTTGACAATTAAAACAAGTCGTTTTAATAAAATTAAACACACATTTGATTTTATAAAGAATTCAGGTAGCTTCCAGTGCTACCCAAACGAGCTCCAGATTGTAGGCTCATTAGCATGATTCCAACATACCCTAGTTTATTCAATTTAGATACTGTATGAGATAATTATGGTTATTACAAGTTAATAGGTTAATACTATTTTGATTAAAACAATTTTTAAATTTATTTTAAACAATTGGGCCTCACTATCAATTCAACACACTACAATCAACCAGCTCCCCAAATTCTTCACCCAGGCAACGAAAAACCCGATTACCCATTTCTTCATTCGAACGTTGCCCCAATCCTTATGTATTTGTAAAATGAGAAGACCAGGTCCTCGAATAAACCACGCCGCCTACCAATCAGATCACCTGAACCCTCGGCCTCACCAAATACGCTACCGTGCAGGCTTTTGTTGCCTGACCCTTACCTATGACAAAAACCTATAGGCCCCACCACGCTCGAAATAATGGAACCTATACAGTTTTGGTCAATTGCCCAATGCTCCGCCGCCACCGTGCCTTAACCAATCAGACCACCTCCAACCGATCCCCCTCCCTCTACTCTTCCTCCGACCTGTTCATGCCAAGATCTGAAAGTTCCCCTAGCTCCGGAAATCTCCACAAATCTGATCATCATACAAAACTGTAAATCCGCCTATAGCGGCCACCACAGACCGTCGCGTCCTACTAAATCGCACCAGCGCCTCCGCCTTGTCATCCTCTACCTTCGACCTTCAGGAGCCAAGCCCTGAAACTTCACCCATTCGATGAAAAAAAATCAAACCCGAACACCCCTCCAAACCAACACTTCAAATCTTAAATTGCCAAACTCCACCGCTACTAGGAACCAGGCCCCGCAAACCTTCAGGCAAAGGTCCTCCTCGACCCCGTCTACACTTCCTTATTTGACGTCCAAGCCAAAAACCGAACATATTTTAGAGATAGAATTTTTTTTAGTGGAGAATGGTTTTGTTTTTTCAAAATGAAACAAATGAACAGGAAGGCCATATTTTTATAGGATTAGGAACTGTGGTAGCCAAGTTTACGTAGGAAGGAAGGAAATGGGGTGGTTTGGGTATTACTAACATACACACACACTCCAACTCAATCTAGGGTATTACTAACCCAATCTCTATCGAGTTATACTGTAACACCCCACATCCGTTAGTGTCACTCACAAAGGGAATGCACTAAGTTCTATCGAGCATTATGGGTAAAAGATGCAGATAAATTACAAGACAGACAAACATTAAACAGCGGAAAATAAAACTTTGCTTTATTGACAAAATAATTTGTACAAGGTTCCTTTACAATATCAGAGTATCAACTATCTTTACAAAATAAAGAAGCATAAAATACATTTATATTCCCCAATGTAACAAAAGCCAGCCATAGCAATCCAAAGCCGATGCATCCAAGATTCTCCAAGCTTGGAAAGAGAAATCATCCCAAAACAAATCTGAGCTATCCTATTTCCTCCTTAACAACCTGGGGGGGAGAACGGAAGAAAGAAGACGAAAGAAAAACAGAGTCAGACATAAAGCCTGAGTAAGTTCAGTAACTTCTAGCATGTGAACATGGAAAACAAAAACGACATGAATTAACTGAATACAAGATTACACCATGACGATAGGGTCAACAAGATTAGACAAGGTAGTCACAAGATATGCTAAGATAAACTGGATACGCTCTAATACTTTCGCTGCTTCGCTATTTACTTGTTATACTGGTTTCTATATCTCTGCACTGCCTAACTAGTGTTTCAACTAGTAACGATAACGTGATCCCAATCCTTGTATTTTCCATCGCCTTCAGGCATCCATTTATTAGTTGTTACCTAGATCTAATCTAGGGTTTTCTATCCACTGCTTTCTAGATTTAACTATAGTTTTACGCTATTTGCTGAACGCTTTTCGAGTTCAGGGTTTATGCCACCTAGTCCAACTAGGGATTACGCTACCTGTCGAACAATGCCCCCAAGTCTAGGACACACTACCTAGAGTGGTATATGTTCCTAGGCTTCCCCACGCATGTATCGCGAATCGTTATCGCTTGTCTAGATGCACATGTCCTGTAATGTGCGATCTGAGTCCTGTGACAGGGCAAATCAAGGAATACAGAACTCGGTCGGGAGCTTTCAGATATCTGCCGATGCAGATGCTAAGGTCTGTTTTAATTCCAGTGGCTATGGTCCCACTTGACCCCTCCCTCAGCTAATGAAAGGCACACCTTGTAAAATGAGAACTATACGCCGGCCCCCGGTGCCCCACTATCCTATGGCCATCCGCAACCATAACTAGATAGCAAGTATATGGTCTTTTGGAGTTCTCCGCCTTTCCGCTTCACGTATCTCGATTGACTCAAGATGGATGGTAGACGACGAGTTGCTATCACAGGGCTACCGTCTTCTCGCCGAATCACGCTGGTCCATCCTAGTCTTTAGGTTGCCACATATATATTGCAACCAAGGCATACCCTCGGTTCTTCTAACGCAGACCTTAACCTCTGTGAGCCCAGGATGATCATCTGCAGCCTCACAGAGGGATACCAAGAGTACCCTCACGTCCCCTCGAAGCCTCGGGCTTCGTAACCCAATTCGTTGGAGCCTTCTTAAAACCAGATGGATGTCTGCTCCTTCGTGTTATACTAAGAATTACTACTTAGTTCTACTAACTAAGGTTTACCACTTAGTTTCCAAATTCCTTGTTTTCTTAACTAAGTTTTACTACTTAGTCCCTTTTTCTACTGAGGTCTACTAAGTTTTCTTTCTCGCCAGGTTGGGTTGGTTAAGTGTCTTTAGTCGATTCAAGCTATCTTAACCCTCTTCCCTTATCCTATTACACTGGTTAAGTGTTATCCCTTCATGCTTTTTACTTAACCGTATTCATTTATCATATTCTGATGGTTAAGCGTTCAAGTTTACTTAACCCTATGGTCTAGTCCAGTTAACATATTAATTTGGCTAAGTGTATTACTTAACCCCAACCTCTAGTCTAATTAACATGTTAAATTGGCTAAGTGTATTAATTTTACTTAACCCCACCTTCTAGTCTAGTCAACATGTTAATTTGGCTAAGTATTCCCATGGACTTAACCCTCCCATTCTAGCTTTAACTGTGCTAAGTTGGTTAAGTGTTCCTTAACCTTCCCATTCTAGCTTAACCGTGTTAGGTTGGTTAAGTGTTCCTATGGACTTAACTCTCCCATTCTTGTTCTAGCTTTAATTAATAAATTAAAGCCGCAACCTCTCACATTAGACAGATATTGCTGCGGTTACTGGATGTGCCGGTCGGTTCCGGGCAGGTTTACACCGCAACTCAGTCTAACCTCGGGTTAGGCATATTCATGTTTTCTAAGTTCAAAGGGTTTTTGATTAATTTCCAAATCTGGTTTTGAAAACAACCATCCCGTCCTTCGGATCAGTTAGGGATAGCCAGGGAGGGCAGGAAACTTGTATTTTCCAAACCCAAGCCTAGACACTATCCTCTCTGTCACCCTAGAACCTTCTGGTCTATGTGTTATAAAAAGGGATGTTATCAAAATACTTTTCTTTTGTTTATAAATTGTTAACAATTTATTTCAAAAGCCCATTTCCCCTTTTTAGACAAATTTGGCCTATATTTATTTGTCAAGCCTACTAGTATACTTATATTCTAGGCCCAAGTCCTAACCCAACATGCAGTTTAGGCCATTTCCTATTTCATTGCCGAAACTAGATTAAATATCCTAGTTTATAATTTATGGCCAAAACTTAACCAAGTTACATATTTTGTGGTAAATGAACAATTTAACATTTATGACGAATTCTATAAGTAAATTACTCCTAATTTACTTATTTCATTACTACTCTTTTAATGTACATTGTCACATTTATTATTATGGCCCATTCTCTCTTATTTATCATATTTATACTTTTTGGTATGTAAATTATACCAAATTTAGTGTCGCTAACCATAATTTATTCTAAACATGACAATTGCTCACAATTATGAATAAATTCAAAATTGTGCTAATATACTTATTCCAAATCAACCTTAATTAACCCAATCTTGGTTTAACATCCTAATTCACAATTTATGGCAAAACTAGAATTATTTTTCTAGTTTACATTTTATACCTAAAATTTAGCTTACTTACTAATGCTAAATTTAATATGTCAAAATCACATATTCCCTAATCCATGTCAAATTTCCCCGTTTTCATTTTAATATGCATGTCATAATACATATTCCAAATTATGCCAATTTCCAAGTTTACAATTACGTTCATATTCATTTCCATGTTTTTCCCCAAATCGCATTCCCACCGTTCGAATAATCGTGATTCAACCTAGATTATAAATAAATCTAGATTCGTAGATAAAAAGGGAATGAATCAAAATGACAAGAAGGAATAATTGGCATAAAAAGGTTTGGATAACAATGTAGGTTCAAGAATATGGGTAGACCTAACTAAATAGGTAAATTCCCACTGTCTTAAAACCAAAGAATGGGCAAAATAGGTTCAAGAACGTGGGTAGACCTAACTTAATAGGTAAATTCCCACTGTCTTAAAACTAAAGAAAAAACCAAGGAACAGGTAGAATAAATAATTGGGTTTAGACCCAATTTCACAATCACCAAACTAAAGCAATATTTTCCTAATCATGAATCATGGGTGTCAAAATCACAATTGTCCTCATTATGTCATAAGCAATAGTTTATGTCCAATTCAAAGGCTTATGTTCTTAGTCATAAGTAATGTCCATGGTCATAGGCAATATAGGCGATGTTCATAGTCCAAAAGGGAAAATAATTCCCATAGTCCTAAGTCATTGTCATAGGCAATGTTTATATGTCCCAAAATCAAAGGCTTATGTCATAGTCCAAAGGCATATGCTTTCAAAGGCCACAGTTCTATAGTCATAGTCACGGTTACAGTCTTATTTGTCCTCGAATCATAACAGTTCTTAATTCAGTCCAAGAGTATAAACACATATTCGAAGAGAGAGAGAGATTTGGCATATTCCTTTATTCCTTTAATTTCAAGTCACAAATAAAACAAAATATTCAGATCTAGAAATAACCAACTTACAGAAAATAGATCTAGAAAAGAAGGAAAGCGTCGTGCGTCGTTGCTTGAAACTTGTTTGAGCTAGCCTTTGAATTCTTCACTTGAAACTTTGATTTGAATCCCTCCTTAAAAGTCTTTTAGCAGCATCTCCTCGTCTTGAATCATATTTTATTTTATTTATTTAAGAAAATTTAGAGGAGGGGAAGAAGCCATGAATCTTAGCAGCATAAGGATAGAAGAGAATTGGTGCAAAGAGAATGAAGACTAGGGCTGTTTATATAGCTGCTCAAGACCTTATCGTACACACAGCGCTGAGTCAGCATTAAACCTAGTTAAGAAAATAGTCTAGGTACGTAGATGAATCTAGCCAAACCTTATCATACACGCAGTGCTGAGTCAGCATTGGGTCCCACAAGCTATTTTGGCGTAAAAGTTTGATTTTCAAACTTTTGAATTTCTGGAATTTATTTAACTGTTTTATTCACATGAAATATTCTTATATGTATACAATTCCTCTAACGACCATTTTACGCGTATATATATACGCACAACTTTCATTTTATTTTCAAAATTCAAATGGTGTTGCCATATTTCATTGACTGTAGCCTTATCTTGAATTTTATCTTTCGTATATCTATATTTTTGCATATATATATATATATATTTATATTCTCATATGTATATATATATATATATATATATTCTTTATTTCCTTATATGTACGTTCTTATCCTTTCAAATTTTGAATTTGTATATGTACATATATTTGCATGTTCAGTTGGCCCTCTCTAAAACAAAGATAAAAAATTATGTCGCCGCCGGGGTTCGAACCCCCAACCTCCATGCTACAAATCCGATGCCTTAACCAACTGAGCTACATAGGCTTTTGTTAATAAGTCTTAGAACAATAATAATTATTGTTCTCTCCTTACTTCTCTTTTTCATGTTAGTTACAATACTTAAATTAAACAACTGCATGGATCTTTTTCTTTTAATTTTTCTTTTAAAAATTAATTATACTTTAATTTGAGAATCTTAATGTCGCAGAATTACGGGGTGTTACATATACCACAGAGCCATGGTTATTACTAACCCATTGCTCCGATACCCACTGTAGCGTCTTGGGAAATTCGACGCTCGAATTTTGAAGCTAATACATCCCATTTCCAAACTCAAGTATCAAAAACCCAGAAAGCTAAAGGAACGAAATTAGTTGGTGAGATAAAAAAGAAAGCTAGAATAGAAGGATAAGAATAAGAACCAACACAGTATCAGAGTCTCACATTGCAGCGGAACGAAATATAATATAGAAATAGATCTTTACTGAGAGCTTGAAATAAAAGTTACAATCATCAAAGTACATCAATACATCTGGACAATTATAATAACCTATCCTCATATACAGCACATAAAGGAATAATACTATATAACATCATACGTCTGTACTTCTCCAGCTCGTCTTTTCATAGCATCTGATAACCTAAACCTGTTCAACTCGATCTGACTCGACCATTGCAAACGCCAAGATTAGTCTAGTGAACTAGCGTGAGAAAACTCACTAAGTTTAATGGTATCATCCAACTTGATTTTAAAGTAAAAATCCTTTCTAAAGAAAAGGATAATCATAAGACCAAATCCACACAAAAATATAGATGTTTTTTACCTTACGATAACCCAAAACATTTTGAAACCATATCTGATATTTTAATAATGTCTATATCAAATAAATGACCATCTAACAGAACACTTGCATCTCACGCTCTACATGCATAGTATATAATCAAAAACTACGGTATTTTATTGGAGAATGGATTTCCAACCGGCAAGGTATGAGACCACCTTCCGACAATGTACCTCTAGAGAAAATACACTAGGGTTCAACAAGAACATCTTGCAACCCTGGCTAAACATGACCGACCACTCACATCGATTGAATGTTCCGAATAAATTGTCACCTTATGGTTGCTAGCAACATAACCGTTCCCGAGAGATACAAAAGCGAAAGAAGAACGAATAGAAATTTCTCTAGATGGTGGCAATACACCATTTTAATGGGAGCGAACCACATAGCCATATGCCTATCCGATTTTATACCATTTCCCGGTTGATGAGACTTGAGGTTTAAATCTCCCTTTTATAACATCTGGCAATCATTCACTTTGAATGACACATCGTCATATCCATCAAATCATTGATTGATGTTTACAAAAATACTCTGAGTGTCTAAGCAGTAAGAACGAATTCCTCTCCCACCAATAAGAGTATGTTTGTAGAAATCAATGAACGCGATCCTGCGAAATACTTTATTAGACATTCGTTCATACAAGTCATCCAAGAACAGGATGGACCGAAGGCACTCTCCTACCACATCCTAGGAATCTCCTTATAGATCAATAGCGAGTATTCCTTGCAATCTGTAGATTTCAACTACGATATAAATCTAAGGATCAGCCAGAGATTTTTAGTAATTCTACCATTTTATAAAGATCACGGTCTTCAATTGCTCCCTCTTAATCAGCATCTTCCACAATAAAGTATTTGCTAGTTCGGAATGGTTTTAGAATATAAATTTGATCCCGGTCTTTCCGTACCAACAACGTATTAGGAATGATTTGATAGTCTGTTATTTAACTGTAACGACCCACATTTTTGACCATTTAAATCGACAGTAACCACACATGTCGACCCAAACAAAGCGCAAATGCAAGTAGTTATTGGAAAAAGAAAAAAAAAGAAGAAAAGAAAGAAAGTAGAGAAAAAACCAATCACAGAACCTCACCGCGGAAGGACAACATATAATAAACAAATAGCAGTTTAAAAACGGTTGAAATGTATACATCGGTTATAACATTCAATGATTATCAGAGTTACATATACATACAGCTGTACATAATAAGCAGCGGAAATAATGCAGCGGATATACATATGTATAGATAATAGATATACCAAATCTTCGTCTTCGATCTCCTAGTCACCGTCATCCCTGTTAACTGCAAACGCCTGCTGACCCGAGCGTATTGCATAAAAAGGAAAACACAACAAACACTCGGATTAGCACTAAATCATTCTCATATTAGTCAAATTAAAAGATGAAATAACATCAGTGTCATGGGTACAGTAACTTAAGAGATGTTACGGGATTTTCCATCTCTCAAGGATCCGTTAAATTAATACATACATAATATAGTACGCTATTATGATAGTGTCTATCCAGTAAAGTATAAATACTGAAATTAGCGTAAGCGGGATTACCATATTACCCTTACGCCGTTTATAGGCACCAAAAGTCTATACAGTACCGTAAATTCACCGTACTGGTGTTATCAGAGGGCACTCCATAGAAGGCAATGCTAAATCAAAATCGTATGGGGCTCGATATGGATATATATGACAAGGCACTCGAGGCAATGCCCAGGGTAGGATTCTACCAATTGCACTCCCGGACCGGTGGTAACGCATAGCAGCCACTACCGCCCACCTCGGAACACACTCCCAAAGTCATAAATGGGCCCAAATCATCATCAACGTCATAGTCATAGAAATAGTATCGAAGAAGTGTGTCCGATCAAAGGTGCTACCTCAGTTAGTCACGGTATAGCTCCTGTTTTAGTCATTTCAATTCTAACCCGAAGGTCAGGGCTATTTCGTCATCGTTCATCCCCTTCGATTCAAGAATCGCCCCAAGTCATCATACTCGTTCTGGATACGTCATAATGTTCACAGTTGTCAAAGTGGTATCGACACTGACAAAGAGTATGCCTTATGCCGACTCCGGTCTCTTTTACAACCAACGCTTACAAATTTCACATCGGTTGGTTCTTTTATATTTCACAAAGGTTCGCTTCATATCAAAATATCATATTTTGTTTCGAACCCAATTTATATTCAACGAATAAAACTTTCATATCGACATATCATAATCATACCCAACCGATTTTATTCTAAAACTAGAATATATTTCAAATCATTATATTATAATCATATAATATTCGAAAACGACTTATATTCAAATGGAATATAATCTATCTCAAAGATTTCAAATTATCACGGATTCTTATCTCAACTCCATTTGAACCAGCGGTTCAAACTCAAGCATTTCCATTCAGAAGAAAATTATAATCTCAAAACACTTGTAAACTAAAGGTTTATATATAAATAATAATAATAATAATAAGTTTTTATATAAATAATTATATAGATATAAATAGAATATAATAATTAAAATAAATCAGTAATTTAAATATTATATATATATACTTAAAAATAAGGTTTACTAGAAAAATTTTGAAAAATGAATTATAAGGAAAAATTATTTAAAATACAATAGTTATAAGTAAAGGTAAATAATAAATTTAAAGCAAGAATAATTATTTGGAATCAAATGCATAAATATATTTAAAATAAATTTCTCTAATCAAAATCTTTTCTTCCTTCTAAATTTCAAATACTTGAATCTATCCTCCGGTCTCAACGGAGTTCATCAAATTCCATATCTCTTTTCAATCCCGTTCAAAACAACTATTTGATTTCAAGAGTTCAAATATATATTTGAGCTGAGTTAAAACAACCCAAATACCCTTGATTTCCAAATTTCCCAAAACTTATATTCCATAAGAATTTATTTCCTTCTAATCCAAACTCTTAATTTGACAAGATTTAAATCATATTCAAATCCCAATTTAAGTATTCCCATTTGTTTTGGAAAATTCCTTTAATCCTTTTTAATCAACATCCCATTTCAGAATCTTAAAGAATTGAATTATCGAGTATCGGCACATTTCTTTAAATGAAATTCTATCAAATAAAATTTCAAATATTAAAAATCATTTAACCAACCGATGTCTGTATATAATTATCTATCCAATGGCCAAGTGATTTTAAATTTAATTTCTCGATATTTCTTCGATGGATCTATCATTTCAATCCAAATCAGGGTCGCAGAGATTTATCATTTCACTCCGTGTTCTTAATTCATTTTATCGATAAATCCCGGGTTCATTAGATGCCCGCAACATCAAGGGTAAATGGGATTTATCGTCAAAATCAACATGCAACAAAATATACTGGAATAAAGAGCATTAGCAATGTCAGTATAAATTCAGTAATAAATTTCAACCAACATCCATCGCAATCCATTTCATTCAACTGATCAGCATTAACTGTTTCAGGGTTTGGCAAGGGTTCGAGATTCAACTAGAATTTAAATTAAATTAAATAACTAATTATTGACTAAATTTGAATATTAACACCCCTACATGTCAGATTTAGCAACACATCAACAATCCAACACAACCATGCAACCAAACTTATTTCATAATTTAATTCAATAAATATGGGAATAATTCAGTATTTCGTGAGTGGAAAAATCACTCACCTTTGCGTCCATAGTTGATCGAACGTCCAACTAAGGGCCAAAATTTGACAGTCACCAAACGCATCCAGGTTAGTGCCAAAACGTCCGCAATTCCGCTACGATCCTAACGCAACAAACCGCGCGTCAATCCGAGGTCGTATGAAGAAGTTATGCTTATTTTACCGTTGAATTTCAAAAATATATATAAAAATAAATAAACTTCCTCACCCAACCAGAACGTGCCACATCAGCACCCTTGCTAACGTCTTCCCGCTCATCTATCCCTCAGCTACAGTAAACCCGACGCGAAACCCAACCGCACCCTCGACTTTGACCGTCCTTTTCTCTGAGCTCCGACCACCTGGCGACCTCCGAGCACCCCCAAACGAAAGCCAAGGGTCAGCCGCACCTTTCCCCGCCGGAGTCATCACCTCCGGTGGCTCAGGTGACTCGGACGACGAGCATCATGGCAGCGGACTCCAGCCCTTCCACGATGAAATTCCGGCGAACCATAGGCTTAGAAATGGAACGAACACCACCCGTGAACTCCCCATGACATCCTCTACAAAACCCAGCTTCCAATTCTCTCGATTACTTTGTAAATCAAAAATCCCCAAAATCAATTCTAGGGTTTCCGTTACAGCAAACTTTGACTGTGATTTCAGGCAACTCCGGCCACTGCATGTCGAATATGAGAGCACCCGTGGGTTTGTATCTTCGAGATCTTCATTTTGATATATAATTTGCTAGGGTTTGGCGAGATTTGATTTTTGAGTTGAAATTTTGTTTTCTAGGGTTTCCCTTTGAAGTTCAGCCATTAGAGAAAGAGGTAGACAGATGGAAAGTATACGTGAAAGTGAAAAATGAGCTGGTGAGGTGAAGATGGATTTTATTTATATAATTATAAGGCCCAAATATGAGAAATACCCAATTATCCATTTATACTGCTTTCGTTCACATTTTCTCTCGTACGATCAAACGGTAAGTCGGATTGTAACGCAAATTGAAATCCTATAATAATTCACCGTTACGGGTCTGATGGTGCCAGTTTCGTCGAATTCCGAGACAGTCGCCAAAACGGTTAAATTCCACAGTTAATTAAATAAATAAAATATTCAATTATTCGATTAACTGTTTTAATTCAAATTTAAATATTTATAAATTTCCCAATAAATCTAATTAACACCTAAATAAAATTTCATAATTGATTTCATAGATTATAAGTCCCCAAAATCATTTATTTGGATTAAAATTTGAAATTCCAAATTTAACTTGACACCTAAATTTTCATTTAAATCATATATATATTAAATCCCAAAATTACACATTTTCAAATAAAGCTAAATTTGAAAATTTATTTATACTCAATTCAACAATCATTTTCAATATAATCCTCAAAATTTGATTTTTTTCCCAACATTATTTTATTTTATTTATTTTTAAACTGAAATTTAAATATACCAAAATTATGGGATGTTACATCCTCCCCCACTTAAAATCTTTTCGTCCTCGAAAAGAGAACGAAACGATGTTAAGCACATATCTATTTTAAATTCATACTTAAAAATAGCCTTTATAAAGTAAGTTATATTTGTAAAACTCATAAATTTTCTAACTCCCGAAATCACGGAAAATTTCGGCAGCATCTCCTTTGTACGGAGAGCTCCGGGAAAATCCCGATATATATATCAATTCAAAATATACATCTCATCAACGATGAGGCATCCGTGAACCAGGGGAAAACAAAAACAAAACCACCAAGCTTATACGTCCCCAAATACGTACCTCTTTAAGCGTTTATTTTTGCGGTTTTTATTTACCTTTGCATCAAATCTTAGTGCAAGCGAGCTTCCAGCAAAATACCAATCCTTGCACCTACTACATACTCAAACATGCATAAGAATCAAATATATAACAATCCATGGTAAATGTATATAGCTTACATAACATACACAAAGCAATTCAACCACAAAACTAGGATTTTCATAACAGACCAGCGAAAAATCATTGATTATCACCCTTTAAAAGTTGTAATTTGACTAAAACATACTAGGCAAAAGTTATGGTATTTGTTTCAGGCTTTCCGAATTGTCTGGATTCGTCGAATTCCGACAATTCTTTCAAAAATTATAATTGTTTTAATAAAAGCGAACACTTCAGCCCGCACACTGAAAATGCAGATCTGAAATGTTTTACCCAGTTTTTAGCCCTCTAAAACTCAAAATTTGACTCAGCATATTAAGAGAAAAATTTAGTTTACATTCTGATCTTTCCGAATTGTACTCGTGGATTAAAATCTGACGCTCCGTTAGGAAGTTATGGTCAAAACAATATTGATATACATCTCAGCTTTAAAATTCCTGCACATGTTATTATGGTTAAACTAAAATTTTGACTTAGCAAACATGAGAATTTCAACATGACTCTATAGACGAAAGTTTTAGTTCGGTTCTAAGGTTTCCGAAAAGTCCAAAATCGTCCGATTCCGATCATCCATTCAAAAGTTATGTCCATATTACTACAGCCTATTGACTATTTCAGATTTTTGGCATAAACATTGATCGATTTTATTTCAAGTTCAAACTTTCCAATTCAAAAATTTAAGCCAAACTTAAACCATCTAAATGAATCATTCCATTATGCTTGAGTGTGGTTTAGCCTTTATCGCTCAAGTATACTCATTTTTTTTCAACACATTTATTTATTTATCTAAGTCCATTATAGTATTTGCATTTACTTCATTATCCGAGCAATGGTTCGTATTCCATTTCTTATTTATCTTTTATAAGTGTTAAATCGTTATTCCTTCAATTAAATTGAATCCACTTATATTTATTTCTAAATTGACTAAATTACCTTTTTCCAAGTTTACCTTCATTTGTTTAATTTACTTGACTTATTTGAATTGGTTTGGTTCTAAATTCTTTCGACACTCTACCTAATGATCTAAACTTGGTTTTAAATTTCTTATACCTTTGTTCTTATTCCAATTTTCAAGTTTATTAAACTTCCGTTTACTTACTTAATATTAATCGTTAGTACAAATCCAATTTTACTTACTCCATCTAACCATCGGCATGAATTCTAGATTAACTTATAAGTTCTCTAAATTGATCTCTTTAATTGAATTCATCGTCTCAACTCAGGTTATATATTTTATATTTTATTCATGTGGTTCAAAAGGTTTTATTTTCTTAACTCAATCCATTTAATTTACTCACCAATCATCGATTGGGTTAAGAACTATTCATGATCAAATCATATACTTAGTTCTCAAACATTATTATCATTCGATTCCTAAGTTACTAATTTAACTCGATTGCCTTGCACATCATCAAGTTACATTGATCCACAGAAAATAGTTTTATCGGCTTCGGAAGCCGTTTGAAAGATTTCTATTTAAACTTATATATTAATAAACTATATTTAAATATATATAAATTCCATAGCGCTATTTCTAAATTTTAATTTAACCATAACTTACCATTTACAAAGTGAAAATTAAATTTCTTACATTCATTGGTGAGATATGATCAATCCGATCTTAATGTTTCTTGTTTTATCCAATTCTGACTTATATTGAATTTTTATATATTTTTCCAAAATTAAAGATCGAATTTCCAAACTACCGCGCCACTTCAGGCTCATATTATATAAATTCATACATTCCGAATTCAAGTTTCATTTTAATAAATTTATAGTTATCATTAGTTAAAGTAAACTAAACGCTTGATCCCGGTTTTGCAAAACAAGTTCAAAATAACATACATATATACTTATATTATTTTATAAACCATACTATATGAAATTTCAAACCCGAACTTTTAGTTAAGCAAGAAATTTAAATTCTGGGTTTAAATTTAAATTAAACTTTGAATATAGTAAACTAATACCTTTAGAAAATTTATACGATATAGAGTTAAATCCAAAAATTCTGCGGCAAACCCAATTATAATCATCATTGAGTGGTCTCTCCCCCACTTAGACTCTTCAGAATAACCATCGATAATGCGTGCACTCATTACCAAGGCTATTTCAAAGATCTGAGCAAGGGATTATACACTCGTTTATAAAGACTTTTGAAAGCCCCATTCTTTTTGATAATACTTATAATACGATATTATTTTCAAAATTCGACAAAACTATTTCATAAGTACCCCAGGATCAAGTTTTTTAAGTTCCATTCTATTTTATCGCAAACCGTTTGCAACCGCTTAGATTTAAAGATATCATTTCATTTCAACTATTTTCTAAATCCCTTAAAAATTTTCCTTATTAAATTTATTATCGAATCAACAATAATAGGTAATAACTTAATTTTATTACCTTCCCACGACCAATACATATACACTTAAAACAACCAATATACATATAATATATATATATATAATATAATCGAAAACCATATTATGTCGATTCATTCTATTCGATTATTTAGGAACTCCTATCGATTGTATGGCGTCCCATATATCGACCAGAATCCATAAATAATCAACAGAACAAGACAACACAATATAAAACCATTTTATATCAAAATACAAGTACGCTCTCTCATATATCTCTCGAACTCATTCTAGGGCGTTTCTAACCCCATCTCTAATGAGTTTATTCCCAACAGAGCCAAGGGTATCGCTAACCATCGCTCCGATACCAACTGTAACGACCCACATTTTTGACCATTTAAATCGACAGTAACCACACATGTCGACCCAAACAAAGCGCAAATGCAAGTAGTTATTGGAAAAAGAAAAAAAAAGAAGAAAAGAAAGAAAGGAGAGAAAAAACCAATCACAGAACCTCATCGCGGAAGGACAACATATAATAAACAAATAGCAGTTTAAAAACGGTTGAAATGTATACATCGGTTATAACATTCAATGATTATCAGAGTTACATATACATACAGTTGTACATAATAAGCAGCAGAAATAATGCAGCGGATATACATATGTATAGATATACCAAATCTTCGTCTTCGATCTCCTAGTCACCGTCATCCCTGTTAACTGCAAACGCCTGCTGACCCGAGCGTATTGCATAAAAAGGAAAACACAACAAACACTCGGATCAGCACTAAATCATTCTCATATTAGTCAAATTAAAAGATGAAATAACATCAGTGTCATGGGTACAGTAACTTAAGAGATGTTACGGGATTTTCCATCTCTCAAGGATCCGTTAAATTAATACATACATAATATAGTACGCTATTATGATAGTGTCTATCCAGTAAAGTATAAATACTGAAATTAGCGTAAGCGGGATTACCATATTACCCTTACGCCGTTTATAGGCACCAACAGTCTATACAGTACCGTAAATTCACCGTACTGGTGTTATCAGAGGGCACTCCATAGAAGGCAATGCTAAATCAAAATCGTATGGGGCTCGATATGGATATATATGACAAGGCACTCGAGGCAATGCCCAGGGTAGGATTCTACCAATTGCACTCCCGGACCGGTGGTAACGCATAGCAGCCACTACCGCCCACCTCGGAACGCACTCCCAAAGTCATAAATGGGCCCAAATCATCATCATCGTCATAGTCATAGAAATAGTATCGAAGAAGTGTGTCCGATCAAAGGTGCTACCTCAGTTAGTCACGGTATAGCTCCTGTTTTAGTCATTTCAATTCTAACCCGAAGGTCAGGGCTATTTCGTCATCGTTTTTCCCCTTCGATTCAAGAATCGCCCCAAGTCATCATACTCGTTCTGGATACGTCATAACGTTCACAGTTGTCAAAGTGGTATCGACACTGACAGAGAGTATGCCTTATGCCGACTCCGGTCTCTTTTACAACCAACGCTTACAAATTTCACATCGGTTGGTTCTTTTATATTTCACAAAGGTTCGCTTCATATCAAAATATCATATTTTGTTTCGAACCCAATTTATATTCAACGAATAAAACTTTCATATCGACATATCATAATCATACCCAACCGATTTTATTCTAAAACTAGAATATATTTCATATCATTATATTATAATCATATAATATTCGAAAACGACTTATATTCAAATGGAATATAATCTATCTCAAAGATTTCAAATTATCACGGATTCTTATCTCAACTCCATTTGAACCAGCGGTTCAAACTCAAGCATTTCCATTCAGAAGAAATTTATAATCTCAAAACACTTGTAAACTAAAGGTTTATATATAAATAATAATAATAATAATAAGTTTTTATATAAATAATTATATAGATATAAATAGAATATAATAATTAAAATAAATCAGTAATTTAAATATTATATATATATACTTAAAAATAAGGTTTACTAGAAAAATTTTGAAAAATGAATTATAAGGAAAAATTATTTAAAATACAATAGTTATAAGTAAAGGTAAATAATAAATTTAAAGCAAGAATAATTATTTGGAATCAAATGCATAAATATATTTAAAATAAATTTCTCTAATCAAAATCTTTTCTTCCTTCTAAATTTCAAATACTTGAATCTATCCTCCGGTCTCAACGGAGTTCATCAAATTCCATATCTCTTTTCAATCCCGTTCAAAACAACTATTTGATTTCAAGAGTTCAAATATATATTTGAGCTGAGTTAAAACAACCCAAATACCCTTGATTTCCAAATTTCCCAAAACTTATATTCCATAAGAATTTATTTCCTTCTAATCCAAACTCTTAATTTGACAAGATTTAAATCATATTCAAATCCCAATTTAAGTATTCCCATTTGTTTTGGAAAATTCCTTTAATCCTTTTTAATCAACATCCCATTTCAGAATCTTAAAGAATTGAATTATCGAGTATCGGCACATTTCTTTAAATGAAATCCTATCAAATAAAATTTCAAATATTAAAAATCATTTAACCAACTGATGTCTGTATATAATTATCTATCCAATGGCCAAGTGATTTTAAATTTAATTTCTCGATATTTCAGGGATGGATCTATCATTTCAATCCAAATCAGGGTCAGAGAGATTTATCATTTCACTCCGTGTTCTTAATTCATTTTATCGATAAATCCCGGGTTCATTAGATGCCCGCAACATCAAGGGTAAATGGGATTTATCGTCAAAATCAACATGCAACAAAATATACTGGAATAAAGAGCATTAGCAACGTCGGTATAAATTCAGTAATAAATTTCAACCAACATCCATCGCAATCCATTTCATTCAACTGATCAGCATTAACTGTTTCAGGGTTTGGCAAGGGTTCGAGATTCAGCTAGAATTTAAATTAAATTAAATAACTAATTATTGACTAAATTTGAATATTAACACCCCTACATGTCAGATTTAGCAACACATCAACAATCCAACACAACCATGCAACCAAACTTATTACATAATTTAATTCAATAAATATGGGAATAATTCAGTATTTCGTGAGTGGAAAAATCACTCACCTTTGCGTCCATAGTTGATCGAACGTCCAACTAAGGGCCAAAATTTGACAGTCACCAAACGCATCCAGGTTAGTGCCAAAACGTCCGCAATTCCGCCACGATCCTAACGCAACAAACCGCGCGTCAATCCGAGGTCGTATGAAGAAGTTATGCTTATTTTATCGTTGAATTTCAAAAATATATATAAAAATAAATAAACTTCCTCACCCAACCAGAACGTGCCACATCAGCACCCTTGCTAACGTCTTCCCGCTCATCTATCCCTCAGCTACAGTAAACCCGACGCGAAACCCAACCGCGCCCTCGACTTTGACCGTCCTTTTCTCTGAGCTCCGACCACCTGGCGACCTCCGAGCATCCCCAAATGAAAGCCAAGGGTCAGCCGCACCTTTCCCCGCCGGAGTCATCACCTCCGGTGGCTCAGGTGACCCGGACGACGAGCATCATGGCAGCGGCCTCCAACCCTTCCACGATGAAACTCCGGCGAACCATAGGCTTAGAAATGGAACGAACACCACCCGTGAACTCCCCATGACATCCTCTACAAAACCCAGCTTCCAATTCTCTCAATTACTTTGTAAATCAAAAATCCCCAAAATCAATTCTAGGGTTTCCGTTACAGCAAACTTTGACTGTGATTTCAGGCAACTCCGGCCACTGCATGTCGAATCTGAGAGCACCCGTGGGTTTGTATCGTCGAGATCTTCATTTTGATATATAATTTGCTAGGGTTTGGCGAGATTTGATTTTTGAGTTGAAATTTTGTTTTCTAGGGTTTCCCTTTGAAGTTCAGCCATTAGAGAAAGAGGTAGACAGATGGAAAGTATACGTGAAAGTGAAAAATGAGCTGGTGAGGTGAAGATGGATTTTATTTATATAATTATAAGGCCCAAATATGAGAAATACCCAATTATCCATTTATACTGCTTTCGTTCACATTTTCTCTCGTACGATCAAACGGTAAGTCGGATTGTAACGCAAATTGAAATCCTATAATAATTCACCGTTACGGGTCTGATGGTGCCAGTTTCGTCGAATTCCGAGACAGTCGCCAAAACGGTTAAATTCCACAGTTAATTAAATAAATAAAATATTCAATTATTCGATTAACTGTTTTAATTCAAATTTAAATATTTATAAATTTCCCAATAAATCTAATTAACACCTAAATAAAATTTCATAATTTATTTCATAGATTATAAGTTCCCAAAATCATTTATTTGGACTAAAATTTGAAATTCCAAATTTAACTTGACACCTAAATTTTCATTTAAATCATATATATATTAAATCCCAAAATTACACATTTTCAAATAAAGCTAAATTTGAAAATTTATTTATACTCAATTCAACAATCATTTTCAATATAATCCTCAAAATTTGATTTTTTTTTCCCAACATTATTTTATTTTATTTATTTTTAAACTGAAATTTAAATATACCAAAATTATGGGATGTTACATTAACTATCAAAATAAACAAACATAAAAATAAAACGGATCCATTGGTTTATTACACATCATCACTTGGACTTTTTAAAATTCCATTTCATTAATCAAAATCTTTAGATCTTCCAATATTTGAACCACCTTTTTTCACTTCTTATTTCAAAAATAAGATTTTACTCAAACCCTTTTATTTAACTTATAAAAATTTATGTATTAACTTTAACCATCTTTTAAAATAATATATACAAGCCTTGATTTTATTACAAATAGAATCCTTTATAAAACTTCTAATAAGTTTATTTAAAACCCATTTTAGTTATATCTCGACGAAAATTCATCCCATTCTCAAAATAAGCGAATTTAGATCCAATCTTTATAACTAATTCACCTAACCACTTTATCTCAAATTTGGGTTTTTTGTTTCGATTTCCATTTCAACATACATTAGTCCTTAACCGTAAATCAGTAAGAGAATAATCCTTTAAGTATTAACCCCGAAGGCCGAAACCAATATCAGATCAATACTCAAAAAATCATTCAACTTAACTGATCTCTAGTTAGGTTCTAATTCTTAATTTCATATCTTGTCTTTTAATTCCCTTTAAAATACATTTCTAATAACTCATTCCAATGATATATTCGATAAAACTTGGGTTTTATAACTTCGTAAAATCTAGGATTTTATAAAATCCACTTAATTAAAATAAGAATTTAATTTAGACTTCAATTTAAGCTTAACTTATATTGTTATCAACATCAAATCGCTTACAAATATCATTTTACTATAAATAGTGTTTTAAGACTTCATGACCCTTCATTTATAACTTTTAGATTCCAAGATTACTACTTCGATTATTATTTAAATAAATAATAATCAACTTTCAACATTTAGTAAAATAAAAATGGTTTGCTTTACCATTTACCATCTCCGTTAAATTAATAATCTAATTTGATAATCAAATTCAGTTAAAGCAGTTGACCCGGTTAACTCTAAATATGATTAATTCGTTAATCAATCCCAATTTGTTTTTCTATTTAAATTAATCAATAACTTAATTAGTTTATGTAATCCAATTTATTTTGATTATTATTAAATAAATAATAATATATTTCAATATAATCCCATTTTAATTGTTCCATAAAACAATTGATATCGGTTACTAATCGTTATGTTAATTCCTGCTCACCTGCTTATTAATCTTATCAATGCTAGAATTAGCTTTAAAAATCATTTAATAATTACTTTTAAACTTAAATAATAAATATGAGCGTAAAGGCATGCGCTTCGCGCGTGGGTATTCTTCAAATATTGTGTATTCTTCAAATATTGTATATCTACATAAAATGTTGAAGATGGAGTTACACATTTGAATTTGTGTGTGTATTTGTACACAAATTCTTTCTGAAGAAAATTTGGTACATATATGGTAAGTGACTATATTATGCATGTCAATGGGAGGAATAATGGCTCCATTTCTAAGGAGTTTTACATGATTTCTAGCAAGCAGAATAAGCAATCAGACCCCTCCTTTAAATCGTTCTACTTCTTACTCCTATTTACAAACCCTAGGTGCCATCGAAACCTACAAACTGCAAACCACCGAGAAAATTAAACTGAGGAGCATGAATCTTATTCCCAAAGTTTAACAACTAAACAATAAGAACGAAAAATAAATGACTAACCTAGGGCTTTAAGCGATCTGCCACAAATACGACAAATATGATGTTGAAAAGCACTGCACAAATCCCAATGTCTCAGGTGATGACGGCTCTACCAGACTGTAATAACCCGGAAAATCCGAGCCAATTTAAAATTTTTATTTTGGCAATTTTAATGAATTTTGAATATTTAAAATGAATTATTTTAAAGAATAACTACGAGAAATTTATTTTGAATAAAATTAGAACGTATATATTTATTTGAATTGACATTAGAATATAATTAATTATTTATAATTATAAAAGGAATTGAAAATAGAGCGGTAGTTTGAAAATTCGATTTCAAAGTTCAAATGAATGTACAGGATTTAAAATAAACCGGATTTCAGCAAAACCAAAAATATTAGAATCTATTTGAAAATATCTTTCCAACGAATCCGAAAAATTGAAATTTCAGAGCAGAGGAATAAAATTGTTAGCTCGACAAATAGGTACATGTTTATTGTATTTCTTGGGTTTTTGATGATTTTATGAGACGATTGGCTAGCCGCTTGGCTGTTTCTTTTTCTTTTTGGATTGGTGAGGACCTCAGGGAGGACATGCGTTTCCTTCTAGCTAGGGTGGTGTCAGTGACCTACCAGCCCTGACATTTATATTATTTTCACCTATGTGGTTGTTGGATTGCGAGGCGCCTCGGATATATCGGTGATTATGTGGAGCCGATGGAGTCATTTTGCTCATTGACGCCCCAAAGGGCGGGGAAACGCAGTGTTTAGGCATTTTAATCCACATCAGTGGACCGGCCCTAACGATCCAAGGGCCCACTTGAGTCTGGGTCCTGAGACACGGGCTAGAGCGTATCGAATCGGTAGAGGACTATCATTTGCCTCGGTTCAAAGATCGGAATCCAACTTCCAATACGTGATTTTGCGGTTTTGATTGTAGAACCTATATATGGCGACATAGTGATATGGGGCACTTATGCTGTCTATGATTGATACTTATGATTGAAATTGTTTTGACACTATACACTTATAGTAAAAAAAGATGAAATTCAGCGTATCAAGCATTCTTTGGCTATTATAAGGTAAAACCCTATCCTCCGGCTTGTGTTGCATTGCGTGATGGGGCCTGGGTCTTATAATAGCTTCATTATTCTTTATTTAGCATTGCGTTGTTGTTTTATGCACTGGTATTCTTGGGAGGAAACCCGTTTCATGTTATACGGCGTGGTCCTTGATTTACCTAACTTTAAAATAAAGATTACTAACTGTTTTAGTTCTTACACCAGTCACATGACTGACCTAGAGTTTATTTTTTTAACCTAAACTCTGGATGCCCCTATTTTCCACACGGGCAACTAGTAGTTTTGATTTTGCAGATTAATATCCACAGGATCCTAATTTGCAGCTGGAATGATACTCGGAAAGCTCTGTATCCGTGTATTACTTTCAGTTGTGTTTTGTATTATTTTTCCGCTGCAGTAATGTAATTAAATCTCTGATATTTCTATGATGTATTATATTTGTTTATACTCTGTATATTCTTGTATTCTGATGGAATTGTTGTAATAAGCAATGAAATGTTTTTCTGTTTGCGTTTCGATGTGGCTTGTTCTCAAAGCAATCCGAGCTTTCCTTACCGGGGAAGTTTCGGGTTCTTACACAGGCTCGTCAGTTCCATCGAGACCGACATTAAAGCTACTCTGGAGGTAATTTTCACATTAATTTTTAAAAAAAATATGAATTGGTTGTATAGCGACCGTTCTTTTTTAAGTGTTTCCTAAAAATACGAAGGGAAGGGTGAATGAACAGAGAACAATGGTGATGAACAAAGAGTGGTGAAAATGAGGAGAGAAATGTGAATATGAATGGGGATTTTAAATGATATTTAAAGGGGTGATGGTTTTTTTTTAAGCATTTGTAGGTAGAGGGTGAGAATATTTTTGATCCATTCAAATACAAAAGATGTTATTTTTTTAGCTATGAATAAAAAATAGTAAGACGGATGCTATTTTTTTATGCTCAATGAAATTTTAGGGATTTATTCCAATTACTAATACCATCTATATTTGAAATTGAAATGGATAAATATTCCATATAAGGAGTTGAAAAATCAACTATCATTGGTATAGTGCCAAATTTTTTTTCTAACCATATAAGAAATTTCCATACATCCACATCAATAGAAATTTCTATATATGGAAAATAAATTGAATTAGTATATCTATATGAAAAATATAAACGACCTTAGTTATAATTTTAAACACAAATATGTTTATACATATATAATAGTATCATGTATACATATAATAAAGGTCTAAAGCAAACAGTTTTGGAATGTAAAAAGTTTAATTGCATAATAAAAACCTGAATGGATGCAGTAAATTACGCATGGAAATTCGTAGCATTAGAACCAATGAAATGCGTAAACTAAAATAAATAGCAATTAAAATGAGAACGGATTAAATTTTGCAATGAAACCTATTTAGAGATCCTCTTTTTTAGTGATATTAAAGAGGTTGTTGAAAAGGTTTATTAGATCCTAATTTAAGTGACATTTAATGCCTAATTTATTGGGGGATATTAGGTTAAATAATAATTTTATATTTATATATTTAAAAGCTCATACATAAGGACATTTTGGGAAGTTCACGGTCGGACCAATTGTGTTCCCAAGAGAATTATTAATAAAGATAAATATTTTTTCCTTTTATAAACTTTTGTTCAAAATAATATATTTAAAAATCTACCTTCAATTATAAAATAAATTTACGACTTTATTTTTATCGATTTACCTGACGGTAAATCCACGGTGTATATTTAAGCCATCTGCTATTCATTTTCAACCAATACTCCCCATTGGTTAATATCAAAACAAAAGTTGAATTCATATTCAATAGTCAATAACCAAGTCAATAATCCAAACATATTTGTTAAACAGTTCATATAATGATAATATGAAAATAAACAATATTTTTTTTTTTGAGGAATCCAGTTGGATCCCTCCAACCTGTATTTCCCTACAACCAAATAGGTTACCTCAAATAAAATAATTCATTCAATAATCTGCTATAATAAACAAGAATAATAAATTCAACTGATAACAGTCAACTAATAACAGTAATTCAAGCATCCAGTTTAATTTAATACGTTTATTTTATTATAAAAGTAACCAACAAGGTAAGTTACCTCGATTGCAACTAATTGTTAAAAATAACGATTGGTTTTCGACCAAATTAAACTAACGTTTAAATTAAATCAACATACATAAAAATATTTAGCATTTATGCAAAAAATCATCATATCAACCAATATTTATCAAACATAACATACAAACATTAAACCGACTTATAGTAATTATAAGTGGGAGAACCGAGTGAGTTAAACTCACTTTATTTTAATTTGTCAATTAAAACGAGTCATTTTAGTAAAATTAAACAAAAGTTTAATTTTATCAATATTTCTGGTAGCTTCCAGTGCTTCCCAAACCAGATCCAGATTGTAGTGCTCGTTTACGCCATCTCAACACACCCTGGTTTATTCAATTCGGATAATGTATGAGATAATTATGGTTATTACAAGTTAACTTGTTAATACTGTTTTAATTAAAATAAATTTTAAATTTATTTCAAACATTTGGGCCTCACCATCAATTCAACCCACGTTGCAATCAACCTACTCCCCAAATTCTTTACCCAGACAACGAAAAACCTGACTACCCATTTCTTCATTCAAACTTTGCCCCGATCCCCCTGTATTTGTAAAACACGAAGACCTTCTCCTCGAGTAAATCACTGCCACCGACCAATCAGATTGCCTAACCCACACCCTCAGCCACATCAGATACATCGTCGGCTAGATTTTCGTCATCGACCCCTCTTACTTCCGACCAACACCTATTGGTTCCACCACGCTCAAAATACTGGAGCCTATACAGTTCTAGTCAACTGCCCAACGCTCCGCCGCCACCGTGCCTTTACCGACATGACCACCTCCGATCGATCCCCTTCCCTCTGCTTTACCTTTGACCTGTTGATGCCCAGATCTAAAAGTTCCCCTAGCTCCGGCAATCTCCATAAATCCGATCATCACACAAAACTATAAAATCGACCATATATCCACCTACAACAGCCACCACAGATCGCTGGATCCCACTAAATCGCACCAGAGCCTCCGCCCTATCGTCCTTCAGGTTCAACCTTTAGGAGCCAAGCCCTGAAACTTCACCCATTCACCGAAAAAAATCAAACCTGAACACTACTCTAAACCAACAATTCAGATATTAAATTGCCAACCTCCACCGCTACAGGGAACCAGTTGTAACACCCCGTATTTTCTGTGAATGTTAAAATTAACAAATCTAAGAACACTTAATTTTTGAAAGAAGAATTGGGTGAAACGGGTTACGCCATTGCGTTCGTTTCAGAATTCTGCTTGAGATAGAGTCTGAGTTTACGTGAATCAGACTCCGTATGAAGACGTTATGGAGTTACGAAGATTTCAAGTTTAAACAGAAATTAAATTAAAATAATAATTAAAAGTCAAAACTGTTCAAAATTCAAAATTCGGTCAGAGCAGGATGAGTGGGAAATTTCCCGCTCGGAGGTGTCGACCCCACCAGGGGGAGTCGACATAGGTGTCGACCCCCCCGTAGGGAGTCGACCCCTTTTTGATCCAGATCCAATGACGAATTTTTATAGCCCTGAGCTGATGTGGCCTTCTCTGATTAGCTTGATGACCAATTCTGAGGTATTAGGGCTTATGTGTCGTATTGTGGTTGGCTCGATGACACATCTCTTTGGTTTGGACGGCTCTGGTTACTCC
This sequence comes from Allium sativum, assembly GCA_030737875.1. Lineage (NCBI taxonomy): Eukaryota > Viridiplantae > Streptophyta > Magnoliopsida > Asparagales > Amaryllidaceae > Allium > Allium sativum. Next base: position 805,159,562 of record CM060924.1, on the reverse strand, counting down.
TAGACTAATCTAAAGGCTAGAATTAATCCTAGGCATCTATATATACGTAGCTAGACCTAAACCCTAACCTCATAACCATAAAACTATGGTGTCATCGTGCTGTTCATCTACAAGCTATCCTAGCCTCCTTCATCTTCTTCATTCTAGAAAATCAAATCCAAATTATAGAATCAAACGTCTACATCAAAGGATTAGCTTAACAAATTCAGAAATCAGATCCCGAAATACAAGAACCGTCCTTTTTCTTTAAGTTCGGTTATTATTCCGATTTAAACACCTAATAGAAATCATGACTGTAATAATCGGATTTAGAACTATGCCTAATTCTAATTCACGCCTGTCCTTTTGTCAAATCTGAATTGCCTATGCTTATGAGACCATTGCGATTGATGTAATGACACTTATCATGCCTATGAGACTGTTGTGACTGACATAATAAAACCTACCATGCTTATGATACTGTTGGATTGACATTATCGAACTATCTTGCCTATGAGATTGTTGTGATTGATATGATGGAACCTATCATTTTGTACATCCTATGCCTATGAGACTATTGCGATTAAAATAATGGGACTTATTATGTTGTACATAAAAATTTGTGATTCTCATAAGTTCAATTCTATCTAATATATATACTTATGGTGCGAATTACTTAGCTTGTACACACTTATTGTTAATGTACAACATTTAAACATGATTCTTGAATTGGGTACACCTTTACATGCCTATTTTTCCTTATGTCAATTCTTATGCTCCTTCTCTATTTTTTTCCCTTTTTATTTTCTTTTGTGAATACTAAGTTCATTCAGAACTTAGATTGAATCTCGTTGTACATGCGATTATAACACGGGAAAATTTGGTATAATTTAATTTAGTAAATTTTGGGCATAGCAAGTGAATGTGGCATAAAACTTGTACTGACTACACTTGGGGAATATTGGCATAAAAAGACATAAACTTTGACACATATGACAAATATGTAAAATGACTAAAGATGAACATGCGTAACCCGAGGTTAGATTGAGTTGCGGTGTAAGACTGCCCGGAACCGCCCAGCACATCCAGCGGCCGCAACAATATAGATCTAATGTGAGAGGTTAGCGCATTAAGCCCAAAAACCTGAGGTTAGATTGAGTTGCAGTGTAAGACTGCCCGGATCCGCCCAGCACATCCAGCGACCACAACAATATAGATCTAATGTGAGTGGTTGGTGCTTTAATGAATAAATTAAAGCTAAGGGACAGACAAGCTAAGAATGGTAGGGTTAAGTTAATTAAGGCAACACTTAACTAATACAACATGTTAATTAAACAGATGGGTGGGGTTAGGTTAATTTGAGAACACTTAACCGTTATAACATGTTGATTAGAAAACCCTAGTAACGGGGACCCATTTCAATAGTAACCCACATAGATGTATCACGGTACCCTAAACTAGGCAGGGTGGGGCACGATTACTGGGCTGATTATAAGTAGTCAAAATAGCGGCAGGTGGTGCAACAATGTAGGTTCCGGCGGACTATAGGCGTGCACGTACTTCGGAGTGGATAAAGCAGACACTAGGCATCAGTATTATACACTATGCATCTATAATTTGTGTCAAGTTGCCACCATAGGAATTGATACACCCTATGGCGGGACTAGCACAGGTATCTACAATCAAGCGGGGCCGAATGACACAAGTAATAAATACATACGAGTAGAAGCTGATCGGAGAGGGGATCACTTGTTTGAACACATGATAGTAGTTGAAAACATTCATTAGTAGGTGCAGAGAAATGGAAATAAGTGCGATAGCATATTCAGTTTATCTTGCCTTATCTTATGTTATCTTATTTCTATGGTATTGTCCTATGTTCAGTTTATTCATGTCATGATCCTTTTATCTGTTTACATGCTGAATAATCACTGGACTTACCAGGCTTATGTCTGACCCATTTTCTTTCGCCTTCTTTTCTTCCGTTCCTTCTTTTCTTCCGTTCCTCCCCCCCCCCCCCCAGGTCCACGGGGAGGGAATACTTCAGCTTAGTGCAGACCTTTTCCAGCTTGAAGAGAGTAGATGTATTGCTTGGATTCTCTTTCCTTGGGCTATGGCTATGGTTACACTTTTATTGGGGATTAATGCTGCTTTACTACTGATTTATGCTTCTTTATGTACTTGGAGTTTTAAATAAAGACAGATGTTTTATTGTAATAATTTAGAAGTTGGGTTTAGAGACAATACTTGTAATGTTTTGACTGAACCACGCTATTTATGAAATAATTTCCGTTTTTCCGCTGTTTATATGTCTGTCTTGTAAATTGTCTGTGCCTTTTACCTAAAATTCTTCACCAAAGCTATTGCATTCCCTTTGTGAGTGACCTTAACGAAGGTGGGGTGTTTCACTTGGTATCAGAGCGATGGTTTACCAGATTAGATAAAAGTTATTGAAAACTATTTTCAAAAAGAAGTTTAAAGAAGCATTTTCAAGAAAAGTGTTGTTTTATTTTAAAGGCATAATCCCCAAAGCCATATGCACTATCTTTATATCCTTTGTTCTGAACCTTTTCTTTTCATTTCAGCATGTCTAGGGAACTTAATCTTCCCGAGGGCATACCGATACTTGGCTAGATCAAAAGGTATTTGGAGGCTAGGGCTAATAACGCAGGCCCAGCAAATGTTCCTCCTCCCCTAGCTGCAGTCATTCCTCCTCCTCCGCGTGTGATTGCTTTCTCGAATATAGGTAGAGACTTTCGAGCTATGGGTGGCAAGAACTTTAATGGGACTGAGTCATTTGTGGAAGCAAGAAAATGGCTCAAGGAAACAGAAGATTTGTTTGTTATCTTCGAAGTGGACGATAGGCAGAAGATACAATTAGCTGTGTGGTTAATTAAGGAAGAAGCCTCTTACTAGTGGGAAGTTACTAATGCTGAGAGACTAGTTGAAACTTGGGAGGATTTCAGAATAAGATTTGAATTGAAGTTCCTCTCACAAGATGAACGAAGCCTACAGATGGAGAAGTTCTTAGCGCTCAAACAGGGAAGCCTATCGTTTAAAGAATACGTCAACCAATTCAACCACTTGGCTAGATTCGGACTGGAGTTAGTAAACACTCCACATAAAAGGCTCTCTGATTTGTTAAAGGGTTAAATGAGCCACTACACAGCCTAGCTATGTCCCATATACCTATGGGTGCGACTTTTGAGAGACTGGTAGACATGGCACTGTTACATGAAGAAGACAAGGATGGCAAGAAAGAGGCGAAGGTGGAAGAACCTCTAGACAAGAAAGTGGAGGGATCGCAGAATAGGAAGACAGATTCCAAGAAAGGCGGGAAGAATAACAAACCCCGTGACAAGAGGAAGTGTAAATTTTGTGGCATGCCTGGACATCTGATTAAAGACTGGAGGAAAAAGAAGAGGAAGATGGGTGGTTGCTTTCGATGCGGCGAGGCAGGACATATGGCTAAGGATTGCCCAAGAAGGCAAGGGCAAGGGCAGAGGACTGGATCTACTTCTGGAGGGCATATTCACGCTCTCATTGCACCCCCATAAGAAAGAGGTAGAAATATTTCTGTTGAGAGTTTAATTTATCTTTCTGATCATCCAGTTCGTACTCTTTTTGATTATGGCGCATCGCACTCTTTTATATCTACTGCTTTAGTTGAATCTCTGCACCTAGATACCGGTATAGTAGAGGATCCCATGGTTGTTTCAAATCCAATTAGGGGTTCGGCTTATTTGTCAATGATTTGTTTGGATTTGGAAATTTCTATACTAAGCTTTGGGTTTAGATGTAATGCTTATGTTTTGGGTGTAATAACCCGGAAATGCGAGCCAGTTTAAAAATTTTATTTTGGCAATTTTAGCGAATTTTGAATATTTAAAATGAATTATGTACACCTATTTGAATGGATTTGAATGATATGTGTATGGCGTGGTTCATTATTAGACCGGGGATAAGGCTAGGCCTTGTCCTGTTTCTAGCATCGTGTCGTTATGCCGCCGAAATTTTCTAAAATAAGTTAGAAAAATAAAGATATCATTTTATTTGCTAAATAAACCGAATAGAATATATAACGAATTCGAATTGAATTGAATATAAAACGAATTCGAATTGAATTGGATATATAATGAATTCGAAATGAATTGAATATAAAACGAATTCGAATTGAATTGGATATATAATGAATTCGAATTGAATTGAATATAAAACGAATTCGAACTGAATTGAAAACGAATTGAAATAGAATAAATATCAATTTGAAATGAATTCAAATTGAATTGGAATTTGAATTGAATTGAAATGAATTTAAAACGAATTTATTAGGAAAAATTCAATTTTGATTTGAATTTGAAATGGAAGTTGAAATTGTTTTTAAAACGAATTTAAAACAATTTATAAAATTCGTTTTAAATAGAAATCGACGAAATACATATTATATATATATTATATATATATATATAATATAATGGCCTGAATAGAACGCGCCGCGCCACGGCAGTTCGTGAATTTCGACCATTGATTACGAACAGACATTACGGGAGATCCGACCGTCGGATTCTCCTAAAATCGGAACCGTTGGGTTCGTATCGAAAAGAGCTTTCTAACGAATATTAGAAATTTGAAATCTAACGGTTGGATTTGGAGATACGTCCAAATCAAATTTGGAAAAGGTCGTTGTAAGTGCAATTCGATGGCCGTTGATGGAAATCGACTGTACGGGCCTTGATAAAATTATTAATTATTAAAAATATCAATAATTTGTGTAGAATCATAAGAAATGATTTGGGAAAAATTGGGATGAAAAACTCCATATTTGAAAAGATAAAAATAGATTTTTATCGAAATGAACTAGTTTTGAACTAAAATTAAACCCGTTTATTTTTAAATAAATAAATTGGATTTGAAACGGGTTTTAAATAGAATTGGTTTGTGGGTTTATCGTGAACGGTGTTTTAAATAACACTAGTTCTTTAACCCGATAATAAATAGAATGTGATTTGGGTTTATCGTGAATTGTGTTTTAAATGACATTAGTTCTTTAACCCAGTAAAAGGGAGTTTTAATGAATCTGCAATTAGATTGAAATGTGAATTGATAATTTAAATTATCAAATTAGGAAAATGAGCGAGAATGGGGTATCACCAGTTTTTCTCAAGCGATAGTTAAATCTTTAATTAAATTTGAATGTGAAATGGTAATTAATTTTACCGATAACACCGTGGTGTTAGATATGGAGTATTACCAGTTTTGCTTCATGGGATGAATAGGTTGGGATTGGGAAATAAAATAAATAATTACTTCGGTGTGGTTCGCTAATCTCGACTAGTTTGGAAAAACCATAATTTGGTTTGATACGACATCCAATGCAAGATTAAAGAATAAATTTTAAAGAATTTATCTTGGATAAAATTAATGGGAACCTTTTCGTAAGAATTGAGATTTAGAAACTAGCTGTAGGTTAGTTAAGAAGAATGGTTTCCTGGGTATTGATCTGATGTTGGTTTCGGCCTTCGGGGTTAATATTTGGGGAATTGCTCTCTTACTGATTTACGGTTAGTGACTAATGAATTGGAATGAGGCGTATGTTGTGTTTGTGTAACATTTGTTTTTAATATACGCGGGTTGTTCGGGAAGGCCGGGTTTATACCCATTCTGAATAACCGATTCGACGATAATTCGAAGATGATGACGGTGGTCGAAGACCGAAAGTCTTCACATCGTTTGGATAATTACTGATGATCCTGATTGGGCTGTACACCCAAGAGGATGGAAATAGTTGGTGGTCGTCCAGACATACTTGGAGATCGATGGATATGCGAGGAAAGTGCCTCCGGTTTCGTTCAGACCCAGAACAAACTTGTAAATGGATTGTGTGTCTGACATTGGACTTTATTCTGTGTTGATTGATCTCTATTAAATATACATCTGTTTGGCGGTGGAGAATTTATTCTCTTGCTTAACGCCCTTCTCTGAGACGTACGAGCTCAGAGTTTGTATATCGATGGACATCAGTTGCATGGCATGAATTGCCTGTGTGGCATGCTGAGTTGCATGGATCAAGGCTTCTGTTGAAAAGCAAAGTCTTGTGGTTGATGATCAAAGCACGACCTACGTGGCATAGCTTTGTGTATAGCGTGGATTCGCGAGCCTCACACCTCGGTATGAGTCAAAAACGGAATACGGACCGTTGGGAGAACACGACGTTTCTTTCTAGCTTTGGTGGTGTCAGTGACTTACCAGCCCTGACATTTATATACTTTTCACCTTTGTGGTTGTTGGAATGAGGCGCCTCGATATTAGGTCAGATAGGACCGGGAAACGTATGTTCAGGAATTGCCAATCCTCAAACGTAAGAGAGGACCGGCCCAACCGATCCAAGTGGCTGCCCAGAGTGTGTAGTCCTGAGCATTTGCTAGAGTGTCTCGAAGCGGAAAGGAGCTTGACCCTTGCCTCGACTCATGACGGAAATCCAATTTCCAATACGAGATATTTCGGCTTTATTTGTTGAGCCTAGTATGGCGACATAGTAGCATGGGATGCTATGTCGTCTATGATTGATATTTATGATTGAAATTGCTTTGACACTATACACTTATTATAGTATCAAATGATTTGTTTTTAAATGTACCAAGCATGTTTGGCTGTTATAAGGTAAAACCCTATCCTCCGACTTGCGTTGCATTGTGTGATGGGACCTGGGTCTTATAATAGCTTCATTTTTCGAAAAAGCATTGCGTTGTTTATTCTATGCACTTGTATTCTTGGGAGGAGACCCGTTCCGTGTTATACGGCGTGGTCCCTTGAATTATTCTCTTTTAAAGTAAAGCTTTAAATAACTGTTTTAGTTCTCACACCAGTCACATGACTGACCTGGAGTTTATTGTTTTAACCTAAACTCTGGGTGCCCTTATTTTCGACACGGGCAGCTAGTAGTTTTGGTTTTGCAGATTTATATTCACAGGATCCTGATTTACAGCTGGAACGATGCTCGGAAAGCTCTGTATCCGTGTATTACTTTCAGTTGTGTTTTGTATTATTTTTCCGCTGCAATACTGTATTTAAATCTCTGATATTCTTTGTTGTATAATATTTATTCATACTCTGTATATTCTTGTATTCTGATGGAATTGTTGTAATAACAATGAAATGTTCTTCCGTCTGCGTTCCATTTTGTCGTGTTCTCAAAACGATCAGGGGTTTCGAACGGTCTAGATCGGTTTAACGACTGATTCAGATCGAGCGAAATTCCCGACCGTCACATTTGGTATCAGAGCTTTGGTTTACAGAGCTTGAGAACAAGACACATTAGAACCGAACGAAAGAATTCATCAGATATTGGATTAGTAATATCCAATTAGAATGACTCGTTAGAGATAGGATCAGTAGTATCCTAGAACGAGTGTGAAGAGTATATTTTTCAAATGAAAACAATTTTGTTTTGAAATTTAAATCGTTTTATACGTATTTGAATATTTATTTATTTTGAATTTGGACAATCCAATATATAAAGATTTTGCATATACGCGTCATGAACGTATATTCGAAGTTTTAATATACTGGATAGATATAGAATCACATTCTAGTCGCCCGGAGATGGTACTGATAATTGTCATGATATCATCAGTATTTACGTTCGTGTTTCGAAGGTGTGATATCTATATATTTCCATTAGACTGGTGTGATAACCAAAACTTACATAGATTTATTTGTTGTGATTTGGCATCAAAAACATGATTTTTGACTATATATCAAAATTATGAATTTGAAACTCTAATTCATGAATTGATTGATGGTTGTGTTGTTTGTTTATTTATTTGATAATTTTGAACCATTATGCCTAATTGTACCAAATATTGAATTGTATTGAAAATTGGTCGAATTTGCATGCATATACATGTACTTACATTGAACAGATCATAGCAAGGAGACTAGAGCCGAAGAATAAAATTTGTTTGCCCGACAAATAAGTACATGTTTACTATAATTTACTGTTTTGTTTGGGTGATGATGATTTTATGAGCCGCTTGGCTTTTTCTTTTCCTTTTTGAGATCAGAAGGCCTGTATGGCAATTTTGGGATTTTCCCGGTGCTCCCGGTGCAGGGGAGGTTATGGCGAAATTTTTCGAAAATTTAGGGTGTTAGCCAAATTTTTGAAAATTTTGAAAAGTTCTTAGAAACTGAAAAGTTGAAGAACTTAAGCCGTAAAGAAAATATGGAAAGTTGAGTTGATTGTTAAACAACTTTCGGCTTCGTTCCTTTTCGGGGACGAAAAGTTTTACGTGGGGGAGTTTGTAATAACCCGGAAATGCGAGCCAGTTTAAAAAATTTATTTTGGCAATTTTAGCAAATTTTGAATATTTAAAATGAATTATGTACACCTATTTGACTGGATTTGGTTGATATGTGTATGGCGTGGGCCATTATTAGACCGGGGATAAGGCTAGGCCTTGTCCCGTTTCTAGCATCGTGCCGTTATGCCGCCGAAATTTTCTAAAATAAGTTAGAAAAATAAAGATATCATTTTATTTGCTAAATGAACCGAATAGAATATATAACGAATTCGAATTGAATTGAATATAAAACGAATTCGAATTGAATCGGATATATAATGAATTCGCATTGAATTGAATGTAAAACGAATTCGAATTGAATTGGATATATAATGAATTCGAATTGAATTGAATATAAAACGAATTCGAACTGAATTGAAAACGAATTGAAATAGAATAAAAATAAATTTGAAATGAATTCAAATTGAATTGGAATTTGAATTGAATTGAAATGAATTTAAAACGAATTTATTAGGAAAAATTCAATTTTGATTTGAATTTGAAATGGAAGTTGAAATTGTTTTTGAAACGAATTTAAAACTATTTATAAAATTCATTTTAAATAGAAATCGACGAAATATATATTATATATATAATATAATGGCCTGAATAGAACGCGCCGCGCCGCGGCAGTTCGTGAATTTCGACCATTGATTTCGAACGGACATTACGGGAGATCCGACCGTCGGATTCTCCTAAAATCGGAACCGTTGGGTTCGTATCAAAAGGAGCTTTCTAATGAATATTAGAAATTTGAAATATAACGGTTGGATTTAGAGATACGTCCAAATCAAATTTGGAAAAGATCGTTGTAAGTGCAGTTCGATGGCCGTTGATGGAAATCGACTGTACGGGCCTTGATAAAATTATTAATTATTAAAAATATCAATAATTTGTGTAAAATCATAAGAAATGATTTAGGAAAAATTGGGATGAAAACCTCCATATTTGAAAAGATAAAAATAGATTTTTGTCGAAATGAACTAGTTTTGAACTAAAATTAAACCCGTTTATTTTTAAATAAATAAATTGGATTTGAAACGAGTTTTAAATAGAATTGGTTTGTGGGTTTATCGTGAACGGTGTTTTAAATAACACTAGTTCTTTAACCCGATAATAAATAGAATGTGATTTGGGTTTATCGTGAACTGTGTTTTAAATGACATTAGTTCTTTAACCCAGTAAAAGGGAGTTTTAATGAATCTGCAATTAAATTGAAATGTGAATTGATAATTTAAATTATCAAATTAGGAAAATGAACGAGAATGGAGTATCACCAGTTTTGCTCCAAGCGATAGTTAAATCTTTAATTAAATTTGAACGTGAAATGGTAATTAATTTTACAGATAACACCGTGGTGTTAGATATGGAGTATTACCAGTTTTGCTTCATGGGATGAATAGGTTGGGATTGGGAAATAAAATAAATAATTACTTCGGTGTGGTTCGCTAATCTCGACTAGTTTGGAAAAACCATAATTTGGTTTGATACGACATCCAATGGAAGATTAAAGAATAAATTTTAAAGAATTTATCTTGGATAAAATTAATGGGAACCTTTCCTTAAGAATTGAGATTTATAAACTAGCTGTAGGTTAGTTAAGAAGAATGGTTTCCTGGGTACTGATTTGATGTTGATTTCGGCCTTCGGGGTTAATATTTGGGGAATTGCTCTCTTACTGATTTATGGTTTGTGACTAATGAATTGGAATGAGGCGTATGTTGTGTTTGTGTAACATTTGTTTTTAATATACGCGGGTTGTTCGGGAAGGCCGGGTTTATACCCATTCTGAATAACCGATTCGACGATAAGTCGAAGATGATGACAGTGGTCGAAGACCGAAAGTCTTCACATCGTTTGGATAATTACTGATGATCCTGATTGGGCTGTACACCCAAGAGGATGGAAATAGTTGGTGGTCGTCCAGACGTACTTGGAGATCGATGGATATGCGAGGAAAGTGCCTCCGGTTTCGTTCAGACCCAGAACGAACTTGTAAATGGATTGTGTGTCTGACATTAGACTTTATTCTGTGTTGATTGATCTCTATTAAATATACATCTGTTTGGCGGCGGAGAATTTATTCTCTTGCTTAACGCCCTTCTCTGAGACGTATGAGCTCAGAGGTTGTATATCGATGGACATCAGTCGCATGGCATGAATTGCCTGTGTGGCTTCCTGAGTTGCATGGATCAAGGCTTCTGTTGAAAAGCAAAGCCTTGTGGTTGATGATCAAAGCACGACCTACGTGGCATCGCTTTGTGTATAGCGTGGATTCGCGAGCCTCACACCTCAGTATGAGTCAAAAACGGGATACGGACCATTGGGAGAACACAACGTTTCTTTCTAGCTTTGGTGGTGTCAGTGACTTACCAGCCCTGACATTTATATACTTTTCACCTTTGTGGTTGTTGGAATGAGGCGCCTCGATATTAGGTCTGATAGGACCGGGAAACGTGTGTTCAGGAATTGCCAATCCTCAAACGTAAGAGAGGACCGGCCCCACCGATCCAAGTGGCTGCCCAGAGTGTGTAGTCCTGAGCATTTGCTAGAGTGTCTCGAAGCGGAGAGGAGCTTGCCCCTTGCCTCGACTCATGACGGAAATCCAATTTCCAATACGAGACATTTCGGCTTTATTTGTAGAGCCTAGTATGGCGGCATAGTAGCATGGGATGCTATGCCGTCTATGATTGATATTTATGATTGAAATTGTTTTGACACTATACACTTATTATAGTATCAAATGATTTGTTTTTAAACGTACCAAGCATGTTTGGCTGTTATAAGGTAAAACCCTATCCTCCGGCTTGCGTTGCATTGTGTGATGGGACCTGGGTCTTATAATAGCTTCATTTTTCGAAAAAGCATTGCGTTGTTTATTCTATGCACTGGTATTCTTGGGAGGAAACTCGTTCCGTGTTATACGGCGTGGTCCCTTGAATTACTCTCTTTTAAAGTAAAGCTTTAAATAACTATTTTAGTTCTCATACCGGTCATATGACTGACCTGGAGTTTATTGTTTTAACCTAAACTCTAGGTTCCCTTATTTTCGACACGGGCAGCTAGTAGTTTTGGTATTGCAGATTTATATTCACAGGATCCTGATTTACAGCTGGAACGATGCTCGGAAAGCTCTGTTTCTGTGTATTACTTTCAGTTGTGTTTTGTATTATTTTTCTGCTACAATACTGTATTTAAATCTCTAATATTCTTTATTGTATAATATTTATTCATACTCTGTATATTCTTGTATTCTGATGTAATTGTTGTAATAACAATGAAATGTTCTTCCGTCTGCGTTCCATTTTGTCGTGTTCTCAAAATGATCAGGGGTTTCGAACGGTCTAGATCGGTTTAACGACTGATTTGGATCTAGCAAAATTCCCGGCCGTCACATTGGGTTTCACGGGCTATGGGTCAATTCTAGGCATGGATTGGTTATCTAGTAATGGTGCCATCCTCGATTGTGAAAAGAGAGTGGTTAGACTTATGACTCGCCTCGGTAACACTCTCGAAATCTCTTGTAATTCCATGAATTCTGTTATGCTTAGCTACCTAGAATCTCTTGATGCGTCTGTTGAAAACTTGCAATCTGTTAGAGTAGTCCGTGAATACTCGGATATCTTTGAAGAGGTGAAGGGCTTACCTCCAAATCTAGAGATAAACTTCCGCATATACCTTGTTGATAATGCAAAACCTATTGCTTTACCCGTTAGACACATGGCTCCAAGGGAGAGGAAAGAGCTCAGCAAGCAAGTTAAAGAGTTGCTTGAAAAGGGGTTTATAAGGCGGAGTATTTCTGAATGGGGTGCTCTAGTGGTGTTTGCAACCAAACCAGATGGTTCGCTTCGCATGTGCGTGGACTATAGGGAGCTAAACAAGTTGACCAAGAAGAATAGGCACCCACTTCCGAGAATAGACGACTTGTTCGACCATCTCGTAGGTGCCTCGGTTTTCTCCCAACTAGATTTGGCCACCGGATTTCATCAGCTAAGGACAACATAGATAAGACCGTGTTCAGGACCCCGGATGGTTTCTTCGAATGGCTTGTCATGCCTTTTGGCTTGACAAACGCACCCGCTTATTTCGTAGACTTGATGAGTAGGGTTTTCAGGGAGTTCCTTAATAAATTTGTAGTGGTCTTTGTGGACGACATTTTGATTTTCTCAAAAAGTGAGGAAGAACATTCTTTGCATTTAAGGGAAGTCATGGGTACTCTTCGTGCACATCAGCTGAAAGCAAAATTCTCCAAATGCCATTTTGGAGAAATGAAGTAAGATTTCTTGGTCATGTGGTCTCCAAAGAGGGGATAGCTGTGGATCCCGCAAAAGTAGGTGCGGTGCAAGATTGGAAGATTCCAAGGAATGCAACCGAAGTATGAAGTTTTCTTGGGCTAGCGGGCTATTAAAGAAATTTCATTAAGGACGCAAAGATCTCAGCCCCACTTACTAGGTTGACGAAGAAAACCCTAACTTTTGCCTGGGATTTGGATTGTGGTGTTGCTTTCCAACGACTAAAAAGGGCTCTGACAACGGCCCCAGTTCTGACATTGCCTGATGGGAGTAAGAAGTTTACAGTATACACAAACACATGCGGTACAGGATTGGGCGTTGTCTTAATGCAAGAGGGCAAAGTAGTTTGTTATGGGGGAAGGCAGTTGAAGGTACATGAGAAAAACTACACAACTCATGATTTAGAACTAGCTGCCATTGTTTTTGCTCTTAAGTCATGGCGTCGTTACCTACTAGGAGAAAGGTTTGAATTGTTTACTGACCATAAATCGTTAAATTACCTTTTCTCATAGAAAGATCTTAACTTAAGACAACAAAGGTGGATGGAATTTCTTGCCTCATACGATTTTGAGATTGCTTATACCCTGGCAAGGGTAATGTGATAGCAGATGCCTTAAGTAGGAAAAAGCTGACCTTAAGTCCTCTCTTTGTAGAAAGGAAAAGCTTGGAGTACATAGCAAACTTTGACTTTAGACCCTCCTTTGAATTTGTACCTGGTTTGTTAGCATCGCTAGAGGTGCGGCCTACTCTTTTGGACTCAATAGGAACCGCGCAACATGACGATCCTCAGCTAGTTGATGTGATGGATAAGCTAATTAGAGGTGAGACTACTAGTCACCTCAATAGGTACTTCATCGATGACAAGGGTTGGCTGAGATGAGATGGAAGACAATGCGTCCCACAAGCAAGGGATTTGGTGAAAACAGTTCTCGAAGAAGCACACCATTCTAAGTTGACCATACACCCAGGTGGGGATAAGATGCATAAAGACATAAAAAGGGTTTTCTTCTGGAATGGCATGAAGAAGGATGTAGCTGAGTTTGTCTCGGAATGCTTGATATGCCAGCAAGTCAAGGAAGAGGAGAAGAAGCCTGGTGGTCTGCTTCATCCTCTAGAGGTCCCACAGTGGAAATGGGATAGCATTTCGATGGACTTTATTAATGGGTTGCCTAGGTCAAGAAGAGACAATACCAGTATTTGGGTAATAGTGGACAGGCTCACTAAAAGCGCTCATTTTATACCTGTTAAGAGTAGAAGGACTGCCTCATCGTTAGCATCCATTTATCTTAAAGAGGTAGTTCGACTGCATGGAATATCCTCTAGCATAGTAAGTAATCGAGACCCTATCTTTACGAGCGAGTTTTGGAAGAGTTTGCAAGAGGCTGTAGGCACGCAGCTATGCTTAAGCACTACCTATCACCCTCAAACCGATGGTCATACGGAAAGGGTGAAAAGGGTATTATAAGATCTCTTGAGATTGTGCATTCTTGATTTTGAGGGAACACGGGAGGATCACCTTCCTTTGGTAGAGTTCGCCTACAACAATAGCTACCAAGCCACCATAGGCATGGCACCCTTTGAGGCCTTGTATGGGAGACCATGTCGATCACCAGCTTGTTGGTGGGAGTCTACAGACAAGCTCGTACTTGGGCCTGACATTATCAGAGAAACTTCAGAGAAGGTAGACTTGATACGAAGAAGAATGAAGACCGCACAAGATAGACAGAAGTCGTACGCTGATAAAAGAAGGACCGACCTTGAGTTTGAGGTTGGAGACAGAGTTTTTCTTAAAGTATCTCCTTTGAAGAATGTCGTTTGCTTTGGGTCCGTAGGAAAATTGGCACCAAGATTTGTAGGGCCATTTCCTATCATTGAGAGGATCGGGAAGATGGCTTATAAAGTAGAGCTGCCCGAAAGATTGGCTGGAGTACTGTAACACCCTGTATTTTCTATGTTTATTAAAGTTATGAATTAAAGAATACTTAATTGTAAAAGTGAGAATTTAGGGAAACAGGTTACGCCATTGCGTTCGTCTCGGAATTCTGCTTGAGATAGAGTCCGAGTTTGCATGAATCGGAATCTGTATAAAGAAGATATGGAGTTTAGAAGATTTCATGTTTAAACAGTGTAACAACCCGGAATTTTGGACCAATTTTAAAATCTTATTTTTATGAAGTTTGTTAAGAAATTGAGGCAGAAAATAAAAATTCTATTTTTAAATAATTTATGTTGAAATTATATGTTGACATCAAACATATAAAATTTGCGTTGTGTATTTTCACTAAAAACAAGTATGAACTTAGCGTCGTTGTGTTATACTAGAAATAATTATATTTTTAGCATCATATTAATATATGTGAATAAGGATATATTTTTTAGCGTCATGTTAATATAAACATCATTTGTTTAGAAAAGTTGTATTAATATAGAATCATCACTCTTATTAGGAATGTTTAGTTAAAATAAATATGTCATTTTAGTTAGTAATGTAAGTTATATAAAAATGTCATGTTAATAAAAATGTCATTATGTTAAGAATGTTATGATGGAGAAATATATAAATGATAAGATTTCATTTTTATTGTACATATAGAAATGGTCATTAGTTGGAATATTAAGAGTAAGAAAAAAAGAAAACATATTTTTAATATCATGTTTTTAAATATTAAAAATAAAGCATATTTTTAGTATTATGTATAAATAGTAAGAATAAACGCATTTTTAGTGTCACGTTGAATCATGTAATGAAAGAAGAGATTACATTTTAATGTAATAAAAGAAATGAAGAAAAACACGTTCTTGTTAAATTAAATAATAATAATAATAATAATAATAATAATAATAATAATAATAATAATAATAATAATAATAAAACATACAAGGTTGAATAAGATAAAACATACAAAAGTTTTTTTTTTCTTTTTAAGATGAGTTGGAGCTATTAAATAAGGGGTTCTTTTTGCAAATTCCTTCGCACGCGTTCACACTAAGCTACTTTGTTTAGGTGTTATTTTTGAAATGGAGTTTTGTCCCACATCGTAGAATAATCCCCTTGGCCTTGGCTAATGCAGCTATATAAGCATGGTACCTCCTTCATGTGTTGTATAATAAGTTTTATTAGAATAAAACCATTCTTCCTTCCTCTTCTTTTACTTTCTTCTTTCTTCTCTTTTCTCTTTCTCTTCAAAAGAAAGTTCAAAAGAAAGAGAAGAGGATTTCCAAAATAAGATTTTGCTTGTTCTTGTCTCTACCCTTATCCGCGCAAGGTGAGATTTCTGAATTTAATTATTTTTATTTACTGTTAAATAATTGTCTGTGAGAAATCCTATTTATTTTATTTAAATTATTATACTTTAATTATTGATGTTCGCATTTATAATCATATATGTATGTGTTATTCTGCGCTGTGATAATTTAGATGTTATTTATGTATTATTGTTGTTATGGAAAATATATTCGCTTGGTTTGATGCGATAAATCTCATAATAAATTGAGATTCTAAATTTGTGAATACGCGATGAAAATTATAATTATTATATTCCAGATCTGTGGGATAGGATCTGTGAACACGCGAATACTGTTCATTTCCTTTGTATGACGCGTTGTTTATTTTCATATGTTATTTTCTTTTATTTTCAAGCTGTGGGATGTCAAAATTCCATCTTGATGTTATTTTCTTTTATTTTCAAGCTGTGGGATGTCAAAATTCCATCTTGATGTTATTTTCTTTTATTTTCAAGCTGTGGGATGTCAAAATTCCATCTTGATGTTATTTTCTTTTATTTTCAAGCTGTGGGATGTCAAAATTCCATCTTGAATTTATTTTCCTTTATTTTCAAACGTGGGATAAAACTCTCATCTTTGCGGCTCATGTTACTAGCGTGGGATGTAAAAATCTCATCTTGCTTACACGTTATAAAAGTTGAGATGTAAAAGTTCCATTTTTGAATTCATTTTATTTTGTTCCAAGAGTGGGATGTAAAAGTTCCATCGTGGGATTCATTTTATTTTGTTCCAAGAGTGGGATGTAAAAGTTCCATCGTGGGATTCATTTTTATTCAGTTTCAAGTGTGGGATGTGAAAATCTCATCTTGAGGTTTATTTTATTTCATTTCATTTATATTCAGAATTGTTAATACGATAAAAATCTCATCTTTGCGGATATATATATATATATGAATGGTTCCTTAGGATTTGTGTGTTTGAAATTTGAAATTGTATATGTTGGGAATATTTATATATATACACGAATGGTTCCTTAGGATGTGTGAGTTTTAAAATTTGCATTCGTATATGTTGGATATAGTTACACCAAATTTATCACAATTGGTTATTGAAGTTGTTGTGGAAAATTGTAACATCATTTTGTTCATATAAAAAAGAATCACTTTTTAATACCGTTTGTTCATATTAAAAAGATCAACTTTTTAATATCGTTTTGCTCAAATTTAAAAAAACATATTTTTGCTCGAATTAAAAGAACATATTTTTGTTCGAATTAAAAGAACATATTTCTGTTCGCATTAAAAGAACGTATTTTGACGTTATTAAAAAGGACATATTTTTTAGTGCGATAAAAAAATTATATTTTAGCGTAATAAGAAGAGCATATTTTTAGCGTCATTATAAGAACATATTTTAGCGATAAATTGTTTACGTTAAAAGTTTATATTTTTAATGTGAATTGTTTACATCAAAAAGAATGAAATTAAAAGAGTATATTTTTAATGTAGTATAAGAATAAGAGAAAAGCTTACATTTTTAATGTAATTCAAGAAATAATTATTAGTTTGTTAAAAAGATGATTTTTAACATATGTGTACAACATATAAAATTGACATGTTATGACTGATTGATTTAATGGATTGTGCTCGACCAGTTTATGAGCAAATTATATTATTTTTTTTTACTTTGGGTGGGTAGATTTATATGTATGCTAACACCTTGTGAAACACTTCACGATTTGACTATAAGGTGTTTAGCGATTGTTTATTTCAAAATTAATGAATGATTTTGAAAAGTGATTTTCTTAAGTAAAAGAAGAATTATTCCCGATTTTGGACAGGGAATGTTTTATAAAATGTTTTATAAAACAGAAAGAATTTCGAGGACTAAACCCAATAATTTCAAAATGATTTGAAAGAAGAAACCTATATAGATTGATTATACTTGTGATTATTATGTTGTGAAATGATTTTTCCACTTCGGGATATAAAAATGATTTAGTATGTGGCTAAAGATTCTGGTGACCCGAACGACTAAAAGTATGGGTTGGTTGAATGACCCTGACCGACTGTACTGGTCAGTGGTTAGTGTAGCCTGCTCCATAGTGAGAGGTGCACATATATATATATATATATATATATATATATATATATATATCGAGTTGCTTAGGTGCGTGCCCTTTGCCTTGTCTAAGGGAAACCCGATATTTGGTTGCATATTTGTTTTTATGCATTATTATGTTTTGGAATTCAAATTTCCAAATGTTTTGTTTTCAAATCCCGAAGTGAAATCTACTTTGATATTACAAAAGCTAGATATATATTCCAAACGATTTGAAATAAAAGAAATTGGGAAATAAAGTCCAAACAAATAATTTCTGTAAATTGAATTGGATTTTGAAATCTTAATTTAGGGATTAATCCTAAATGGGTAGATTGGAACTGCATGTTGATTGTTGCATTTTTGATTGTTTGTTTATACACAGGCAATCCAATGGAGTAAACCCGTTCCGCGTTAGCGGCGTGGTCCTGTGATTAGCCATTTTAATTAATAGGCTAATTTAGATTTCTCATACCAGTCCCATGACTGACCTGTAGTTTGTTTCACTGGCAAACTCGGGTGCCCTCTTTTCCACACGGGCAGTCGAGTAGCTTGTTTTGCAGATATTTATCTTGTTAGCAGGATCCTGGATCAAAGCTTAAAGCTGTGTCCAAAGCTTAGAAAATTCTTCCGCTGCATTGTATTAAAAAGTATTGTAATTTTATCTTTCGCTGTAATATATTTATTCGTACTCTGATATTTTGTACTCTGATGTAACGTTATTATAATGTTAATAAAAGTCTGTTGTTACTGTTCTGATGTATTGTATTCCCAAAGTTAACGTATACGGGAATTGAACGGTCTTGGTCGATTTAGCGGTCGATTAAGTCCGGGCAAAATCCGTATCATTACAGTTGGTATCAGAGCTCTGGTTTGCTCAAATCTTTGGGGTACAACTTGTTAGAACTGAACAAAAGACTCATCAGAGATTGGATTAGTAATGTCCAATAAGAATACTCATTAGAGATAGGATCAGCAGTATCCTAGAATGAGTAAACTCGTTAGAGATGGGGTTAGTTATGCCCTAGAACGAGTTAAGAGTTACGAATTTATAATTAACGCATTTTTGATATTTATAATCTATTCTTTGAAATATGATTTTTATATATATGAAGTTATGTATATTTTGAAAAGATAATCTACCATTAAAATTTAAAATTAAGATAGTTAATTTTACAATTTTTAGCTACGCTCCTTTTCGAGGACGAAAAGTTCTTAAGTGGGGGAGATTGTAACAACCGGAATTTTGGACCAATTTTAAAATCTTATTTTTATGAAGTTTGTTAAGAAATTGAGGCAGAAAATAAAAATTCTATTTTTAAATAATTTATGTTGAAATTATATGTTGACATCAAACATATAAAATTTGCGTTGTGTATTTTCACTAAAAACAAGTATGAACTTAGCGTCGTTGTGTTATACTAGAAATAATTATATTTTTAGCATCATATTAATATATGTGAATAAGGATATATTTTTTAGCGTCATGTTAATATAAACATCATTTGTTTAGAAAAGTTGTATTCATATAGAATCATCACTCTTATTAGGAATGTTTAGTTAAAATAAATGTGTCATTTTAGTTAGTAATGTAAGTTATATAAAAATGTCATGTTAATAAAAATGTCATTATGTTAAGAATGTTATGATAGAGAAATATATAAATGATAAGATTTCATTTTTATTGTACATATAGAAATGGTCATTAGTTGGAATATTAAGAGTAAGAAAAAAAGAAAACATATTTTTAATATCATGTTTTTAAATATTAAAAATAAAGCATATTTTTAGTATCATGTATAAATAGTAAGAATAAACGCATTTTTAGTGTCACGTTGAATCATGTAATGAAAGAAAAGATTACATTTTTAATGTAATAAAAGAAATGAAGAAAAACACGTTCTTGTTAAATTAAATAATAATAATAATAATAATAAAACATACAAGGTTGAATAAGATAAAACATACAAAAGTTTTTTTTTCTTTTTAAGATGAGTTGGAGCTATTAAATAAGGGGTTCTTTTTGCAAATTCCTTCGCACGCGTTCACACTAAGCTACTTTGTTTAGGTGTTATTTTTGAAATGGAGTTTTGTCCCACATCGTAGAATAATCCCCTTGGCCTTGGCTAATGCAGCTATATAAGCATGGTACCTCCTTCATGTGTTGTATAATAAGTTTTATTAGAATAAAACCATTCTTCTTTCCTCTTCTTTTACTTTCTTCTTTCTTCTCTTTTCTCTTTCTCTTCAAAAGAAAGTTCAAAAGAAAGAGAAGAGGATTTCCAAAATAAGATTTTGCTTTTTCTTGTCTCTACCCTTATCCGTGCAAGGTGAGATTTCTGAATTTAATTATTTTTATTTACTGTTAAATAATTGTCTGTGAGAAATCCTATTTATTTTATTTAAATTATTATACTTTAATTATTGATGTTCGCATTTAAAATCATATATGTATGTGTTATTCTACGCTGTGATAATTTAGATGTTATTTATGTATTATTGTTGTTATGGAAAATATATTCGCTTGGTTTGATGCGATAAATCTCATAATAAATTGAGATTCTAAATTTGTGAATACGCGATGAAAATTATAATTATTATATTCCTGATCTGTAGGAAAGGATCTGTGAACACGCGAATACTGTTCATTTCCTTTGTATGACGTGTTGTTTATTTTCATATGTTATTTTCTTTTATTTTCAAGCTGTGGGATGTCAAAATTCCATCTTGATGTTATTTTCTTTTATTTTCAAGCTGTGGGATGTCAAAATTCCATCTTGATGTTATTTTCTTTTATTTTCAAGCTGTGGGATGTCAAAATTCCATCTTGAATTTATTTTCCTTTATTTTCAAACGTGGGATAAAACTCTCATCTTTGCGGCTCGTGTTACTAGCGTGGGATGTTAAAATCTCATCTTGCTTACACGTTATAAAAGTTGAGATGTAAAAGTTCCATTTTTGAATTCATTTTATTTTGTTCCAAGAGTGGGATGTAAAAGTTCCATCGTGGGATTCATTTTATTTTGTTCCAAGAGTGGGATGTAAAAGTTCCATCGTGGGATTCATTTTTATTCAGTTTCAAGTGTGGGATGTGAAAATCTCAACTTGAGGTTTATTTTATTTCATTTCATTTATATTCAGAATTGTTAATACGATAAAAATCTCATCTTTGCGGATATATATATATATATATACGAATGGTTCCTTAGGATTTGTGTGTTTGAAATTTGAAATTGTATATGTTGGGAATATTTATATATATACACGAATGGTTCCTTAGGATGTGTGCGTTTTAAAATTTGCATTCGTATATGTTGGATATAGTTACACCAAATTTATCACAATTGGTTATTGAAGTTGTTGTGGAAAATTGTAACATCATTTTGTTCATATAAAAAAGAATCACTTTTTAATACCGTTTGTTCATATTAAAAAGATCAACTTTTTAATATCGTTTTGCTCAAATTTAAAAAAACATATTTTTGCTCGAATTAAAAGAACATATTTTTGTTCGAATTAAAAGAACATATTTCTGTTCGCATTAAAAGAACGTATTTTGACGTTATTAAAAAGGACATATTTTTTAGTGCGATAAAAAAATTATATTTTAGCGTAATAAGAAGAGCATATTTTTAGCGTCATTATAAGAACATATTTTAGCGTTAAATTGTTTACGTTAAAAGTTTATATTTTTAATGTGAATTGTTTACATCAAAAAGAATGAAATTAAAAGAGTATATTTTTAACGTAGTATAAGAATAAGAGAAAAGCTTACATTTTTAATGTAATGCAAGAAATAATTATTAGTTTGTTAAAAAGATGATTTTTAACATATGTGTACAACATATAAAATTGACATGTTATGACTGATTGATTTAATGGATTGTGCTCGACCAGTTTATGAGCAAATTATATATATATATATATATTTAACTTTGGGTGGGTAGAATTATATGTATGCTAACACCTTGTGAAACACTTCACGATTTGACTATAAGGTGTTTAGCGATTGTTTATTTCAAAATTAATGAATGATTTTGAAAAGTGATTTTCTTTAGTAAAAGAAGAATTATTCCCGATTTTGGACATGGAATGTTTTATAAAATGTTTTATAAAACAGAAAGAATTTCGAGGAATAAACCCAATAATTTCAAAATGATTTGAAAGAAGAAACCTATATAGATTTGATTATACTTGTGATTATTATGTTGTGAAATGATTTTTCCACTTCGGGATATAAAAATGATTTAGTATGTGGCTAAAGATTCTGGTGACCCGAACGACTAAAAGTATGGGTTGGTTGAATGACCCTGACCGATTGTACTGGTCAGTGGTTAGTGTATCCTGCTCCATAGTGAGAGGTGCATATATATATATATATATATATATATATATATATATATATATATCGAGTTGCTTAGGTGCGTGCCCTTTGCCTTGTCTAAGGGAAACCCGATATTTGGTTGCATATTTGTTTTTATGCATTATTATGTTTTGGAATTCATATTTCCATATGCTATGTTTTCAAATCCCGAAGTGAAATCTACTTTGATATTACAAAAGCTAGATATATATTCCAAACGATTTGAAATAAAAGAAATTGGGAAATAAAGTCCAAACAAATAATTTCTGTAAATTGAATTGGATTTTGAAATCTTAATTTAGGGATTAATCCTAAATGGGTAGATTGGAACTGCATGTTGATTGTTGCATTTTTGATTGTTTGTTTATACACTGGCAATCCAATGGAGTAAGCCCGTTCCGCGTTAGCGGCGTGGTCCTGTGATTAGCCATTTTAATTAATAGGCTAATTGAGATTTCTCATACCAGTCCCATGACTGACCTGTAGTTTGTTTCACTGGCAAACTCGGGTGCCCTCTTTTCCACACGGGCAGTCGAGTAGCTTGTTTTGCAGATATTTATCTTGTTAGCAGGATCCTGGATCGAAGCTTAAAGCTGTGTCCAAAGCTTAGAAAATTCTTCTGCTGCATTGTATTAAAAAGTATTGTAATTTTATCTTCCGCTGTAATATATTTATTCGTACTCTGATATTTTGTACTCTGATGTAACGTTATTATAATGTTAATAAAAGTCTGTTGTTACTGTTCTGATGTATTGTATTCCCAAAGTTAACGTATACGGGAATTGAACGGTCTTTGTCGATTTAGCGGTCGATTAAGTCCGGGCAAAATCCGTATCGTTACAAACAGAAAGTTTAATAATTAAATAAACATAAGTAATTCGAATTTCAAATTCAGGCAAAAGAGGCTAAGCGGGAAAATTCCCGCTCAGGGGGTCGATCCCCCCAGGGGGAGTCGACATAGGTATCGACCCCCCTATAGGGGAGTCGACATAGGTGTCGACCCCCCTGTGGGGGTCGACTCCTGTATTCTGATCCAAACAATGACGATTTCTGACTCCCTGTTGAGTCACTAGGGCATAGGTGGCGATTTCTGGATAGCTCTATCTGGTCTGGATGGTTCTGATTGCTCCTAGGTTGATCTAACGACTCACATAAATCTAAACTTCTACATAAACAATCCATACCCTCAACCCTAAACCACACAATTTCATTCCAAGGAGCTGTCATGTTGTCCATGGTCAACCTAGCATAGCCACCAGTCTTCTCCAATTAGAAAGCAAGTTAGAAGCTACGAATCAAATTAAAATTAGAGAACCAATAGTCTACATCAAGGGATAGCTTTTCAGTTTCAGAAAACAGATCCCAGAAAACAAGATTTTTTTTTTATTTGTAAGATCAGTTATTCTTTAGATGTAAACAAATAAAAGTCATGATTTGTAATAAAGCAAAACTAGAAATGTGCCTAGTTGTAAGAAAATGGTGATGCTGATTCATGTCTATTCTTGTGACAATTCTATCATATATGCCTATGAGACTATTGTGGTTTATAGGACTTATCATGTTGTATGTTAAACCAATCATGTATTATATAAATTTGGTGACTCTTTCATGTTATGTTACATGCAAGTTTTTAGGCTAAGTCATATATGCCTATATGTTTAGATCTACATTCTCATATGTTTAGATCTATGTTAATTTGATCCAACTCAAATGCAAGTTCACATTTACATGCCTAATTGGATTTGTGTAATTCTATGTAAGTTCCCGTTCATATGCTTAAGATTCATGTTAATTGGATCTAAAATTCAAGTTCAATGTTCTATGCAATACTTATATGACACATGCTTAGTTAGATCCATATTGTTTTATGTTGTTGGAATGGTACATGCTCCTTTCTTTTCCCTTTTGGTTATGAGTTAGGCTAAGTTGCGAGCCTAACGTTCTATGTGAATTATGCGAACGTATAATGGGGGTAACGTTGGGGAAAAAAACATTTAATTACATATTATTGGCATAGTTTGGCTCATAATCATGTAAATGATTAGTGGCATGAAATGGTATAATTTATATACCTAAAAATTATGAACATGATTTAGAGGATAAATGGGGCATGACTTGAATGACAATAATTGTGGATAATTTACATATAAATATAAAGGGTAAATATGTAAATTAAGTAAAAGACAAATATACCTAACCCGAGGTTAGATTGAGTTATGGTATAAGACTGCCCGGCACGTCCAACAACCATAATAATATAGATCTAATGTGAGAGGGTAGCGCATTAAGCCCAAAAGAACCCGAGGTTAGATTGAGTTGCGGTGTAAGACTGCCCGGAACCGACCGGCACATCCAGCAACCGCAACAATATATATCTAATGTGAGAGGTTGGTACTTTAACGAATGAATTAAAGCTAAGGAACGGGCAGGCTAAGAAGGTAGGGTTAAGTTAATTAAGGCAACACTTAACCAATACAACATGTTAACTAAACTAATGGGTGGGTTTAGGTTAATCTGAGAACACTTAACCATTTTAACATATTGATTAGGAAACCCTAGTAACGGGGACCCATTTCAGTAGTAACCCACATAGATGTATCATGGTACCCTGAACTAGGCAGGGTGGGGCACGAATACTGGGCTGATTATAAGCGGTCAAAACAACAGCGTGTGGTGTGTCAGTGTAGGTTCCGACGGAGTACGGGCGTGCACGTACTTCAGAGTGGAAAAAGCAGGCACTGGGAATCAGTAGTTATACACTGTGCATCTTGAATTGTGTCGGGTTGCCACCATAGGATTTGATACACCCCATGGTGGGACCAGCACAGGTTAGTACAATCAAGCGGGGCTGAATGACACAAGTAGTAAACGTATGCGAGTAGGAGTCGATCGATAAAGGGGATCACTTTGTTATGAACACGTGAGGCTGGTAGAAACAATAGTCAGTAGGTGCAGAGAAATAGAAATGGGTGCAATAGTATATTCAGTTTAACTTGCCTTATCTTGTCTTATGTTATCTTGTTATTCTAGTATTGTCCTATTTTTCGGTTTATTCATGTCATGATCCTTTTTCTTGTTCTCATGCTGAAAAATCGTTGAGCTTACCAGACTTACGTCTGACCCATTTTTCTTTCATCTTCTTTTCTTCCGTCCCCCCCCCCCCCCCGGCGGCCAAGTCCACAGGGAGGGAATACTTCGGCTTAGTTCAGACCATTTCCAGCTTGAAGAGAGTAGATGTATTGCTTGGATTCTCTTTTCTTGGGCTATGGCTTCGGATACACTCTTATTGGGGATTTATGCTCCCTTATTTTTATTTTATGCTTCTTTATGTATTAATCAAGACATATATTTTGTTGTAATGATTTGGAAGTTGGTTTGAGACAGTTGTTATAATGTTTTGATTGAACCACATGCTTATGAAATAAATTTGGTTTTTCCGCTGTTTATATGTCTGTCTTGTAAATTATCTGTATCTTTTACCTATAGCGCTCCACCGAAGTTAAGGCATTCCTTTTTATGGGTGACCTTAATGGAGGTGGGGTGTTTCACTTGGTATCAGAGCTGATGGTTGCCAGATCAGATAAAAATTTTGGAAACTAATTTTCAAAAAGAAGTTTAAAGAAGCATTTTCAAGAAAAAGTGTTGTTTTAAAAGGCATAATCCCCAAAGCCATATGCACTTTCTTTCTATCCTTTGTTTTGAATCTTTTCCTTTTCGTTTCAGCATGTCTGGGGATCTTAACCTTCCAGAGGGCGTACCAGTACCTGGCTGGTTCAGAAGGTACCTAGAGGCTAGGGCTAATGATGCAGGCCCAGCAGAAGTTCCTCCTCCCCCAGCTGCAGCCGTTCCTCCTCCTCCACGTGCAAATGCTTTCTCAAAGATATGTAGAGACTTTCGAGCCATGGGTGGAAAGAAATTTAATGGAACTGAATCATTCGTCTAAGCAAGAAACTGGCTCAAAGAAACCGAGGATTTGTTTGTTATCTTCGAAGTGGACGACAGGAAGAAGATACAGTTGGCCTTATGGTTGCTTAAAGACGAAGCCTCTTATTGGTGGTAAGTTACTAATGTTGAGAGACCAGTTGAAACTTTGGTGGATTTCAGAATGAGGTTTGAAATGAAATTCCTCTCACAAGCTGAACGAAGCCTACAAATGGAGAAGTTCTTAGCTCTCAAACAGGGAAGTATGTCGGTCAAGGAATACGTCAATCAATTCAACCAGCTGGCCAGATTCGGACTGGAGTTAGTGCACACTCCACATAAGAAGGCTCTCTGTTTTGTTAAAGGGTTGAATGAGCCACTGCACAGCCTAGCCATGTCCCATATACCTATGAGTGCGACTTATGAGAGACTAGTGGACATGGCACTGTTACAGGAGGAAGACAAGGATGGCAAGAAAGAGGCAAAGGTGGAAGTACCACAAGATAAGAAAGTGGAGGTATCGCAAAATAAGAAGACATATTCAAAGAAGGGCAAGAAGAACAACAAACCCCATGACAAGAGGAAGTGTAATTTTTGTGTCATTCCAGGACATCTGATTAAGGATTGCAGATAGAAAAAGAGGAAGATGGGTGGTTGTTTTCAGTGCGGCGAGACAGGACACATGGCTAAGGACTGCCCAAGAAAGCAAGGGCAAGGGCAGAGGACTGGATCTACTTCTGGAGGGCAGGTTCACGCTCTCATAGCACCTCTGCAAGAACGAGGTAGAAATATTTCTGTTGAGAGTTTAGTTTATCTTTTTGATTATCCTGTTCATACACTCTTTGATTATGGCGCATCGCCCTCTTTTATATCTACTGCTTTAGTTGAATCTTTGCACCTAGACACCAGTATGGTAGAGGATCCCTTGGTTGTTTCAAATCCAATTGGGGGCTCGACTTATTTGTCAATGACTTGTTTGGATTTGGAAATTTCTATACTAAGCATTGGGTTTAAATGTAATGCCTATGTTTTGGGCTTCACGGGCTATGGGTTGATTCTAGGCATGGATTGGTTATCCAGTAATGGTGCCATCCTCGATTGTGAAAAGAGTGTGGTTAGACTTATGACTCGCCTCGGTAACACTCTTGAAATCTCTTGTAATCCCATGAATTCTGTTATGCTTAGCTATCTAGAATCTGTTGATGCGTCTGTTGAAAACTTGCAGTCTGTTAGAGTAGTCCGTGAATACTCAGATGTATTTGAAGAGGTGAAGGGCTTACCTCCGAAGCGGGAGATAGACTTCCGCATATACCCTGCTGAAAAGGCAAAACCCGTAGCTCTACCCATTAGACACATGGATGCAAGGGAGAGGAAAGAGCTCAGCAAGCAAGTTAAAGAGCTGCTCGAAAAGGGGTTCATAAGGCTGAGTATTTCTGAAAGGGGTGCTCCAGTAGTATTCGCAACCAAAGCGGATGGTTCACTTCACCTATGCGTTGACTATAGGGAGCTAAACAAGATGACCAAGAAGAACAGGCATCAACTTTCAAGAATAGACGACTTGTTTGATCAGCTTGTAGGTGCATCGGTTTTCTCCCAACTAGATCTGGCTACCGGGTTTCATCGGCTAAGAGTGGTTGAAGACAGCATTGATAAAACCGCATTCAAAACCCCGGATGGTTTCTTCGAATGGCTTCTCATGCCTTTCGGCTTGACAAACGCACCCGCCTATTTCGTTGACCTAATGAGCAGGGTGTTCAGGCAGTTCCTTAATAAGTTTGTAGTGGTCTTCGTGGACGACATTTTTGATTTTCTCGAAAAGTGAGGAAGAGCATGCTTTGCATTAAAGGGAAGTCATGGATACTCTTCGTGCACATCAGCTGAAGGCAAAATTCTCCAAATGCCATTTCTGGGGAGAAGAAGTAAGGATTCTTGGACATGTGGTGTCCAAAGAGGGGATAGCTGTGGACCCCGAAAAAGTAGTTGCGGTGCAAGATTGGAAGGTTCCACGGAATGCAACCGAAGTCCGAAGCTTTCTCGGGCTAGCGGGCTTATACCGAAAGTTCATTAAAGACTTTGTGAAAATCTCAGCCCCACTTACAAGGTTGACAAAGAAGAACCTAACTTTCGCTTGGGATTTGGATTGCGATGTTGCTTTCCAACGTTTGAAAAAGGCTCTTACAACAGCCCCAGTTCTGACATTGCCTGACGGAAGCAAAATGTTTACAGTATACACGAACGCATGCGGTACAGGATTAGGCGTTGTCTTGATGCAAGAAGGCAAGGTAGTTTGTTATGGGGGAAGGCAATTGAAGGTACATGAGAAGAACTACCCAACTTATGATTTGGAGTAAACTGCCATTGTTTTCGCTCTTAAGTCATGGCGTCATTACCTGCTAGGAGAAAAGTTTGAATTGTTTACTGACCATAAATCATTAAAGTACCCTTTTTCATAGAAAGATCTTAACTTAAGACAACAAAGGTGGATGGAGTTCCTTGCTTCATATGATTTTGAGATTTCCTATACCCCTGGCAAGGGCAACGTGGTAGCAGACGCCTAGAGTAGAAAGAATCTAATCTTAAATCCTCTCTTTGTAGAAAGGCAAAGCTTGGAGTACTTAGCAAACTTTGACTTTAGACCCTCCTCTAAATTTGTACCTGGTTTATTAGCATCGCTAGAAGTGCGACCTACTCTTTTGGACTCAATAGGAACCGCGCAACGTGAAGACCCTCAGCTAGTTGATGTAATAGATAAGCTAATTAGGGGTGGGACTTCTAGCCACCTCAATAGATACTCCATCGATGACAAGGGTTGGTTGAGGCGGGATGGAACACTATGCGTCCCACAAGCAAGGGATTTGGTGAAAACGGTTCTCGATGAAGCACACCATTCTAAGTTGAACATACACCCAGGTGGAGACAAGATGTATAAAGACATAAAAAGGGTTTTCTTTTGGAATGGCATGAAGAGGGATGTAGCTGAGTTCGTCGCTAAGTGCTTGATATGCCAGCAAGTCAAATCGGAGCAGAAGAAGCCTGGTGGTCTGCTTCATCCTCTAGAGGTCCCACAGTGGAAATGGGATAGCATTTCGATGGACTTTGTTGATGGGTTGCCTAGGTCAAGAAGGGGCAATACTAGTATTTGGGTAACAGTGGACAGGCTCACTAAAAGCGCTCACTTTGTACCTGTTAAGATTAGAAGGACTGCCTCGTCTTTAGCATCCATTTATCTTAAACAGATAGTTCAACTCCATGGGATACCCTCCAGCATAGTGAGTGATCGAGATCCTATCTTTACGAGCAAGTTTTGGAGGAGTTTGCAAGAGGCTGTAGGCGCACAGGTATGCTTAAGCACGGCCTATCACCCCCAAACCGATGGTCAGACGGAAAGGGTAAACAGAGTATTAGAAGACCTCTTGAGATTGTGCATTCTTGACTTTGGAGGAACATGGGAGGATCATCTTCCTTTGGTGGAATTCGCTTACAATAATAGCTACCAAGCAACCATAGGCATGGCACCCTTCGAAGCTCTATATGGAAGACCATGCCGATCACCAACTTGTTGGTGGGAGTCTACAGACAAGCTCCTACTTGGGCTAGACATGATCAAAGAAACCTCAGAAAAGGTGGACTTGATACGAAGATGAATGAAAATTGCCCAAGATAGACAGAATTCCTACGCAGACAAAAGAAGGTCCGACCTTGAGTTTGAGGTTGGAGATAGGGTGTTCCTTAAAGTGTCTCCTTCGAGGAATGTCATTCGCTTTGGGTCCGTAGGAAAGTTGGCACTAAGATTTGTAGGACCATTTCCTATCATTGAAAGGATTGGGACGATGGCTTACAGAGTAGAGCTACCCGAAAAACTGGCTGGAGTTCATAATGTTTTTCATGTTTCTCAACTACGAAAGTGCTTACATGAGTCTCCGGAAGTTGTGGAGCCACGTTTACTAGAGGAAGTAGAAGTGGAACGAGAAGCGACTGTGAGAAGAGTTCCGACTCATATCTTGGGTACAGAAGTCAAAAAGCTACGCAATCGTGAAGTCAAAAAGCTACGCAATACGCGCAACCTACCCTTTTTAGGGTACATCCTCGATCTCTTTTTCCTTAAGTTTATACATGCTTGCATCTACCTTTTTAAGTATATATCCTTGGTTATATTCTTTGTCCTTAGGTAGAAACCAATGGATGTAAACATGTATTTGAACATGTTATGATTGATGGTTGCAAGTGGTTGCTCGTGGATGCATACACACACATTAGGTGTTAGATCGGCTCACTCTCATGTTGCATATGCAAATATGTATTTGTATATGGATTGAAACTTGGTGTGTTATCATATGGACGTTGCATTTGTATGGATGATTGTGCACTCATGTAGAAAGTATGATTAGGAATAATTGCATACATAATGGACTCATGGCACTGACTTAATTTGCATTAAGGAGGTCAACTGAATCAGTAGACTATCTGATTTTGCATTAGATAAGGACATATACACACGCTATGCATACAGTCACGAAAGCATTAGAAATCTTTTTAAGGACAATGGGTGCCGGTGTTTGATGGTTGAGTAGGCAGACGATTGGATGGTAGGATATACATTCTTCTTGACTTGAAGATTTCGGGGACGAAATCCTTTAAAGAGGGGAGAATGTAACACCCTGTGTTTTCTATGTTTATTAAAGTAACGAATTAAAGAATACTTAATTGTAAAAGTGAGAATTAAGGGAAACGGCTTACGCCATTGCGTTCATCTCGGAATTCTGCTTGAGATGGAGTCTGAGTTTGCATGAATAGGACTCCGTATGAAGAAGTTATGGATTTCAGAAGATTTCATGTTTAAACAGAAAATTTAATAATTAAATAAACAAAAGCAGTTCGAATTTCAAATTCAGGCAAAAGAGGATGAGCGGGAAAATTCCCACTCAGGGAGTCGACCCCCCCAGGGGAGTCGACATACCCTTATAGAGGAGTAGACATAGGTGTCGACCCCCCTGTAGGGGTCGACTCCTATATTCTGATCCAAACAGTGATGATTTCTGACTCGCTGCTGAGTCACTAGGGCATAGGTGGTGGTTTCTGGATAGCTTTATCTGGTCTGGATGATTCTGATTGCTCCTAGTTGATCTAACGACTCACATAAATCTAAACTTCTACATAAACAACCCCAACCCTAAACCACACAATTTCATTCCAAGGAGCTGTCATGTTGTCCATGGTCAACCTAGCATAGCCACCAGTCTTCTCCAATTAGAAAGCAAGTTAGAAGCTACGAATCAAATTAAAATTAGAGAACCAATAGTCTACATCAAGGGATAGCTTTTCAGTTTCAGAAAACAGATCCCAGAAAACAAGACTTTTCTTTTGTTTGTAAGATCAGTTATTCTTTAGATGTGAACAAATAAAAGTCATGATTTGTAATAAAGCAAAACTAGAACTGTGCCTAGTTGTAAGAAAATAGTGATGCTGATTCATGTCTATTCTTATGACAATTCTATCATATATACCTATGAGACTATTGTGGTTTATTGGACTTATCATGTTGTATGTTAAACCAGTCATGTATTATATAAATTTGGTGACTCTTTCATGTTATGTTACATGCAAGTTTTTAGGCTCAGTCATATATGCCTATATGTTTAGATCTACATTCTCATATGTTTAGTTCTATGTTAATTTGATCCAACTCAAATGCAAATTCACATTTACATGCCTAACTGGATTTGTGTAATTCTATGTAAGCTCCCGTTCAGATGCTTAAGATTCATGTTAATTGGATCTAAAATGCAAGTTCATTGTTCTATGCAAAAACTTATATGACACATGTTTAGTTAGATCTATATTATTTTATGTTGTTGGAATGGTACATGCTCCTTTCTTTTCCCTTTTGGTTGTGAGTTAGGCTAAGTTGCGAGCCTAACGTTCTATGTGAATTATGTGAACGTATAACAGGGGTAACGTTGGAAAAAAACAATTAATTACATATTATTGGCATAGTTTGGCTCATAATCATGTAAATGATTAGTGGCATGAAATGGTATAATTTATATACCTAAAAATTATGAACATGATTTGGAGGGTAAATGGGGCATGACTTGAATGATAATAATTGTGGATAATTTACATATAAATATGAAGGGTAAATATGTAAATTAAGTAAAAGACGAATATATCCAACCCGAGGTTAGATTGAGTTACGGTGTAAGACTGCCCAGAACTGCCCAGCACATCCAGCAACCGTAACAATATAGATCTAATGTGAGAGTTAGCGCATTAAGGCCAAAAGAACCCGAGGTTAGATTGAGTTGCGGTGTAAGACTGCCCGGAACCGACCGGCACATCCAGCAACCGCAACAATGTAGATCTAATGTGAGAGGTTGGGGCTTTAATGAATGAATTAAAGCTAAGGAACAGGCAGGCTAAGAAGGTAGGGTTAAGTTAATTAAGGCAACACTTAACCAATACAACATGTTAACTAATCTGATGGGTGGGGTTAGGTTAATCTGAGAACACTTAACCATTTTAACATGTTGATTAGGAAACCCTAGTAACGGGGACCCATTTCAGCAGTAACCACATAGATGTATCATGGTACCCTGAAGTATGCAGGGTGGTGCACGATTACTGGGCTGATTATAAGCAGTCAAAACAACGGCGGGTGGTGCGTCAGTGTAGGTTCCGACGGAGTACGGGCGTGCACGTACTCCGAAGTGGAAAAATCAGGCACTGGGCATCAGTAGTTATACACTGTGCATCTTTAATTGTGTCGGGTTGCCACCATAGGATTTGATACACCCCATGGTGGGACCAGCACAGATATCTACAATCAAGCGGGGCTGAATGACACAAGTGGTAAACGTATTCGAGTAGGAGCCGATCGATAAAGGGGATCACTTTGTTAGGAACACGTGAGGCTGATTGAAACAATAGTCGGTAGGTGCAGAGAAATAGAAATGGGTGCGATAGTATATTCAGTTTAACTTGCCTTATCTTGTCTTATGTTATCTTGTTATTCTGGTATTATCCTATTTTTTGGTTTATTCATGTCGTGATCCTTTTTCTTGTTCTCATGCTGAAAAATCATTGAACTTACCAGACTTATGTTTGACCCATTTTTCTTTCATCTTCTTTTCTTCCCCCCCCCCCCAGGTCCACAGGGAGGGAATACTTTAGATTAGTTCAGACCATTTCCAACTTGAAGAGAGTAGATTTATTGCTTGGATTCTCTTTTCTTGGGCTATGGTTTTGGATACACTCTTATTGGGGATTTATGCTACCTTATTTTTATTTTATGCTTCTTTATGTTTTAATCAAGATAGAGATTTTGTTGTAATGATTTGGAAGTTGGTTTGAGACAGTTGTTGTAATGTTTTGACTGAACCACGTGCTTATGAAAATTATTTAGTTTTTCCGTTGTTTATATGTCTGTCTTGTAAATTATCTGTATCTTTTACCTATAGCGCTCCACCGAAGTTAAGGCATTCCCTTTTGTGAGTGACCTTAACAGAGGTAGGGTGTTTCAAGTACATAATGTCTTTCATGTCTCTCATCTACGAAAGTGCTTACATGAGTCTGCGGAAGTCGTGGAACCAGGCATACTAGAGGAAATAGAATTGGAACGAGAAGCAACGGTGAGAAGAGTTCCAACTCGTATCTTGGGTACAGAAGTTAAAAAGCTACGCAATCGTGAGGTCAAGCTAGTTAAAGTACGATGGAGTGATGCTGAAGAAGATGCGACTTGGGAGACTGAAGACAAGATACGCGCATCCTACCCTTTTTTTTTTTTAGGGTACATCCTTGATCTCTTTTTTCCATAAATTTATGCATGCTTGTATCTATCTCTTAAGTATATCTCGTCGGTCCTATTCTTGATCCTTAAGTAGAAACCAATGGATGTAAACATGTATTTGAAACATGTTATGACTGATGGTTGCAAGTGGTTACTTGTGGTTGCTCGTGGATGCATATACACACACACGGTATTAGATCGGCTCAGTCACTTTCATATTGCATATGCATATATGTATTTATATATGGACTAAAACTTGATGTGTTATCATGTGGACGTTGCATTTGTATGAATGATTGTGCACTCATGTAAAAGTTACAAAGTACGATTAGGAATAGTTGCATACATGATGGACTCATAGCACTGACATGATTCGCATTAAGGAGGTCAACTGAATCAGTAGACCGCCTGATTTTGCATTAGTTAAGGACATATACACACACTATGCATATGATCATGAAAACATTAGAAATCTTTTTAAGGACAATGGATGTCTGTGATTGATGGTTGAGTAGATGGATGTTGGATGTTAGGATACATTCTTCTTGACTTAGAGATTTCGGGGACGAAATCCTTTAAGGAAGGGAGAATGTAACACCCCATATTTTCTGTGAATGTTAAAATTAACAAATCTAATAACACTTAATTTTTAAAAGAAGAATTAGGTGAAACAGGTTACGCCATTGTGTTCGTCTCGGAATTCTGCTTGAGATAGAGTCCGAGTTTGCGTGAATCGGACTCCGTATGAAGAAGTTATGGAGTTTAGAAGATTTCAAGTTTAAACAGAAATTAAAATAATAATTAAAAGTCAAAACTGTTTAAAATTCGAAATTCGGTCAGAGCGGGCTAAGCGGGAAATTTCCCGTTGAAGGTGTCGACCCCCTAGAGGGAGTCGACATTGGTGTCGACCCCCCTATAGGGGTGTCGACATAGGTGTCGACCCCCCTTGTAGGGAGTCGACCCCTTTTTGATCCAGATCCCGTGACGAAATTTTAGAGCCCTGAGCTGATGTGGCCTTCTCTGATTGGCCTGACCAATTCTGAGGCATGAGGGCTTATACGTCGTACTGTGGTTGGCTAGATAACACATCTTTTTGGTTTGGATGGCTCTGATTACTCCAAGACTAATCTAAAGGCTAGAATTAATCCTAGACATCTATATATACGTAGCTAAACCTAAACCCTAACCTCATAACCCTAAAACTATGGTGTCGTCATTTTGTTCATCTACAAGCTAGCCTAGCCTCCTTCATCTTCTCCAAACTAGAAAATCAAATCCAAACAAGAGAATCAAATGTCTACATCAAAGGATTAGCTTAACAAATTCAGAAATCAGATCCCAGAATACAAGATCCGTCCTTTTTCTGTAAGTTCAGTTATTATTCCGATTTAAACACCTAATAGAAATCATGACTGTAATAATCGGATTTAGAACTATGCCTAATTCTAATTCATGCCTATCCTTTTGTCAAATTTGAATTGCCTATGTCTATGAGACCATTGCGATTGATGTAATGACACCTATCATGCCTATGAGACTGTTGTGACTGACATAATAAAACCTATCATGCCTATGAGACTGTTGGATTGACATTTTGGAACCTATCATGCCTATGAGATTGTTGTGATTGATATGATGGAACCTATCATGTTGTACATACTATGCCTATGCGACTATTGCGATTAAAATAATGGGACTTATCATGTTGTACATAAAAATTTGTGATTCTCTTAAGTTCAATTCTATCTAATCTTTATACCTATGGTGTGAATTTCTTAGCTTGTCCACACTTATTGTTAATGTACAACATTTAAACATGATTCTTGAATTGGGTACACCTTTACATGCCTATTTTTCCTTATGTCAATTCTTATGCTCCTTCTCTATTTTCTCCTTTTTATTTTCTTTTGTGAATACTAAGTTCATTCAGAACTTAGATTGAATCTCGTTGTACGTGCGATTGTAACGCGGGAAAATTGGGTATAATTTAATTTAGTAAATTTTGGGCATAGCAAGTGAATGTGGCATAAAACTTGTACTGACTACACTTGGGGAATATTAGCATAAAAAGACGTAAACTTTGACACATATGACAAATATGTAAAATGACTAAAGATGAACATGCCTAACCCGAGGTTAGATTGAGTTGCGGTGTAAGACTGCCCGGAACCGCCCGACACGTCTAGCGACCGCAACAATGTAGATCTAATGTGAGAGGTTAGTGCATTAAGCCGAAAACCCGAGGTTAGATTGAGTAGCGGTGTAAGACTACCCGGAACCGCCCGGAACATCCAGCGACCGCAACAATATAGATCTAATGTGAGAGGTTGGTGCTTTAATGAATAAATTAAAGCTAAGGGGCAGACATGCTAAGAATGGTAGGGTTAAGTTAATTAAGGCAACACTTAACCAACACAACATGTTAATTAAACAGATGGGTGGGGTTAGGTTAATTTGAGAACACTTAACCGTTATAACATGTTGATTAGAAAACCCTAGTAACGGGGACCCATTTCAGTAGTAACCCACATAGATGTATCACGGTACCCTAAACTAGGCAGGGTGGGGCACGATTACTGGGCTGATTATAAGTAGTCAAAATAGCGGCAGGTGGTGCAACAATGTAGGTTCCGGCGGACTATAGGCGTGCACGTACTTCGGAGTGGATAAAGCAGACACTAGGCATCAGTATTATACACTATGCATCTATAATTTGTGTCAAGTTGCCACCATAGGCATCAGTATTAATTTGTGTCAAGCAGACACTAGGCATCAGTATTATACACCAGGTCCGCAGGGAGGGAATACTTCAACTTAGTTCTGACCTTTTCCAACTTGAAGAGAGTAGGTGTATTGCTTGGATTCTCTTTTCTTGGGCTATGGCTGTGGTTACACTTTTATTGGGGATTTATGCTGCTTTACTACTGTTTTATGCTTGTTTATGTACTTGGAGTTTTAAATCAAGACAGATGTTTATTGTAATAATTTAGAAGTTGGGTTTAGAGACAATACTTGTAATGTTTTGACTGAACCATGCTATTTATGAAATAATTTCCGTTTTTGGCTGTTTATATGTCTGTCTTGTAAATTATCTGTGCCTTTTACCTAAAATGCTTCACCAAAGTTAACGCATTCCCTTTATGAGTGACCATAACGGAGGTGGGGTGTTTCACCAGTCCCTGCCAAACTTTAGGCGAAGGTCCCCCCTCGACACCGTCCGCATTTCCCCAGTTTACTCTCAAGCCTAAAACCAAACAGATTTGGAGATAGAATTTTTTTTAAGTGGAGAATGATTTTGTTTTTGCAAAATAAAACAAATGAATGGGAAGGCCACATTTTTATAGGATTAGGAACCGTGGTAGCCAAGTTTACGTAGGAAGGAAGGAAATGGGGTGGTTTGGGTGCCAAGTAAATTGAAATTTTTTTATTATCCTCTATTTATTATTTTAATAATAGTCGAATTATTACTACATAAGGTTAATGTTTAATATTCTCACCGCCACACACGAACTCCAAACGCGGTGAAAATGGGCATGCTGCTATGTTTTGACATTTCGGTCCCAATGAAATTTGTTTGCTCGAATTCCAGTCTGTTTGATAAATGATGCAACTTTAATTTTATTTATTCATCGGTTTCCAATTTAAATAACGCATGTTCGTAAAACACTTTGATTAGCTCCAAACTGGAAATCATATGTGATCATATGAATTTATAAACAACAAACGGAGGTAACAATCGAATAAAAATCAATATAATAGTGGATTAAAAAAATATTTCCTCGCCCTATATAATATCCTAGCATTCCTTAAACCTAATTCATTTCCTTTCGATGATCAATGAACCAGTAGCCACCCCATTTTTTCTTTCTCAAATCAAAACTTGTGTGTTGAAAATTTCAAAGAAAACTAAACAAAATTTGATAAATTGAAAAAACCTATATATAGAACTTCATGTGAAGAGGGTTTTCCACTGATGATTTTTGTTTTGGGTGCGATGCAAGTTCTGGGTACTTGGTTTTTTATAGTACGAGCTAGGGATCGATGCGGTGGAAAGTAGAGGATGTCGGAGGGCAATTTGGAGGTGGCGCGATGCTCAGGGGTGGTAGGCAAATGTTTTGGCAAAGGTTGTTGAAATTCTGGATCAAAAATAGTCGGACTTGGTACAAGCTTCGGCGTGGATGGCCTGATGTCGAGATTCGAATGGAGAACGTGAGCTCAAGTCGGTAGTGATGTGGTGTAGGTGCTCACGGAGAGAGGAAGCATGGTAGCTTAGGTCTATGGGTTAGTTGATCAGAGGATGAGCAACATCGGGAGGAAATAATGGCAATATGGTCGTATACAGGAGTTCGAACTAAATAATTGAAGAAGGGTTACGGTAATAACATAATTAACTTTATTTAATTATTTGTTAATATATGTTAATGACGTGTTATTTAAATTCAAACTTATAAAATTAATAACTCTTGCATACTTTATCAGAACTTGACGAAACACAATCCATTGGGATAATACTGACAAGAGCTTCACAACAAAACTGATTTGGAGCGATTTGGAGCTCGTTGCAATTTATATTAAGATAAAATGCCTTATTGGAATCGATCGACGTTTATCGTTATTTAAAGATAAACGACCAAAGTGAGAAATCATTCAACTGATTTTTATAGTTATTATAATCATTTCTGAATAAACATTGATTCCTTGTGATTGCAATGTTTGCATCGTGGTTGATGGATGATATTTACAGTTATTACTGTTATTATTATTAAACTGTGAATATAAGTGTTGTCGATAGAAACGCTTATAGAATATTATTGGTTGATGGATGGTAGTTGATATGGATGCGTTTATATTGTTGATACAAAAATTTACACCACGAATAAAATAATCTGGGAACTTACCGAGTTTCATTTTATTGGAATTTTAAATGAATCTTATATTCATTTAAGTAAAATTTGACAAGAAAATTGAAATCGGACTTTTAAATCCAAAACGATTTGAAAATGAAGTTGATATAATTTCAAACAACTATTGAAAAAATTGAAATGGATTTAAAGACGAATTGGATTAAAAATGACTTGTTTTTAATTCAAATTGGATTTTGAATAGTAAATTCAAAATGTGAATTCGAGTTAGGTATATAAACGATGTTTATAACTCGAATGGATTTTTCCCTTGATCTTATTTATTTTTATAATGGATGTCAGAAAAGTTGGGATTTCAAATATTATGTTTTGAAAAATATTATTATTTTAATATAATAGTATAGAATATTCAATTTTGATTTAAAATTAAATTGCAGATTGAAATCATTTTGAACGAGATTATCAACATTTTATAAAATACATTTGGATTGAATTGAGGAATTTTATTATAAATAATAAAATGGTTGGAGTAGGACGAGTTGCGCAGTAACCGTTCGCGAATTTCGACCACTAACTTCAAATTGACGTACTAGGAGATCCGAGTATCAGATTTTCCCGAAACAAAAAATGTTTGGTTCAGAATGAAAAGAGCTTTCCAATGATATGTGGAGTTTAAAAATCCAACAGTTAGATTTTGAGATAAATTCAAATCAAATTAGAATAAAAACAACGCTAGTGCTGTAAATGACCAAAAAATGGATTTTAAAGAAATATGCTATTTTTAAATTATTAAAAATGGGGATTTTTTTGATAAATCATAATAAATGATTTAAAAGTGATTTCGACAGAATATATTCAGTTTTGGATAAAATTAGCTAGTTTGACAAAAGTGATTGAAACGGTTTGAAGCCAATAAATACTTAACCAAGTTAAGTTTTTCCAATGTATGAATATTGGATTTGAATGGAAGTAATGTTCACTTTGACATTGGATTCCGTAATTATATGGATATTATTTGAGGAATTTGGAAAATATAGATATCGTTATTCCCTATACAGTATCTATTGGTTTCAGAATTTAACATTGAATATAAGTCGATATGATTTCTCTTTACAGCCTTATATTTGATATCTAGGGGTTTGGGGTTTGTCGTGAATGGTGTCTTAAATAAAATTGTTCTTAAACCCAATTGAAAATCAAGTTTATGGAATAAATCTTTTAATTAAG
This sequence comes from Allium sativum, assembly GCA_030737875.1. NCBI lineage: Eukaryota > Viridiplantae > Streptophyta > Magnoliopsida > Asparagales > Amaryllidaceae > Allium > Allium sativum. The sequence continues at coordinate 805,119,468 of CM060924.1, read as the reverse complement.
AATGATGATGTTTTCCGAAGTGAAGTTTTCCAATTAATAAATTTAATTGGAGTTGAATGGAAATTTGATTTTGGGTTTATCATGGACGATGTTTTAAATACCATTTGTTCTTTAACCTATCACGTTTGAGTGTTAGTAAATCTTTCAATAAAGATTTGATTGGATGAAATGGGAATTAAAACTATGTTAAAGTTTTAATAAATTTTTCAATAAAGATTTGAGCGAATGAGTTGGAGATTAAAACTAAGTTAGAGTTTTAACGAACCTTTAATTAGATTTAAAATGAATGAAGGTAATTAAACTTACCAAACATGAGGGGTTTTAGATGTGGAGGATTATTAGTTTTGCTCTATGGGATGAATAAGATGGAAATGGGATAAGAACATGAGAGATTACCTTTTCTTATGGCTCGATAATGCTTATAAACCTTGATTTGAGTTAAGTTTATGAAAAGAGATTATGTAATATTTTGAAATGATTTCCAAGGAAAGATTCTAACAAGAAGTTCAAATGAAGTAAACCTTCGATAAGATTTATGGGAGTAATTCCCAGTGTAAAAGATGATTTGGGTGAGATGAATATTCTGAAATGGAATTAAACTTATGACATGTTTGTATATCACTTGATTTTAAAAATGTGATAATTATTTGGCAAAGACCGGTTTCCAACCCATTTTGAATAACTAATACGACGAGTATTGAAGATACTTGAAGACGATGGTTAAAGACCGGAGATCTTCAGATCGTTTGGATTATTGCTGATATCTCGTGTAACAACCCAGTATTTTACCAAAGTTAATTTAGGATTTTCTACATGTATCTTGAATTTTTTTATAAGGATTAAATATGGGTAATTCTTTTACTGGTTTTGAATAAATAAATTTTATTTTATAAAAACTTATTTTTGAGAATATTTTAAAAGACTTTTAAGTTCTATTATCTAACTTTGATTTTTATTATAAAACGATATTTCTTTAGTACATAGAACTTTTACAAATATCTTTTGGAGTACTTAAAAATTTATATTTAAGGACAGGATGATTTCTATATTTTATAAGTAATATTATTTTGATATATATATATAGTGCTTTATGAATTTCGTATATTTGAAATAGATTCGGTAATGCAAAATTATTTTAAAGGTTATATTTAAGGTTATAAGTAATAATAACATATGGTAATATATTTAAAAAGTTAGTTATTCCATTTAAGGCTATGTTTAGTGTTATGGATATTAGTTAAGTAATGACATTATTTGAATTCTATAACATATTGTAATATTAATATATTTTTTAATTTATTTTGGTCATGAGATTTTGTAGAAGTTTTTCTTATTTTTATAAGACCTTCACAAGTATATTTTGATTTATATAAAAAGATATATTTCTATAAATGTTATATGAAGTGTTGTAACATATTTTTGGTTACAAATATAGTTGTTACAATGTTGTTGCTAAAAATTCAAATTTTATAATTAAATAAACACCTCTTATTTGTCACATTGCATGATGCTATTTATAGAATGGGAACAAGTGTCCTCACGGGTGGAAATAATACATGTAGTAGAGTTTATTTATGAGCCAAGTGTCCCTTGTTCTAAAAGACCAAACTACCCCCACATACATGTATAAAGCAGTCCGTACCCTTGTATTTCTCCCGCACCATGTTTTCCCATCCGGTTTTTTACTGCATCTCATCTTCTCGCTCAGTTCCTCCGCAAAAACTGTCCTACCTCTAAACACCACTTCCGTTACACACCTTCAACCGCCAGTCCAAACACCATGCAACCTTCCTCCTTTCCCTACTAACCTTCTTTCCTTTCCTCCTTTAAATCTCCAATCTGCACTCAATCTCCCCTTCATCAGTACGTTGCTCCCTCCTCTCAAGCCGTTGATCCTCAAATAGCACCAAAGACTACTTTTTCCTCCTTTAAACAAGTCGGCCCCTCTTCTGTAGCTATTTATTAAATTAGTATTTAGTATTATATAACTTCCCTTTACACAAAGAGAAAAAAATCATATACTTCTCTTCCTCCTTTCTGAATTATTTATTGTATTCTTCCATTAACTTCTTGGAAAGCTTTTCCACCTCACACCTCATTATTATTCGACATATGAATTTGTAGAGATTCAATGAGTTATAATATGTGTTTTCTTCCTCATAACTTCTCATTTCATTCAGATAAACATATCTCATTCTTCTTCCCCAATTTGTTTCTCTATAAAAAAAAAGGGGAATAAATTTCTCAGTCAAATCCATCTCTATTCTCTTCACAAAATTCAAAATCCTAAACTACAAAAAGAGAATCAAAACTCCTTTTTATTTTTTATTTCCTAAATCTTATCACCATCTCTCCACTTCTTCTTTTTCTACAAATCCTTCTTCCTGAAAATTCCCATCGCCTCTCTCTATCTGGATTCACAAATCAAAACAGGTCCCTAAATATCTGATCCTCTCTCTCTCTCTCTCTCGATTTCTAGAAATCTTACAACTTAGAAATCCTAAAATGCATACCCCTTTTCTCTTGTAAACCACATGTTTCCCTTCTTCCTAGCAACCAAACCCTACCACCAACCACCATGTCAGCCAGCCACCAAGCCTTTGCACCACTAACCAGTGTTTAGAACCCATTACTCTTTACTGCACCCAATGGTCGCACCATATAACCACGAGCCGAATTCGAAATCCACAACTCTAAATCTTATTGCACATGTTCTATTTTCTGTTCTATTTTAGATTTTTCCCTGCCTTTCTGCGGCTATAACTGCCTATTAGATAATCTGAATCCACTTTATCTTTTTTTAGATTGGGTGAAACTGAAATAGCAACATCTTTCACGTTGAAAACTTTTTTAGATTTTGAAAACTTCTATGTTGAAATAATGAATCTTTTGGACACTTTTTTGAATTTAGATTTCTGATCCGAAAATTTCCTTATCGCGGTTTTGGTCGTACCTCCATCAAATTTTATCAAAAATCAGTTGTTCTTATTTTTTATATTGCAGAGAAAAGAATTCACAATAACATTTCAGTTTATGACTATTTCAAATTATGAGTTAATTGGTCCAAAAAATAAATTTCAAAATGCTCAAATTTTTATTCATTTTTCATAAATTTTAATAAAAATGTAAATTCATCTTCCTTAGCCAAAAGCCCTCCACCCTATTCATTTAAATTTCCTGGGATATTGATTTGTGAATTTATTCGTGTCATGGTGTTGAGAGCGCATAGTTGTGTTTGTAGTTGGAGATGTGTATCTTGCTTTCTGTATCTTTGCTCGTATCAGCCTGCGTCATCTTCCATTTATTTTCCATTCAAGGTGAGAATCCTCACTCATGATTAACATTTTCATTTTGTAAATTGACACATCTTGAAATGACATATGAAATATAAGAATTGCTCTAAAAAAAATATGATTTGTTTGTTATAAATTTGTGCATGTGTGACACACACACTTTTGACATATATGACATGAATTATTTGCAAGTAATATTTGATTGGTATGATATATTATGATGCATATGCGATATATGTAGTATTGTATATAATTGTTCTTACACTGCAATTTTCCTATAGATTTGTGAAATCACTTTGGGTTGAAATGTGTTAGAGAACCCCAAATTATCGCAAAACCAATTGGTAATGTGAAGGGTGGACTCTTAATATTTATACAGAATTTATTTTATAAATTCTCCGATGTGGGACTTGTCTCAACAAAATGATATGTATACCCGAACCACTGTATAGATCTTGGAATAAAAATGAATTTATTGGGATGCAGATTGAAATGATAAATACTTGTAGTTGAATATTAAACCAATTGAAATGATATATATTCATACCACTTAACCTATATAGAAAATTATATATAGACACTATTGGTCTATTTTGAAAGTATTTTCCTGAAATAATAAAAATATTCTAATTCGATTAAAGTATTTTAGAAATCTAAATTTAGAACTTTATTGGTGTTTCAACTTATATCTATTTGTTATTGTTATCTTGGCGACTCAGTTATTTCATTTCCATAGTTTGTTTATATATTAGGCATTTATATATCTAAAATTTCTAATGTATTAAATTATTATTATGATACTTTGTATTTTGGTTTTAAGATTTTGTTATTAGTAGCTTCATGAACTACTAAGTTATTTATTCCACTAAGAGTTATTCTACTATTTCGTATGTGTGATTTGTTTGTGTTCTGTGATTTGATTTTATTAAACTCCATAGTTAAAGCAATATGCTATTTCAAATGATTTGAGTTGGTTTTATTACCGACTTGAATAAAAGGTGGATCGTTTTAGTGATATTTTTGCATTATATATTATTGTTATAAATCTTACTCTATAATTTCTTAAATTCATTGTATATATTATATAAGACAAACTGACACCATTAATCCGAAATTTCACATCTCTTCCTATATAAATCCGGAATTTGAGTTAATTTTGGTTAATCCCAAGTATTGGGGGGTCCCTTGCCATATTGATCTCATTTACCTATTAATATCTTTAGTTGGTAAATGAGATCAATATAGGGAGACACGTGAAACTTCAGATTAATGGTGTCAATTTGTCCTTAAGAAGAAAATACTTATCTTTTTCAAGCCTTTTTGTGATTGTCAAAATCGTGCATCGGTTCATTCCATGAAAAAAACATTCTTCCCCACGTTGAGCATAGATGTTATCGTTAATTTGTTTTAATCCAACACGTTCAGCTTTCCTCTTTCCCAATCCCATTTTCTTTGGTACTTGCTCGTCAACACTCCCATATCTGTCTCGCACCACTTCCACAATCTCAAGCCCTAGACCAGTGAAAATCAAACTAACATTTCTACTAAGAGCATCTCCATGGTTTGTTGTATTTTGCCAATTGATGTTATGATTTGTGGTTTTTTGCTTATGTTTTTTGTAGGTATCATATATATTTCATTGCAGATGGTATGGGAGAGTTGCTATTAATGATTTAACAAGAACCAGTAAAGAGAACTTGGTTGGACGAATTATTATTTGGGAAAGTGATCATCAACTATTAATGGTATGATATTTAGCTTCCTTTTTTAGAAATCATACATATATATTTAGATAACGTTAGATGAATTTGTTACCTAGAATTAAGAATAGGACAAATTGACACCATTAATCCGAAGTTTCACATGTCTTCCCGTATTGATCCTATTTTCCGGCTAAACAGGTTAGTAGGTAAATGAGATCAATATGGGAAGGAACCCCCACTTGGATTAACTAAAATTAACCCGAACTCTAAATTAAAATGGGAAGACACGTGAAACTTCAGGTTAATGGTGTCAATTTACCTTATTATATATTGTTTAATCTCAAAGGTATACATGTATATTACTTTGTGCTAATATTGCGTATGTAAATGTCAGTTGTTTATTCAAAGATTAAGTACTTCACAATGGTACCCAAAGGGAATAATCATGTGTATACCCCATATTGTATCATTCTCTATATTACCTAAGAGTAATACGTAGTAATACTCTTCTGTGGCATGAGAATAGAGGTGTAACCATTTATAATTGCTCCAACCGAAGACTTTGACTTTGAGTTCAGCATAATTAATCATGATATTAACCTCATATAACCAAGGGGATGAGTCTTCACTGAATAATGATTGACATTCGATGCTTCGAGTTAGCTCTAACTATAGTCGTTCGATGGACGTTGAAACACCCCACCTCCGTTAAGGTCACTCACAAAGGGAATGCCTTAACTTCGATGGAGGATTATAGGTAAAAGACACAGATAATTTACAAGACAGATATATATATAAGCAGCGAAAAACAAACATTTCTTTATTTCAAACATGGTTCATAACAAAACATTACAGCAAACTATTTCAAACCAACGCCCAAATTATTACATCATAAATTCTGTCTTGATTATTATATAAAGAAGCATAAACCATAAATAAAAGTGCATAAATCCCCAAGTCTAGTGTGTCCAAAGCCATAGCCAAAGATAATAGGTTCCAAGTCGTACATCACAGAGTCTTCAAGCTTGGAAAGATGAACGGTCCGAATTAAGCTGAGCTATTCCCTCCCTAGCTACCTAAGGGGGGGAATCGGAAGAAAAGAAGACGAAAGAAAAACGGGTCAGACATAAGTCTGAGTAAGTCTAGTGACTTTTCAGTGTGTGAATAAGGAAAAAGGGTCATGATAGGAATAAACTAAAAATAGGACAATACCAAAACGACAAACTAACATAAAGTTATATAAGGCAGGATAACCTAATATACATCGCACCCATGTTTAATTCTCTGCACTTACTTATACTTGTCCAACTAGCACCACGTGTTCATGGTGAAATGATCCCCTTATATATCGGCTCCTACTAACATGCATTTATCATGTGTGTCCTTCGGCCCCCGCTTGATTGTAGATACCTGTGATGGTCCCACCACGGGGTGTATCAAATCCTATGGTGGAGACCCGACACGATTCAAGATGCACAGTGTATGACTACTGATGCCCAGTGCCTGCTTTTTCCACTCCGGAGTACGTGCACGTCCGTACTTCGCCGAAACCTACACTGACACACCACCCGCCGATGTTTTTGACTGCTTATAATCAGCCCAGTAATCGTGCCCCACCCTGCCTAGTTCAGGGTCCCATGATACATCTACGTGGGTTACTGCTGAAATGGGTCCCTGTTACTAGGGTTTTCCATCCAACATGTTAAATTGGTTAAGTGTCAAAATTTACCTAACCCCACCCATTAGTTTAGCTAACATGTTGAATTGGTTAAGTGTTTCCTTAATTGACTTAACCCTACCACTCTTGACTTAGGTTTATTAGAGCACCAACCACTCACATTACACAAGTATTGTTGTGGTCACTGGATGTGCCGGCCGGTTCCGGGAAGTTTTACACCACAACTCAGTCTAACCTCGGGTCCTTTTTGGGCTCAATGCACTAGCCACCCACATTAGACAAGTATTGTTGTGGTCACTGGATGTGCCAGTCGGTTCTAGGCAGTTTTACACCACAACTCAGTCTAACCTCGGGTTAGGCATATTCGTCTTTTCTAAATTTACATATTTATCCTTTTATGTAAATTAGCCAACAATTTATTGTCATGGCCCACTTTCCTTCTAAATCAAATTCATAATTTTTGGTAAGTAAATTATACCATTTCAATGCCATACCATTTACATGGTTATGAGCCAAGTATGTTAATTATGTATAGTTCTCATGTTTTCCCCAACGTTACCCCCGTTGTACGTTCGCAAAATTACATAAGATGTTAGGCTCGACATTTTAGCCTAACTAATAAACTAAAAGGGGAAAAAGAGGAACTTGCAACATTCCAACATCATACAAACATATGGATCTAACTACAGATGTGTCACATAAACTTTGCATAATATACTTTTAATTATGAACTTGCAAACTAGATCTATACAACATGAGTCATAAAATAATAGTTTTACAAAGAATTACCAAAATCTAGTTAGACATGCGGTGGTGAACTTGCATAGGGATTTAATCATGCTAACATGGATCTAACGTAGAGACATGTGGATCTAGCATATAAAGTGTAGATCTAAACATATAGGTTTACATAATCATGTTTTTAACCTACAAACTTGCATGTATTCATAACATGATAACATCACCTAACTTGCATAAACATGGCATAATTTCTAAATTGACATACAACATATATATATCATCACTAAATTTATACAAGGTTCTCGATCTAAGCATGTATGCATAATAGATCTAAACAATTAGGCATAAACGACGTGATTTAGCCTAAAATTTGTATGTATCATAATATCACCAAACGTCTATACGATAATTTCATAACATCATAAGTTTATTCACCAATTTCCACATAACATAATAGGTTCGATAGACCACAATAACTCATAGGCATATACAATAGAATAGACATGAATAAACATAAATCAGCATCGCGTACAACTTGATACAATTCTATTTTACAATTCATTACAAACCATGTCTTTAATTCATTCACATCTGAAAGATAACTACACTTACAACCAAAAAGGAATTCTTGAGTTCTGGGATCTGTATTCTGAAATTGAATTGCTCGCCTTTGATGTAGATCGTTGAATTTTCTTAGTTGAATTAGATTAGATTTAATTTTGACATAGCTTCAATCTTGCCTTTGAGTTGAAAGAGATGACGGCTATTCTAGGTTCACCATTGACGACATGGCCGCTCTTGGTATGAATATTTGTGATTTAGGGTTGAGAGTTAGGTTGCTTTTATCGAGGTTTAATTAATTTAGAGCCGTCAGGTTAACCCTAGAAATAATCAAGACCATCCAGTCAAGATAGGATAACACCTCAGCCCTAATGACCCAGCAGGGAGTCAGAAATCGCCATCCTTTCAGATCTGCCCCAGGGGGAGGGAGGGGTAGGTCGACCCCCAGGTCAACCTGTAGGGTAGGTCGACACTAGGGTCGACCTGGCCTGGGCCGGAATTTTTCCTGCCCTGCCCTCTTCTGTGTTTAAATTTGAATTTTGAATTTTGAATTTTTGAAACTTCCGAATGCCATAACTTCTTCATACGAAGTCCAATTCAGGCAAACTCGGACTCTATCTCAACCAGAATTCAGAGACGAACGCAATGGCGTAATCCGTTTCCCATAATTATCATATTTAGAATTAATTACTCTTTAATTCGTTACTTTAAGGTTTATTGAAAACACGGGGTGTTACAGACGCCAATGCATGATTCAACTATGATCTAAGTAAAGTGCCCACATTGAAGTTTTACAGTACAGTATTCTTAATTTGAAGGAATTATGGAACATTATTACTTCTAGATTGCTTATTCGACCCTTGTTATATCAACCAACAAAGAATTCTCAAGCGATTCATTTCATAGTTACTCAATAAATATAAGTACGTAACCACTCGATGCCCCCAACAGCCTTGAGTAACACACTGTTTAATATGTAGATAGTGTTTGATACTCTGGTATGAAAATATATTCTTTTTGAAGCATACAGGCTAAAAATATTTAAAGCAAAATATTATTTTTCAATGTAGGAAAGTTTGCATGATTACAGTATATTGTAATTACTACCAGTAACATATCATTTGAGGTTTTTATATTTAACAAACTTAAAATCAGTTAAGCACAATATAACAACTATACGATAAAAAGAAAACATAATTTATTTTGAATAAGATTGACAACCAAATTAGATATATATATAACAAATTATATAATTACCTTTGGAAGTTCCACTTAATCTATCACCCATGATGACTGAACATAACATGAATGGAGATAAATGTGCAACCTTGGAGAAAAGTGTTTACATTATGAGGTACAAAGAAAAGCAAACAAAGTGAACTACTATATATTTCACGAAGTGTCCTTTGGGATAAATATCGCGAGCATTCCACATATGAAAATTTTTATGTAGAGAATAGTGTGATAAAAATATAATCTTTATTATATGAGCACCGTTGTAAAAATAGAAATTTTATCTATATAGTAGCGTTGTAAAAATAGAATTTTTATCCATACGGAGTGATTATAAAAATGTGATTTTTATATACATAGTAACAATATAAAAATGTGATTTTTATATATGTAGTGGCTACGGACAACGAAATTGACAGAAAGGCGAGAACGACGAAGATTTCTACATATGAAGAGTCGTGGCATGTGGTTTAGCTTTGGTGAGAACTTCTCACCTTTAATTTAATTTTTCTAGTTAAAAATATATACTAGGATGCAGACGGTGTTTAGTAGCACACGACACCCGTCGTCCACAGACCATGGACGGCTTGTATGCTTGTTTGTTTGATTTTGCTGTATAGTTGATTGTGTGATATGATGTGAAATGGAAATAAAATATTTATATAGTTAAAATATTTTATAGTTGAAAATAGAATTTTTTAACGTGTATTTAAAATAAGTAATTATAAACAAATCGGAGGTTTGTTTATATACACTGATTTGATTGATATTGATTGGGACGATAAATTTTACACATCGCCCAACTGCACAAATAAAATCTGTGTTTGACTGTTTGAAACCCCACACGGGTATTGGGATGATATAAGACATACACTAATCCCAATAATTAGTTGTATGTCGATCGATTGATTGACAGGCTGTTATAAGCGTTAAATATTTATATTTGATGCTTATACAGTGTAGGACGCACTCTGGATGATGGTTGATTATTTATCGTTGTGATTTTATACATGTGTTGTAGAAAATCCATATAATTAACATTATATGGTAATTGATTGGGCCTCATTCCAGTATTGAAAAAGAAATATTTGAAAAGAAATATTTGAAAAGAAATATTTGAAATAGAAATATTTGAGAAGGAAATATTTGAAATAGAATATTTGAAAATAGAAATATATGAAGCCATGTTGATTAGATTGACGCCATTTTGACGCGAACGATATTTATATCGATTTTATTCATTTTTCAATGAATATCGAAAGTGATTTCAAAATTTGATAAATTGAATAGAATTGAATTCAAATTGAAATTGAATAGAAAGGAATTCGAATTGAAATTGAATAGAAAGGAATTCGAATTGAAATTGAATATAAAGGAATTCGAATTGAAATTGAATAGAAATGAATTCGAATAAGATTGAAATAGAATTGAAATCGTTTTGAATTGAATTTAAAACATATTGAAATTGAACTGAAAATCGATTTGAATTGAAATCAATTTGAAATGAACTTAAAACGAATTTATAAGGAAATATTCAATTTTGATTTGAATTTGAATGTGAAGTTGAAATCGTTTTGAAAACGAATTTAAAACGATTTATAAAATTCGTTTAGAAAGGAAATCGACGAATTTCGACCATTGACTTCGAATCGATATTGCGGGAGATCCGACCGTCGGATTCTCCTAAAATCAGAACCGTTGGGTTCGTATCGAAAAGAGCTTTCTAAGAATATTAGAAATTTGAAATCTAATGGTTGGATTTGGAATTATGTCCAAATCAAATTTGAAAAAGGTCGCTGTAAGTGCAGTTCGATGGCCGTTGGTGGAAATCGAATGTACGGGCCTTGATAAAATTATTAAAAATATTAATAATTTATGTAAAATCATAAGAAATGATTTGTGAAGAATTGGGATGAAAAACTCCATATTTGAAAAGATAAAAATAGATTTTTATCGAAATGAACTAGTTTTGAACTAGAATAATAATTTATTTATTTTTAAAATAAATAAATTGGATTTGAAAAGGGTTTTAAAAGTAACCAGAATTTCCAATAAGTGAATTGGAATGGATTTGAATCGAAATTGTCTTTGGAATATTTCGATGTTGGATTTCGTGATTATACAGATGTTGTTATGGAAATTTGAAAGATATATATATGTATCGTTATTTCCAATACAATATTTGTTGGTCGTAGAATTTGATATTGAATATAAGCCGATATATTTTCTATTCAGAGCCTTGTATTTAATATCAAATGTGATTTGGATTTGTTGTGAATGGTGTCTTCATCAACACTGTTCTTAAGCCCAGTTGAGAAAAAAGATTAAATCTTTTTATTTAGATTTAATGAAGTGTACCAATTAAATGATATTTAATTGGAATTGAATTGGTATTGATTTTTGGGTTTATCGTGAAAAGTGTTTTAAATAACACTTGTTCTTTAACCCGATAATTAATAAAATGTGATTTTGGGTTGTCGTGAACGGTATCCTCAATAATACTGTTCTTAGACCCAAAGGAGTTAATAAAATCAGAAACTAACTGGAGATTAGTTAAGTTGAATGATTTCTGGGGTATTGATCTGATGTTGGTTTCGGCCTTCGGGGTTAATACTTAGGGAATTGATCACTTGCTATTTTACGGTTAGGGACTGATTGAAATGTGATGTGATTTTAGGGTTTATCATGAATCGTGTTTTAAAATACATCAATTCTTTAACCCAGTTAAAGATTAAGACCAAGTGGAGTTTTAATGAATCTTTAATTAGATTGAAAAGATCGAGAATGGAGTATCACCAGTTTTTCTCCAGGCGATAGTTAAATCTTTAATTAGATTTGAACGTGAAATGGTAATTGAATTTACCGATAACACCGTGGTGTTAGATATGAAGTATTACCAGTTTTACTTCATGGGATGAATAGGTTGGGATTGGGAAATTAAAACAAATGATTACTTCGGCGTGGTTCGCTAATCCCGACTAGTTTGAATTGATATTCAAAAGAAGATTAAAGAATAAATTTAAAGGAATTTATCTTTGATAAAATTAATGGGAACCTTTCCCTAAGAATGTGAAATTTAGAAACTAACTGTAGGTTGGCTAAGATGAATGGTTTCCTAGGTATTGATCTGATGTTGGTTTCGGCCTTCGGGGTTAATATTTGGGGAATTGTTCTCTTACTAGTTTACGGTTAGTGACTGATGAATTGGAATGAGGCGTATGTTGTGTTTGTGTAACACTTGTTTATTATATATGCGGGTTATTCAGAAAGACCGGGTTATCCCATTCTGAATAACCGATTCGACGTGGTGACGAGGATGAAGACGGTGGTCGAAGACCGGAGGTCTTCACGTCGTTTGGATAATTACTGATGATCTTGATTGGGTCGTACACCCAAGAGGAGGGAATCAGTTGGTGATCGTCCAAACGTACTTGGAGATCGATGGATATGCGGGGTACTAGGTGCCTCCGGTTTCGTTCAGATCCAGAACGAACTTGTAAATGGACTGTGTGTCTGACATTGGATTTTATTCAGTGTGGTTGATTTCTATTAAATATATATCTATTTGGTGGCGGAGAATTCATTCTCTTGCTTAACGCCCTTCTTTGAGACGTACGAGCTCAAGGGTTATATATTGATGGATATCAAACGCATGGAGTGAATTGCCTGTGTGGCATGCCTAAGTGGCAATATGATATAGGCTTCTGTTGAAAAGAAAAGTCTTGTGGGTGATGATCAAAGCACAGCCTGTGTGGCACAGCTTTGTGTAACGTTGATTCGCGAGCCTTACACCCCGGTGTGAACCAAAAATGGGAGAGGACCTCAGGGAGGGCATGCGTTTCTTTCTAGCTAGAAGTGGCGTCAGTGGTTTTACACGCCCTGACGAGTTTGACTTATGTGGTTGTTGCTGTTGCGAGACGCCTTGGTTTGATTGGACGATCCGGGTCTGATGGTGTCATTCGTTGGCTCATTTACGCCCCATAGGGCGGGGAAACGCGGTGTTCAGGAATTTTAATCCACATCGGTGGACCGGCCCTGACGATCCAAGGGGCAGTTGCGGCTGTTCCTGAGGCTCGGGCTAGACAGTCTCGAATCGGTGAGGACTATCTTTTGCCTCGGTTCACAGATGGAAATCCAATTTCCAAATACGTGACATTTGCGGTTTTGATTGTAGAGCCTAGTATGGCGACATGATATATGGTACCCATGCCGTCTATGATTGATACTTATGATTTGAAGTTGTTTTATACACTATGCACTTATAGTAGTACCAAATGATTTGTTTTAAACGTACTAAGCATGTTTGGCTATTATAAGGGAAACCCCTATCCCCCGGCTTGCGTTGCATTGTGTGATAGGACCTGGGTCTTATAATAGCTTCATTTTTCCGAAAATCATTGCGTTGTTTTGTTATATGCACTGGTATTCTTGGGAGGAAACCCGTTCCGTGTTATACGGCGTGGTCCCTTGATATATCTGATTTAAAGTAAAGTTTTAAATAACTGTTTTAGTTCTCACACCAGTCTCATGACTGATCTGGGGTTTATTGTTTTAACCTAAACTTCGGGTGCCCTTATTTTGACATGGGCAGCTAGTAGTTTTGGTTTTGCAGATTTATATTCACAGGAACCTGGTTTACAGCTGGAACGATATCCGGAAAGCTTTGTATCTGTATATCTCCTTCAGTTGTGTTTTGTATTATTTTCCGCTGCTATGTAATTTATTGTAATCTCTGATATTAGTGAATGTATATTATTTGTTAATGCTCTGCATATTCTTGTATTCTGATGGAATTGTTGTAATAAGCAATGAAATGTTTTCCGTCTACGTCCTTTTGTGGCTTGTCCTCGAACTATCCACGCTTTCCTCACCGGAGAAGTTTCGGGTTGTTACATCGTGGTATCAGAGCTTTGGTTTACAAAGCTCAGAGAACAAGACACGTTATAACCATATGAAAGAATTCATCAGATATTGGATTAGTAATATCCAATTAGAATGACTCATTAGAGATGGGATCAGTAGTATCCTAGAACGAGTGTGAAGAGTATATTTTTAAATTGAAAACAATTTTTGTTTTGAAAATTTAAATCAATTATTCATATTTGATTATTTATTTATATTGAATTTGGACAATCCGATATATAAAGATTTTGCATATGCGTCTTGCAAACGTGTATTCGAAGTTTTATTATACTGGATAGTTATGGAATCATACTCTAGTTGCCCGGGGATAATTCTGGTAATGGGACACCGTCGCCAGTATTTATTTTCGAGTAACGAAAGTGAGATTTCTATATTTCCATTGGACTGGTGTGAGAACCGAAACTAGATTAGGCCCATTGTTGTGAATTGGCACCAAAAACATGATTTTCTGTATCTATATCAAAATTATGAATTTGAAAAGCTAACCGACTAATTGATTGCTGATTGTATTGTTTGATTATAGTTTGATTAATTAAAAAGTTGAACCTTTAACCAAATTGAATCAAATAGTGGGTTGTATTGAAAATTAGTCGCATTTGCTTGCATATACATGTACTTACATTGAATAGGTCATTGCAAGGAGGCTAGAGCAGATGAATAAAATTGTTTGCCCGACAAATAGGTACATGTTTAACATAATTTACTGTTTTGTTTGGGTGATGATGATTTTATGAGCCGATTGGCTAGCCTCTTGGCTTTTTCTTTTTCTTTTGGATTGAAGAAGGCCATGGGAGGCTATATGAAATATTCCGAAGTCCCCGGTGCAGGGGAGGTTATGGCGAAATTTTTCGAAAATTTAGGGTGTTAGCCAAATTTTTGAAAAAATTGAAAAGTTCTTAGAAACTGAAAAGTTGAAGAACTTAAGCCGTAATGAAAATAATGAAAGTTGAGTTGATTTGAAAAATAACTTTCGACTTCGTTCCTTTTTTGGGACGAAAAGTTTTAAGTGGGGGGGATTGTAATAACCCGGAAATCTGAGCCAATTTAAATTTTGGCAATTTTAATGAATTTTGAATATTTAAAATAGATTATTTTAAATAATAACGACGAGAAATTTATTTTGAATGGAATTCGAACGAATATATTTATATAGATCGTCGTTAGAATATAAATATTTATTTTAAATTATAAAAGGAATTGAAAATGGCGCGGTAGTTCGATAATTCGATTTCAAACTTCAAATGAATGTACCGGATGCAAAATAAACCGGATTTTAGTGAAACCAAAAATATTAGAATCTAATTGAGAATATCTTCCCAACGAATCTGGGAAATCAAAATTTCATAGCGGGAATCAAAAGATATATCTAGTTGAAATTTCAGAATAGTCGCTATGGAATTTCGGCCATTGAAAATAGCCATTTTGCAAAACGACCTCGGATTTCGACGTAACCACTTTTGTTGGATCCGTGATGTCAATTTATTGCTAGGTTTCAAATTTCATAATTTTTCGAATCAATATGTGAGCGTGACAAAGGAAAACGCGTTTGACCATTTGCAGTTGATTTTAATCGACTGGAAATTGGCCATTTTTCAAACGGTCTCAGAATTCGACGAAACTAGTTTTGTTAGGACCGTATCGTCAATACGAGGCTAAAAAATATTTTTTGGGAATTTTTAGAGTCCGAATGTGGCCCCGGTAAATTGAAATGTACGTTCAAATTCAATATATAGAGTTATATGTTGATTTTGACGAAAACTGATCGTAATGGTCGAATCAGCCTACGATACATATCCCATTGTGTTCAGAATGGGAGTAATTAGCTATAGACGACAGGCGGTGGGCTTGATTTCGGGTTAGTGTGAAAAGTCAACTTAAATGAATAATAAAAATTATAACCCCCCCTTACTCTATCCTCTCTCCCCTTTTTTCACTTTACAGACCGAAAAAAAAATCGAAGGGGGGTGGGAACGCGTCGCTAGCCGCTGGAGGGCCCCCACCACCACCGTTGCTCGTCGGAGCACCCCCCCCCCCAGCCTTAACCACACCTCCTCCACTCGCTCCCCCTTGAGCGATCCTCCCTCTTCCCCAAAACCGAACCCATCCCCAATTCGAACGGAGCCGCTCCACAGCCCAAAACCCCACCGAACCACCTCCGCCTGCCACCTGCACCGCTCTCCGCCCATCAGCACCCCCACGGCGTCGCCAACCCCACCCCCTTTAGCCTGTAAGTTTTATTTTGTTCTCTATCTTGTTTTATTTATTTAAAGTAATTAAAAATAGGGTTTTTAAGTGATCTAAATTCAGTTTAGATATATATATATATATATATATATATATATACACACACACACACACAAATATTGTTTGATTTCAGTTTTAATCACACAAAGATAGGATTTTTAGTGTTATAAAAATCCGATTTTTCAGTTTGGAAAGTTTAGATTTCGATAAGTAAAAAGAAATGAATTTTAACATCGTAAAGAAATGTTTTTTTTAAAGAAAAGATACGATTTTTATATAATAGAGAATATAAAAATGTTATTTTTATTTATAGCGGATTTAAAATATGATTTTTATATAGTGAAGATTATAAAAGAATGATTTTTATAAGATAGAATAAATAAAATTTGATTTTTATTTGAGTAGCGTAGTAAAGATTTGATCTTTATATATGTAGTGAATCAAAAATATGATTTTTACTTGTGTAGAGTATTAAAAATACGACCTTTATGTAATAGAAGATATAAAAATACTATTTTTATATAAGTAGTGTATTGAAAATAAAATTTCTATATAATAGAGAATATAAAAATAAAATCTTTATATTTGAAAAGGCGAAATCTTTATGTAGAGAATAGCGTGATAAAAATATAATCTTTATTATATGAGCACCGTTGTAAAAATAGAAATTTTATCTATATAGTAGCGTTGTAAAAATAGAATTTTTATCCATACGGAGTGATTATAAAATTGTGATTTTTATATACATAGCAACAATATAAAAATGTGATTTTTATATATGTAGTGGCTATGGACAACGAAATTGACAGAAAGGCAAGAAGGAAGAAGATTTCTACATATGAAGAGTCGTGGCATGTGGTTTAGCGTTGGTGAGAACTTTTCACCTTTAATTTAATTTTTCTAGTTAAAAATATATACTAGGATGCAGACGGTGTTTAGTAGCACCCGACACCCATCGTCCACAGACCATGGACGGCTGTATGCTTGTTTGTTTGATTTTGCTGTGTAGTTGATTGTGTGATATGATGTGAAATGGAAATAAAATATTTATATAGTTAAAATATTTTATAGTTGACAATAGAATTTTTAACGTGTATTTAAAATAAATAATTATAAACAAATCGGAGGTTTGTTTATATACACTGATTTGATTGATATTGATTGGGACGATAAATTTTACACATTGCCCAACTGCACAAATAAAATCTGTGTTTGACTGTTTGAAACCCCACACGGGTACTGAGATGATATATGACATACACTAATCCCAATAATTATTTGTATGTCGATCGATTGATTGACAGGCTGTTATAAGCGTTAAATATTTATATTTGATGCTTATACAGTGTAGGACGCACTCTGGATGATGGTTGATTATTTATCGTTGTGATTTTATACATGTGTTGTAGAAAATCCATATAATTAACATTATATGGTAATTGATTGGGCCTCATTCCAGTTTTGAAAAAGAAATATTTGAAAAGAAATATTTGAAAAAGAAATATTTGAAATAGAATATTTGAAAATAGAAATATATGAAGCCGTGTTGATTAGATTGACGTCATTTTGACGCGAACGATATTTATATCGATTTTATTCATTTTTCAATGAATATCGAAAGTGATTTCAAAATCTGATAAATTGAATAGAATTGAATTCGAATTGAAATTGAATAGAAAGGAATTCGAATTGAAATTGAATAGAAAGGAATTCGAATTGAAATTGAATAGAAATGAAATTGAATAAGATTGAAATCGTTTTGAATTGAATTTAAAACATATTGAAATTGAACTGAAAATCGATCTGAATTGAAATCAATTTGAAATGAACTTAAAACGAATTTATAAGGAAAGATTCAATTTTGATTTGAATTTGAATGTGAAGTTGAAATCGTTTTGAAAACGAATTTAAAACAATTTATAAAATTCGTTTCGAAAGGAAATCGACGAAGTATATATTATATCCATTATATATATATATAATGGCCTGAATAGAACGCGCCGCGGCAGTTCGCAAATTTCGACCATTGACTTCGAATGGATATTGCGGGAGATCCGACCGTTAGATTCTCCTAAAATCAGAACCGTTGGGTTCGTATCGAAAAGAGCTTTCTAATGAATATTAGAAATTTGAAATCTAACGGTTGGATTTGGAATTATGTCCAAATCAAATTTGAAAAAGGTCGTTGTAAGTGCAGTTCGATGGCCGTTGGTGGAAATCGACTGTACGGGCCTTGATAAAATTATTAAAAATATTAATAATTTATGTAAAATCATAAGAAATGATTTGTGAAGAATTGGGATGAAAAACTCCATATTTGAAAAGATAAAAATAGTTTTTTTATTGAAATGAACTAGTTTTGAACTAGAATAATAATTTATTTATTTTTAAAATAAATAAATTGGATTTGAAAAGGGTTTTAAAAGTAACCAGAATTTCCAATAATTGAATTGGAATGGATTTGAATCGAAATTGTCTTTGGAATATTTCGATGTTGGATTTCGTGATTATACAGATGTTATTATGGAAATTTGAAAGATATATATATGTAACGTTATTTCCAATACAATATTTGTTGGTCGTAGAATTTGATATTGAATATAAGCCGATATATTTTCTATTCAGAGCCTTGTATTTAATATCAAATGTGATTTGGGTTTGTTGTGAATGGTGTCTTCATTAACACTGTTCTTAAGCCCTGTTGAGAAAAAAGATTAAATCTTTTTTTTTAGATTTAATGAAGTGTACCAATTAAATGATATTTAATTGGAATTGAATTGGTATTGATTTTTGGGTTTATCGTGAATAGTGTTTTAAATAACACTTGATCTTTAACCCGATAATTAATAAAATGTGATTTTGGGTTGTCGTGAACGGTATCTTCAATAATACTGTTCTTAGACCCAAAGGAGTTAAGAAAATTAGAAACTAACTGGAGATTAGTTAAGTTGAATGATTTCTGGGGTATTGATCTGATGTTGGTTTCGGCCTTCGGGGTTAATACTTAGGGAATTGCTCACTTGCTATTTTACGGTTAGGGACTGATTGAAATGTGATGTGATTTTAGGGTTTATCGTGAACCGTATTTTAAAAGACATCGATTCTTTAACCCAGTTAAAGATTAAAACCAAGTGGAGTTTTAATGAATCTTTAATTAGATTGAAAAGATCGAGAATGGAGTATCACCGGTTTTGCTCCAGGCGATAGTTAAATCTTTAATTAGATTTGAACGTGAAATGGTAATTGAATTTACCGATAACACCGTGGTGTTAGATATGAAGTATTACCAGTTTTACTTCATGGGATGAATAGGTTGGGATTGGGAAATTAAAACAAATGATTACTTCGGCGTGGTTCGCTAATCCCGACTAGTTTGAATTGATATTCAAAAGAAGATTAAAGAATAAATTTAAAGGAATTTATCTTTGATAAAATTAATGGGAACCTTTCCCTAAGAATGTGAAATTTAGAAACTAACTGTAGGTTAGCTAAGATGAATGGTTTCCTAGGTATTGATCTGATGTTGGTTTCGGCCTTCGGGGTTAATATTTGGGGAATTGTTCTCTTACTAGTTTACGGTTAGTGACTGATGAATTGGAATGAGGCGTATGTTATGTTTGTGTAACACTTGTTTATTATATACGCGGGTTATTCAGAAAGACCGGGTTATCCCATTCTGAATAACCGATTCGACGTGGTGTTGAGGATGAAGACGGTGGTCGAAGACCGGAGGTCTTCACGTCGTTTGGATAATTACTGATGATCTTGATTGGAATCAGTTGGTGATCGTCCAGATGTACTTGGAGATCGATGGATATGCGGGGTACTAGGTGCCTCCTGTTTCGTTCAGACCCAGAACGAACTTGTAAATGGACTGTGTGTCTGACATTGGATTTTATTCTGTGTGGTTGTTTTCTATTAAATATATATCTGTTTGGCGGCGGAGAATTTATTATCTTGCTTAACGCCCTTCTCTGAGACGTACGAGCTCAGGGGTTATATATTGATGGATATCAAACGCATGGAGTGAATTGCCTGTGTGGCATACCTAATGTAACGACCCGCATTCTACGCATCAGAGGATCGTAGAATATTTATTTCATTCACATATGAAGTCATATGGTCATGTAACTTTGGGAGACGACTATTGGGGTCATTTCCCATGTTCATGATTTTTCCGGATTTTTAAATGACCATTTTACCCCTAGTTGGCACTGTTTTGGCCATAACTTTTGACCGGAAAGGAATTTTAACCTGAAACCACTTCCATTGGCTCCGGATGATGGTTTCTCTTTCCGTAGAGTGGTCACATTAGCCAAACGGACTCACCGTTGGGAGATATGGCTGAAACAAGTTTCAGATGGTGAAAAACAGCTTAATTGGGCTTAACCGGGTGATTAGCAGCTAGGCCCAGAGGGGAATTTCGGGTTTAGAGGTATAGGAAGACTGATTAGGGTTAGGAAATCACTTCCATTTCAGTTTTGAGCCGCCACAAACCTTCTTGAGACCTTAGTAATGGCTTTCATCCTCTAAAACCACTCCAAAACACATTTTTAGTGAAGATTAAGCCTAAACTACATCAAAACAAGGCCAAATAGCAACAAAGCAAGGTTGGAGCTGCTGCTATACGTAGGAATTCGACCCAAACAGAGAGTATTTCAGATTTGGTGTTTTATTTTGTGGCCAAGGTGAGTGATTTGCATAGTTTCTGCACTAATTACGGTAATTAAGGGTAATTAGTGAAGATTAGCGAATTTATACACTAATAAATTCTGGAAAAATGTTTAGAAATTCTTAAATAATATTTCATGCCTCTGTTAGAAAATTTAGACGATTTGATTAAGTTTTACTAAGTATGTGCTTAAACATGTTTAAGAGGGATTATGGGAAAATGTGAGGTTTTAGCCACTTTTGATCCATTTTGATTCATTTGAATTGTTATTTGGTGTTTGTGCTTGCTCTTACATG
Source organism: Allium sativum (assembly GCA_030737875.1). Taxonomy (NCBI): domain Eukaryota; kingdom Viridiplantae; phylum Streptophyta; class Magnoliopsida; order Asparagales; family Amaryllidaceae; genus Allium; species Allium sativum. Next base: position 805,098,124 of record CM060924.1, on the reverse strand, counting down.
TTTCTATGACTCTTTGGTATGTTTCATGATTGATTAGAATAGTTAGATTGGTCGAAAACGCCGTTGAATGGCGTAGAAAGTTCGCTGGAAAGTTGCAGAAGTGTGCAGGTTCCGAACCGGATCGGATCAGAGTAGGGGGTCGGATCGGATTTGTGAACTGACCGAGGGAATTCGAACTGGATTGGAACTTGTCACTGGAGGAGGCTTGGCGAGAAGGAAGGCCGTTTACTTAGAGTTGGGGTGGACGAAGGGATCGGATCGGAACTATAGAGAGCGGATCGGATTGGAGTAGGCTAGAGAGCGGATCGGATCGGAACTATAGAGAGCGGATCGGATCGGAGTAGGCTAGAGAGCGGATCGGATCGGGGTAAGCTAGGGAGCGGAGCGGATCGGAGCAAATAAGCGAGTGGGAGCGGATCGGGCAAATGGAGAAGGACAGGATCGGAGACTACACTTCCGAACCGAACCGAGAAGAGATGGAGCACTGACTCAGGCATGGACTAGGACCACCGAACCGAACCGAGTAGGAAGGTTACACCGAACCGAACCGAGCTAGACGAGGAGCACCGAACCGAATCGTACGTGGGCTATTACTACTACGCGACAACTCTTCTGAAGAGCCACTCCAATTCGACCAAACCCGAGATGCAAAGGAAGTCCAAATGAGAAGTTGGAGCTCAAGATTCAGATGGGAATCAACGAGTTCGCTTCATGGTTGGGCTTTGCCGCGGGACGCGTGCTAAGGGGTTTACAATATCTATAGCTTTGGACCACTATGGTAGGAGGTACGGAGGCGGATTCAGGGCCATTATGGCATTGGTAAAACCAAGGGCTACGATCAATGAAATGGGTCATTGAAATGTTTGGTCATGACTCCATATGTTTAGCTTGGTCACAGCAGGGTTTTTACAAGTCGGGATCCGTCGTTACCTCAATTCATCTAGTATTCCAAGGTGGTAGATATTGTATGCTTTACGCACTGAGTGAGGGATGTGAGGATGGTTGCTATGGATGGTTTGTTTGCTATCATTATGACATACACACCCCACCCCCGTATTCTTTACACTATTCATTATGGCACCTTAGAGAACTGTACGGTATGTGGTACTAACTCTTTGGTTGCAGGTCCACGTTCAGGTATGGTTTAGTATACCTGTTATTATTTTGTTTATATGCTTATCGCTCATACCAGGCTTTATGTCTGACCCAGAGTTTTATGTCTCCTCTTATTACTCTGGGTGCTCACACGAGCAGACTAGAGACAGGTTAGCTGGTGATGCACGGGTAGATGATCCGGAGACGAGCAGGAGGCTTCCACGTAACACATATATATAGTATTCTCCCTGTGTTGTTGAAGATCACTGCTTGGGCATTGGTGGTGTATCTTCTACTTTGGCTTTCTTTTGTTTAGAGACAGTAGATTTTGAAAAGTTGTAATAAGCTGTATTGGAATTCCGCTGCTTTGATGTTGATGTTGATTTTAGTTATCAGCTTATGCACTGTCTCACCTGTTTTATGTCAAGTATGTTATTATTATTATATTTTATTCCATGCGCTGTGAGACATTCTATAGGTTTCTCGTTAGTTAATTCCCTTCTTTCCTTTCTTCTGACAATCGTCTCGTGCTAGTCGGGCATGTGTACAGCGCACTCTCGGAGGAAATGCAGGCTGGTACGGGGCGGGCCGTCACACTTGGTATCAGAGCTCTAGGTTGCGTAGTTAACCTAGGGAAGTTATTACGGAGAGATAATATACGTATACGAGAGAGCGTATTTGTGATTATTTTGGTTTTTAAAAGCTATATATATACTATTAGTAGTATGAGAATGAAGTCGGGCTGCACTAGCACCACTATGGAGTCGTTAATCGTTTCCTTTTTCAGATTGACGATGAGCCGAGATACTAGAGGTGCTGGTAGGGGAGCCAACAATGGGAATGCTGCTGACATGAGGACGATGTTTACTGACCTCATGAGAGAAATGCTTAGAGATGTACAGAGGGCAGCTCCCAATGATGGAAATGGTGGTGGTCCAATAGTGCAGGCGCCGAGGGTCGACTTCGCCAAGCTGAATAAGGATTATACTAGCCTTGGTGGGAAGCCGTTACACGGAACAGAGTCGGCCACGGATGTTCAAGATTGGTTGGATAGTTGCGAACGTATCTTCGAGGATTTGGGTATCGAGGATGCGATGAAGAGAAAGCTAGCGTCCCGTCAACTGCAAGGGCGGGCAATGAATTGGTGGAATGCTATAAAGGCAGCTGCTCCCGAAGATCAGATTACTTGGGAGCAATTTAAGGCACGCTTTAGCGAGAAGTTCATTCCAGCTGCTCTGAAGTCAGTGCTGTTTAAGAAATTCTTGGAACTCAAGCAGAATGGCAGAGCTGTCTCGGAGTATATTGCTGAATTCGACACTTTGTCGAAATATGGGTTATCTGTTGTTGATACTGCCGAGAAGAAGAATGAGAAATTCATAACCGGTTTGGATCAGTACTTGGGGGAAAGGCTTATTAACCACATCAATGAGTCGTTTGAGTCGATTGTGGGGAAAGCATTGAGGTCAGAAAGTCTCTACCCTAAGCCGAAAACTGAGGTTGCATCTGCAGAAGAGCCAAAACCACAAGCAAGTGGTGGGGGCAAGGGTGGTTCCCAGAATAAAAGAAAGAAGAGTCAGACTAAGGATGGCCAGAAGAAAAAGAATAAGCAAGATGTTGAGTGCTTCAGCTGTGGTAAGAAGGGCCATTATGCTAGTAATTGTCGGGCCAAGCCAGCGGATAGAAAGTGCTTCAATTGTGGCCAAATGGGACATCACAAGGACAAGTGTCCGCAACCCCCTAAAGAAAAGCAAATGGTGAAAGCATACGCCCTTAATGCTATTCCTTCTTCGTCGAATGCCCCAACTGCGGCGGAGAAGGGAAAGAATGTCGTCATTCAAGGTATGCTTTTTGTTTATGATGTTCCTGTTAGAGTTTTGTTTAATACCGGAGCTTCTAGTTCTTTCATATCTAGTGACCTGGTAGATACGTTGGGATTGGAGCCCGAGATTGTCGATAGACCTTTAGTAGTGACGAACCCGATTGGTGGTTCTACTAGCCTTAGCATGATTTGTCGTAATGTGGTCTTATCGAGTCATGGATGCATGTTTGTGATTGCTTTGTTTTGGGCTTTACTGGGTTTGGCATTATTTTGGGAGTAGATTGGCTCCGAAAATACAGGGTGGTGGTAGACTGTGAGGGCTTTTTGGTGACAGCTAGAGCGGATGATGGGCGGAGGATAGTGTTTGGTGGTCTACCCAGTAAGGGGGTATTGGCTAGTTTTCTAAACTCCCTTGACATTCCGCATAGTGAGTTGTCAGGTTTGCCCGTGGTTGGCCAGTACCCGGATGTTTTCGAAGAAGTGACCGGACTTCCACCACACCGAGAGATTGAGTTCCGTATTGATTTGGTAAAGGATGCCAGGCCTATAGTGATGCCACTTCGTCGTATGGCACCGAGGGAGCAGCGAGAGCTCGAGGTGCTGGTCAGCGATCTTTTGAAGAAGGGATTTATCAGAAGGAGTGTTTCTGAATGGGGAGCACCAGTTGTGTTTGCTACTAAGGCGGATGGTTCCCTTCGTTTGTGTGTAGACTACCGCGAGTTGAATAAAGTGACGAGGAAGAACAAGTATCCTCTACCGCGGATAGATGATTTGTTCGATCAGTTGAGTGGCGCGAGAGTATTTTCTCAGTTGGATCTCGCGATAGGTTTTCATCAGCTTAGAGTGGAAGCTGAGAGTATAGCTAAAACGGCATTTCGGACGCCGTCTGGGTTTTATGAGTGGTTGGTCATGCCATTCGGGCTGACCAATGCCCTAGCATATTTTGTGGATCTTATGAATAGGGTATTCAGAGATCAGTTGAATAAGTTTGTCCTTGTGTTCGTTGATGATATTTTGGTTTATTCGAGGACAGAGGAAGAACACAAGGAACATTTAAGAATAGTGATGGAGGTGTTGAGAAAACACCAATTGAAAGCAAAGTTTTCTAAGTGTCACTTCTGGAAGAGGGAAGTGAGGTTCTTGAGCCATGTTGTATCAGAGAATGGGATTGCCGTGGACCCGGCAAAGGCGGCTACAGTACAGGATTGGCCTACGCCCAAGAATGCAACAGACGTAAGAAGTTTCTTGGGATTGGCTGGATATTATCGTAAGTTTATCCAAGGTTTCTCCAAGATAGCAGCACCATTGACCCAGTTGACTAAGAAGAATCAAGCTTTGTCTGGGATGGAAGGTGTGAGAATGCATTCAAGAGTCTAAAAGATAAGTTGACAAGCGCACCAGTGTTAGTCATTCCTAAGGGGAAGGAAGAGGTGACGGTATACACGGATGCTTGTGGTATCGGACTGGGTGCTGTATTGATGCAAGGAGGTAGGGTTGTTGCTTATGCAAGTCGGCAATTGAAGCCGCACGAGAAAAGATACCCTACCCATGATTTAGAATTGGCAGCAATCGTGTTCGCGTTGAAGATGTGGAGACACTATCTCTTGGGAGAAAGATTTGAGCTGTTTACAGATCATAAGTCGTTGAAGTATCTCTTCTCTCAGAAGGATTTAAATCTCCGGCAACAAAGATGGTTAGAATTCTTGGCTTCCTATGATTTTGACATCGCATATACACCGGGAAAGGGTAATGCGGTGGCTGATGCATTGAGTAGGAGACATGCCAGCTTAGGCGCTATGTTTCTAGAATGGAAGCAACTGGAGTACATCGCGGGGTTTGATTTCAGACCAAAGTGCGAACTGAATCCAGAAATGTTAGCAAGTTTGATGGTCAGACCCACTTTGATTGAGCGGATCGGCTCTAGTCAGAGGGACGATCCTAACCTATTGGAAATCATCTCCAAGTTAGAGATGGGTATCGATGAGGAGATGAACAATTATGGGCTTGATCGAGATGGATGGCTTAGAAAGAATGGAAAGCTTGTTGTACCCAATGTCGATGGATTGAGGGATGAAGTACTGAGGGAGTGTCATCACTCAAAACTGACCATACATCCCGGTGGTAACAAGATGTATTGAGATATGAGGCAGACTTACTACTCGGAAGGGATGAAAAGAGACATTGGGAGGTTTATATCCAAATGCATGAATTGCCAACTAGTTAAAGCTGAGCAAAAGAAGCCTAGTGGGTTGTTACAACCATTAGAAATTCCCGAATGGAAATGGGAGCAAATCTCGATAGATTTCATCGATGGTTTACCAAGGACTAGATCGGGACATGATAGCATTTGGGTGATTGTGGACCGATTGACTAAAAGTGCAAGATTTATACCAGTCAAATCGACTAGAACGACAGCTAAGTTAGCAGAATTGTATATGAAGTGGGTAGTGAGATTTCATGGAGTACCTAAAAGCATTGTGAGTGACCGAGACCCGTTGTTAACTAGTGGGTTTTGGAAGAGCTTACAAGAGGCTCTAGGGTCAGAGTTACATCTCAGCACCGCATATCATCCTCAGACCGACGGTCAGACGGAGAGGGTGAATCGTATTTTGGAAGATCTCTTGAGAGCATGTATATTGGATTTTGGTGGATCATGGGATGACCATTTGCATCTAGTAGAGTTTGCATAGAATAATAGCTACCAATCCAGTATCGGTATGGCTCCGTTTGAAGCTTTGTACGGAAGACCGTGTAACTCACCATCATGTTGGATAGAGACTGGCGAGAAGTTTATGCTTAGACCAGATGTAGTGAGGGAAACTTCAGAGAAAATCAAGACCATTCGACAACGAATGAAGGCTGCCCAAGATAGGCAGAAGAGTTATGCTGATAAGAGGAGAAGAGACTTAAAATTCTCCGTTGGCGACTTGGTATTTGTCAAGATTTCTCCGTTGAAGAGCGTAATACGATTTGGCAGGAGAGGCAAGTTGGCACCAAGATTTGTTGGCCCATTCCCTGTTCTCGAACTAGTCGGGAACTTGGCATATAGAATTGACTTACCAGAGAAAATGGCGGGAGTTCACAATGTATTTCATGTTTCCCAACTAAGGAAGTTCGTTCACAACTCAGATATGACTATTGCACCTGATCAGTTAGAGGACTTCGAAGTAGAACCCGAGGCGGTTGGGAACCGCAAGCCGGCCCGTATTGTCGAGCATGACATGAAACAACTTCGAAGGAAGGCGGTGAAGCTAATCAAGGTTCAGTGGGGCGAGGACGAGAATGATTGTACTTGGGAGACGGAGGAGAACATTAGGAAGACTTATCCAGAACTCTTTGCCTGGTAAGATTTTGACTTCGATTTAGTTTTCCGCATGCTAGGATAGGCTTGGTTGCTTGTTTTGCATGTTTGATTGTTGTATGTGGTTGTTAGGCATGCGGGATCCTTTGTATGTTGGGGTTAAGGAATTTCGGGGACGAAATTTCTTAAGGGGGGGAGAGTGTAACGACCCGCATTCTACGCATCATAGGATCGTAGAATATTTATTTCATTCACATATGAAGTCGTATGGTCATGTAACTTTGGGAGACGACTATTGGGGTCATTTCCCATGTTCATGATTTTTCCGGATTTTTAAATGACCATTTTACCCCTAGTTGGCACTATTTTGGCCATAACTTTTGACCGAAAAGGAATTTTGACCTGAAACCACTTCCATTGGCTCCGGATGATGGTTTCTCTTTCCGTAGAGTGGTCATATTAGCCAAACGGACTCACTGTTTGGGAGATATGGCTGAAAAAAGTTTCAGATGGTGAAAAACAGCTTAATTGGGCTTAACCGGGTGATTAGCAGCTAGGCCCAGAGGGGAATTTCGGGTTTAGAGGTATAGGAGGACTGATTAGGGTTAGGAAATCACTTCCATTTCAGTTTTGAGCCGCCACAAACCTTCTTGAGACCTTAGTAATGGCTTCCATCCTCTAAAACCACTCCAAAACACATTTTTAGTGAAGATTAAGCCTAAACTACATCAAAACAAGGCCAAATAACAACAAAGCAAGGTTGGAGCTGCTGCTATACGTAGGAATTCGACCCAAACAGAGAGTATTTCAGATTTTGTGTTTTATTTTGTGGCCAAGGTGAGTGATTTGCATAGTTTCTGCACTAATTACGGTAATTAAGGGTAATTAGTGAAGATTAGCGAATTTATACACTACTAAATTTTGGAAAAATATTTCGAAATTCTTAAATAATATTTCATGCCTCTGTTAGAAAATTTAGACGATTTGATTAAGTTTTACTAAGTATGTGCTTAAACATGTTTAAGAGGGATTATGGGAAAATGTGAGGTTTTAGCCACTTTTGATCCATTTTGATTCATTTGAATTGTTGTTTGGTGTTTGTGGTTGCTCTTACATGTTGCTATGACTCTTTGGTATGTTTCATGATTGATTAGAATAGTTAGATTGGTCGAAAACGCCGTCGAATGGCGTAGAAAGTTCGCTGGAAAGTTGCAGAAGTGTGCAGGTTCCGAACCGGATCGGATCGGAGTAGGGGGTCGGATCGGATTTGTGAACTGACCGAGGGAATTCGAACTGGATTAGAACTTGTCACTGGAGGAGGCTTGGCGAGAAGGAAGACCGTTTACTTAGAGTTGGGGTGGACGAGGGGATCGGATCGGAACTATAGAGAGCGGATCGGATTGGAGTAGGCTAGAGAGCGGATCGGAACTATAGAGAGCGGATCAGATCGGAGTAGGCTAGAGAGCGGATCGGATCGGGGTAAGCTAGGGAGCGGATCGGAGCAAATAAGCGAGTGGGAGCGAATTGGGCAAATGGAGAAGAACAGGATCGGAGACTACACTTCCGAACCAAACCGAGAAGAGATGGAGCACTGACTCAGGCATGGACTAGGACCACCGAACCGAACCGAGTAGGAAGGTTACACCGAACCGAACCGAACCGAGCTAGACGAGGAGCACCGAACCGAATCGTATGTGGGCTATTACTACTACGCGATAACTCTTCTGAAGACCCACTCCAATTCGACCAAACCCGAGATGCAAAGGAAGTCCAAATGAGAAGTTGGAGCTCAAGATTCAGATGGGAATCAACGAGTTCGCTTCATGGTTGGGCTTTACCGCGGGACACGTGCTAAGGGGTTTACGATGTCTATAGCTTTGGACCACTATGGTAGGAGATACGGAGGCGGATTCAGGGCCATTATGGCATTGGTAGAACCAAGGGCTAAGATCAATGAAATGGGTCATTGAAATGTTTGGTCATGACTCCATATGTTTAGCTTGGTCACAGCAGGGTTTCTACAAGCCGGGATCCGTCGTTACCTCAATTCATCTAGTATTCCAAGGTGGTAGATGTTGTATGCTTTACGCACTGAGTGAGGGATGTGAGGATGGTTGCTATGGATGGTTTGTTTGCTATCATTATGACATACACACCCCACCCCCGTATTCTTTACACTATTCATTATGGCACCTTAGAGAACTGTACGGTATGTGGTACTAACTCTTTGGTTGCAGGTCCAGGTTCAGGTATGGTTTAGTATACCTGTTATTATTTTGTTTATATGCTTATCTCTTATACCAGGCTTTATGTCTGACCCAGAGTTTTATGTCTCCTCTTATTACTCTGCGTGCTCACACGAGCAGACTAGAGACAGGTTAGCTGGTGATGCACGGGTAGATGATCCGGAGACGAGCAGGAGGCTTCCACGTAAAACATATATATAGTATTCTCCCTGTGTTGTTGAAGATCACTGCTTGGGCATTGGTGGTGTATCTTCTACTTTGGCTTTCTTTTGTTTAGAGACAGTAGATTTTGAAAAGTTGTAATAAGCTGTATTGGAATTCCGCTGCTTTGATGTTGATGTTGATTTTAGTTATCAGCTTATGCACTGTCTCACCTGTTTTATGTCAAGTATGTTATTATTATTATATTTTATTCCATGCGCTGTGAGACATTCTACAGGTTTCTCGTTAGTTAATTCCCTTCTTTCCTTTCTTCTGACAATCGTCCCGTGCTAGTCGGGCATGTGTACAGCGCACTCTCAGAGGAAATGCAGGCTGGTACGGGGCGGGCCGTCACACGCCTAAGTGGCAATTTGATCAAGGCTTCTGTTGAAAAGCAAAGTCTTGTGGGTGATGATCAAAGCACAGCCTGTGTGGCACAGCTTTGTGTAACGTTGATTCGCGAGCCTCACATCCCGGTGTGAACCAAAAATGGGAGAGGACCTCAGGGAGGGAATGCATTTCTTTCTAGCTAGAAGTGGCGTCAGTGGTTTTACACGCCCTGACGAGTTTGACTTATGTGGTTGTTGCTGTTGCGAGGCGCCTCGGTTTGATCGGACGATCCGGGTCTGATGGAGTCATTCGTCGGCTCATTTACGCCACATAGGGCGGGGAAACTCAGTGTTCAGGAATTTTAATCCACATCGGTGGACCGGCCCTGACGATCCAAGGGGCAGTTGCGGCTGTTCCTGAGACTCGGGCTAGACAGTCTCGAATCGGTGAGGACTATCTTTTGCCTCGGTTCACAAACGGAAATCCAATTTCCAAATACGTGACATTTGCGGTTTTGATTGTAGAGCCTAGTATGGCGACATGATATATGATACCCATGTCGTCTATGATTGATACTTATGATTTGTAGTTGTTTTATACACTATACACTTATAGTAGTACCAAATGATTTGTTTTAAATGTACTAAGCATGTTTGGCTATTATAAGGGAAAACCCTATCACCGGCTTGCGTTGCATTGTGTGATAGGACCTGGGTCTTATAATAGCTTCATTTTTCCAAAAAGCATTGCGCTGTTTTGTTATATGCACTGGTATTCTTGGGAGGAAACCCGTTCCGTGTTATACGGCGTGGTCCCTTGATATATCTGATTTAAAGTAAAGTTTTAAATAACTGTTTTAGTTCTCACACCAGTCCCATGACTGACCTGGAGTTTATTGTTTTAACCTAAACTCCGGGTGCCCTTATTTTGACATGGGCAGCTAGTAGTTTTGGTTTTGTAGATTTATATTCACAGGAACCTGGTTTACAGCTGGAACGATATCCGGAAAGCTTTGTATCCGTATATCTCCTTCAGTTGTGTTTTGTATTATTTTTCGCTGCTATGTAATTTATTGTAATCTCTGATATTAGTGAATGTATATTATTTGTTAATGCTCTGTATATTCTTGTATTCTGATGGAATTGTTGTAATAAGCAATGAAATGTTCTTCCGTCTGCGTCCTTTTGTGGCTTGTCCTCAAACTATCCGCACTTTCCTCACCGGGGAAGTTTCGGGTTGTTACAGGTCTTCCCTACCCGTAGAATCACTAACAGACAAAAATTCTTATTCGGTAAGAAACAACATTCCATACTTTGTATTATCATTAACAGACAATAATTCATGTCTAGCAATGTAACTACTGAACTAGACTCATTATCATATAATGACGCTACTAAACATGATTTGTGTTTGGTGGTCATCTACCGAACTAGGAGGTGACAATGTTAAAGATGCCTAAGTACCACCCGCAAGGGTACTAGCAAACACCTCTTCAAACCATGGTGTGTATATGAAAATCTTAGATTAATTATTTATATGAGAAAATCATGGATTGTATCTTATGTATAAGGAAAAAACCAAACCGAACTAGCTAAATAAGGGAATTACCTATTTTATGGCCCTAGGCTCCCAACATCTTCATTCCTATAAATACTCAAACCGCAACAATGACAGGCAATTCTAAAGATAAAAAAACTAAGTAGAATCCTTAAACATAATTTATGGAAGCTATATATAACTTCATTATAGGCTTTAGATCATTATTTTTTATATATTATTCATTATATAACTGACCTTTATGAGACATAATGAAAATCAACAATAGATGTAGGCATATTCTGGCAAAACCACTATAAAAGCCTGTGTACTTTACTTTATTTCTTTTTTTTTGTTTATTATGCTTGTGTCTTGTTCTCTTAAATATGAATGAACCACATCAAAAAATAACTATGTTATACATTCCATATACGCAATTGTAGAAGATAATGTTAGAACTTTTGCTCAATTTTTGAGAATACAATAATGATATACTCATAAAACATATAAATATTTATTAATTGAATAATTAGTTAAACAAGTCAAAAATTAAATAAACTAGATTTTTTATGTTAAGTAGATTGGATATAATACAACTCATTAGATTTCATAAGCTTAATATGATTTAAAATGAACTTTTTAAAATCAATCTGTCTTATCTATTGTAGACTGGCCTAGTTTTATCAATATACTCATTATATATAATTTAAATTTGAACTAGTGTGTAGTTCAAATAAGAATATTTGAATCAATCCATTGGCTCAAAAGGACAGCCTTACACGTAGCACCCTCTAGAATCATACCATTTGATGAACTAGGTAAGGCCGTGAGGATGAGAGGTTTTATTTCATAAGAATGTTCCTTAATTGTATAACCTCTTAGACATCCTGTCCAAGACATTTATCCACATGAAATATTCTCCATGAAGACCCAAATTGTTGGCTGCATATATTAACATAATACAAGCTATAATGTTGTTGTTTTTCATATACTTGATACATGTTCAATTGATAATCACTAGATTAATTATCACCATTTGCATTAGTGTATCTTGACTTTAAATGTGCTAAATTGTTGGGTGTATGAGAAGATATAAGTTAAGGTATGCATATTATAACCTCTTAGTATACTGACCATGTTTTACTATAATTTTAGCTATCTTACAACTTAGCATCTCTCACTAGACTTGTGTCAAACCCTCTCCATATTTAAATTTTTGTTATCTACTTTTAAGTAGGCTGAAAAAAATATTACAAAAACTCTGCTAGTTGGGCCCACCAACCGTGACACCATTACTATGTTATTATTTACCCAATGTTTTGTGTTTTTCACTTGTCAGACTGCTACACACATAGATATATATATATATATATATATATATATATATGTGTGTGTGTGTGTGTGTGTGTGACCAACGTATTATTCACGCTATGGTGTAATGCTATTTTTGGGGTAGTCATCAGTACTTTTTAATTATGTCTCATATATGATATTCATTGCATTTTAAGCACATATATGTTATAAATTTTTGTTTCTTCATTGTGAGATACATGTAATGTACTTAACCTATGATAGAATGGTCTCTTATTTCATATTATACCAAACTTTCTGTTCATGTAGTAGGACTATTTGTGTAACAACTCTGAGTGTTTTGAATGACAAGTATTTATATGTTATAAGCTACTTTTGAATGCCTTTGCCTCTTTCCATACATATGCTCATATGTCAACATCCATATCCACACACACGTACATGAGTGTTTGAAAGAAAATGCACCATACATATACTAAAAATCATGTTAGAAAAAAGAATAAGCAAATAATGGATAGGATGAGGGATGAATGCATCCCCAATATGATTTGCAGTGATATAACATTTTATGTGATGATCATCTAACATCGAATGATTTGTATGCTCACATTTTCACCATTTAATGATTATGAAACGTGTATTAAATGGTGAAAGTGTTGTTCTAATGTACATTACAAATCTAGGGAATAAATTTCAATTTATAGTTTTGCAACTACAACTGTTGTTCTAATGTATTCAAATTAAGATACATATACATACAAACATGTATTATTAGTTTTCACCTACTAAATATTGTCCACTCTTTACATATTAAATTTACTAACCCAATTTAGAAAATAACACCACTCTACTTACATAAGATTTCCTTTTTCAACAGTCGTGCATAAGTAGCCATTGAAGATAAAATTAACTAGATCATATGACCATTACGCACTTTTGAGTCATTCCAAATCAAGATTGTATCTTAATATCATCATTATACAATTAACATCTTTTTAGATGTAATTTTGATCTAAAATCTTTACGCATGTATTTTTTAGAGTTTAGAACTTAAACATACATTAGTAAAATTATGCAAGATACAATTTTATAATTAAATCGGATTAATATATTATTTTGAAGGAAAAAGTATAACTTGGTTTTCCATATAGCTCATATGATCTTAGTGTTTTATCAAATTGGTGGTGCACATACGCATATATTAAACACATACACATACACACACACACACACACACATGAGCGTTATGGCATATGCTTCGCGCACCACTATGACACATACTTTGTGGGTGATTCTTTTTTTTAGAAGTTGTATATGTTTGACACATTCAGGATAAGATGATATGCATGAATAATTAGTTATATTTTTGCGTTTAGATCATATATAATTAATTTGAAATTTATCTCTAAATTACAATATCTAGTTTTTTATTAGGTATAATTTTGTATATATTTTTAATTAATACAGAACAATATTGTAAAGAATGTTCATTTGTTAGATCTTATTTGTTACTAGTATTTATTAACATTTATAGAAAAGCATTTTGAATTTGTTAACAATGGTTAATTGTTATTCCATATTTTTAAATGATAGATAAAAACAAAAACATGTAAGAGCAATTTTGAGAGTCCTCGTCTAGATCATAAGTTTACGCTGTGTGTATGTACACACACACACATGTATATGGAAATTTTATTTAGACATAAAATGATGACATGAATTTAGACACAGACAATCTCAGTCATTATATTTCCCCCTAAATATCGCCCTCCATATAAAGACAAACAAATCTGATGGTACAAAATTTGTGTATCTTATGTTGTGTTCTAATAGTCACTACTATTATATATATATATATATATATATGGTGTGCGCGTGCATGAGCTATGTCCATAACCCATTATATTTAACACCATTTATCTCCCTTTGATATCAGATATACATTCATATTTAAATATATGGTCATGGTGATAGGAGAGATAAAAAATAAATATTTAAATATAAACTTATGACTGATACCCAAGGGTTACAAAATGGTGCTAAAGAAATGGGCAATCAATCCTAACTCATATGTATGCGCGAATATGTGTGAACACACACATATGTATACAACCTGACTATTTGGTCATAAAATAAAACAATGAGTAGTGACATAATAAATCTGGGCCTTTTAATTTTTTTGTCTTTGTATAAACAATGGAAATTAAAGAGATTTCTAGTCAATGAACATGTTACACACTTGTGTAAATTGAACCATTTAAAAACATTAACAAAATAATTAACAGAAATAAAAAAGTGATATAATGATGCAGATCAATTGTATCACTGATTGTATCTATATTTTGTGTCCAAGACTCTCCTAAAAAATAATACGAATGCTACTTCTATTAACATCCCGCAATTTTCCTTCCAGCTCACAATATATTTATAAATCTATAACTAACAGTTTTACCCCTTCATGAATGGTAAAACCGTACATTAGAATGAAGTCATGCAAGTTTTACGGTGAGTATGCAGAAAACAACATTCTAGTTCCATGTTGTTTTACACTTTCAAACATAATCATGCTTGACGTGATTATATGAATAACAACGCACTAAAGTAGCATGGCGTAGGAAACGATGCTCCGCTTAGTTAACCCTGTAATCGTGTTCCCTGTAAGCTTGGTTAAGAAAACTACCAAATTGAAGCTTTGTCGTTGTTGTTTAAAAACATTTCCTATTAATATATGTATAAAAAGTTGCAATGGATTGATGTTTTTGTATGGCTAATTATATTCCCACCCCACTTTCTTTCTTTCTCACCTCGTTCATCTTTAAAAAATCATTGCACCCAGTTTTTCTTCTTCACCCCCTGACTTATACCCAAAATACCATCATGTTTTTTAAACCACGTACAAATATGACGTGGTTGATTCACAAACATTGTTTACTCCAAATAGTTTATCATGCAAATCTCGTTCAACCCTAACTATGTTACAATACAAACCTAGTTTGATGGAAACAAGATTAGTTAAGGCTATTACGGTTGAACCGTTCAACCGCCAAACCTAACTAATCGTTTACACGGTTACCGTCTACTACAGTAATAGTGACGATAACAGTTGTGGATTTTGATAACTGCGGTAAAACATACCAACCACACATGATTTTTTTGTAGTATTTGATAAAAATATATATGTTTTTAAATAACTTAAGCTAGAGAAATAACATTTGTATAAATTATTTGCATTTTATTTATATTCAACACGAAAAATGGATGGTTTCATTCATAGATAAACAAATTAATTCTTAAGAAAAAAGTTAGAATTTGAATTATTTATGGATAACAATGTAAATTTATGGTAATAGTTGCGGTAACGGTTAGACAGTTACGGTAACGGTTATAGAATTTGTTAACCATCAACAACAGTTGCAGCTATGGTTGGAGGTAAAATTGACGGTTGCCAACCGTAACACCCCTAAGATTAGTATTCAAACCTCATTCAGATCAAGTGATAATTTTACATGAACCTAGTTACGTTCGAACTTATCTCCATAATTATTTATTTTAAACGTTATATGTTGTGATCTGAAGGCAGAGCAATTTCGGAATATTAAAAATTTATAAATTAGCGGGATGTGAAAGGGAATAAAAGAGATGCAAATAGAACCAATCTTTTTGTTTTTGAAATTAAATGGTACGTGCAAGGTAAATAATGGGGTTTAGTCCCCATTTGAATCGACTTATATAGCTCGCTTTTTGACCTTTTGAAAGTCATGATTTTTATCTTCAAAATTAAAAAAGAAAAATTCTATTCCCACTCATGGAAATACCGAGTTGCCCCTCCCCTTTCGTTCAAACTTTTTAATACCAAAAATACCTTTTCTTATTTCTGATTTAAATTTATGTTTTGTTTTATTTCTTCATATATTCTGTCCACCACGCGGTGCCACTGCGTGTTACCCTAAAAGCATCCCAAGTGACACTACGTGGGAGGGTATTTTCATTTTTTTTCCGATAAAGTAGGGGGAGGGTGGCAACTTAGAAAAAATATGAGTTTTCTAGCTTTTTGAAGTTGGGAGGGGGGCACCCAGTATTTCTGTGAGCGGAAATGGAATTTGCCATAAAAAAAGGCAAGACATCGTTTGTATAAAACGCTGAAAGCTAAATACTTATTGCTAAATGCTTAATTACAAAAGGTTGTTTGTTCATATTTCTACAACTTTTAATTGGAAATAACGAAAATGTCTACTTTGACAATATTGTCCTTTGTATTATACTGTTATTCGTATAGGAATTGTTAAAGTGGAAATTTTGAAGCATATTTTTTTTTAAGAAGTTGAAATTAGATTTTTTTTTTGATTTTTTATATACTTGAGTATTATTGAAACTCAAATAATGGATAATTATTGGAATTTTTTAAATTTAGAGATTCAAATTTCTTTTTGTTATTTTTCAATTTTTTTTCATGAACTAAATTTCCTAAAATTCAATTCAAAACATAATTAACCTTTAAAAAATAATTATCAAAAGAATGTAACTTAGAAACTTGTCATTTCCAATCTTTTTCGTATATTGATGTATTATTTGAATTTTTTCTTTGCCTTTATTTTATAAAATTAACATTATTTTAGAAATTTAATCGAAATATAATTTGAAATGTTTGAAATCTTAAGTAAAATGGATATTGGTACCATTTGATTTAATTTTATTGAATGTTTAGTGTGATTTTACGATAGTGTAATTTTTTTATAACTAAAGGTATATGTGGAAGAAATTATCATTAAGCATTCAAAAGTACAAAAAACATTATGAAAGTGCTTAATGTTTTTTTCATAAACAAATGTTTCAAATCTGAGTGCTCATTCAAAACAAAACATAAAAGTCTTATTATCGATACGTAATCAAACAAATGAGCACTTATTAAACAAATGATACAAAGGCAAATTCTATTTCAACCCACCATTTTAGTTAGTAGCCCCCCAATGTGCACGTAAAAATACACATTTATATTCACATATTTATTCTTGCTTAATTTAAATAAATGTCATATGTGGGTATTTAATCATGTTTAAACCATAATTCAATTAATTTCAAAACATCATGCATTCATCATCATATAGGGGGAAAATGGTCATTTTTGTGCTTATGTTATTTTGAGAATTTTTACTTGTACATTTTCCATGTTTTTGTAGAAATTAGATTGCATGTAGAAGAGGACTTCATAAAAATATATATGCATACAAAGGAATGAAGAGGAAATAATTCTCATACATGATCATGGAGGACCCCACCTACCTTCCCACTTACATAATTCTACACTTTGAAGTTGATGAACAAATAAGTGGATGTTAGAGCTTCATTGAAATTTGATGATGGATTAATTAAAGCTTAATGATTACATGGTGGTCATACTTCCTAAAAGGCATTTTTGGTAGCACGCTAAATGTTGAATTAGGGTTTTACTCATGCATAAATAACCCACTTGTGTACATGTTAAGGATCATCTTAGAGTTAGTTTAGTTTCAGTGGAGGCTCAAATCCAAACCTCTCTTTTTCTTCCATGGCTTATTAGCCATTTTCTTTTATGTAATCTCTCTTTTTAATGCAATTTTAATTAGTTGTTTTTTGGTAAAGAACCGTCTTTTTTTTAATTTAAAAAGAGGAGGATCTAGCCATCCTCCAACGGCTCAAAAAACAGTTTCTCTAGAGTGCAAAAACCGTGCATACACAGCGATACAAGAAAAAGGACGAGAACTACAAACATCTAGAACAAAACGTCGGCCAAACTCCATCAGCAATCCCAGCAACAGTCAAGGCATAAGAAACCTCTGTAGGAGGGCACCGAGAAGAAAGCGGCGATGAAACCTCTCACCCCATAAACGACGACCAAAAAGCTGTAGCAACCGACACGCCCTTCTAGACGGTCCCATGCAATGTCCGGGAAGACCAAAAACTAGTCCCTAGAAGCGTCGATACCTTGAGCACTGCAAGCGGGACCAAAGACAAGCATCCGTCCTCCGGCTCCATGAAAATCATCAGTGGCTTCACCTGCTCCGGCCAGCCCACCTGGGTCAAAGAATCGAGAGCACTAACCCGCTTCAGATAGCCTAAATCTGAGAACCTGTAGCCTAGAATCTGCATAACTAGCAAATGATATAAGACCCGGTGTGAGGGGGGGCTTGTGTAATAATGTGGGAAAGAGAAAAAAGAAGAGGAAACCATAAACTTAAACACAACAGTAAAATCAACCAATACCTGCCCTGAGAGAAGCCGATACCATCGAAACATCGAAGGTTACAACCAACTGCCTAGAGCGATAATCGACGGAACCCCTGAAAGGCCTGCCACGAAATGTAAGGAACACATCATTCCTTACTTTTTGGATAATCGTAGGGGGTCCATAGCCACTTCGTCAAATACAGCCTTGTTCTGCGAGCACCAGATGTGCCAGCATACAAGACTAGGAATTAGATGAAGAATGATCGATCTAAAAGATTTACCCGAGATGTCAGACCATTAGAATCTCAGTAAACCTTCTAGCGAAGTGGCATTTCCTCAGCAACCCAACAGATTACCGAAGTAATTCCAGATAGATCTGGCACAAGATCCAGAAAACAACAAATGGACAGCCAACTCAGAGCATCCCGAACTGCAGCATCTGCACCTGGACACAATTGGGATGCCGATTCTTTGAAGATTCTCATCTATTGGTAAACCGTTATGTAAGGTTTTCCATATAAATAGAGAAACCTTAAGGGGAATACAAACATTCCAAATGAAAGAGAAAAGAAGAAGGATTGGACCTGAAGTCCTCACCGAATTCCATGCTGCATTAATCGAAAAAGGACTGCCGTCCCATGAGGAAACTCCACCATGTGCATCCGATAATGCCTTCACAGATTGCATCCGTTTCCACGTCTCACTAGCGTAGGAAGGGATACCGGAGTAATTCTTGCCAGCAAGCCTATGGTACTTAGCATGAAGGAACATCACTCAAAGGGAGTTGTTCGCTCCAAACCTCGCCCATAGCTTGCAAGCAAAGGCCGAGCAGATGTCCTTGGGGTTACGGATGCCCAGACCACCGTCATCTTTGGGACGAAAAATGGTATTCCAAGAAATCCAGTGGTGGCGAGAAGCATTGTCCTTGGTTCCCCAAAAAAAGGAAGAAGCCAAGGAGCGGTAAGAGCTAAAAAAGGAAGTTGTGGGAGTCATGGCAGCGAATATATGGGATCCCATAGAGTCGAGAACATACTTAATGAGAATTAGTATGCCTGCCTGAGAGAGTAGGGAGGCGTTCCATTTAATGATTTTTTCCTGGACTTTATCAGTTAGGGGATCGAAGATGGCGTTGAGCTTCCGGCCTCGATATAAAACAATGCCGAGATATGGAAGAGGAAGCGAGACCGCCTTGAAACCAGCTTGATCCAAGAAGGTCTTACCTGAGGCAAGTCTTTCGCAGACACAAAACAACTTTTAGAAGGGTTAACGAGTTGCCCCGAGCTTCTCTCATACTGGCGAATTAGACTCATAAGGCTGCGAATCGATCGACGACAACCATTTGTGAAGATGATGATGTCGTCAGCAAAATACAAAGAAGAAAAAAGATGGCAAAACCTAGGAATGGCGAATTTATGAATCTGCCCCGTTATCGTTAGAGAGTGCAACCCTCGAACGAAAGCTTCGGCAGCAAGGACGAACTGAGAAGGGGACACAGGGTCTCCCTGCAGGAGACCCCTCCCAGACCTGAAATAACCACTGGTTGATTCGTTGATGAGAAGGAAAACTAGCAGTTGAACAACATCGATAAGGGGTTCAGGAAAACCAAAAGCCCTCAAACCTTGATGAAGAAGAACCAGGACATGCGATCGTAAGCTTTAGCCATATCAAGCTTAACGACCACATTAGAGCCTCATACCTTCTTATCGATCTGAGAAATCAGCTCTTAGGCTAAAAGAACGTTATCACTGACTAAATGTCCTTTTACAAACCCAGCCTGCGAAGACGAAATAAGATGCTCAAGAAACGAAGCTAGCCTGGTGGTTAGAACCTTAGATAAGACCTTGTTAGTGAAATTGCATAAGCTGATCGGACAGAAATCCGCACAAGAGCTCGGGTGATCACTTTTTTGGATGAGGACCAAATTGGTGGAGGTCCACCCTGCTGGAAGATCTCCTCCAGAGAAAAAGGACTGAACGGCTAGACAAAAGTCCACTTGAATGATAGGCCACACATTCCTATAAAAAACCCCGTTGAACCCATCCGTCCCACTCGCACTATCCTTACTAAGAGAAAATACACAAGCACATATTTCATCAAAGGAAGGGGGTGCGACAAGGTTAGAGTTATCCGACGGGAGGATCAGTTTAGGAATGAAAGCGATAAGGGACGGGTCAGAGAACGAGACAGAGGGATAGCTAAGAAAAGACTGGAAATAGGACAGAATGGTATCTTTCACTTCCATAGGGGTAGAAGCCAAGGAAAGGTCAGGGCGGCGGATCTGATGAATGGTGAGAAGGCTATTCTTCTTATGAATGGAAGAGTTAAAAAGCTTGGAGTTCGTATCTCCTTCGACAACGCATTTAATTCTAGCTTTCTAACGAAGATGGTTTTGTTCGATACGGAGCTCCAACGAAAAGGCAGGCTGAGCCATCACTCATGCCTTCTTATTGGTAGTAGTGGGATCCTCGTCAAAAGAAGCTTCTGCAAGCACAAGAGCCTCTTCGGCTGCCCGGACACGGTCAAAGATCTTCTTGAAAACAAGAAGATTCCACGCCTTAAGACAAGTCTTATGACGATTCATCTTACAAGAAAACACCGCACAGGGGAAACCAATTGTTGGAGAGATCCAAGAATTTTCCACAACACTACGGAAAGCATGGTGAGATCTCCACATACTCTGAAACCTAAAGGAGGATGGGCCAGACTTGGTAAGGGGAGGACAACTAATAATCATCGGAGCATGGTCAGAAAAAGTGCGATGCAGATGGGAGATAGAGAACGCGAAGGGCAGACTGAACCACCCTTCAGAGGCGAATACTCTATCAAGCCTAGAGAGAATCCGGTTAGGACCTTCTTGGTTGTTACACCAAGTAAACGCCGATCCGATAAAAGATACCTCAGAAAGACCCGAGCTGGAGGTGAAGCCATTGAAATCCGCTATCTCCAAGCGGTTAACGACATTTCCCCCTCTTTTTTCTACTTGGCTGGCAACAACATTGAAGTCGCCTCCCAAAACCGAAGCAGAAAAACCTAAGTCGGAGAGAGAGATAATGTCGGACCACAGAGCTAGTCTCTTAATCCTATCGCACTTAGTGTAAACTGCAGAGAACAAAAAGGACGAAGAGAAAGAGGGAAACGAGCAAGCCACAGAAAGCGGCTGGTCCGAATCGAAGATAGGGTGGACGACAAGCCCTTTGGACCAAATGATCCAAATCTTGCCGGACATGTTGGCTAAGGCACCACCAAAACCAAGAGAAAGAACAGAAGAGGTAGTCGCGTCCGGACCCATAAGAGGTTCCAGCAGAGCTACCAAATAGATAGTGTGCTTCTTAACAATGCACTTAAGCCTAACTAACGACGCATCATTTCTGATTCCACGAACGTTCCAGAAAAGAAAACCCGCCATCAGGGCCATAATAAGACAAACACCCAGAAAGACTACACAGAAAGCTAGCTCACTGAGAAACTCAGATACGATAAAGAGTTTGTCGAGTAGATCTAACGATCTGCTCGGATGTCACTATAGAGCGTGTACGAATGGTGCGGGGTGTGTGGAACCGGTCGCATACTACGGCGAGAAGCATGGGTAGACCGCCTAACCAGTGACACGCAGGAAGAAGAAATCCGCCTAGCGCATACAGCTTCGCTGAGCGAAGCTGCAGCCGCCATACAAGGCATGGTAGGATAAGAGTTCTTAATAAGACGAGCAAGGCGATCGTTAATGATCGCGATCTCGGCCTAACTAAGAAGGGGAGAGGACACAATACCAGAAGAGACCGAATAAGAAGAAGAAAAACAGAAAACACGGGAAGCAACCGTAACAACATTGTCCGAAACAGAAGAAGAACGAAGGGAAATAGGTGTGGTATTGCTCGTAAGGGACAGCACCAGTCGCTGTGCGAGTTGTACCGATGCGGACCTGTCGTTGGATTGACAGATCAGCGTGCCAGGTACAGTTCAGGGACCAACGAACCAAGAGCCAATAGGGGACCGAGCATAACTAAAGCCAACTAAATCTAATCCATCCCACAAATCCGGCTGTCGAGCAGGGGTATATGTAGTTCCCAGATGACTAGTAGCGACTGTGCTAGCCATTTGGAGACTACACATGCCAGACCTGCATCTAATCCGGCGGACATAACGAGAAGATACCGAAGTCGGTAAACCAAGGACAAAGCTGAACACGCACAAGGCACTACCAATTCTACCGTGTTCCCTAAAGAGCAGGTGATACATCAGAAAAGCATAGACAGAGAAAATCACAGTCAAACGGGGAGCCGTCCGAAACCAACCCGCCAAAGCCAACAACGAAGAGTTATAAAAGCCCGTGACTAGCCAAACACCCCAAGTAGAGGATGGAATAAGACGGAAAAACAAAGCTAAAAAGGGACAGTAAACGAGTTTGCCTTCGCAGGAAAGCATAACATGGAAGGAAATACAACCACCATCAGAGAGAAAAACTACAACGCACCAATGAACATGAACTAACCTTGCAACCCCAAGAACACACACATAACCTGTCACCGTTGCATCCGAAGTTGCAGCGATGGTGACGGGGAGCTCACGCCTAGGCGTGACATGGCTCAAGCACTCAACATTGCCAAAAAAAACCCTGATCAAACCCACAGACAACACAAACATCCGACAGAAGAAAGCAAACCGGAATAAAAATTCGTACCTGAACCAATAAATTTGAAACCAGCTGATCCAAAGAGCCCAAAAAGAGTGAAGAAACCTACATGAGGTTCCCACTTCCAAAAGCATCATCCACTATATCCAATACATAGGAACGACATGCAAGGGTTGAAGTGGTGGTGAAATCCACTTCCGTCCTCGACAGCACTTCAACAGAAGGCACGGACAAGCCTAAAAGAGAGCAGCTCATACCGATAGTGCTCAATAGTGGACGCAAAACCTCCACCTCTTTGTTAACAGTTGAAATAGAGGCGATGAAATCTGTTGTATATAACGCAGTTGTATACACAATTATAGGATTTTTGTTTGATGATAACAAACAAATATATATTATTATAAATGTGTTTGTTATTGTAATGTTTTATATATACAACACAGATAGGAATATAATATTTGAATTGAATATTATATTTCTAACATTCAAACAGTACAACTCTGTATAACTTCACTATTTAAACATTCACTGTATATTGTACTTGTATATAAACAGAATATAATAGACAAGTTCGTTTGACAACAATAAAATGATATTTTATTTCAATCAAATTTGTTTATTACATATATCTGTACAATTCTCTCACAGCTCCTCAGTACAGTTCATTCATTGTCACTCAGTCATACATACACACAACATATATACAGTTACATTTCATATATATCCATTTTCACTTGTATATACAGACTCATACATTCATTGACACCACACACTGTCTTCTTATCTTCAGCTTTCAGTCCAGTCATCACAGTCAGTCCAGTCATTCCTGCTTACCTGTCACATGTGAAACACACACACAGTACACTGCAATAGAAATAAAACAGAATATATGCAAATATAAATTTTATTTTTAAAAATTTTATTTGCCTCAGTTTTCTGGTGTGTTTCTCATCATTTTTTCATGACTTGATCTGAATTACAAACCATCAATCTGTGTCTAGACAGCTTGTGATATTCACAGTGATACACTGTAAATACCATAAGGTAGACAACATATATCTCAATGCAGGGACAGGGACAACTCGTCTGATGGCTGCATGTACACACGTGTACACGTGTGCACTGCCTCGCCAATCAGCGCGCAACTGAGGAGTAGCCACTTGGACCTGCTCGACTCAGTGCATTCATGAAAAACAACTCAATGCAAAAATCAAACAGCAAACTCAAAATGGTCGAGTCCAAGTCAGCATGAGTAAAACACAGCAAGTCATGTATATGGAGCATCATGATCAAAGTTGATACAGCAAAAACAGTGAGCATGAGACGAGTCAAGAAGCCAAGCAAGTGATCAAGTGTAAATGACTCAATATGGTGCAGATTCAAGTGCAAGGGGCTGAGCAGTATGTTGATGGCAGATGCAACAGTGGTGAAAATGCAAGTGAGCATAGGAGCATGGATGCAAGTAATTAAAGAGTGGTGCAACTGTATGATCAAAAACAGTTCAGTTCAGCATATTGATGTTCGAGTGAAATACTCAGGTCAGTCACGTTCAAGACATAAATTGCAACAAGTTAAGGAGCAACAAAATGGAAGACAAGCAGCACGTAATAGTGTACAATGTACATACAAACGTGTCGAGCCAGATTGACAAGCCATAAATGGACAGAGCATCAACATGTACACAACTGTGTACACAACAAATGAATTGGTGAAACAACACAAAAACAAATACAAGGATGGTCTCACGATATCAGCAAGCATGTTATGACAAGTGCTCAATTTCTGCTTATATGAAAATCTGACTTGTACTCCTGAAATCATATATGGACAAAGAGCAATATTGCAAATCAGGTTTTCAGAAATGAAGTAGTTTTTTTCTTGGCAACATAGTTACTGACAGTTCAAGTCAAAATGGTTCAATATATTCAAGGCAGAAAGCATGCAAGTTTTTCAAACCTGGTGGAGTAAATTCATGGCAACAAAAAAGAGGCATGCTGATTTAAATTTCCAGATTTATCATCAAGCATACATGGCCAGAAGTTCCTTTTGAAATCAATATTTAAATCTTGGCATAGGAACAATCACAGAGTTTTTTTTGGAAAGTTAATATTAGCTTTCACTGCTGATTTAAACAAGGCAACCAAGAATTTATGTTCCAGAAATTAAGCAATTCGAACAAGGCAATAAGTCTCACAAGATATCATTTTTACAGCAAAACTTCTTTCCAGAAATGAACAATATAAAGCAAAGTTCACACAATGTTTCAGTTTAATTCAAGGGCCCAATAAAAGATTTAATTCATCAATTCGGCTACAAATCAAGGGGATCAAAGCAACAGTATTTGGGTCGCTAATCAATCAAGACAAACAAGGAAATCAAGCCGAGGTGATTAAATCAAAAGGGGAAACACACACATTTTCTCAAGCTGATTTATTCAAAAGGGGCCACAGATATTATCTGTCTGTTTTTACTCAAATAAATGCAGATTGAATTCAATCTATGGTAACAAAGTAAGACAAGCAATTTACAGAGCATCGATTCAAGACAGGTTTTAATCGAAAAAGGCAATAGTTTTCTTGGCAAGGCAATTCCTTTAGGATTCAATCAAGGTAGAGAATCACGCAAGGAAATTCAAGGATATGTTTTCCAGAATTACTCAATCACAATTAAAGCCGAGAAATTCAAATACACACACAAGAGACAATTCTCATTCAAGCCGAGATTTTTCAAAAAGGGAAATTCACACGCATGAAATCAGCCAAGTCACTATAACGAAATCAGAGGCTATCGAAGGGTTTGTTAACCCTATATATTTTCACCAAATCATCACAGGCAAATGATCGAAAACCAAGCAACAAAACCCTAAAGCATATCAAAGAAAATCATTTCTCAAACTTACAGTTTTTCGATCACCAGAACCTCAAATTGTTAGCCATCGAAGAATCGAGCATCGAAGAATCAATCTCCTCAAGAAATTTAAGCAGCGATTTGGAGCAACAGAGAAAATCGTATTCAGAAGCACTCACAGGTTTTTCAGAGATTCGATCGCCAGAGACTGAGAGGGACAACCAAATCAATCGACGAAGAAGAACACATCAGAGAACATGAATTCATCAATCTGAAGCCATCGAGATTCGATTTGGGGATTCAATATTGAAAACCCTAGGGCAGCCGCCATTTTTGGTTTTCCAGAGAATAAAGAGGATCGGATGCAAATGAAATAAGAATGGGCCGACCATTTTTTTTAAAGGCTAAGTTTATTAAGCCTAGGGTTTTTATATTTGTTTCCTTTATTTTGTATTGTTTTTAGTTTTAATTTCTTTGTAAACCGAACAGTTTATAGATTCTGTAAAATCTAGGGGGGACCAGTTAGGGGTTTAACTGGCAGTTGACTAGTCTGTGTAAAACTAGGGGAAATTCTGATTCAGGGGTTTGAATCAGTCTAGGGTTTTGAGCGTAGAGTTAGAATAGGAGCGAGAGTCGCGAGTGTACAAGGTCTTGTATGCGGATCTGTTCTATCATCTAGTAGAAACCTTAGGAATGCAGCAGTAGGCAGGGTTTTGCCGAAGCTGGGTATATCTGTGTGTGATTTATTTTCTGCACTTTTATTTCTGCTGCATTCTGTGATCTGTTTTTATTTTAATATCCTGTCAATTTTTCAATTCAGTTTAAAAACTGTGATAAACCCTATTCACCCCCCCCCTCTAGGGTTAATCTAGATCCAACATTTGGTATCAGAGCAGGTTATTTCATTAACTCTAGAGATGGTGTTCCCTAGTTGTCAACCGATAGAGAGTCAGTCCAGTTCATCTCCAACAATTTTTGATGGAACAGATTTTTTAAACTGGAAATCCATAATGGAATTTTATTTAAAATCTGTTAATATTAAATGTTGGGATGTTATTATCAATGGGTACGATAAGGTAGATAAAGTTTTTAATTCTCGTGCTACACATATTCTTTATTCTCATCTTGATGATAATCAATACAGTCTGATTTCCCATTGTTTAACTGCGCAGGAAATTTGGACAGCTCTCAATACGAAGTATGGTCAAATTGACAACTCCAGCTCAAAACCCCAGATTGTCAACTCAGGTTCAGAATTCTGTTTAACAGGATTTACAAATGAAAATTCAGAAGGATCAGATGATGGAGAATCAACAGATGCTGAAGTTGAAAATTTCTCATACGAAGATTTGGTTTATATGTGTGTTGATTTAACTAAATCTGTTGATAAACTCAAATCTAAAAACAAATCTCTGAAATCTAGGAATTCTGAGTTGACCAGCAAAATTGATGATTTGGAATCACAGCTTTCAAATTCAGATTGCAAAAGTTGTTTGAAATTGAAAACCAATCTTGTTCATATCAATAAAAATATTCAAAAGTTTGAAAAGGAAATTCTGATCTTAAAAGAAAACAAGATTGAGTTATCAAATTTGAACAACCTTCTGCAAAAGGAATTTGAAAATTTTAAAACAGATATAAATTCCAAATTTGAAATTGCTGAAAAGGAGAACTTGTTGAAATCAAATTTGATTTTAGAAGAGCTTGAAAATGAGATTGAAAAATCCAAGAATTTTGAGTCTGAAAAACAAAAACGATTTGAACTTGAAATTTCCGAATCCCAAGCCAAAATAAAAAAGCTTGAGAATGAAAATTTGGTTTTGAAACAAAACGATGCTGAAAAGAGTAAGATCGCTATAAGTCGTTGTTCAAATTTAATAAAAGAAAATAGCGATCTTCAATCTAAAATTCAACGACTTGAATCAATCTTGAATAAATTTTCTAATGGAGAAAAATCGTTGGACATTTTGTTGAAAAACCAGTTTCCTATTGGAAATAAGTTTGGACTCGGATTTGGGAAGTATAATGATTCTGAAAAGCAAAATTCAAGTGTTTTTAAAAATCCTTCAAATCATTTTGAAAAGAATCGACTTGAAAATTTGAAATCTGAAAATTTCAAAGGATTTGTGAAACATAGACAAAATGAAATTTTGTTTTATAACAATTCTGTTGAACAATCATGGACCCAAAAAATAAATAAAGCCAATTTTGGAAAAACTAAACTGATTTGGGTTCCTAAGGGTACGAAAGTAAATTCAGAGGGATTGTTATACAAACAAGTTTGGGTACCGAAGGTTCGACATACAACTATGAGTGGTTTTACTAACTTTGTTAGACCACTCGATCCAATAAACGGTTAGGTGCCAGAAGTGGCTGAGGAACTGCTATGCAAAGGAGATTGATATTCAAGTTGTTCCACTTGTCTGTATCATTCAGAGTTCCTTAGCCAAAGCTTGATGAGTTAGAGATCCACAACGTCTTCTGTGAATCAGGTATGATTTCTAACCTCATCTTTGTAAATATTTTTTTTTGTTTATTTCTCCTTCTTCTACCCCTTTCTATGTTATTTTCTTCTGTTTGTTTTTATTTGATTTGTCACTGCCATATCTCGTTGTTTTTCTTTTCTGTGCTTCTGAAACTTCCATTTGCAGTATTCATATTTGTTTGGAAATTTACTCTATTTGGGTAAAACTCACATGTTTATATTCATTTTTAGAACTTGAATTTAAGTTTGTAAATATCTGCAATTGTTTTGAAGTTTTATTTCTTTTCTGAATTCTTAACAGTGCTAAAGCATTCATAGTATACCTTGAACACTGTTATTTTGAATTCTAATTTTTTTTTGAAGATCTGAATATTTAATGAAATTTCACACACCTTTGCTGTTCTGAGTTTATTCTAATTCATTTTAGAAAAGCTCAAAATATTATACTCATTACAGCACTCTGTTATTTATCAGTTGTGATAATTTCATTGTTTTCAGATTGGCTTGAATCAGTGATACATCTTGGAATCTGTTTGTTTGAAATCATCTGAAATTCTTAATATTTTGAATATCACACACCTCTTATATTTGAAATTATCAATCTTGTGTGAATATTACATTATATCTCAAACTTGTTATTGATTCAAGTGATTTCAAATAAATTAACTTAATTTCATTTGATCATGAATATATCTCATACTTGATGTAAATGATCTGAAGTCTCTTTGGGACTTGGCTGAGACAATTTTGAAAATTCCTTTGAAAATATGGTCATAAATATCACTGTTATTTTATGATTATTTGATTTGAATATATGTTTGTTTAAAATCATTTGAAACTATTTATTTATTGAATCTCAGACATATCTTGAATCTGAAATATAACCTGGTGTGATTGATTCATTAAATCTAGAGTTTTTCATATTCCTCAAATGATTTCAAATAAACTGTATTTTTAATCTTGGACCATGAATCATTTTTACATGACCATCATCCTCTGGCAAGTCTGATGTGCGATTGTTTTCTATGCTGCTCTGATACTGTTTTTGAAAAATGTTTGTTTTGGAATCATGCTGCACTGATTATAAGAAATTGAATTGTAAATATCTTTGAGGACTGCTTGATTTGGTATCAAAGGTTTATCGTGCTCTGATAAATGAAATTTGTGTGCTTGAGTTGCTTGCTTTGTAATTAAGTATTTTCTGTTGACTGAGGTACCATTGTTTGCCACCGGGGTGTCATTAAAATCCTCGAGAAAGCGAGAACATTTGGTATCAGAAGCGCCTTATATTTGTCTCATCCATCTGTTCTGATTTTTCACTTTGTAGAGACACCATGTGGTATCAGTTTAAAAGTGCTGCATATTTTTTTTGCTGTATATATATATTTTTTCCCTCTTGTCATGTATAGATCAGCATATTACTCTTGTAATTGATTTTCAATTTTAAAATTATTTATTGATTATTCTTTCAGAAATTGAAATCAATATCCAAATTAAACTGTATTTATAATTCATCAAAATTATTATTAGATTTCGAAATTATGATGAACTGTGACTGCAATATATTTCACAACAAGAGGAGTTTTTATTCATATTTTCATGATGGTTGAACAGTTATTATAATATCTGTGAATTGGCAGTTAATTTCACGACCATCCTCATTATCTATCATCAATCTGCCATCCATGATAATTTTTTTTAATGTGGAGAGTTTAATTTTTTTTTAAAAATCATCTTGAATAAACAGTGAAAATATTTGTGATGGAAATGTGATTGGTTTATTATTCAGAATTAGTGAAATTGAGAATTTTCAATGATCCCAGTACAGTTCGTCATATTTCATAATATAATTAATTTAGAAATTTATTTCACAGTCCATTTCTGTACCTACCACTTTTCTATCATCCATATTGATTTTATATATCGAGGAGTTTTTCTTTTTGAAACAGAAAAAGATAATAATATAATAAGTATTTCTCTAACCTCATTTAAAAATCCAAGCTCTGGTTATGCATGGTTACGAGATTACTTATATTTAAGCTGCAACTGATCTCATTTAAAAATCAAAGATCTGGTTATGCATGGTCAGTGTGCTCTTAAATAAAAATAAAAGAAAAAGGAATAGTATGCTATAAATTGAAATAAACTTGAAATTCTCCTTTGTGTAAAAAAGCCAGCCTACCAATCCATTTTCTAATCTGTGAAATGTGTTAATATTTTATGACGTATTATGATCTGCTGATTGATGGGTATTGGGATTTGAGATTATTCGATCTTGTCACTTAAATTGAATTATTAATTATAGTCCAAATTCCATCTCCGTTTTTGAACCCCATTTTTTTTGGAAAATAATTGGAATACATTTTTTTCCTCTCCCCATTTTATATAAAATTCATCGTAAATCCGTCATTCTCTACAATGTGAGATATGCCAGCAGTTCTTAGTTTATTATGATTTTTGTTTGACTGATTGAAATTTATGATGACTGTTCTTCCTCTTAAGCTGATATATTATTTGTTATTCATTTTTCATCTATATTTTAAATTCTGTATCCTTTTGATGATAACAAAAGGGGGAGAATGGATTAGATTTTGATTTATGAGTGAATATTTTATAAATATTTTAATTTTGAGAATTCTGAATCCTTTTACATTCTTTTCACTCATGCACAGTTATAGGGGGAGTTTCTGTTGTAGGGGGAGCTAATAAATAGGGGGAGTTTAGAATTCACTGTCAAACACATTTATTGTAATCAAAATCTTTTATTTGTTTGTCATCATCAAAAGGGGGAGATTGTTGTATATAACGCAGTTGTATACACAATTATATGATTTTTGTTTGATGATAACAAACAAATATATATTATTATAAATGTGTTTGTTATTGTAATGTTTTATATATACAACACAGATAGGAATATAATATTTGAATTGAATATTATATTTCTAACATTCAAACAGTACAACTCTGTATAACTCCACTATTTAAACATTCACTGTATATTGTACTTGTATATAAACAGAATATAATAGACAAGTTCGTTTGACAACAATAAAATGATATTTTATTTCAATCAAATTTGTTTATTACATATATCTGTACAATTCTCTCACAGCTCCTCAGTACAGTTCATTCATTGTCACTCAGTCATACATACACACAACATATATACAGTTACATTTCATATATATCCATTTTCACTTGTATATACAGACTCATACATTCATTGACACCACACACTGTCTTCTTATCTTCAGCTTTCAGTCCAGTCATCACAGTCAGTCCAGTCATTCCTGCTTACCTGTCACATGTGAAACACACACACAGTACACTGCAATAGAAATAAAACAGAATATATGCAAATATAAATTTTATTTTTAAAAATTTTATTTGCCTCAGTTTTCTGGTGTGTTTCTCATCATTTTTTCATGACTTGATCTGAATTACAAACCATCAATCTGTGTCTAGACAGCTTGTGATATTCACAGTGATACACTGTAAATACCACAAGGCAGACAACATATATCTCAATGCAGGGACAGGGACAACTCGTCTGATGGCTGCATGTACACACGTGTACACGTGTGCACTGCCTCGCCAATCAGCGCGCAACTGAGGAGTAGCCACTTGGACCTGCTCGACTCAGTGCATTCATGAAAAACAACTCAATGCAAAAATCAAACAGCAAACTCAAAATGGTCGAGTCCAAGTCAGCATGAGTAAAACACAGCAAGTCATGTATATGGAGCATCATGATCAAAGTTGATACAGCAAAAACAGTGAGCATGAGACGAGTCAAGAAGCCAAGCAAGTGATCAAGTGTAAATGACTCAATATGGTGCAGATTCAAGTGCAAGGCTGAGCAGTATGTTGATGGCAGATGCAACAGTGGTGAAAATGCAAGTGAGCATAGGAGCATGGATGCAAGTAATTAAAGAGTGGTGCAACTGTATGATCAAAAACAGTTCAGTTCAGCATATTGATGTTCGAGTGAAATACTCAGGTCAGTCACGTTCAAGACATAAATTGCAACAGGTTAAGGAGCAACAAAATGGAAGACAAGCAGCACGTAATAGTGTACAATGTACATACAAACGTGTCGAGCCAGATTGACAAGCCATAAATGGACAGAGCATCAACATGTACACAACTGTGTACACAACAAATGAATTGGTGAAACAACACAAAAACAAATACAAGGATGGTCTCACGATATCAGCAAGCATGTTATGACAAGTGCTCAATTTCTGCTTATATGAAAATCTGACTTGTACTCCTGAAATCATATATGGACAAAGAGCAATATTGCAAATCAGGTTTTCAGAAATGAAGTAGTTTTTTTCTTGGCAACATAGTTACTGACAGTTCAAGTCAAAATGGTTCAATATATTCAAGGCAGAAAGCATGCAAGTTTTTCAAACCTGGTGGAGTAAATTCATGGCAACAAAAAAGAGGCATGCTGATTTAAATTTCCAGATTTATCATCAAGCATACATGGCCAGAAGTTCCTTTTGAAATCAATATTTAAATCTTGGCATAGGAACAATCACAGAGTTTTTTTTGGAAAGTTAATATTAGCTTTCACTGCTGATTTAAACAAGGCAACCAAGAATTTATGTTCCAGAAATTAAGCAATTCGAACAAGGCAATAAGTCTCACAAGAAATCAGTTTTACAGCAAAACTTCTTTCCAGAAATGAACAATATAAAGCAAAGTTCACACAATGTTTCAGTTTAATTCAAGGGCCCAATAAAAGATTTAATTCATCAATTCGGCTACAAATCAAGGGGATCAAAGCAACAGTATTTGGGTCGCTAATCAATCAAGACAAACAAGGAAATCAAGTCGAGGTGATTAAATCAAAAGGGGAAACACACACATTTTCTCAAGTTGATTTATTCAAAAGGGGCCACAGATATTATCTGTCTGTTTTTACTCAAATAAATGCAGATTGAATTCAATCTATGGTAACAAAGTAAGACAAGCAATTTACAGAGCATCAATTCAAGACAGGTTTTAATCGAAAAAGGCAATAGTTTTCTTGGCAAGGCAATTCCTTTAGGATTCAATCAAGGCAGAGAATCACGCAAGGAAATTCAAGGATATGTTTTCCAGAATTACTCAATCACAATTAAAGCCGAGAAATTCAAATACACACACAAGAGACAATTCTCATTCAAGCCGAGATTTTTCAAAAAGGGAAATTCACACGCATGAAATCAGCCAAGTCACTATAACGAAATCAGAGGCTATCGAAGGGTTTGTTAACCCTATATATTTTCACCAAATCATCACAGGCAAATGATCGAAAACCAAGCAACAAAACCCTAAAGCATATCAAAGAAAATCATTTCTCAAACTTACAGTTTTTCGATCACCAGAACCTCAAATTGTTAGCCATCGAAGAATCGAGCATCGAAGAATCAATCTCCTCAAGAAATTTAAGCAGCGATTTGGAGCAACAGAGAAAATCGTATTCAGAAGCACTCACAGGTTTTTCAGAGATTCGATCGCCAGAGACTGAGAGGGACAACCAAATCAATCGACGAAGAAGAACACATCAGAGAACATGAATTCATCAATCTGAAGCCATCGAGATTCGATTTGGGGATTCAATATTGAAAACCCTAGGGCAGCCGCCATTTTTGGTTTTCCAGAGAATAAAGAGGATCGGATGCAAATGAAATAAGAATGGGCCGGCCATTTTTTTTAAAGGCTAAGTTTATTAAGCCTAGGGTTTTTATATTTGTTTCCTTTATTTTGTATTGTTTTTAGTTTTAATTTCTTTGTAAACCGAACAGTTTATAGATTCTGTAAAATCTAGGGGGGACCAGTTAGGGGTTTAACTGGCAGTTGACTAGTCTGTGTAAAACTAGGGGAAATTCTGATTCAGGGGTTTGAATCAGTCTAGGGTTTTGAGCGTAGAGTTAGAATAGGAGCGAGAGTCGCGAGTGTACAAGGTCTTGTATGCGGGATCTGTTCTATCATCTAGTAGAAACCTTAGGAATGCAGCAGTAGGAAGGGTTTTGCCGAAGCTGGGTATATCTGTGTGTGATTTATTTTCTGCACTTTTATTTCTGCTGCATTCTGTGATCTGTTTTTATTTTAATATCCTGTCAATTTTTCAATTCAGTTTAAAAACTGTGATAAACCCTATTCACCCCCCCTCTAGGGTTAATCTAGATCCATCAAAATCCTCCACTTCGTACTGCATTTCGGAGGTAGGAGAAGTTCCAGGCAAGGGCAACGCGCCAACAGCTCGGAGGAAGAATCACTCTTCGTAGTGCATAAGCTAGAGACAGTAGACATATACGGTGAAGGGAAATCAAGCGCTGAAGTGGTGGTGAATTCCACTTCAGTCGTTGAAAACAATTCAGCAAGAGGACTCTCTTCGTTAGCAGTTGATATAGAGATGATGAGATCCTCCACTTTGAACTGCACTTCCAAAGCAGGAGCAGACCAAGGCAAGGGCAACTTGCCCAACAACACAGCGGAAGATGCACAATTAGGCTCAACTTCCACGAGCTCGATAAGAGGTGAAAAAGCATTGCTCAGCTCAATCGCGGGAGGCGCCTGCTTACACCCAAAAGTTATCGCAACAGATGGAGAACAAGAGGCAGGGAAAGAATCTGAAGCAGTAAGTGCCAAAGCCTCCGAGCCTTGTGGTCGATGACGATATAAGCAAGAGGGGTGATCATCTACTTGCAATTCTAACCCTGCAACAGAGCTGAAGCGCGACAGAGGGAGGAGTGTAGTGGCCAACTCTCCATCACCTGACCCTAAGGCTTCACAACATGCCCGAAATCTGGGCCAAAAACTCCGCCACATATCAGCGAACCAACACAGAAACCATGAACAACCGTGGTACAAGAGGAGCTTGACCCCTTGAAGCTCAACCGGGGTAGAAACCGGGTGGAGAAATCACTAATCTCTCGGTCAAGTGAAGGGCACGACATCTCACCCACAACGTTGAGATCTGGGACAGAACCAGCGGTATGACGCGGAGGAAGAGAAGATGCCAAGGTACCCGAAAATTTCGGAGAAAGCTCTAAGAAATTCCCCTCAACTAACAAGTACCTACATCTCGTCAGTTCCTTAAACGCTTGCAAGGAGGACAGTCGAACCTCAATCAAAGTGCCACCGGTCACAAACTAAGACAACGGAGGAGCCACTACCTTCAAAAGCTCAACCGCAATTGACTCGAAAGCCGAGCAACGTTGAAGAAAGGAACCTTCAACCACAAAATCGCCGAACAGAGAACACAGAGCCATGTCCTGAAATTAGGGCACAATGCAAGAAGAGAACTTTGAGTTCCTGAACAAGTGCAAAAGCACTTAAAAGAAGAGTGAGGCAGCAACACAAAACTAAGAAAGAAAGCTCAGAAACAGACGCGCGAGAGAGAGAGAGACGAGAAAAATTTGTAGTCTCTCAGAGGGAAGCCATTCTTATGACTGTTGCGTTGTAAAGAGATTTTTTTATTTACTTACGTGTTCTTTTTTTTATGCAAGTAGCTTAGATTTATTTTATGCAAATAGAATATATTTTCCTTTTATTTTACTCTTTTTTTCTTTAGTTTTTGTTCTATGTTGCAATCTGCTTTTGTTGTTAGAATAACAAACATGAGAGGCTAATCCCTTTGATTTAGGGGTAATGAAGCCCTCTTGATTATGTAGATGCGACATATTTTGGTTTTTATGATCTCTTTTTATGCTTAATGGAATGGATGAAGTAACAATTACATTGTTGTTTGAGTTTTGGTTTTGATAGTCTATGTTTGTTGACAACAAAATAGGCTATGCTTAGTCAACATAAACACAAGATTGCCTCTTCATCTACATATGAATATGGTAATTAAAGTGCGATTGAAATTCAAAATTTGATGGCTTATATTTCTAAACATTAGTTAATAGGCCACGCTTAAAGTTGATTTGATTTTCACTTTTGTTGTCATTTCATGAAAGTATAATTGTGGATTAGAGAGTTTATAAAAGTTTGACGGTTTAAGTGTGTTTTCTAATGACACATTAGGCTGTGCTTATGATAAATGCATTAACCAATTACACAAAAGATCAAATGATAGATCATGAAATCATTGTATGTTGATTTATATTGTCATGAGTGGTGGAGTTGCCTCTAAATTGCTTTCAATCTCATATTTAGCTCTCAACTTAGTTTCTAGTTTTCATTGGTTTATTAGTTAAAAAAATCCAAAGTTTATTTTAATTTGATTGAATATAATTAAAATTACTTCTTTCCCCGTGAATCGACTCGTACTCGCTAACTTACTACAAGTGTACGCCGTGCGCTTGCGGTTTATTACACTTTACCACGGTTTTCTAATTCATAAAATATTCGTCGTCGAACACCCCCTTAAAAAAAAAATTCAATGACAAAAGTACCCTTGAGAAGTTATATTCTCATCTGTTCTGAGTACAACATAAAATTCTACTGTCTTTGAAAACATATAAGCTCCAAATCACTGAAGAAAAACTTCATTTGCAAACAAGAATACAATGAATTTTGAAGGAGAAGGCGATTCTTTGTCGCAGTCACAACAGGTAATAGAAAATAAATAAAAATTTGAGGTTTATTTTTTATTTTTTATTTTCAAGTACGGCTGATGCACAACGAATTGAGTGATGTAGACAAAACCACATTGGATTCCTACTAGAAAGGCTTGCGTACCTAGTAACAAAAGCGCGGGGATGGAATGAGAACCACGCGGTATTCATGCGTGGTACATGAATAAACCTCGTGGTTTTTGTACTATATTATCATAAGTTGGTCAGTAATTTTTTTTCTTTTGGTTTGTGCTTACAGATTATCACAAGTTGGTCAATAATTTTTTCTAATCTACGAAGAACGATCACTGATTGATGTTATTACTGGAGAAAATTGGATGTCTACTACTTTTGAGTTATGCATTATTTTTCTTATTCGAACGATGTAGGAAAGAGTGAGGGCATTTGCGGAAAAGTGGTGGACTACTACTCAATTTTCTAGATATATGAGTATTTTAATTTTGTGGGGCCGGTAATTAAAAATGTGGCTTGACATACAATTTGCCTAAGTTGATCTAAACGACGAGCTGAATCAAGTACGAACAACTAATTTCTCCAAGCTGCGGCTCTCCGCTTCTCCACGGTCGCTAGTCGCGGCTTCTCTTTTCCACAATCGCAGGTCGCAGCAAGCTCCAGCTTCAATCTCAAGGCCTCTCATACGCTTAAACAACAACTCCCACTTCTTTGCCACCGTCGCCTAGGTCAAAATCCTCTTCTGACAGCAGCCTGGCTCGAGCTTCTAAATGTGGGTAAACCTAAGATAATCAGACTTTGATTTATTTACCGATTGTTCCTTAATCTGTCTGATTTAATGAAAATTGGTTTAGGTTTAGTTTGTTTACTCTAATTAGTTTGATTTTTAGATATGGAAATTTAATTTGTTTCTATAGATGTGAAAAATTTACTGTAAATAGTGATATTTACATCAATATGTTAATGTGAATAATATGGTAATTAATTTAGTATAACGCGAATAGTTGTCCAAAAAATATCGCTTCTATCACCTCAAACCATGCTATTTTCTAACGTTGACCCCAGATGTTATTTCCTGGCTATGCTACTTTCTGTACTTGTGCATGTTCTCTTTGCTCCTATGATGGTGCATGCCTTTGTAACATTCCTTTTTCTCCTTGATAGCCTTTTGCACATCGTTGTCCTACCACCGTGAATCCTTGGGTTCTCGCTTATTTCCTCTTGTTATTCCTAACACCTCAATAGCCACTTTCCGAATGCAAATTGCCATCGCATTCCACATGGCATGTGCTTCTCCTTCCACATTCCAAGCCCTTTCTCCCATCGCTTTATCTTTAAACACCCGTGAGGCATCTCCTTTAAGTTTCCACCATCTCGTCCTACTAATCTTCGCTCTCTTATCCTTCACCACCCAAAGACAAAACACGCATACCAAAAGCTGATATTGTGAGACGACACATTCTCTCGTTTACTGTCTATTATAGTTAGGACAAAGTCAAACTGACTAGAATGTTGGCCACTATTGAAGGTGATCAGATGTGATTGTCTCTTTCTAAAGAAGGTATTAGCAATCATGAGATCATAAGAAAAAGTGAAATTCAATATATCTTCACCCTCTTGGTTCCTACTGCCAAAACCAAAACCACCATGTACTCTCTCAAATCCCCTGTTAGATGAGCCAACATGGCCATTGAAGTCTCTTATAAAAAGTTTCTTGCAATTAGGCACATCTTTAACCATAACATCCAAGTCTTTCCAGAACTTTCTCTTGGTTTCTTCACATAGACCTACCTGTGAGGCATATGCACTAATGACATTCGAAACCACATCACTAACTACTAGCTTAACTAGGATGATCATGTCCCTCGTCTTTTGATGTCGACCACTTCGTTTTTAAGGTTCTTGTTAATCAATATGCATGCCTTGTTCTTGTTACACACTTCTTCCGTGTACCACAATTTGAAGTCAGTGTTCTCCACCTCCTTCGCCCTCTGACTCATCCATTTAGTCTCTTGAACGCACAAGATGTTTACGCGTCAACTATCTCTCTTAACTTTTCTGTTAATGACCCTACATTTCAACTACCTAACCAAACCCTACTATCATCGACTATCTTCCTTTCCCCTCGCACCCGCCGAGAAAGATGCAAAAACCCTTGCTCATTTATCACTACACCGGGGCATCAATGTAGCACACAACTAAGAGAATGGCGGCACAACCCTTGCATATTTAATGCCATACCCAAGCCCAGATATGGTGCACCACTAAGAGAGTGACGACCCAACTCTTGCCTATTTAACACCATGTCCGAGCCTCGATATGGCGCGTCGCTAAGAGGGTAACGCCCCAACGAAAAATCATAAGGTTCCATATCCACAAGAGAAGCTAAATTTTTACGTTGGCTCGCCAAGTCTATCGCAATCCTCCACCTTTACCCTGGCTTGAGACAGTCTGCATAGAAAACTACGTAGTCAACATCATAAATATGATAATTAAATATTTATCTTACATAAAATGATGTATACTACTAACCAACCACATATGATTTAAAGGATAACGTATAAAAACCTAGATGGTAACTTTCTTTTACCCAAGCTAACTAGCACACATGAATTACAAATGACCCTTTTTAATAGTTAACCTACCTTTACAAAAGGTACATATCAAATGATAGGTTAGACAACACCAATAATTAATCGCAACTAGCATTTAGTTTAGTATATATTTAATATTTTGATTCATCTCAAAAATTAAATTCAAATATGAACGAGTTTCTCAAAATTTAAATTCAAACACTAATGAGATATATCATTTTTCGGATGTGGCTCGTCCCCTTCTCTTATCTTAGGAAGTTGCCATCTCAAGACTTCACCTCATAATGGCAAACAATTTAGAGTTTTAATATATCCACTATTCGCTCTTTAAAAGTATTTAGACCCCACTTTTTAATACAACAAATTAATACTCTCAAACATAGTTAATGATAACAAAACAATCAGTTCTTTTTTCAACTAACATTTCATAGCACAAGAATGATTTTTTTTCTTGAACAGTTCTCCTTTCATGCTCCTTACATATTGCCCTATTCTTCATGAGCCAACATCCTTGATGTTGAGGTGCCAAAAATGGTTTTACTTGCTATACTTGAAGCAAAACCAAATATGTCATCAAAATATATTTGGCTAGTTCAAGAAATTGGGTGTTACTGTATTGAAAATTATTTCATTGAAGGTAGAGACTTATATGTGGCAAAATGACGAGTTGTAAATGATGATTCACACGGCCCGTGACTTGAAGGAATTTTTGGTACAGTCTGTACAGATGCTTAATATCGATAGAGAAAATTGTATATCTAGTTCCTAACAGATGAAGATATCATAAATACATGCGAGGGAAGAGAAATGAGAAGAATACTTATGCTCTTGAAAACATTCATTTTTATGCTTCCCTCATATAATGTCTCCTTTAAAGATCAATAATCAATATTAGGAACTTTAAAGTCCGAGTCTTTTACATCTGCACTCTTAAACTTTTATCCATCGATGTCCACACATTTAACAATTTGGACAAGTTAGCTTTAACTTAGTGGGTTGTCAGTTGAAATGTAACAACCCGAATTTTGGGTATTCGGGATTAACAGGCCATTTGCTTTCCATATTTTAAATTTGGAAAGAGTAGGATACAAGTTTGGGAATTCAACTCGTATTGTGTTTTAAAACATGAAATTGTGGTTTTCATAATTAGTGTGTTGGGAATAAATAATATGTTATTAGTTTAATAAGTAATTTATTCCACTGTGTGTTTATAAATCATGACTTGTTGATTAAGGTGAATATGGTAAATATATATTATTGATTTGTAGTCAATATTGAGTGGAAAAGGTATTTTCAACAATAATGGTAAATTGTTGGTTGGGATAAGTATTAAACTGCTAATTTGTGTTTTAATTGAAAGACATAGTTTTTGGCAAAATAAAGTAAGATTGAGTTTTAAACTGTGTATGGAAGTGATTGTTAAATTTAAAGAATTATATATTGCGTAATTGCCAAGATGTGAAAAATAAATTTTGGGGGGTTGTTGTTAATCGTAAGTTAATAACGTTAACAACAATAATTAGTGAATTAATTGGATTGCTGTTAATATAAAAATATAAACATTGATTGTGAATCAATATTTAAGAATTTGAAATGTTTTATTATAATTAAATGATTTAATTTGTTAAATTAATGAAAATTATAAACCTTGTTGTAGAAATATAAATATATTTCAAAAGATAAAATAATTATTGTGTCAAACATATTTATATTAGTGTGTTCTGTCTAATATACATTTAAATGTTGTTTATGAGTTTTAAAGTTATTGTAATGGGTGTGTTTTTGCTTTATAAATTAAACATAGTATAATTAGTATTTGTATGTGTGTTTGGTGAATTTATAAATGTGTTTC
This sequence comes from Allium sativum, assembly GCA_030737875.1. Classification (NCBI taxonomy): domain Eukaryota; kingdom Viridiplantae; phylum Streptophyta; class Magnoliopsida; order Asparagales; family Amaryllidaceae; genus Allium; species Allium sativum. The sequence goes on along the minus strand of CM060924.1, from coordinate 805,057,139 downwards.
ATAAGTAAAATAATTATTGTGACAAGCATATTATATTAATGTGCAATGTTAAAAGTGATATTTAAATCATCGTTTAAAGTGTTTTGAAGTTTATTATAGTGTTTGTTTGTGTTTTATATATAAAACACAATTTAATTAGTGTTTTAATGTGTCTAAATGAATTAATAATGTGTTAATAGTGTTAACTATGGATTTAAACCTTAATTAGGATAGTTTAATTTTCTCTTGAGATTGAGTTGGTAGCTTGGCCCATTATCCTTATTCTTATTGTTTTAGGGAAGGAAAAATAAGAAGTACGACACTTTATTTCTTATTTTCCTCTCCTTCCTCCTTCTGTTGAAACAAAACCAGTGTAAATCCAATGCCTCTTTGCTCTTCTAGTCCATTAAAACCCTAGCCAATCCTTATGAAATTAAGAGGGAAGCTTCCAATTCTTCTTTCTCTTGAGTTATATTCATTGATTCAGGTGTTATCTCTTGAAATTAGAAGATATAGGTTACTATTAATTTCTGATAAGCTTTGCATGTCATTGCCTTCTTCTTCCTTGGGTTTTATTAGGGTCGGTCTTGGGGTGGGGTGTCACTGTGACGGCTCGCCAGCTGACATTTCAATGAAAGTGCGCTGTGCCAATGTTCAATTAGCACGGGATGGTCGCCAAAGAAAGGAAAGGAAGGGTATTTGAACTGACAAGGAACCTGTAGAATATCTCACAGCGCATGGAATAAAATATAATAATAACATACTTTGGCATAAAACAGGCGAGACAGTGCATAAGCTGAAAACTAAACATCATAGCAGCGGAAAATTCAAATACAGCTTATGTTTTACATCATCATTGTTACAACTTCAAAACTGTCTCTAAAGCAAAAGAACGTGAAGGTACACTACTAATGCCCAAAGTAGTGACCAGTAGCGACACATGGAGAATATCTATATATATCATACGTGGGAGCCTCCTGCTCGTCTCCGGTACAACTACTCGTGCATACCACCTAGCCTGTCTTTAGTCTGCCCGTTTAAGAGCACCTAGAATAATAAGAAGAGACATAAAACTCTGGGTCAGACAAAAGTCTGGTATGAGCGACAATGCAACAAAACAGAATAATAATTGGTATACTAAATCATACCTGAACCTGGACCTGCAACCAAAAAGTTAGCACAACATACCGCTCAATACTCTAAGGTGCCACAAACATATGGTGTAAAGAATACGGGGAAGGGGTGTGCATGTCATAGTGATAACAAACAATCAAGCATAGCAACCATCGTCACATCTCTCACTCATTGCGTAAAGCATACGATATTCACCGCTCTGACCACCCATTCCTTGCTATGATCACTCTGCTCCATGGAGTCATAATGGCACCACTGCACTGATCCATAGCTACTAGTCCTTGCTATGTCCACTCTACTCCATGAAGTCATAACAACTCCACTGCACTGGCTCATAGCCATGCTACGATCACTCTGCCCCATGGAGTAATAACTACCCCACTACACTGATACGTAGCCTAACATCCGTCTCGGTGGTGAATCAAAGCTATGGACGTCGATAACCCCTTTGTACACGTCTCGCATCAAAGCCCAACTCATGAAGTTGATCCGTTGGTTCCCAACTGGATCCTGGGTACAAGCTTCCCATTTGGACTACCTTTGCATCTCGGGTTTTGGTCTTCTCCGGATTGGTTCGGTTCCTGTTCTTCACTTCAACTCGTACTTCAGTTCAGATCGTGGTTCACGCCTCAAATCCAAGCATCTCGGTTCGGATCAGAATACCCCGTACAAGTCGGATCGTGACTCCTACTTCGGATCGGTTCGGGTTATCTCCAGAGCATCAGATCGTGACTTCAGGCAAGCGGTTTGGTCCTCCTTCCCAAGCACTCCGGATTGGGCCGAGCCTCTCAAGTCCCTCCATGGTGCATCGATTCGGGTCGAGTGACGCGGTTCAGATCGGGTGCTCTCTTCAAGTCGTGCCATCATGCTCAGGTCGGATCGTGGAGCTTCAAGTGCAAGCGATTCAGATCGGAGGGGCAGGGACGATCCGATCCGGTTCCTGCATATTTTCTGCAACTTTTCCAACGACCTGTTTACGCCATTCGACGGCGTTTTCGACCAATCTAACTTTTCTAAACAATCACGAATCATTCCAAACAGTCATAACAACATAGATGACTAACCATAAACACCAAAACAATAATTTGATAGGTTAAAACGAATCAAACATAAACAAAATCTCATATTTTCCCTTAAGCATGTTTAAGCAAAACTAATGATATGATTAACAAAACTTAACCAAATTTTCTAACAGAGGCTTAAAACAATATTTAAGGATTTCTAAACATTTTTCCAGAATTTAATCATGTTTAAATTCGCTAATTAACACCAATCACCCTTAATTAACCATAATTAGTGAGGAACTATGCAAATCACTCACCTTAGCCACAAACAAAATACCAAATCTGAAATTATCCTCTGTTTGGCGCTGTTCCCAAGGCTATATAGCAGTTCCGACCTTGATTTGGTGTTATTTCCCTTTGATTTGATGTTGCCAAGCTTAATCCTTGATTAGAAAGTGGTTTAGAGGTGTTTTAGATGTTGGAGGCCATTACTAGGGTTCCAAGAATGAAAGTGGCGGCTGTGAAAGTGAGAAAAGAGTGTTCTCTAAACCCTAACAACTCTTAAATACTCAAAATCCCGAAATCCCCCTCTGGGCCTAGTTGTTAATTACCCAATTAAGCCCGGTTAAGCTGTTTTTCATCTTCTAAACCTTGTTTCAGCCATATCTCCCAAACGGTAAGTCCGTTTGTCACATATGACTACTCTACGGAAAGATAAACCATCATCCAGATCTAATCGAAGTGGTTTCAGGTCAAAACTCCTTTCCAATCAAAAGTTATGGCCGAAACAAGATCAGCTAGGGGCAAAACGGTCATTTAAAAATTGGCAAAAATCATGAACATGAGAAATGACCATAATAGTCGTCTCCCAAAGTTACATGACCATACGACTTCGTATGTGAAGAAAATAATTATTCTACGATCCTTCGATGCGTAGAATACGGGTCGTTACAGTCACAGTTCATATCAGAGCGAAGGTTCAGAACAAAATACAGTAAGCACATAATAAAACCGGAATAGTACATGTGTTACAACACAGAAGTATAACACTTGTGTCTGCTATTTCATTTCAATAAACCGTTATCCTTATCCCGTGATTTTTATCTGTTGAACTGTGGGAAGTCCAAGCTTTTGGGATACATTTGGGAATATACTTTATTCCATTGTATCGCATGTGTGGTGTCCTATCAGTTATATCCTGTCTTAATAAAAAAAAATTCCCTTGTCCTTTTCGGTGCTTTAACCTTGAGTTTAAAATTTTGAGAAAAGTTTGAACTCCATCCTTTTGGCTTTTGTGTTCGTTGATTTATTAAATAAAATAAATGAGGATGAGTTAGTGAATTAAAATCAAGATAATCATTGAATAATTTGAAATGAATTAGAGTTGCGCAACGAAAGTAGGTGAATTGTTTCGGCTGTGCGGAGTTTAATAAATTAATAATTGGGATTAAGGGGATATTAAACATTGGTGATTAATTGTTGTGAAGAGTAGTTTGGGGGGTTCTTATTAATTGTAATGATAAATAATAGAACAACCATTGCATGATTTGAAAATCTTGTGATTTCTTTCGTATTGGATTGTTCGTTGGGTATCTTAAGGGATTTTGATCGATACGCCTGATAACGACATCAATAAGAATTTCTTAAACTCCTTGACGAGACGATCGAGCATAGTAACTTGTAAAATCAAAATAAGAGTTTTAGGAAAGAATAATGAGTAATTCGTGTGAATGGTTTTAAACCACTACATTAGTTGATAATACTAAAGTTGAATGGCTAGGCGATAGCGATCTTATATCGACATCGCAACCACATAATGGGATAAATGGTGATAAATGAGTGGTTTAATATTTATTCAAATCGAGTCAAAGGATTATCTAGTGGAAAATTTGTGTTTTTAAAATTGTAAAATGATTAATTTTTGGTGTTTCATTAACTAAACGTGTTTTGAAATATAAAACAAATTGGAGCATTAGAGAATATTTTGGAATATTCAGTTCAAAAATTGAGTTAAGAAATGATTGCAACCATCAAGTTAGTAATATGTAACAGTGAACGGCGACGCTATTTGATGTTACAATCAAGTTAGCAGTCATCGTTTGTAGGAATTAATATAAATGGGATGCCACGACAACATTTCTATTAGTTTGAAATCGGATGGAGATGAGTGTGTATTCTAAATGATCTGCTTTACAAAAGAAATGTTATGAGTTTTTTTTTAATTTTTTTTGTTATGCCACAATATTTGAAGTAAAATTTAAATTTTGTGAGAATCATGTAATTATTATTTTCAAGTTTTAGTGAACTGAGTGTAAATGCTTGCAAACTGTATGGTTTTTAGTATAAGCTAATCTTTTTGTAAGTAGATAAATGATGGAAAAACTAAATGGAAATTTATTTTGGTATTGTTTTAAGTAAATTGCGGGGACGCAATTCATTTAAGGAGGGAGTCTATAACAACCCGGATTTTTGGGTACCCGACTTAACAAACCATTGTTTGCTTTTCATATATTATTTCTGGAAAGAGTAAGGTACGAGTTTGAGAGTCTAACTCGTATAGTGTTTTAAAACAGGAAATTGTGGTTTTCATAATTAGTGTGTTGGAAATTAATTAATTTAATAAGTAATTTATTCCATTGTGTGTTTTTATAAATCATGACTTGTTGATTAAGGTGAATATGGTAAATATACATGATTGATTAGCAATCAATATTGAGTGGAAAAAGTATTTTCAACATTAATGATGAGTTGTTGGTTGGGATAAGTATAAGTATTAAACTGCTAATTTGTATTTTAATTGAAAGATGTATTTCTTGGCAAAATAAAGTAAGATTGAGTTTTAAACTGTGTTTGGAAGTGATTGTTAAACTTAGTGAATTATATATTGTGTATTTTCCAAGATGTGAAAAATAGAATTTGGAGGGTCGTTGTTAATCATAAGTTAATAACCTGAACAACAATAATTAGTGAATTATTGAATTATTGTTAATATAAAAATATAAATATTGATTGTGAATCAATATTTGAGAATTTGAAATGTTCTATTATAGTTAATTGATTTAATTTGTTAAAGTAATGAAGATTATAAACCTTGTTGTAGAAATATAAATATGTTTCAAAAGCTAAAATAATTATTGTGTCAAACATATTTATAATAGTGTGTTGTGTTAAAATTAATATTAAAATGTTTATGAGTTTTAATGTAATTGTGATGGGTGTGTTTGGCTTTATAAATTAAACACAGTCTAATTAGTATTTGTATGTATGTTGGTGAATTTATGTGTTTCATAAGTAAAATAATTATTGTGACAAGCATATTATATTAGTGTGCAATGTTAAAAGTGATATTTAAAACATTGTTTAAAGTGTTTTGACGTTTATTATAGTCTGTATTCGTGTTTTATATATAAAACACATTTTAATTAGTGTTTTAATGTGTGTAAAGGAATTAATAGTGTTTTAATAGTGTTAATTATGGATTTAAACCTTAATTCAGATAGTTTAATTTTCTCATAGGCTTGAGTTGGTAGTTTGGCCCATTATCCTTATTCTTATTGTTCTGGAGAAGGAGAAATAAGAAGTACGACACTTCCTTTCGTATTTTCCCCTCCTTTCTCCTTCCGCTGAAACAAAATCAGTGTAAATCCATGGCCTCTTTGCTTTTATAATCCATCAAAACCCAAGCCAATCCTTATGAAATTAAGAGACAAGCGTACAATTCTATTTTCTCTTGAGTTATATTAATCGGTTCCGGTGTTATCTCTTGAACTTAGAAGAAATAGGTTACTGTTAATTTTTTAGAACCTTTGCATGTCACTACCTTTTCTTCCTTGGGTTTTGGGAGCCTCAAGCTACCTTTTTTCAAGCTTAAATCAATGGAAATTGCTTCCAATCCATCCCAAGTGAGTTGTACGACTCTTGTTTTCTAGTTTACGATATTCTATGTTATCTGTGTTGAAATTGTTAAAATACGTAATAATTTGTAGCTCATGTTCTCTGATTTCCCTGTTGTGGTTATCTCAGCTTAGGTCCTCTTTGAAAAAGAACATATTTCTCAGTTCTCAGTGAATTGTTGTCAAACTTGTTCTGAATTATTGTTCGGACTCTTGTCTTAGTCCATGTAAAATTTCATGTATTTCTGATGTTGTTTACACGTTGAAACAAGTCACTGAAGTTGAGCACTTTCACCCTGTAGCCTCCCTGTATACAATTTGCGGAAATCCCCTTAGAGGGGTCAACCTAGGTGTCGAGCCCTAAGCATAATAGGTCGATCTCTTGGTCAACCTCGTGCTTAAAGGGGTCGACCCCTATGGGGGAAATTGAGTGTGAACTCCTGTGTTTTGCAGTGCTTTGTTTTGGGCCCTGTTCACTTGGTTTACATCCAATTTCCTGAAGCCTGATGAAGGGTTTTGAACCCTGAATGGTTTTGAAATGGCAGTCAAGTCCAATATGGAATGCCAAAATAGCTTCGATTCGGGAATTGAAGTGACGTCATTTTAAGATGAATTTCTGTTGTATAATTGTGTTGTTTTCTGATTTTCCACGCACGTTTTATAAGTTGTTTTTCATCAACGTTTTCAAGTGATTTCTGAACTCAATAACTATTTATTATATACTTTTTAAAGTATTTTATAAATATAAAATCTATATTGTCCCCATTATAGAGGGAGGATTTTAAAGGAAACGTTTTCTAACATTTCGGAAAACCGATTTAAAACCTGTTTTGAAACCAAGTATATTCCTTATATAAATATATATACAAATTTTCGCCCTTCGAGAAGGCGTGTTGGTGATTGAATAATATCGTATACCCTACGGTATGGGACGTGGTGGTGAACGATGTTATTCAATCCCAGATCCGTCCAATCGAAGTAATAAGTTTCAGTGTTTCAGTGCTTTCTATGATCTAATGAATCTCAGAAGTTCTTGATGTTCCAGCGATCCTCTTTGATACTTTGTGATATTCAATGATTTATGTGGTTTCTTGTGATTTTTTGTGTTTTCTAGTATGGAACTGACTTAGTGTGTCAACCATTAAGTGGGAATGAGTGGACGCATGATTATCACTTTTCGGGTTACTATCAGAGAGTCTGTGACACATTCCTGTGTGGCCACTAGTACTAGACCTTCAGGTCAATTCTGTGTGGACTTTTGGGTCAATCCTATGTGAAATCTCGTGTGAAGTCTGTGGACCTTTGGGTCATTCGGATACCATTCTGTGTGATATATTACTGGCTATGTTTTTGAGCCATCCTATGTGATTGCACGTGCAAGCATAGCTTCGACTTGCCAATTCCTGGGTAGATTCCAAAATATATAGTATCTGGCAAATAATTTCCTTTTGTTGATACTTGTTGAATTGGTGATTTTGATTCATTTTATGTTGTCTTGTTGATTTGGTGATTGATGGTATTTTGGATTCTATTTTATGATAGCGTGTTATTTCTCATAGCCTTAAAGCTATTTTAGTGTTGTTTAAAATGATGATTTCTTTTGTGCTACTTAAACTCATATACGAGTTTAAGTGTTGCTTTTGGAGTCTTCCTTATTATTGTTGTATCTTTGTGCTTAGCTCATTGCATAGTACCTTGCTGTTGGAAATAACTCCTTGTAGTTAATTATGTTGTCCTTGAGATTTTATAGGCTGCTTACCTAATTCCTTTCGTGTTGGAAGGAATTTTCTTATTTATGTGTTTTCATACCCATTGTTGATTTAAAACTGATTTGTAAACTAGACTGATTCGTGTATGTAATGCTCGAGTCAGACTGAGTTCTTTCAGGTTCAGTCAGCTGTTGATTTGTGGTGTGTTGGTATAGCTTGGACTATCCTTTGAAGTCTTCTTTCAGTTGTTTATTCGTGTATTCGTGTTGTTGTATACTTATTTCTTCGGACATTGTAGTATTTGTTGTTGTATATTCCTTTGAGATGTAACACATATATATGTTGTATTCAGTGATTTCTTATTAGAAGTATTGAGTATTATTCTGAATGATCCTTAGCTATAGTGATTTCTTATTAGAAGTATTGAGTATGTTGATCCACTTGAGAAAGAAAAGAAAAGAAAAAATTATTCTACCAATCGGCGTATTAAATATTCGTCTAATATGAAATTATGGATGGTCGCCCCTAACCGGCCCTATTCTCTGCTCTAATAGACGATATTATTTGTTAATACTCTTTACCAGGGTGGGTCTCGGGGTGGGGTGTCACGTGAAACAAGTTGGACAAAGGCCATGATTGGTTAACGAGAATTTGGAAGATTAAGAAAAAGAACCTCGAATTGATTATGTTGTATTTTCAAAGTTTATTCTTTTATTAGAGAATTGATTAGAGAAGTAAACAATTTCTAAACTAAAGGAAAATCGAAAATTGAATTCCAAAGTTAAAAAAAAATATAAAATTTATTTTCTTATAAGTTTAAAGTTCTAAAACTAAAGCAGTTCAAAAGAAAAGAAAAAAAAGTTTTAATTTTTTTATGCTGTATTTTCATTATTAGTAATTCTATTTTTTTTCCGAAGTTACAGCAGTGATTCTTCTGTAATATGCTTATTGGATAAGAGGGTGAGATTACTTTTTTGACGAACGATAACATGACATTTAAGTGGGGTGTTTAAACGGATAATGTTGGTAAACGGAGAATGCATTTATGTACTTCAAGTGAGAATCTTAGGGTTGTTATGCTAATCGTTACCATTTAGCAAATACCGTTACCGTACAAATTTTAATGGTAAGCTAAAACAGCTTACCGTCACCATTACTGATTAAATGATATATCAAAGATTGATATACCGATAAACTGTTAACCGTTAAACTGATAATGTTTAATTACTATTTATCTAGAAAATCAGCAATTTAACATATATTCATATTGTAACGATGTCCTATTATACATTTTATCGTGTCATTTAGTAAAAGATATCAATTAGAAGGTGTATTCAATGTCCTTTGAACTGAATTACTTAATTAAATTTAATCTTTTTTTTGCTTCTAATTACCTATAATACAAGGTATTGTTTGAATATCTACGTATTGTAAATTGACTTGTAAATTACCGTTATTGCTGGTTTTGAAAAAATATAACGGATGTTTTATCGTAGAAAATGGTAAATTTACCGTTATCATATCGATTATACTGATATATAGATGTTACTCGAAAATGGTAACTGATTGTCTGATAATGGTATGATAATGGTAAATTTACCATTACGGTCCATAGCAGCACTAGATAATATGATCGAAGTATTTGAAATGTATATTTTAGAATACAATTGATTTATATTAATTTAATTATTTTTCAATGAATCATATGTATCAATATTTGCAAAATAAATAAATAAATTGTAAAATTATAAATTGTCTAATTCAGTTCAAACCAACTTTATATTGTCTAACACTTTGATATGATCGCAACGCCAAAAAAGTGTTTCAAATGGACCTCATTCATAGATGTTATTAATTTTAGAAGTTTATAGAAATTGAAATTTAACATTATTCAGTAATTAATTACCCCTAACACGTCAATATTTTCACTTCCATCCAACAAGGTGGTTGTCTTATTACCATTCCTGACGAGTTCGACGCAGAGGGAACAATAACGGGGATTTTTTTTTTACCGTGGAATGTGTAGTATTTATTCATTAAAATAGCATGTTAAAATAATACATTGTCCATTTCAAATTAATAATTACTCACCTTATCAAATTATTATTTTTCTCATGGAAACTACCCGAATTTTGGTTTAACACACAATTCGTTTTTTCATTCTAGATCAAGACCTACTTGGCATGAATAACCTACAAGATTATTATACCCCCAAAAAAGAAGTTTCTACTAAAAACGTGACATGGTGCTATCAGTTGGTTCATCATAAACTCCAGATAATTGCTCAAATCTTTCTTTCTTTGTTTACTTCTCAGTTTTTGAAAAAGAGTTCTCAATCGAAGCTCCACAAGTAAGAATCATGCTCTTGGTATTTAATTCTGAGTAATTTGTAAAATTTATATTGGAAATTGTTGTGTTGCTCAAGTTGTTTCAAATTTTGAATTCACAGTAATGTATGTGATAGAATGCTAATTCAGTATTACAAAAGCGCGTCCTATAATGACAAACAGTGCATTGCGCACAACTTGCGCTATTGTACTTATAATAACACAGTTGTTTCCTATTACGCAAAAATAGCACGCCATTTTATCAAAGCGCAAAACAACGCATAGCCCTAAGCAACGTGCTATTTTATCTTTTTTGTTTTTTTCTGAAGGTTCGAAAGGTGAATAATACCCTGATTAGCGCGTTATTGTATTTGTAACGACTCGGAGTAAAACGACATAAAGTATGACCTGAAAGAAGAAACCGATGATTGTGTAGATAATGATTTGGATGACAGTAGTGCTTAGGCTTTAAAAATTTAGAAGTATAATGCAGTTTCAGTCTATTGTTATTGTACACTTGAATCATGTTTGACTTTGTTTCTTTGAATCTTGTTATTATAGACTTTATGTATGTTATTCTTATTTGATTTCTTATTTTCGCTTTGTGGCTTTTCTAGTTTATATTTTTTGTTTTTGTTTTTGTTATTAGAAAATCTTTTACATTATATGCAGAATTGTATTATTCATGCAATTTTTTATATAATCTTATCTCATTTAAATATGAATTTCACCATAACTCACAAATATAAGAATGAACTTCAAATTATGTAAGATACATATGTATCATATCCATCAATTATTTTGAATGTACAATATGAAATTATTAACTTTTTCTGTAATACAGTCATATTTTACATCAAAACATATTTAATACATGCACGAAGTATATAGTACTTGTATATGGAATCTTGAACGGTTTGGATATGGCGCATAAAAAAATAAAATAAAATAAAATGAACCAAATAGCACGTGCGCAGCGCAAGCCTTGCACTATTTTGCGCTATTTTCTATTGACTACACTTCTGATTGAGATTGTTACATGAGAATATAAGCAATACCTTTGGAATCTGTCAAAAAGAACAAACTTGGTGAAGATTCGATCCTTTTGCTTATTTGCTATGTTGAAAGAGTGAATTTTCACAATTTTATCGCATCGTATGCATTGTTTAACTTTATAAAAGGTCGATCCTTTAACTTACAATGTAGTTGTTTTTATCAGATATTTTTTACTACCCTTATTTTGTGCGTTTTCAAAGAGTGGGTTAAAATGCATGTCGTGTTTTGCCTTTTTCCTAACTAATTATAATGCTTAAATGATCCACTTTGTTGAATATGCATATATTTTAGTCATTCTTTTCATGCACTTTAGGATGTAAGTGTATGCATGAAATATCACATAACACATTTTATGTCGGTTTACATATGGATTTATGCTCACTGATTATAGATATTCAATGGATTTTTATTCGTCAAACAGTCCAATTGAAAATATATTCTGAATTATCAGAGTTCTTTTTTGTTGACTTGGCTCACTTATATCAGTTATGTTTCTGCAGATTGATCAAAACCTAAATAGAAGCATGAGTTCAAGTATTTCAAAATGCAGTTTAGGAAACACAAAAATGTCCTGTGATGAATCTATGACAAAAAAATTGGATTATATTTTTCGCCGAACAAAGCGTTGCTTGAAAATGAAAAGTTCAAGATCCTTTATGTACTCAAGTTCTTTGGGCACCCAGAAGGTCAAGGTATCTTCGTATTGTTTCTTCTAAGTTTTGCTGCGGAAACATTTAAGGGTTGGTTATGAGGGGAAAAAAGACAGTATAGTTTCACAGCAGAAGTTTACTTTTCGATCTTTGGGCTTCCATGTTTGAATCAAACCAAATCAACATTGAAATAATCAAATAAAGTCTTTCTATGTCTGGTAAATGTCCTTATATCATAGGAAGATAACTAGCTATTTATTTTGTAATGCAGAAGTTGTACAGGAAAGTAAACTCACTATCAGATGATACCTATTATTCGGAGAGATCTCCAACGCCTATTCTGGACATGATTGATACACCCATTCATTTAAAGAATTTGTCTACTAAGGTACACCGTTTATTTATTTTGGTTAAGCACATTAATTTCCAATTTGACTCGAGTAAATTTATAGGCCTTAGTAGATCATATTATAGTTTGATGGTTATATATCATGTTTGGGTGAACCGTTTTGCTACATGATTTCATATATGGTGTGACGACTGATCTTTTAGAAGTGCAGGAACTCAAACTGTTAGCCAGTGAACTTCGTTTTGAAATAGCTTTCCTGATGTCAAAAATGGGCATTCCTTTCAAAACGAGTCTTACTGTAGTGGAGCTGACAATCGCCATTCACCGTGTTTTTCATGCGCCAGCTGATAAGATACTGTGGGATGTTGGTGAACAAGTGTGTATGTAATATACTACTGTTGCTAAAAAAAAAACATAGTAGACGTCGGATTATGGCGCAAAATATGAACATCTTACTTTAACTTGCACAGACATATGCACATAAGATTCTTACAGGAAGACGGTCTCTTATGCACACGCTCAGGCAAAAAAATGGTATATCTGGTTTTACGTCTCGTTTTGAGAGTGAATATGACGCATTTGCTTCTGGGCATGGTTGTAACAGTGTGTCTGCAGGCCTTGGTACTTCTTTTATTGATGACAACGTTTTTCCATTGCTAATTTACTGTAGTTAAATGGCTAAAAATCGACTACCTCAATGCTGTATGTTTTCAGAATCCTGTTTTTCTTTTTTGTTTTCTAGGCATGGCTGTTGCACGAGATATTAAAGGAAAGAAAGATCGAATAGTTACTGTCATAAGCAATTGGTCAACTATGACTGGTCAAGTATATGAAGCAATGAGCAATGCTGGGTATCTTGATTCCAACATGATAGTGATACTGAATGACAGTAGACATTCTTTGCACCCTAAGCCAGAGGACGGTCAAAAAATGACTTTCAATGCCTTGTCTAGTACCTTGAGCAAACTTCAATCAAGTAAATCATTTCGCAGGCTTAGGGAAGCTGCTAAGGTATCATTATTCACCATTGTGTGCTTTGCATTGAAGTTTTGTGCATTCATACAGTATTTAAGCAACTCATTTTGTGTTTTTTACGGAGATAATGAAAAATATCGACAGCTATGGTGGCTAGCATGGCGTGTTTGTATCCCCTAGCATATACTCCTACATAAAAAACATATTACTATGCTACATGCATGGTTAACTAACAAATAATATTGCGCTTGATAGGGTGTTACTAAGAGGATCGGTAAAGGCATGCATGAAATAGCCGCAAAAGTTGACCAATATGCACGTGGTATGATTGGGCCGCTTGGAGCAACACTTTTCGAAGAACTTGGGTTGTATTATATTGGACCGGTAGATGGACATAATATTGATGATTTAATTTGTGTACTTAATGAAGTAGCATCCATGAATTCTACTGGGCCCGTATTGATTCATGTTATCACTGAAGAAGGAAAGAAATCCGATTACAATCTCAAAAGCAAGAGGGCATTCAACCATGAAGGTAAGAAATTAGTATATGTCTACAAATTTTAGTGCATTTTGTTATTACTTTTTATTTATTATTTATTTATTTTCACTAGTTTTCTTTTTCTTTCTACGTTGCAGGAATTTTAAGAGTTGGGTCAGCAACACCTCGATTAAATTATGTTACTAGTGATTCATTGAGAACATGGGACGAAACTTTTATTGAAGCTTTATGTGCTGAAGCAGAAATGGACAAGGACATAGTAGCAGTTTATGCCGGCATGAACATGGATCCATCGCTTCAAAAATTTCAGTCAAAATTTCCTGATAGATTTTTTGATGTTGGCTTAGCAGAGCAACATGCTGTTACTTTTTCAGCTGGCTTGTCATGTGGAGGGCTAAAACCATTCTGCATAATTCCATCCACTTATTTGCAAAGAGCTTACGATCAAGTTAGTTTTTGGAACTTTTTACTTTCTCATTTATGGGGTGCACGAACAAATCTCACACTACTTCTTAAGCCATTTTGTTTTGACTGCAGGGCGCTTTAAATAATAATAATAATATTATTATTATTAATAATAGTAATGACAAGTATCTTTGTCTCAGCTGGTTAAGACGCTAGGTAGAATGCAAAAGGTCATGAGTTCGATTCAATCGGACTCTTTTGCCATAGTAGTATGGTACATAATACCCAAATTTGTATGTATAAGTACCCAATTTTTAAATAATAATAATAATCTTTATTAATAGTTGTAATAATCTTTATTAATATTTGTAATACCTTTGATGTCACATTTTTTGATATACACGTGAACTACAAAAATGCCCCTTTAGATATGATTAAAATGCCGCTATCGCTTAATAATAAGATTCAACACATAGGCTTATTTTATCGATACAAAATGCATCTCTATGAATAATATCAAATTAAGCCTTAATATAACATAAACGTTTTTTTTTTTTTTTTTTTTTTTTTTTTTTTTTTTTTTTGCATTTCAATACACATCTCTTTACATGAAGAGCTCTGATCATTTCATTTAAAATTATGATCTGAAAAATAAATTTGTGTAACCAATTTGTTCTTTCTTAATCAATAATAGAAACAAAACCAAAAATTGATGAAAAAAAGTACATGTTGCAACATAAAAACATAGACTAAAACTAACTGTACATTATTACAAGGTAAAAAATATGATTAAATATATAATTTGTCGAGAAATAATTCACGTTGTAATCAATTGCACCATTGTCCCCTTAATCTCCTTATCCTTCACTGAACATGTGGAAGGTTTTAGTGATGCTAAAAGCACCTTGATTTTCCTCTTACTAGTGCGATGTTATAAAATCACCTCTAAATTTACCTAACACGCTTCCATAATGCATCAACATTCTGGAGGCTATGGATACTTATCTAAAATTAAAAATATACAAAATTTTGTTAAAAATTCATATGATACCCTAATTGTTAATAAGTTAATCAAGTAAATGGAGCGGGAATTATAAGAAAGTCGCTTCAAACAACTTCCAAATTGGCATATGTATTTTTTCGAAAAGAAAACAAAAGTAATTTTGCCGATCTCTTCAAATTCAAATTAACAAAAAAATGTAGTTTCCAATTTTTTCTTTCAAAAGTGGCATAATTATTACAATGTAAAACAGTATATGTTGCAACATAAAAATATAAACTAAAACTAACTGTATATTATCACAGTCTAAAAAACATGATTAAATATATATAATTTGTAGAGAAATAATTCATGCGTGAAGCGCGTACTTTAATCAGTTGCACCACTGAGTTCCCTTAATCTCCTTATCCTTCACTGAAAATGCGAAAGGTTTTAGTGCTGCTAAAGGCACCTTGATTTTCCTCTTACTAGTGCCATGTTTAAAAATTACCTAACATGCTTACTAATGCATCAACATTCTGGAGGCTATGGATACTTATCAGAAATTTAAATATACAAAATTTTGTTAAAAGTTCATATGATCCACTAATTGTTAATAAGTCAATCAAGTAAAGGGAGCAAGAATTATAAGAAAATCGCTTCAAAGAATTTCCAAATTGGCATATGTATTTCTTCAAATGAAAACAAAGGTATTTTTTCAGATCTCTTCAAATTCAAATTTATAAAATTATCATTTTCAAAAATTGTAGTTCCCAATTTTTCTTCTTTCAAAAGTGCATGATTGATGAATATTCAATAAAATTCCTGTTGTATTTTGTTAACCACAAAAATGATCAACACACCAACGTAGTATATTCCTTGTAGAACCTTTAGTTAAGTTAAATTTACTTGATTTATTGCTTTCAATTGAAGAAAAAAAATTAGGTTATCCATTGGAAACCAAACGGTTTTGTTTAGTAGTCGAAGACCTCTTTTAATCCTGTTGATGACTTCAAATGCAGACCCTGTTGAATAAAAGGACATGTAGTAAGATGTCTGAATCTTATGCTTGAATTCCTTTCGATTTTGGAGGTTTCAATCTAAACCACTAATTCTTATTGGATTAGGGTGTCACAATGCTTGATAAGATCTGTAGGTTCTTCTTTCTCTGTGGGTAAACCAAGTTTCGGTGGGATAGAATCTCTCGGTTGAAGTTTAGGGGTTTTGATTTGATCATTTCGTTAAGGAAGAATTACTTAATCCATCGTAGATTTGCTGTTAGGTGGATCCCGTCGACTTTTTAACTATCTTCCTTTATTATTGTCAGTTAGGGACTTTTGTATTGCTAGGTTAAATATCCATGTTGAGTAAAGTCTCTTATAAGGGCTTAATAGGTGTTGGTAGGATTCAATCCTTTAGTCGGTTGCTTTCGAATAAGCTAATAGGTTGAA
This sequence comes from Allium sativum, assembly GCA_030737875.1. Lineage (NCBI taxonomy): Eukaryota > Viridiplantae > Streptophyta > Magnoliopsida > Asparagales > Amaryllidaceae > Allium > Allium sativum. The sequence continues at coordinate 805,040,726 of CM060924.1, read as the reverse complement.
AACCTTTAATGTGTTTAGTTATCGGCGGTTTATAGGTTAGGACCCTTCGGTAGGGGTTTGGTTATCTTATTTCATTGGATGAACCTTTTTTGGCAACATCAGGGGATGCTTTACTAGGTAACTCTCTTCAGAGCGTTCATAATCCATACATGCAAACTTAAGATAGAATAATAATGTAATAATTCAATAATTACCTTACATTACTTTAGGTGTTCAAAACTGAATTTCTCTTATTAGTGATTGAAATTAATACAAAGGCTCAAGTATCTTAATTTTTAGAAATTCCCAAATTTATTTAGGAATTAGGGTTTACTTATTTCATTGAATGAACCCCTTTTGGCAACAAGGGATGCTTTACTAGGTAACTCTCTTTGGAGCGTTCGTAATCCATACATGCAAGGTTAAGATAAAATAATAATATAATAATACAATACTTACCTTACATTACTTTAGGTGATCAAAAATAAATTTCTCTTATTCGTGATTGAAATTAATACAAAGGCTTAAGTATCTTAATTTTTAGAAATCCCCAAGTTTATTTAGGACAAGTGAGAGAATGAGATATTTGGTCTCGATTCAGTACCTCTAGGGTTGTATTTATAGGTGCGGATTAATCCCTTTTCGGCTTGAAGCTATCACTTTGACACCTTTGCAACAGGTAGTTTGAAGGCCTAGTGGAGGCGTTTTCCATGCTTTGGGGTTCTTCACGTGGTCTGGAAGTGGAGTTCTGCTGCGACTTTTTGATAAGTACTCTTATGTATGATGTTCAAGTCCACTGATGGATATCGTTTGATCCAAATGAAAATCGTTGTTTGGACTGAGAAATATGCCTTCAAATTCCTTTGCCTTTGGGACTCCGAAGGCTGCTCTTTCTAGAATGAAGCTTTCCTTATGTGGCATGAATTTCTTTCTTTAAGATTTTATGATCAGGACCTCCCCTTTGAATGAATCGAAGAGTTTGTTTGATTCAAAGGTTACGAACCGGCTCTCCTTGTGGCTTGTTTGAAGACTGTTGATTTGCTGCGATACAGATAGTTGTGCCCTTCGACTCTATTGAAGGGGCTTGTCATGGCCGAAAAGAATCTTTTGCTCTTTTCATTCCTCCAAAAGTATAATATTAATGGAATGCCTTCTGTTGCTTCTGAAGTTCCTTGCTCTTAACGTTTCTTCGGTGCAACTAGTGTTGTATCGATTTTTGGTACTAACAATTTTATTGTTTGAAAAGTCTAGTAAAAAGTGCGACAATAATATTACACCAAGTGATGCTGAATCTCATCGATAAAATCCCGTTGTTAGGCAAAAATAGCCGGTGGATTTTTTTTGGGCACCATTACGTTCCGCCATTTGATGATTAGTTGTTAATTAAAAAAATAAACTTGTGGTATCGTGAAAAATTCAAAAAATTTGTGAATCCTAACCCTAGCTCAAAGGTGGCGGTGGCCAGAGGCAAAGTTGAAGGGAATAAAGATGATAATGGAGCGTGTCAGGAGGTTGGGAGGAAGGATAAGCGTTTGATTGTGAACCCAAGTAAAGGGATTTTCTAATTAATCCGATAAAAGTAAAAAAAAGGGGGGGGGGGGGGGGGGGAGGAAGATATAGGTCGACGGTATTGGAGGAATTATGCAAATAGATAGTGGTGTCGGTTTTATGGTACCAGAGACTGGTGAAATAGGGACCTGTGCAGTTAAAGCTCGTTAAAACACACATTTTTTTTATAGCACATAGCGCTCTTCGACCGTTATGGTTATGCTTTTTAAATACAACGTTAATGAAAGGTAGATCCGCTTTAAGTCCAGCTATTTTCCGCTTCATACTCTAAATCAAGGTTTCTAGCATCTCTTTAACAAAAATAATATTAAAATGTCAATTGGACTAGTTTGTAAATGAAATAAACAAAGTTAGTGTAAATGTATAATTTCAAGGCATAAATGATCAATTTAAGCAAAATCTCTGTTAGTAACTAAATCTGAACCGCGTACTTGATATTCGTTGGTTTTGTTATATAAGATCAAATAATGTTTCTTTTTCTACACAAATTACGTGAGAATGAGGATAAATTACTGTTAAATATTTTGTTTTATATCTAATGAAGTTTTTTGCACCTCCGCTATATTTCTGCCTTATCTTCGCCATAACATTTTGCATCTTCACCGCTATAAAACCACTTAATGCTTCAACTGCACAGTCAAAGACATGTGGCTATGGATGATAATGACTCTAGTGAAGCAAATGACACGTGGGAAAATTCGATATACACCTACCTTGCAGGTAAGAGGCCGTATGGTGTGCATTTCAATGCATTCATAAGGAGAGAGTTGAAACCTACGTGGAAGCGGGATATTTTCTCCAAGCTGAATGGGTTTTACCTAGTGAAGTTGAGAAGGAGACGTACTCTCAAAATGTATTGCAATAGGGATGATGATTCATGTATAACAAGCTATTGTTCATTAAGCAATCGGAATTAAACTTCAGGTTGGAGAGGGATATGCTAGAGACTCATTCAATATGGGTAAGACTGGGTAACCTAGATTCGGCATTATGGAATGCAAGCGACCTAAGTTGCTAGTCTGATGTGTAAACCATTAAAGATGGACGAGCACACTAAAAACATAACAAGAATAAAATTTGCAGGAGTCTTAGTTGAAGTCAAAGCAGATGCTGAGTTTGTGGACTAATAGAATTAAAGACAGAAGGGAATGTCTACCTACAACCAGTCGAATATGAGTTCAAACCTCTTAGATACCTAGGATGTAAATGCTTCAGACACGCTGAGGCACAGTGCAATGTTCCATCAATGAAGATTCAAAAAAGTTTGGAGAGTTAAACAAAGAACGCTTCAGCCACGGAGTGTGTCTAGAAATAACGTGGAGCTTGAGTATGGAGGACTAGTTAGTGACTGCATACAAGTTTAAGCAGTTAACTAGAGCTCGACTGACAATATTTATGATATCAACCGAACTTCTTGTACTACAAACATCTATTCATATGTTGGGTATAGCGGAGAGATCACAAAGGGAGCGCCAATTAGAGGTTTAGACAGTGAAGAAGATAGAGCACCAAATTTTTGAAGTAGACTACACAGACATGATGGAAAGCGAGGAGCATGTGGATCGTGAGCAAGCGGAGGTCAATCTTTCCCAAGATGACGAAGATGGCTTATCTGAAACAATATAAGCAATCCAGGTGTAAGACATTCAAATAGAAACAAGCAAGAAGAGCAAGAACCACAAAATGAAGAAAAGAAAATTTACAGAAAGCCAAACCAAGTATATACAGAACAATTCGAAAGCATAAAGAAGTCTACGAACGTGCAACGGTGCAAATATAGTAGGTTGCCCCCTAAAAACTTGAGAAAGGAGGAGAAAGCTCCAAACTTCAAATAACTACAGTAAGATGAAATGATATAGGGTTAGATACTGGTACTGGGTGATTATACATCTTAACCTAAAAATAAATTACAAACCTACATTAATTGGTGTCACTGAGAACAAGTCAGTAAGCGATAGTGTGGAAATGTTTAAGCATACAATTGGCAGTGAATGAGAAACCATGCATAATAATGAATTCTACGCAAAAGGTAGAATAATGATATTACCGGACAATCACATGGAGAATAACAACAAAGTAGAACAATAAATAACAGCTAAAAACAAGCAATGTTGGAGAACTAGAACTGATGTTAACGTAAGTCTATGCAATAATTTAGTCTCTACGAGAACTGTGCTATGGAAACAAATCAAGGAGCTAACAAATGACATACAACAGTGGTGGATGGTTCTGGATGACTTTAATGAGATTGCAAAGACAAATAAAAATAAATCCAGACTGACCCTCAAAGTATCGTAAGTTGCAAAATTCAACATCTGCATTGCTGGAGTAGGACCAACAGAAGCATTCCAAACATGCTTGAAATACACATGGAGAAGTTGGTAGGTTTTTTTTTTTTTTTTTTTTTTTTTCAAGTAAATTTGTTTGAGTTCTAGTTAATGCAGACTATATAAACATGTTCATTAACTTAAAAGTCAATGCATTGCCTAGCCCAGCTAGTGGCCATGTCCACATTTTATTAAGTGATGATTGTGTCGAATCTATAGGTAAGCCGTTTATAAATTCTGTTGGCACAAGTGCAAGGATCACAGCACATATATGTTGGTAATGACTCTTAAAACCGTGAATAAGAGGCTAAAAGAATGGAATATGCTTTGAGGAGGAGGATAACAACATCGATTCAATTCAAATGCAATGTGAGAAAACACTGGTGGATCTGGACTCTGACCTACTCGATGGTAGGCTATTTCAACAGAACTGTGTTGTACAGGGGAGGCTCATGGATGCAATGCAAATACAGACAAAAGAACTGAAATGTAAGCAATTCTATCATACTTAGATGTCCGTATGAAAAAATCAAAATGATGTCACTAAGCATAAATGACCTTGGGCAACCAACAAGTAACATGAAAGAGATAAAAGAGAGAGCTATTCAATATGACAAGGATAGTTACAATGTTAAGTCATTGATCACTAGCTCAAGCGATTAAAGGTATGATGTTTTAGATAGATGTCTTACTTGCCATGAGTTCGAGTCTGTATGATGTTTTAGACAAAGGTATGATGTTTTACTGCGGTAAATATTCGACGGTCTTAATAAGTATTCAAAGCAGAGCCATTGTGAATGAGGCTGGAGTGGAAATCATGTGCAGCAACATCCAAGTGATGTTGAAGAAATTTTGAAGTCTATTCATATAGATTTTATTCTAGGTCCAGATGGCTTGGGGTCCAAATTCTACAGGCTGAACTGAAATGAGCTATGAAGACAAATTGTTAGCGCCTTAAGATGTGGACATTTAAAAAAAAAAAAAAAAAAAAAATCCTAAAAGAGATGGATCCCATTTTGCTGTCTCATACCAAAAGTGGAGAAGTCAACAAGGCTAGAGGAAAATAGACAATTGCATGTTATAGTGTGATATATAAAATGCATAGTAAGATCCTAAATGTAAAAAATATTGCATTGTGTCAAAGTGCATTCATAAAGGGGAGAAACATCTCGGAGAATTCATTCCTGCCACATGATCTGATCAGGGACTTTTACGAAAAGGGGGTGACAAATTGTTCCTTAAAGCCGAGCTACACAAAGCTTATGGCATGGTTAATAAAGGATTCGTCATATCTACGCTCAGCTGCATTGATTTTCCATAAAATTTTCCAAATTAATAGAGGAACGTACATGTACACCAATCTTATATATTCCGCTTGACTTGTTTGAAGTGGCAATGTAATATTTCACTCTACAAATTGAGCTAGTCTGCCATCTGTAGGAGATAGATACATAATACAAATTTTAGTAATTTCGTATATGCTGATGACTTCTTGGTGTGTATAAAATCCAGTGGAAAAGCAGCTCAGAGTCCAAAAGGAATTTTCAAAAAGTTGAATGAGAGTGAATAAGATGAAAATAAGATGCTATTTATCAAGCATGCTACTATACTCCAGATTTTAAATGTCAAACAAGACACACCACCACTACCAGTCAAATATTTAGGGGTGTACTGTCATCTAACATGATCACAGATAGAATATGCAAGGAGCTTATTAAAATTACAAGGGACAAATTGCAGGGAATGGAGATCTAAATTTTTGTCATTACCATTCACTGAAAGAATTAAACATGCACACACAGTTATTACAGCAAATGTGAGATTCTGGATGCAAACTTTTCAAATTCTAGGGTCCTCTGTTGGAAAAATTAATTCAATATGTGCAAACTTCATATGGAAGGGAACATGGTTATTGCGGCGGTAAGTCGAGTCAAGTCGACAGAGGTCTAGCTAGTCCACTAATCGTGGACTAGTCGTAGACTAATCGATAAATAAATAAATATATACATATATGCAATTCCAACATTTCTAACTAATACATATGGATAAAATTCAAATCTGTACTAACATACCTCATTATTTCTTGTAGGGCAGCAATAAAAAGTTACAACAACCATAGATAGGTAGCAATATTAGTGACATGACAGCAATATAAAGTGATTCTTTGAAGGCAACATGTTATATAGAATGATGTATCAAATATATAGTGATGTATTTTGCTGTGTTTGTAAAACCGCACTCTTCAGATTGAAAACTAGCCTTCAATATCTAAAGCGTTTTCACATTTCAAAGCTACGGATCTTAGATGTTAAATGCCCAGGTCGTTGTCTGCTTTGTAATTTGAAGGACGGCATGTTCTAATTGTTGCATGAAATAATGAAAGAAATGTATATGCTTAGGTCGTTGGCTGTTGTCTTGTATTTTTTTTACATATCAAGCTTTAAATTCAAGACGTAAAAAAAAAGTCAGTAAGTCGTTCCACCAGGAATTCTTTTCTTTCAATCTAACCTAGGTTTCTTTTTTGACCCTATTAAAATTTAGTCGGTAATTGCAAGTCGAAGCTTTAAGTCGACGCCTCGACTAGTCGGCGACTAGTCACGGTTAGTCGCTCGCTGTAATAACAGTGGAAGGGAAACCTTCATAAAGTAAACTATGAAAAACTATGCAGGCCTAAGTGAGCCTTCAAATCTGAAAGACTGAAAGAATGCTCATGTTCTGAAAATGGCATGGAAAGTAACAACTCCCAAAAAAAAAAAAAAAAAAACAAAAAAAACATGGGCAGTAAATGGAGAACAAGCATTTAAAAGCATCTTTTGGAGCTTGAAAACTGATAATAATGCGCCTTTAACCTGGGAAGCTATTCTAAGAAGTAGGGATGTATTTGAAAAATTAGAATTTGCTGAAGACAATAAAACAAGCTTACACTTTGACCCATGGTTAAAAGGGAAAAGCTTATTGAATAGACTGGGTTGGGGCTCATACTCTGCTTTTGGTGAGGCTGACTAAACAATAAGCTCAATGGCAGAAGGAGACTCATGGAAAACTTGGAACAATTCAATTACAAATCAGTTCTAAAGTCAACTAAGATCTATTTCAATTTATATATGGAGACGATGATATATGGCCTTGGAAACCCACATGTAAAAATTACACATATAATCATGGAAACATACTCGAAATAAGCATCCAGTTCTTAAAGGGGGCAAAAATTGTCTGGGACAAGATAGACATTCCAAAAAGGGCATTCCCAACCTACAAAGCAGCTTTAGGGAGATTAACAATGAATTACAGGCTAATGAAATGGGTGTGACTACCGAAAATACACGTGTTTAGTGAGTAAATCAAGATGAAAGCCATAAGTACTTATTTTTTGAGTGAATTTAGTAGATCTATGCGACGTAACATATCGCATAAAATCAAAGTTAACAAACAACAATTAAGTCAAAGAACTAGAAGAAGAAATTTTATACCTAATGCACTGCTAGAACAAGTCGGATCTGATGTCTTAACTCGCCAACTTAGTCGTAACGACTGTTATTGTTGTCTGGCACGTTTGAAAGGAATGCAACAATAGAAATTCAGAAGGAGAAAGAAAAGTGCAGATCAAGTTGGCAACATGAACAAAATCGGCTTGCAGTTGAGTTTGAAGAGAGTAATAAAACGAAAAGTACTGAAGCTAGGAGAGAAGGCTTGGAGTTGGAGGCATTGACGAAGTTAGATCTAACGATATCAAGCAGAAAAATCAAAACTTTGAGACATCGTAAGAAATATTTTTCAGATTTGCAGAGTAGATGAGGAAGGAGAAACGATTGAATGCTTAAATCATTGTTTGAGGTTCCAGCTGGAACCACGAGATCCCGACGATATCGTGCCGATTTCGGCAGACACCGGGATGAGATTAGGGCAAAATCCTATCCCGTTTTAACGGTCGATAGAAAAGAAAAAAAATCACTAAATCACGAAATCAAATGACATAACGACGACAAAAAATCCACGCGAGAAAGCAAGAATTCAAAAATGCAATCCGTGCTTGAACAGTGAAAATCGAGCTTCAGCAAACTGCAATTCGAAGATTCCGTGCTTAGCGCATGCGAAATCGAGCTAATCGACTGACAGTTGAGTACAGGTGAATAATCGATTTATGTTTTCCCTATTTTTTCAATACTGCCATCGACCATTGTTCTTCTTCTTCTTTTTTTCCGTCTGCACGCTTTTTTCCCCTCTTGCGAGAACATTTCGTGAATGGAGGAGAAGATGATGTGCAGTTAAATGTTTTACTGGGTTCTAGTTGTTTTTTGGGCTTCCTGTTCTCACAGAAACTAACTTGAATAGTCGAGATATGTTTATTGAATACATACTGTTTTTTTGGGATGACCTAAATTGAATACTGCATATTTAATATGTTGTTGAATACATACCCTTTTTTTAAAAGGTGAACTGAATTGATTGCATAATACTGTATGTTTAATATGTTGTTGAATACTCGTATTTTTTTCCAATGGGAAGGGAACTGACCTGAAAGTTGCATATGAACCCGAACACGTTTAACTTTCAAAGTGAGCTGACCTGTATGCTATATTTTTATGCGGATTTGCGACGTTTATCGTTACTTTTTCATTAAAATACCAAAAAATCGATATTTGAACCGAAACCGAAACAAAAACCAAAACCATCAAAATTTCCGAAATTGAGCGAAACCAATAAATTTTCAAATAGCCGAAACCGAGATCGAAATCAAGTTTTCAAATTTTGGCTTTAAAAGAGAAGCGTAAAACGTTGGTAATGAGAAGTCACTAGGTCGAAGCATGCAGCCTGCATCCTCAATTTTGTCCTTTTCAGTGCAGTAGTTGGGCCACAAAGCCCATATCAAATAAGCTTGAACCCATAACACACGCGCGTGCGCACACACACGCTCGCGCGCATATATGACAATGTTCGGCTACACCTTTGTTTGCTATACCTCTTCTCCCCTTAAATATCAGCCACATAATCGGATTTAAATATATTACTCCCTCTCTCTCTTGGTGAATTAAATAATACAGTGCAGTGGAAAGATAGACTGCGTAATGTTATTTAAACCGGAGCTTGTGGCTGATACTTAGAGGGTGAAGAGATGTAGCAAAAGTGAGGTGTAACTGGACATTGCTCATACACACACACACGTGTGTGTGTGTGTGTGTGTGTGTGTGTGTGTGTGTGTGTGTGTGTGTGTATATATATATATATATATATATATATATATATATATATATATATATATATATATATATGGCAAGCGTTCGGTTGCACCCAAAAAATGGAGCATCCCAAATGCCCCTTGATTTCCACCACCCGTTTATATTAAAGAATGTGAGTGGGAAGTGAGAGAGTGAGCGGAAGGAGAGAGAAGAGGAAATACTTGGTGGAGATTGAGGGGCATTTGGGGTGCTGCACTGTTTAGGGTGCTCTCGAACCTCTCTCTCTCTCTATACATATATATACACACACACACACATGTGTGTGTGTGTGTGTGTATATATATATATATATATATATATACACACACACACACACATATATATTACTGAATGTAGTTGTTTATACGCAAATGGTGAGTGACTAGGAACACAATTTTCTCCTTTAATATGACGAGTATCATGCGTGTCCATACAATATGCTAATATGCAATTAAAGAAGGAAAGTACTAAATTTACCTGTCTTTTTTCCTCTGCTTTCCAGCCACACATTAATTATTTTGTCAGTAACAATAAATTGAATGTATTTATCAGTTATAAGAAAGAAAGTATCGATAACCTATTTATTTTCCATAGATCATCCAAGATGTGGATTTGCAAAGAGTACCAGTACGATTTGCTATTACAAGTGCAGGGCTTGCAGGATCAGGGGGTCCAACACAGTCTGGCCCATTTGACATAACATTTATGTCATGCTTGCCTAACATGGTAGTCATGGCACCATCCAGTGTAGAAGATCTTATTAATATGGTAGCAACTGCCGCGTGGATTGATGATAGGCCTGTCTGCATCAGATACCCTAGAGGAGCAATTCTTGATCTTAAAACTCCTATGAGAAGCGAAGAGCCATTTGAGGTATAACTCTTTTTTTTAGTTTCGTTAGAGGATTGTTAAAAAAATCCAAATTTGAATAAGAGGAGTCTAATTTAGGAAATTCTAATAAAATTATTATGGGAGGGACATGATTATAGTATTCAAATCAAACAGTTTACTGAATTTATCATCGTTTCAAAACAAATTCGATAACGCACTATCAAAAAAGAAAAATAATGGATGGTTATCGTGTATGACAAAAACGATGGTGGTATACCAAAAATGATCAGTGTACTATGTCGACAGAACTGCAGTGGATAATTATATTAATAAGATAGAGCCACATTGAAAATTATCAGAAAAATTAGTTTGGCAGGTTTTGATGGGAAAAATATATATCAATGGTGGTATGTCAAAAAGATTGCTTAAAACTAACATAAGTCTGTCTTTTAATTGTAAATCATTCAAATAATGCCAATGAAATGGGAGTATTGATGATTTATTTGATTTTTGTATGGGAATCTATTTTTTGGTAGACCCCCCATAGCAATTTAAAAACATCGGAAAAAATTGACCCCTCCAATTCAAATTTGAAGTTCCTTTAACAATCTCCTTCGCTTGATGCTAAAAAGATATAAAACTGCATTAATGATCACTTTTAAGTTTACATGTACAAGGAGCTATATATATATATATATGTATGCATGTATGTATGTATGTATATGTATATGCAAGCGTTCGGTTGCACCCCAAAAATGAAGCACCCCAAATGCCCATTGATTTCCACCTCTCATTTATATTAAAGAAAGTGAGTGGAAGTGAGAGAGTGAGTGGAAGGTGTGGTGGAAAGTGGTAGGCTATTGGGGTGCTCCACTATTTGAGGTGTCATTGAATCTGCCTCATATATATATATATATATATATATATATATATATATATATATATAGAGAGAGAGAGAGAGAGAGAGAGAGAGAGAGAGAAGCGATCGGCGGCACCCCTGTTGCACTCCCCACCCGTTCGTGAGCTGCGGTGATCCAAATCCAACGAGAATTTATAGATGTTCAATCCACATATATATAATGATCTATCCAAAATTTGAGCTCGTTCCGACGTTCGTAACATTTTCAAAATCATAGCTCAATTGTTCACCGGTCAGACATTTATTCAAACCGTTAAATTTAAACATCAAATATATTATTATACGAATGTCGGAATGAGTTCAAATTTTGGATAGATGCTAATATATATGTGGATTGAATATTTACAAATTCTCGTTGGATTTGGATCGCCGTAGCTCGCGGTAGGGTAGGGGGTGCTGCAAACAGGGGTGCCCCTGATCGCTCCTTATATATATATATATATATATATATATATATATATATATATATATATATATATATATATGAGGGTTCCACTATACCTCTTATATTGCACGTAAACTTTCCCCTTAATCTCCACCACCCATTTCTCCACTCATTCTCTCTCTTCCCATTTCAATATTATTTCTTAGTGGGAAGAGAGAGAATAAGTGGTGGAGATTAAGGGGGACAGTTCACGTGCAATATAAGAGGTGTAGCGGAACCCTCCTCGTATATACATATATATATATACATACATACATATATACATATACATATACATATACATATACATATACATATATATATATATATATATATAAGAATGTGTGTGTCCTTCAATATACAGGGGTACTCCATGTAGGTAAGTGACTCCGTTCATCATATACGGTGTTCAAGAAAATCAACTATTTCTTTCTTGAAGATCTTAACTAAATAAAGAATGTGTGTGTCCTTCAATATACAGGGGTACTCCATGTAGGTAAGTTACTCCGTTCATCATATACGGTGTTCAAGAAAATCAACTATTTCTTTCTTGAAGATCTTAACTTATTAAAGAGTGTATAATGCAATGTCCTTGGCACATCCTTTTGCAGAAGACAATTTGACTGCTTATAACTACTAATTTACCACAAAATTACATTCTTGAACCGTGAAATATATTTATTATAAGAGGAATTTCTTTTAAAGGACAAAGTTACCAATTTTTTTAGTCAAAAGTATACAAAGTTTTGAAATTGGTGAAGGACAAAACTTATGCAAAAGTGGAATTTAGGGGATTCATTCCCTTTTTCACTTTTACCCTACAACTTATCCTTCTACCCAATTTTAAAACTTGCCATACTTTTGGCTAAATTTTTTGCTAACTTTGTCTTCTCTATTTTCCACTTATTATAACACATCCAAAGGTCGAGTCAATAATGATGTATATGTTTCTGGGTCGGGAAGTGGGAGATAAGTTCAACACAATTTGACTTTTTATAACTTCTAATTCATCTCAAAATTACAGTCTTAAACCCTGAAATAAATTTATTAATAACACATCCATTGATCAGGTCAATAATGGTGTGTGTGTTTATAGGTCGGAAAGGGGGAGATTCTTGTAGAAGGACAAGACGTTGCTCTCCTTGGCTATGGATCCATGGTTCAAAATTGCCTCAGGGCACACTTGCTTCTTTCAAAACTTGGGATTCATGTCACAGTTGCAAATGCTAGATTCTGCAAGCCTCTTGATATTCAACTTATTCGTAAGCTATGCAAAGAGCACCTGTATCTTATAACCATAGAAGAAGGAACCGTTGGTGGATTCGGCTCACATGTCTCGCAGTTCATGTCACTAGATGGCTTGCTTGATGGCAAAATCAAAGTAAGCCTTCAGTTCCTTCTTCTCATATAAAGAAAATGCTAAATTCGCTAGTCCATCCTTATGTCCACGTGTACACAGACACATTAGGGGAATGTTTAACAACTCTTATAAGCAGTCAAACATACTTATTTGAAATTTTGTGTTCGATTACTTTTAATGAGCTTGCAGAAGTAGCTCAAGAATAGAAATAGTCTCATTTTGATGTCTAGGGAGCTTTAAATCCATGACCTCTAGAACATAGCGGAGCGTACCACAAACCAGTTGATTTAGTGTTTGTTGCCTCATGGTTTCATAATTTTTACCAATGTAAATTGCACATACATGCTTTTAATAACTAGATATATTAATTTTTTATTTAATAAAATTAATGAAAAGCGTGCTATAAGTGCAATAAGTTTTTATGGTCAGAACCATTTTATTTTAAGCGCGATGTTCATTTCAAATTGACAGTCAAGTTACGTTGATGGATGGTCTAAAAGGGGATGATGATTGAGGTAGTAAACTATGGTGAAATTTCTTGAGTAGACGTAGGTATTCTTGGAATTTCAAAAAAACATGGTCGAAATTTTGTCTGTTGAATTCTCTTAGAGATGTACATTTATGTAATTGTCCATTTTGATGTAAGATCTTAATTTTTTTATGCATGTTAGTGGCGCCCAATTGTATTGCCGAACAACTATGTAGAGCATGCAACGCATGAGGAGCAAGCAGACATGGCAGGACTGTCGAGCAATCACATTGCAGCAACAACATTGAAACTGCTAGGACGAGATCGGGAAGCGCTTTTACTCATACCTTAATACAATGTCATCTATTGATCGAGTAAATGAAACTCTGTAATATGATTCATGTTTATCATGGTTTTGACAGTGCTGTGTGCCTTCATTGTTGATTTGCAAAGTTGCCAACGTTTGGTGGCAGTGTGTGTATTCCGGAATTCAGTGGTTAAGTGTACGTCTGGCATTGTTACAAGCCAATGCATCACTTTTTTTTTTTTTTTTTTTTTTTTTTTTGAGTGGCTACTCGTACCTGGAGTTAGCTACATGCTCCAGCTAGAGTTTGAAAACATAGTGGTCATAAAGTTCAATGGGAATTATGTAATTGCATTGACCCTGCTAGGCGTGCTTAAAAGTTTGCTTTCTATCAGGCAGTAAAAGAAAATTTATTTAATTATATCCAAAGATGGAATGAGTGTAAAACGTTAATTTGAGAGGGAAGTAATGTTCACCTTGTATATTACACGGGGTAAAAGCTCAGTGAAACAGGGTCAGTGTCCTACTAAAGTTGGTCTACCCTCATCACTTTGAATCTACATGAGTGGGTAACATAACGGGCCAATGCTAGAAGCCTAGAAGGCCTGAAAACATGCTTTCAAATCGGGTGCGGGAGGAAATCAGGTGTCGTGATTTAATCTGCTTGCTGGATCTAACAGTAACTGCTTGTTCGGGCCCCATTTCATACAGGTTCTTTGGGTTTGGCAACTTTTTTTAACCTAAGGGCTCTTTTCCTCGCAATTTTTGCTTCTTTTGGGATCATGGGGATAGCGTTACACTTTTGGCCATTAAATGTTCCATTTAGAGAAATTTCAGATTTAAGGGTAAAATTAATGTTTCAATTATATCAAAATGTTACGGCTTTTTGAACACAAAAATGTATTGACTTTGTTGACTCGCCTTTTGGCAAGACAGTCACGTCACGGATTTCTAGCATAGTGTGCTTAGGACTTGTGCATAGGCTTCAGAAAACTCGGATTTGTTGGACGAAAGTAGCAAATCAACTCAAAATGTGTTGGACTAACACATAAGGATCTCGGGTCGAATAAGTCAGCTCGATTCTTTTTGCCAATGCACCTCTCTCGGGTCGAATAAGGACCCCAGGCCTGTAGAATATAGCAATATGATTTTTGTTTGATGATAACAAACATATATATTATTTTATATGTGTTTGTATCTGCACTATTGTATATTTCATCACATGCAGAAATAAGTACTTATTTTTGAATAAAATACTTGTACAAAATTTAATATTCAAATGGTGCTTTCATTCAAATAAATATTTTATTTCAACATTTGATATAGTACAAACTTCCGATTCCACTATTGTACAGTTCACAATTAAATAACACTTTTGTGCAAATTCACTTTTACATTGATTCCCCACTACAAACACTCGTTCACTCAGTTACATATCACTCTCACATGTACATACTCTTATATACACACTGGCATACACTGAGGTTCAACTGCTTCTATATACTGCCCAGTCACCTGCATACCTGTCACAAAAACACACAGTAAACTGGAACAAAAATAGATTATACTGTAGACAAATATAAATTTATTTGAAATTTTATTTGCTTTAGAATTTTTGGTGTGTTTCTCATCATATTTCTATACTTGGTCTGATATGTATACACATTTACTTGAGTCTAGACTGCTTGTGATATTCACAGTGATTCACTGTAAATACCACAAGGTAGACTGAATTTAAGTGCCCGAAGATCGGCCTCAACATAGCTAAAGTGGCCTGCTGATCAAGACCAGCCTTAACTCACATTTGTGGCCTGCTAATCTTGACCAGCCACGACACATCGTATAGTGGTCTGCTGATGTAAATGGAAAATATAATTGCACATGCATAGTACATGTATACACATACAATTATATGTATGTGTATATATATATATATATATATGTGTGTGTGTGTGTGTGTGTCTATATATTGATAATGTGCAGGGGTAATATGGTCAAACATCAGTGAATGCACAACAAATTTTCAGCCTTGAATGGAGCAACATATATGAATGAACAAGGCAATTTCAAATGCCAACATAAGACAGAACTAAAGCTAGGGGCCATGGAAAACACTTCAGTGACAAGGCACCAATGGCAACTGGGAAATATGCAAATAGTGGTGCAGAATGGTGCATGCACAAGTATACATGGTGGCAAATGCACAAAGGCAAGTAATCAAAGCAACACATATAATGCAACATGATACACCAAGCCAGAAGACCTCAAGTACAAAGATGTTCTCATGTACAAATGGAAATGCATGACATGGGAAAGTGGCAATTGCAACAAGCATAAACAACATGCATAAGACAAGTTCATTCATGGAAAAGAGATGCATGCACATGAATCAAGTCATGACAAAAATGAAGTAGCAAATTACAATGCCAATTCAAAAGTGAAGCAGTATAGACTCAAGTTAAGATACAATGGCCACATAACAATGCAGTAAAGAATTCTGAAACATGTCAGTGTGGACAAATGTACACAATATCACAATGACAGAGCAAATAAACTAGCAAGTGCAGTTGTGTTCAAATACATGGTTACACGTGATAAGGAAAAATGACACATGATACATTTAAGAACAACTTCAAAGTTGAAAGATCAAATCTGGCAATATACACATGGCCGAGGAAGAGTGTGCGCAAGTGTATAACAGTGCTAAATCAGTAGTACACAAGGAACACCAGACCAACCAAGCCTGAAAGAACACATGCACTCTCATTTACATCAGACAACTTCAACATGCATAGACTGATCAAAATGATGCACAAGCTCAAATCAAGTGTCAAAATCAAGACAGGTAACTCACAAAGCCATGAAGATAAAGTTAACACAAATTCTAATAGCATATCATAAGAATGAATTGAAGCCAAGCACACTGTACAAGTTGTAGCCAACATTTCTGTATGTGAACTCATGTGAACAAATAGCAAGCCACTAACAACTTAAGCATGGAGCAAAACCTCAAAGTACACAAAATTGGGTCAAGCAACAACGACATACACACACACACACAATTGTGTGTGTGTGTGTGTGTGTGTATATGCATTTTTTGAATATGCAACCATATAGCAACAAGACATAATGCAATTGCATGAGTAGGTGAAATTATACGCATGAACTAGCCAAGACTTGCAAGACATACTCAACGACACCAAGGCAGAGACCAAACATATGTGTCAATGCAAACAGAATTGTTCGAATGGTTTCAAATGAAAAGGAAATTCCTTTTTTAAATTCACTGGTTCAAATAATGGAAAGAAACTAATTTGCATTGTTGGCCCAAGTAAATTTGGCGATTTGTATTTGCAAAATTATTTCTCTAAATGCACAGTGAGCATAATCTCGGCTCAATTCATCAATGGAAAATATGCAAGAAAATATCAACGTGGTTAAAGGAATTATTTTTGGCAAAGGATGAATTCACGTTTTCATAGCATTTCAGATATACAAGACAATTCAAAGTCGTGTGTAATCAAGCAAATATCACAACCAAATCTAAGGGTGAAATCAGAGCAATCAAGGGTTTTTAAAACCCTATAAATACACCATTCATCGCAGGCATTTTGGTATCAAAAAAAACCACAAGCAATTCAATCAAGTAAAATTAATTCAGAGTACTCACAATCCTTTCTGGTTTTCAATCAAAATTGAGAAGCCAAATTGAACGACAAGGAGCATCAAGCAATTGGACCATCAAAGAATATTTTCCAGAGTATTGAAGTCGTGATTTAGGCAAAAAAGCAAAGCCCTAATTTCTTACACGGTAGCCATTGAAGAAAAAAGAGTCACTATTTCTCAAATGACATGGCATAAGAAAAGGGAGCCGAGTAATTTTGTTTAAGTTGTTTAAAACATGTTTTGTTTTTTTAATTTATTTTCAAGTTGTTTTAATTCTTGTAAACCATTCTTTTGTTTTCTTGTTTTCTAAACTAGGGAGTCCAGCAATAGGATTTATAGTTAGGGAAAATCCGATCTTGGGGTTTGAGACCAGTAGGGTTTTGAGTGCAGGATTAGAACGATAGCGAGGGGTCGCGAGTGTAGAGGTGTTGTACGTGGGATATTGTTTTAATTCTTAGAAAGGAACCTTGGGAAATGCAACAGTAGACAGGGTTTGCCGAAGTTGGGTAAATTTTGTGTCGTTTATTTTCTGCATTTATTTATTCTACTATCATATATGTTGTGATATTTTTTATATTCCGCAAAACTGCAATAAATCCTATTCACCCCCGTCTTAGGTTAAATTAGATCCTACATGGTTAGCATACTCGGGTCGGTGCGAATAAATCACCTTGCCATCTACATGAACTTTTAACTTCGGTCGGTGTGATTACATTACCATGGCATTTACACGAACTTTTAACTTTGGGTCTAATCGGCTATACCGACCCAGGTCACCCTAACCCGGAGCATACCGACCTGAACCCTGAAGCTACGTCGAGGCCTACAAACTCGGTCCATTATCTACCTATTCTCACTCATCGATTTCAGAATTGAGGGACACATGTGCTACTTGACTCGAGGAAGGATATTTCTGATGAAGTGGCTTGGTCTGAACGCCTTCCCTACTTTACTCGAGGAAGGATATTTCTCCATTTTTTACTTTATTCTTGCATTCTATGGTTGTGATTGTGAGAATTATCTATGATTTGTGTACGGATTGTACTCTTTGGGGATTGAACGTTAAGTGAACACTTTTTGGCGCGCCAGGTAGGGGCACAACAAATTCAACTTCTAGGTTAAAGGAATTTGGATCGTCTTTGGATTAAAGATGGTGAATCGGAAGGAGGGAATGTCTTCCCATACTCAGGCTACTGGTAATGCAAGTGCTAGGAACGAGGGAAGAAAGGAGGCTTCCTCTCATGGAGATCCTTCCATCTACCTAACCAGAGAAGAGATGGATGAAGTGCTAACTGAACTCATGAATCAGATGAAGCGGTAGGAAGAGCTTCTCTGTAAGCAAGAGGAAATGATGAACTCTTTCTTAGCGAGGATGGATCGATTTGGATGACTAGGAGGTCAAGGCTTAGGCATGGGGGCATGAACCAGCACCGCAGTGCCCACACAAAGAACGGCTCAATCGGTGGACCTACACCGGCTTGGCACAAGCCCCGGTTCAACTAGGAATTCATATCGACCCAGGCATGACAGGGTCGTTCGCCCTTAAACTGATGACATTCAATGCTACGCTTCAGCTCACAAATGCTCTGAACGGAAACGCTGGGCAGGCTCAAGCCAATGCCACTTTGGATAGAAGTGGCATGGATGCAACAAGAATGCATGCGGAAAATAATAACCCTGATTGGATCAGCTATACTGACCCGGGATCGGGAGCCATAAATGAGTTTCCACCTACTATTAGACTTCATGTTGGGGGTACAAGTGTTGGATTGGATAATTAGCAGTAATTCGTCGGAAATGGAAATCGAATCACTTACGTCATTCGATGATTCACAAGTGGGGCATCCCAGGATGAGGTTGATAGCCTCAATCACAACCCTTTTACACAGGATTTCCACTTAGAAATGAAGGATTACATTTCTTACCCAAAGCCTCCCATGAGGGAGCCAACGCAACATGAGCAGAATATAGAAGGTTCTGCTTATTCCGTGAAATTTCTGGTCACAACCCAATGATTGTAGCCATCTTCAGGACTTAATCGAGGAACGAGCCAGACACGGGGAGATGACCGAATATGTTAATCCTCCACCTATGTCAGTGTAGTTACAACCATCTTCTACTCCCCAGAGAGGGAATGATCTTAGACCAAGAAATCACGTAATTATCATCGGCTGATCTTCATTAGACTACACCAGATTTTTTAGATTTCTTAGGATAAGTGTTTTCATTTTTGTTTGTATTTGGATTCCTCGGTGACTACGTCGACTCACTGATGCACGGGAATTAGGATTTAATCCTCAAGCATGCTCTGTGCTCGACAATAAAACCCTCCGACAATAAATAGCTAAGCTGAAATACATACATACGGGATTAGGATTTAGTGCCTAGGCATGCTTTGGATTTAATGATAGACCAATTAGGGTTTGTTTTGGTTATGCAATAAACTTGGATTTAATAAAGGGTAAGTTTGTATCACACCCCTAAAAAGTTTAGAAATTCACCTCACATCCCTCCTTTAAAATTTTATAAATTAGGTCCCTATTTTTTGTAAAACCATAAAAAATCACATAAAAATCACATAAACTCATAATTAAATTCAACAACTAATCGTCATCAAATTCATGCAGCAAAACTACAAAAAAAAAGCATCAAAAACCAAAAAACAACGAATCACTAGTATACCCATCAAACGTTGCAGTCATTTGCAATAGTTGCATACATTTCAGCTACAATTGCAGTTGTGCATCAACCTGCAGTATTACTGCAGAAATGTATGCAGTAATACTGCAATAAATGCATCGTTTGATGCAATAATTCAATCCTCGCCTGTTTTTTCAACCATACACCATTTTAAGCATTGTTGCTTACATTTAAACATTTATAAGCAATAAATGCATACATGTCAGCATATATTCATAAGCCTTCATCCGTTCTAACATTTCTGCATACATTTAAACAGTTATACAATATAACTGCATACATTTCAGCAGCTATTCACAAGCCATACAAAATTATTCAACTTTATATGCATACATATCAGGAGGAATATGCAATAAATGCATACAAGTATGTAGTTATTCATCCAGATTTTCAATATAAACTCAGGATGAATAACTGCATAGTAGTTATTGCTTATAACTACATACTTTGCCAATTATTTTATGATTTTTTAAGCATGCTTTTGTGAATATTTGCAATTTTTTGATTTTTTTATATTCCAGCACCTAAATTTTGAACAAAAACACGTAAGTCCCGAAAATAGGGACCTGCTTTCAATACTTAGGGGGATGTCGTTTATGCCAAAGTTGAAAATAGGGACGTGACGCTAATTTTCACTTTAATAAAATGGATTTCCAAGCATGGAGTATGCTTGACAGTATTCAATTATCTTTTTAGGACATGACATGACTACTTAATCAGGTTAAGAATATGGTTTATACTCGTTCTAAAACTCTCGGTATGGATTATACCTACGAGGATGGATTAACTTGTTAGGATTTGACAAGGAAACTCAATCAAAAATTGAGTATGGATTATGCTCAGTTTGGATTTTTGGGTATAAATTATTCCCGAAGGGTTGAGCCATCTTGTTAGGTGTTAATAAGGCGATTTAATCATGGATCGAGTATGGATTATACTCAATGTGATTTTTAAAGCATGGCTTATGTTTGGAAAGGCTAAATAGTAATGTCAAGATTTGGCAAATCTATTCACTTGGTTTATTTGCAGGTATGGATTATACCCGCAATTGCATAGGCCCGACGAGGCTACGAATTTCTTGGATTTGGACTTTTTTTATATTACGACCCGGAATGATCATCGGATTTCTTGGTATTCTGCTATTTTGGTCTTCCTATAAATGTTATCTAAAGTGATCATTGCCTTATTATAATATGGTCTGACAAGACCATGGGTTTTCTGGTTTCTTATTAATACGATCCAGAGCAATCGTGGTTTTCTGGTTTTCTATTTTTACTTATTATGATCCGACGCAATCGTAGATTTCTAGACTTTGGACATTGGATTTCTATTCTGGATTCTTATGGATTTCCATGGCTTATGGATTATTCAAAACACAACTTCCTCCGAAAGATATTTTTTGGAGGGCAAAGTGTTGACTCGCCTTTTGGCAAAGCAGTCACGTCACAAATTTCTAGCACACAACGTACTCAGGACTTGAGTATAGGCTTCAGAACACTTGGATTCGTTGGACAGAAGTAGCAAATTAACTCAAAACGTGTTGGATTAACACATAAGGATCTCAATTCGAATAAGTCAGCTTGACCTTTTTGCCAATGCACCTCTCTTTAGCTCGAAGGACCCCGGGTTGGCATACTTGGGTCGGTGCGGATACATCACCATGCCATCTACACGAACTTTTAACTTCGGGTCGGATCGATTATACTGACCTGGGTCACACCAATTCGGGGTATACCGACCCGAACCCTTAAGCTACAGCAAGGCCTACAAACTCAGTTAACTATTTACCTATTTTCACTCCTAGATTTCTGGATCGAGGTTACATGTGCTGCTTGACTCGAGGAAGGATATTTCTCATGAAGTGGCTTGGTCTAGACGTCTTCCTTGATGTCCTAGATCATATGACACGTGGCCAGCCTGACCCAGGACGACTGCCAAGTGGTATACCGACTCGAAGAAGTCGTCTGTCTATAAATACCCATTTTCAGGATTAAAAAAAGACTTTTTTTGGACCTTCTTCTTCTGCACTCACCTACATGCAAGGACATTGTGCTGTAGGACTGGAATTACATAAGGACTTTGTGTTGGAGAAAATCATACACTTCTTTCTCGATAATTCTTACATACAAATGTACTATGTCTTGTAATCTAACAGTATGAATAAAAGATTATATAGTGGACGTAGGCCCGCATTGCCGAACCACTACAAATATTGTTGTGTGTTCCCTGTTTTTAATTTATTCTTGCATTCTGTGGCTGTGATTGTGAGAACTATCTGTGATTTTTGTGCGGATTGTACGCTTTGGGGGTTGAATGTCAAGTGGCCACCTTTTGACGTCAACAACTTTCCAAAGGAAAAAAAAAAGAAAAAAGAAAATAAAAACTTAAGTCGGTTCAAACGAAGTCTAAAAGGGGCAAAATTAAATCCAGATATTTAATCTTTGCTCCTTTCATTTACCCTATCAACCCTTTAGACAACATTCGTTACTTCTATGTTTTTATACCTTTTTTTGAAACTCAATTTCAGTTTTAATTTTTCTTCACATTTGTGTAGCATGTGGTAGAGGACTATGGATAAATGTTTAAAAAGATTTGCATGATTGAGATACAGTTGAATTCTTACCAAGTAACCAGATCGATGTTGAATTCTTACCAAGTAACCAGATCGAACAAGAAGATATCTTAATTGGTAACTATTCACAACAATATGACGTATCTTATATGGAGATTGATATCACCAATATATGGAACTAGAAAATATTGTTAAAGACTAAATTAGAGGATTTTTTTTACCTACAAATACCGTCCGCTTAAATTTTATTATTTAGGACAAAGTGTTAAACCTAATTATCACTCGTCTTCTTCTTCTCCTTTCTCGATCTTGTTAACACCTCTATTCTTCCTCGTCGGACCATAAAATTCTACACCACTAGCTCCGTTGAACTCAGTAACTTTCAACAAACCTTCGACCGTTTTCAATTCCAAATTCATAAAATTTCAATAAACCGAAGAATAAGGTAAATGTGAGTTGCAATGATTACAGATCTCAACTTTGACCGATAGGAAATAATCAGAAACTGTCACGATGCAGGACACATTGAGACGACTTCATCCATACAAATATTAACCACTCTGATGCATTCAAGATGAAACAAGCATCGATCATGCACTAACTTTTTATTCTTACCGCCTCCACCAATAACTCGGAACAATTTTGCATGATCCTTTCGGTTATCATCAAACAACTATTGAAGTATGTTAGTGTCAAACATTCATTTTAATATATTCTTTTGCATTATTTTTCTTATTAATCTCAACATCAGATTTTATTGTCAGTTTTATACTGTGTATGGCATCAGAATCTAGCAATTATTTTTTAGGTATCAGTTTTACAGTGTGTATGGTACCAGATTTTAGCTATCAGCTTTTAGATATCAATTTTACAATGCGTGTGATATATATTTTTAAGTATCAATTTTGAGTTATTGACAACACTTTTTAGGTATTATTTTTTAAGTTAACAATTAATTAAATATCATTTTAAAATTATTTTTTAAACTATTATTTGTAGTTTTTTTAAAAAACCTTTAGCTATGTATATAGTTTCTCTTTAAAATTTGGATAACTGAAAATGGTGTTGTTGGTAACATGTACGAATTTGAAGAAGCACATTCTTAATTTTATGAAATTGGTGCTGCTACTATGAATTTCTTAAAGGGCAAGACTTTTGATAATTGGACTGATTTGCTTATAAAATGGAAAGGTAGATTTGCATATTTTCAAAATAGACAAAACACATGTGGTGTATTGTGACGGTCTAGAAATTTTGACAAGCTAAATGATAGATTTTATACATGGCAATGATTATTAAGGTTGTGATTTGTTAATACTATTTGTCGTTCGATCGGAGTTGTCAACGATAACATGAATTAGTAACACTAGAATTAAACATTGCTCTTAGTTTCCATAACATTTTAAGGTAAATGCTACTAAAAACACCTACCTTCTCCTTATTACAAGTATTAAGACACTTGTAATTTTGCATGCCATATTCCATGCATGATTTACACATGTACTAAGAGGTGGCATTACCACATTCTTCTATTCCATGTATAAATATACCTCCTTTCCTCCCTTAAACACCATTCCACCCTTCTCCTCCATTTCTCTTCCTTCTTTACCTTAAATCCATGGCTTTCTAAGCCTTTCTTCCTTATTCCTCTCATTATTCTCCTCCCTCTTTCTCCCTAAATTCGGCCAAAGTTGCCTCCTCCACCTCCAAAATTCCGACCTTTCCTCCTCTTAAAAAGGAAAAGAAAATGAAGCTAAATAATGATTTTAGTTTATAAAGAGTTGGCAAGGAAATTCTGTTAGTCCGGGATAGCTATAGTCGGTTTAGTGATCCTACAATAAAGTTTGGTGGAGTGGAACCCTAAGGTGAGAACTCTACACTTATATTTGTTCACTTTTTATGCTATGTGAATTGTTATTGATGATATGGTTAATTGGTAATTATTGCAATATAAGCGATTAGTGGAAAACACTTATACATACACTGTTATATATATATATATATACTCATATATGCTCATGTGAAGGATGAATGGATGCTTCGTGGTTGTTATTAGTGATAATATGTGCATTATACTTATTATACACACATATTTGGATGTATATGGATATCAAATAAGTCCCAAACCAAATGAATATTTTATTCAATTTGAAGTTGAAAATGGTTTTCTAAATTGTTTTGAAGGAATTTATATTATGGTCAAAAATAGAGTTTGTCAAAATAAATTCCAGAACGTTCTAGGATGACAGAGAGGATAGTATCTAGGCTTGTGTTTGGAAAATATATTTCTTGCTCCCTTGGCTATCCCTAACCGATCTGTAACACCCCACATCCGTTAAGGTCACTCACATAGGGAATGCCTTAACTTCCGTGGAGAGTTATAGGTAAATGATACAGATAAATTACAAGACAGACAAAATTAAAACAGCGAAAATAAGAACTTTACTTTATTGATAAAATAGTTTGTACAACCATTATTTTCCAATACCAGAATATCTGTCTTACAAGATAAAGAAGCATAAAATAACATTTATATTCCCCAATGTAGCGTGAGCCAGCCATAGCAATGGAAAAGAAAATCCAAGCGAAACTTCGACTAATCTTCGGCTTGGAAAGAAAACTGGGCCAAGTACTAATATTCCCATTTATAGTTCATGTCAAAACTAGATTTGACACTCTAGTTTACAATTTATGCCTAAAGCTTAGGTTACTAGCCAATACTAGACTCAATATATCAAATTACATCTTCTATAATTCACGTCTAATTACCCCCAATTTGCATCTAATAGTCATGTTATAATACATGCTCTAAATTATGCCAAATAATATAGGTTTCATGTTATACCCAAATAACCCCGCATTCATAATGTATGTATACCATGATTTCCCAAGTTTTCTAAATACTCATGAAATGAAACTAAAAAGGGAATAGAGGATAAACATGAGAATTGACATAAAAGAATAGGCATGCAAAAGTGAGCCAAATACAAGGATAATGGATCCAATGGTTTTGGTGTACATGATAGCGAATAGGAATAAACTAAGCAAGTCACACCCTAGGTATGAGATCCAACAAAATGCCAGTTCGGTGTACAACATGGTTTGTAACTATAATGTTATGGGAATAAACAATTAACCATAATAGTCTTAGGCAATTAACCACAATAGTCATAGTCATGGTCATAGATAGAAATCTCATAGTTATGAATCATAGGCGATTAACCACAATAGTCATGGATAATTAACCAAAATAGTCCTAGGCAATTATCTTAAATAGTCATAGGAAATTAACTATAATAATTTCAAAGTCATGGTCATAGACAATAGTCTTATGTTCATAATCATAGGCATAGGCATAGTCTTATGTTCACAGTCATAGGCATAGGCTTATGTTCACAGTCATAGTCTTAGGCCACTAACAATAGTTTTCAACGTTATAGGCATAGGCACAGTCTCATCGTTAATTAATCACAATAGTTCTTAATTATATCCAAAGGCATATACAAGCACAGATTCAAATGAGAGGATCATGCATATTCTTATATTCATTTAATTTCACGCCACAAATAGATCTAGACGTTCAAATCTAAAAAGTAACTGACTTACATTGATCGGTTTTAGAAAAGGATAATAACGATGAGGTGATTTTCTTGACGTTGCTCGAAGTCGTTGAATTAGCCTTCGCTTCGCTTCTTGAAGCTTTGAATCTCCAATATGCAATTCCTAGCCGTAGTCTTCAAGAATAGTCTTCGTGTTTTATTTTAATTTATTTATTTCAATTATTCCAGAGGCAGCATAAGGAGAGAATAAAATGGTGTAAAGAGAATGGGGCTAGGGGGCTGTATATATAGGATTAGGCGGACGAATCTAGACTGAAAACGAGACCAGATACATCAGAATGAACCCAGGCTCAAAACTGGGCTCTGGCACCAGGTCGACACTATGGTCGACCTGGTCCCTGGGAGGTCGACACTATGGTCGACCCCCAGGTCGACCTGGTCCTGGGCGGTAAATTTCCCGCCCAGCCTGTTCTGGGTTTTGAATTCGAATTTCGAGCTGCTTTTCTGTTCTGAAAATCCTTGAAACTTCGGAGGGTCATAACTTCTTCATACGGACTCCGTTTCTCGAAAACTCGGACTCGTTTCCAAGAAGAATTTCGAGACGAACGCAATGGCGCAACCCGTTTTCCTTGATTCTTATTTTAAAATTTATTTATACCTTAATTTGTGAAACTTAATGTTACAGAATTACGGGGTGTTACATTCTCCCCCTCTTAAAAGGATTTCGTCCCCGAAATCTTCAAGTTAGGAAGAATGTGTCCTACTATCCAATCACCCATCTACTCAACCATTCAATCACAGGCATTCATTGTCCTTAAAAAGATTTCTAATGCTTTCATGTTCATATGCATAGTGTGTGTATATGTCTTTATCTAATGCAAAATCAGGCGGTTTACTGATTCAGTTGACCTCCTTAATGCGAATTATGTCAGTGCCATGCGTCCAATCATGTATGCAAGCATCCCTAGTTATGTAAATACTACATGTGTGCATAGCCATTCATCCATATGAAATATCCATATGATAACATATCCAGTTAAATCCGTTAAGCAAATACATATATGCTAATGCAATATGAAAGTGACTGAGTCGTTCTAGCGCCTATAGTGTGTATATGCATCCACAAGCAACCATTTGCAACCATCAATCATAACATGTTTCAAATACATGTTTACATTTATTGGCTTCTACCCAAGGATCGATGATACGCTCTAGAGGATATACCTTAAAAGCTAGAAAGTATGCATAAAATTCCTAGAAAAAGAGATCAAGGATGTATCCTTAAGAAAAAGGGTATGATGCGTGTATCTAGTCTTCAGTCTTCTAAGTCACATCTTCTTGAGCTTCACAATTCTGTACCTTATCTAATTAATCTTCACTATTGCGAAGCTTCTTGACCTCCATTTCCAAAATTGTCATCAATCGGATAGCTGGCTTTTCATTGTCAACTGGATACATGTGGAAGTCTATCCCGCGTTTTAGGGGTAAACTCCTAACCTAATCAAAAACATCTGCATACTCATGGACTACCCTAACGGATTGCAAATTGTCGATAAATGCATTAAGCGATTCTAGCTAGCTAAGCCTAACTGATTCTTTACACAGAATCTCGAGGGTATTTCCAAGGCAAGTCAAAAGTCTAACTACCCTCCTTTCAGAATTACTAGCCAACTAACCCATGCCTAGAATCAACTCATAGCCCATGGAACCAAAAACATAAGCATTACGCTTAAACTCAACACTTAATATAGTTATTCTCAAATCCTTATAGACCAAAGGTAAACGGGCCGAACCACCAATTGGATTTGAGACACTAATGGGATCTTCTACTATACAAGTACTAAGGTGCAGAGACTCAACTATGGAAGTAGATACGAACAAATGCGAAGCGCTAAGATCAAAAGAGTACTAACTGGTTGATCAAAACGAAAGGCTAAACTTTTCCAACAGAGACTTTTACTATCTCTCTCTCAGGTATCCTGGTGGTGAAAGCATGTACTTGCCCTTCTATAAATCCTATCCCTCGTCCTTGCTCTTGTCCTTAATTATATGCCCTATTATACCATGGAAAAGATACTTCCTCTCGTCTTAGATTTTATAATTCCTTCTTTCTTTGTGAGTCGAGTTTATATCCATGAATTTCTCATCCTTGCGTTGAGCTCCCTAGCCAAACTCCCTCATCCTCATCTTTACCATCCCTATGTAATCATATTGACAAGTTTCTCAAAAGCTGCCTCCATCGCACGGAAAAACCTTCAAAGCTTGAAAGAAAACTAGTTGTAGGTGAAACTATTATGGCTATAGATGGGAGTCGGGCACTACTTTGCCCTTTCAATAGGTATCGTAGTCTTATCAAGCCTACGGAACCGTGCTGCGATGAGGTTACCTCCCAGAGAGCCAGGAGCCCCGAAGACTCAAGAAAGAAGGGGACAAGAATTCAAACAGAGGATCAGAAGATAGTGCATATGGCTTTCGGGGAATATGCCTTTAAAACAAAACTTTTATTTTGAAAATGCTTCTTTTAAAACCGTTGAAAATAATTTTTCAAATCTTTTATCTGATCCGGTAACCTTCAGCTCTGATACCACATGTAACACCCCACATCCGTTAAGGTCACTCACATAGGGAATGTCTTAACTTCCGTGGAGAGTTATAGGTAAAAGATACAGATAAATTACAAGACAGACAAAATTAAAACAACGGAAAATAGAACTTTACTTTATTGATAAAATAGTTTGTACAACCATTATTTTCCAATACCAGAATATCTGTCTTACAAGATAAAGAAGCATAAAATAACATTTATATTCCCCAATGTAGCGTGAGCCAGCCATAGCAATGGAAAACAAAATCCAAGCGAAACTTCGACTAATCTTCAGCTTGGAAAGAAAACTGGGCTAAGTAGTAATATTCCCATTTATAGTTCATGTCAAAACTAGATTTGACACTCTAGTTTACAATTTATGCCTAAAGCTTAGGTTACTAGCCAATACTAGACTCAATATATCAAATTACATCTTCTATAATTCACGTCTAATTACCCCAATTTGCATCTAATAGTCATGTTATAATACATGCTCTAAATTATGCCAAATAATATAGGTTTCATGTTATACCCAAATAACCCCGCATTCTTAACGTACGTATACCATGATTTCACAAGTTTTCTAAATACTCATGAAATGAAACTAAAAAGGGAATAGAGGATAAACATGAGAATTGACATAAAAGAATAGGCATGCAAAAGCGAGCCAAGTACAAGGATAATGGATCCAATGGTTTTGGTGTACATGATATCGAATAGGAATAAACTAAGCAAGTCACACCCTAGGTATGAGATCCAACAAAATGCCAGTTCGGTGTACAACTTGTTTTGTAACTATAATGTTATGGGCATAAACAATTAACCATAATAGTCTTAGGCAATTAACCACAATAGTTATAGTCATAGTTATAGGTAGAAATCTCATAGTTATGAATCATAGGCGATTAACCACAATAGTCATGGATAATTAACCAAAATAGTCCTAGGCAATTATCCTAAATAGTCATTGGCAATTAACTGTAATAATTTCAAAGTCATGGTCATAGACAATAGTCTTATGTTCATAATCATAGGCATAGGCATAGTCTTATGTTCACAGTCATAGGCATAGGCATAGGCTTATGTTCACAGTCACAGTCTTAGGCCATTAACAACAGTTTTCAACGTCATAGGCATAGGCACAGTCTCATCGGTAATTAATCACAATTGTTCTTAATTAGATCCAAAGGCATATACAAGCACAGATTCAAATGAGAGGATCAGGCATATTCTTATATTAATTTAATTTCATGCCACAAATAGATCTAGACATTCAAAACTAAAAAGTAACTGACTTACATTGATCGGTTTTAGAAAAGGATAATAACGCTGAGTTGATTTGCTCCACGTTGCTCGAAGTCGTTGAATTAGCCTTTGCTTCCCTTCTTGAAGCTTTGAATCTCCAATATGCAATTCCTAGCCGTAGTCTTCAAGAATAGTCTTTGTGTTTTATTTTAATTTATTTATTTCAATTATTCCAGAGGTAGCATAAGGAGAGAATAAAATGATGTAAAGAGAATGGGGCTAGGGGGCTGTTTATATAGGATTAGGCAGACGAATCTAGACTGAAAACGAGACCAAATACATCAGAATGAACCCAGGCTCAAAACTGGGCTCTGGCACCAGGTCGACCCCCAGGTCGACACTATGGTCGACATGGTCCCTGGGATGTCGACACTATGGTCGACCCCCAGGTCGACCTGGTCCTGGGCGGGAAATTTCCCGCCTAGCCTGTTCTGGGTTTTGAATTCGAATTTCGAGCTGTTTTTCTGTTCTGAAAATCCTTGAAACTTCGGAGGGTCATAACTTCTTCATACGGACTCCGTTTCTCAAAAACTCGGACTCGTTTCCAAGCAGAATTTCGAGATGAACGCAATGGCGCAACCCGTTTTCCTTGATTCTTATTTTAAAATTTATTTATACCTTAATTTGTGAAACTTAATGTTATAGAATTATGGGGTGTTACACGATCCGACGGATGGGATGGTTAATTCAAAATTTAATTTGAAACTATTTGAATTTATAGTAGAATTTAGCGTATTTTTGTTAAAAACTTCAAATGCTTATAACTTTTGTAACTTAAATCATATTTTCATGGAACGAAAAACATTTGATTTTCATCATCAAGAGCTTTCAAATGAGTGAAAGCAGATTTTAATTTCGACTTATAATTTTCAAGTTATGTTTAAAATAATTAGAAAAGATCGCTGTAAATGGAGTTAGTTAACTATAATTGTAAAATGGCTGCTGTAAATTATTTAAAAATATGTAATTTTTTTTTTAAATCATAATTAATTATTTAAAAATGATTTATGGTGAAATCATGAAGCTTTGGATAACACAAAAGTCATTTTACTCAAACTAGCCAATATTAGTATTTTGAAACACTTTGAAACGCTTTTTTGTAACGTAGTTTGTTAAATATTGAGTTTTAAGCGATTTAGCTTTATAAATCCTTTCCAAACCTTAGTAAATAATTTCTAATACGTAATAAAGTATTTTGAACTATAATTTGAGTTTGCAAACATGAAATATGAGTTGAGACTTGATTTGGTCCTATATACCCACATGATTTTAAAGTTGCGATTATTATTTGGAAAGACCGAGATTGGATTTATGTCTCAAAACCATTCCAAGTAATAATACGATGTTGTGGGGAAATTGAAGGCATTGAAGACGATTTTGAAGACCGGGACCCTTCATATCGTAAGGACGACTTGCTGAATGTCTCAAATGGGTAGCTCCCATTTGTAGATGGATTTTATATCAGCTAAGTAGCAAGAAGCCCGAACGTATGTGAAGGAATTCCGGATTGTGGTTTCGTTCAGACCCAGAATGGACTTGTATGGATTGTGTGTTTGACATTGTAATTGACTGCATAACACTGATCTCTATTAAATATATATCTGCTTGGTGGTGGAGAATTTATTCTCTTGCTTAACACCCTTCTCTAAGACGTATGAGCTTAGAGGTTATATATTGATAGAAATCAGTGATGCGTTATGAATAGACAATGTGGCATACTTAAGTTATGTGGTGAGCTATGGATGATCAAAGCATGGCTTGTTTAAGCGTAGCTTTGTGTATACCGTGACCTTAACAAGCCTCACAACCCGGTAAATGGCTAAAACAGGAAAGATGCAGCGAGGTTAAGGGTAATCATTTCCTTATAGATAAAAGGTGTACTGTGGTATTGAGCCCAGGTATTAACCTATGTGGATAACTTCTATTTTATATGGATGTTGATGTTGCGAGGCCTCGGTTCAAAGGTTGGTAATGACCGGGAAGTGATATACTCAGGCGTGCTTTAAGTTACCCAGTTAAGAGGTAACCCAACCTCGTGTTGGCAGAGAGCCCGATTTGGTTCTCAGGGAATCCCTCTAGAGGCGTACCCATCGGTTCGGTAAGGAAGTTCCTTTGCCTGGTCATTTGTTGGAAATTCATTATCCACTATGAGCTTTTACGATTTCATTTGTATAGCCTACTGGTTACCAGCATGAATATGTTAGTATAGTGGGATGGGGCATTATGTTTGCTAAGATTGATAAATTTATTTGCGAAATTGTTTTCACACTATGCACTAATAATAATATGGAAAATGGTTTCAGCGTATCAAGCATGTTTGACTATCATAAGGAGAAATCTCGCCCACGTGTGCGTTTACCTTTTGTGTGTGTGCCACGAGACCTTATGTTAGTTTCATTTTATAAAAAGCATTGCGAATTTTATTGCACACAACAAATATATATTGAGTTCTCACACCAGTCCCATGACTGATCTGGAGTTTATTTGTTTTCCCACAAAACTCTAGGTGCCCATAATTTTCCACACGGGCAACCTAGTGTCAGGATTAGTAGCTTTGTTTGGAGCCTACATCTTGGAGCCTTTTTCTAGTGTGTCTTTTCTTTGGTGGAGTTGCTATTGCCATGGAGCATCTTTAACTGTTTCTGTGGAGCGTTTGGTTTTTGTGGGCATCAGTGATTTGGAGCTATCCAGGTGAAGATGAAGTTTGGTTTGGGATTCACCTTGATTAGTTGTTTCTGCTGCTTCTGTGATATATTGTTATTGTAAATAGTTTTGCACCTTGATGTTGAATCCGTTGTAAACTCTAATCTAATCTCATGTTATATAAATGAGAAGTTGTTTTATTTCATTGTGATTGTTCTAATGTGTTATATCCCCAAACAACTAGGAATCCGTCATTTGAGTCTGCAACATTTGAATACAAATGTCAATTTTCAAAGGTCGAAATTCCAGGTCGTCACATTTGGTATCAGTGCTTTGGTTTATATAAAGTTTTGGGTATAACTCATTAGAGATGGGGTAATAATACCCTAGAATGAGTATAATCCAATGAAATGCAAAGAGTTTAACTATTTCATAACTCCTAAGCTAATTCGTCTGTATGCCAAACAACATTTTCATACTATATCCAGATAGTAGAAAATGAGCTATAGAGGCAGACATCGAGGAGGAAGCAGTACCACCACTAATGGTTGTAATGTTACCGCAGTTAATGAGACTATGATTCAAGCCCCGACCTAAACCAGTCTTCCAGTTCTGAACAAGAATTATGCAAAATTGGGCGGGAAACCGTTTAAGGGATCTGATGATGTCATGGAAGCTCAAGCCTGGATTAATGCATGTGAGAAGATTTTCAGAGGACTTAACCTAGAAGATAACCAAAAGAGGCAGTTAGCTACATGGAAATTACAGGAAGGAGCTGCTGCATGGTGGGAGACTATCGTCCAAGGGAAATCAGAAGACGACTTTTCATGGAAGGATTTCAAAGAAGTTTTCGAAGAACGTTATATGCCTTCGGTAGGAATTTCCAGGATGTACGAGGAGTTCATGAATCTCAAGCAAGGCGATATGTCTTTTGAGGGGTATTTAAATAAGTTTAATGAGCTTTCTGGCTTTGGACCTGAGCTGATTAACACCCCATTAAAGAAAAATGAAAGATTTATTAGGGGGATGGCATTAAAGTACCATGAGAGAATGACTGCGCATATCAAACAATCCTTCGTTGACTTGGTAGACATGGGGTATAGATATGCTACTATTGATAAGAAGAAGGGTGCTGAAGTTAAGGAAGGTAATTGTAGTAACAATTGGAAGAAGAGAAAGTTCCAGGGGAAGAAGCCTGAACAGAAGGCTGAGAAGAAAGGAACGAAGATTATCTTAAGGATGTTCTCTGTTACAATTTCCAAGAGAAAGGTCATTATTCCTGCCACCTAAGAAGCCAAAGAAGTCAAGGAAGCCAAACCAAGGGCTCCCAGAATGTTATCATTGCCATAAACCCGGTCATATGATTAAAGATTGTCCCGTAATGAGGAAAGCTGATGTGGTAAAGGTTTATGCAATCAAGGATGAGCCTTCGACTTCGAAGAATGATAAAGGGAAGGATGTTTTGGAAGGTAATATTTTTATTTCTGATAAATTAGTCCGAGATCTATTTGACACTGGTGCTTCACGTATTTTTATCTCAAAACCACTTGTAGAAAAATTAAAACTTAAACCCAAATTTGTTAACGAACCTTTATGTGTAAGTAGTCCCGTATGAGGTCCTACTAGCTTGTGTTTGTATTGCAAAAATGTTCCTGTCACCTATTCACACTATGAATTCCCTTTTAACTTATTCATTCTTGACTTTGATGAATTTGAAATTATACTTGGAATGGATTGGTTAAATAAATATGAGACTAAACTAGATTGCGTAGATAGGAAAGCTCTAGTAAAGACAAGTCTTGGAAATTTTATTGAAATATCTTGTGTTGCCCCTAGCCCAATAAGAGATAGCTTGATGTATACTTTAGGTTACCCTGATACCAACATAAAAACTATACCGTCATTAGAGATTTTCCTAATGTATTTGAAGAAGTTAATAGCCTTCCTCCACACCAAGAAATTGAGTTTATAATTGACCTAGTACCCAATGCCCAACCTGTTGTTCATCCAATTCGAAGAATGGCTTCGAAAGAGAGAGAAGAATTGAACAAGCAAATTCAAGATCTCTTAAGTAAAGGATTTATTCGACCTAGCCGTTCTAATTGGGGGCCAGCTGTTGTATTTGTAGCAAAGTCTGATAGTTCCCTGCTATTGTGCGTAGACTATAGAGACCTTAATAAACAAACCCTCAAGAACAAGTACCCAATGCCACGAATAGATGACTTATTTGACCTGTTAAGTGGTGCCCGATTTTTTACAAAAATGGATTTAGCCTCTGGTTTTCACCAACTCAGAATTGCTTGAGGATTGTATTCATTTGACTGCTTTTCGTGGACCCGACACTTTTTACGAATGGTTAGTAATGCCATTCGGATTGACAAACGCCCCAGCCTATTCTGTGGACTTGATGACTCGAGTATTCCATGAGGTGTTGAATAAATTTGTGTTAGTCTTCATTGATGACATCCTGATCTATTCAAAAACTGAGGAAGAACACGCTGAGCATTTAAGGATTGCCCTGGAGATATTAAGGAGAAATGTGTTTAAAGCTAAAATTTCCAAATGTCTTTTTTGGAAAAAAGAAGTAAAATTTCTTGGGCATATTGCATTTGAAGAAGGAATCTCAGTAGATCCCGGAAAGATTTCTGCTATCTTAGATTAGAAGCAACCAACGAATCCAAAGGAAGTTAGATGTTTCTTAGGATTGGCAGGATATTACCGTAGATTCATCCAAGATTTCTCAAAGATATCCTCTCCCTTGATAAAGTTGTCCATGAAGAATGCCAAATTTGTTTGGTCTCTGATGAAGCTTTTAAGAGTTAAAGAAGAGATTAACCACTGCCCCGGTTCTGGCTATTATCAATGGCAATAAAGGATTATCCGATTAAACGGATGCTTGTAAAGAAGGACTTTGTGCCGTTTCAATGTAAGAAGGAAGAGTGATTGCTTATGCAAGTAGACAATTGAGAACGGATGAAAAGAATTATCCGACTCATGAACTTGAGCTACTCGCAGTAATATTCTCTTTAAAAATTTGGAGACATTACCTGCTTGGAGAAAAATTTGAATTATTCACTGATCACAAGCCCTTGAAGTATCTGTTTACTCAGAAAGAGTTGAGTTTAAGGCAGCAACGATGGTTGGAATTTCTAGCATCTTACGATCTAGATATTCAGTATACCCCTGGGAAAGCCAACGTTGTTGCAGATGCTCTAAGTCAAAAGTATGCTGTTCTTGCCTACCTCGTTATCACTCCGACTCTTCTAGAGAAGATTGCCCACGAGCAAAAGAAGGACAAATTTCTACAAGAAATTTCTTTATAAAAGAATTCAGGAAGGTGAAAATTTGAGTTTTGAAATCGATGATAAAGGCATCATAAGATTAAAAGGAAGAATATGTATGCCCAATATTAAAGAACTTAAGTAGGAGGTGTTGGATGAGTGCCATAAGTCCCAATTCGGTATCCATCCAGGGGTTAATAAGATGTAGTGTGATGTTAAACATACATTTTGGTGTAGGTCGATTAAAAGGGACATATCTATCTATGTTAGCCATTGTGGTACACGTCAGCAAATAAAGAGTGATCAGCAAAAGACTCCAGGATTACTTCAGCCTTTGGAAATACCAAAATGGAAGTGGGATCAAGTTTCAATGGATCGATGGTTTACCTCGCACTCACAAAGGGAATGAGGGAACCTGGATTATAGTGGATCGTCTAACTAAAAGTGCCCATTTTATCCCACGAAGGTCATCTAGAACTGCTCCAAGTTTGGTAGAATTGTATATCAAGGAAAACGTTCGATTGCATGGGATACCAAGCATCACCGTGAGTGATCGCGACCCTCTTTTCACTAGTCGTTTTTGGGAAGCTTTTCAAGATGCTTTGGGAACCAAGTTAAACTTTAGTACTTCTTATCATCCACATTCATATGGAAAAATAGAAAGAGTTAACATAATTTTGGAAGACTAATTACGAGCATGTGTTCTCGATTTCGGAGGTTCGTGGGAGAATTTTTTACCATTAGTTGAGTTCTCATGTAATAATAGTTATTAGGAAAGTATTAAGATGGCACCTTTCGAAGCATTGTATGGACAACCATGTAAGTCACCAGTTTGTTGGATTGAGTCTGGAGACAAAATTGTTCTAGGACCTGATATAATTAGAGAGGCCATAGAGAAGGTGGATCTGATTAGGAAGAGGATGAAAACGGCCCAGGATCAACAGAAATGTTATGCAGATCGTAGAAGGAGGGCATTAGAATTCGAAGTTGGGGATTCAGTATTCCTAAAAGTTTCTCTAATGCGCGGAGTTATAAGATTTAGAAGAAAAGGAAAATTAGCACCCCGCTATATTGGACCATTCCCTATTCTGGAAAAAGTTGGACCACTGGCATATAAGGTTTACCCGAATGGCTCTCAGGTGTGCATAATGTTTTTCACATATCAAATCTGGGAAAGTATGTTCATGACCCTAATCAGATCATGGAAGAAGCCACTCAACAAAATCTAGAAATTACACCTAATCTAGCCGTTAAAAGAGACCCCATAAAGATCATCGACTGAGATGAAAAGAGGCTAAGGAATAAGACGGTTACGCTAGTTAAAGTGCAATGGAGTGGTGATCCCAAAGATTGTACTTGGGAAACGGAAGAGGTTCTAGAGAAATTCTTCCCGAACTGTACAGTCGATATTCAAGATGAGTTCGACCCTTAGGTAAGCCTGTTTCTTTATTTATTTCCTTTGATTATTCCCTTCATTTGTAGTTTCGAGGATGACATTTTCTTTTGGGGGGGAGGGGGGGGGGGGGTGAATGTGATGGTCTAGAAATTTTTACAAGTTAAATGATAGATTTTATACATGGCAATGATTAATAAGGTTGTGATTTGTTAATACTACTTGTCGTTCGATCAGATTTATCAACAATAGCATGAATTAGTAACACTAGAATTAAGCGTTGCTCTTAGTTTCCATAACGTTCTAAGGTAAATGCTACTAAAAACACCTACCTTCTCCTTATTACAAGTGTTAAGACACTTGTAATTTTTCATGCCACATTCCATGCATGATTTACACATGTACCAAGAGGTGTCATTACCATATTCTTCCATTCCATGTATAAATATACCTCCTTTCCTCCCTTAAACACCATTCCACTCTTCTCTTCCATTTATCCTCCTTCTTTACCTTAAATCCATGGCTTCCTAAGCCTTTCTTCCTTATTCCTCTCTTTATTCTCCTCCCTCTTTCTCCCTAAATTCGGCAAAAGTTGTCTCCTCCACCTCCTCCAAAATTCTGACCTTTCCTCCTCTTTAAAAGGGAAAGAAAAAGAAGCTTAATAATTATTTTAGTTTATAAAGAGTTGGCAAGGAAATTCTGTTAGTCCAAGATAGCTATAGTTGGTTTAGTGATCCTACAATAAAGTTTGGTGGAGTGGAACCCTAAGGTAAGAACTCGACACTTATATTTGTTCACTTTTTATGCTATGTGAATTGTTATTGATGATATGGTTAATTAGTAATTATTACAATATAAGTGTTTAGTGGAAAACGCTTGTACATACACTGTTATATATAAATATACCCATATATGCTCGTGTGATGGATGAATGGATGCTTCGTGGTTGTTATTAGTGATAATATGTGCATTATACTTATTATACATACATATATGGATGTATATGGATATCAAATAAGTCTCGAACCAAATGAATATTTTAATCAATTTGAAGTTGAAAATGGTTTTTGTAATATCCCAAATTTTAGTTGAGTAATTTGTAAATTTAAATTTTATTTTAAATGTTGATTTAGAGTAATAAATGGATTTTTATTTTGCTTATCGATTTAATATATCAATATATGACTTAATATCGAATATATGAAATAACCGCATACGACAAACGACAATAACTGAATGTTGCGTAAAAATTTAATCAAAATGGTTCATTCGATTTATATAAATTATATATTGAATTAGAACGGTATTAACAATTTATTATCGATAAATTTAATTATTTGAAATCGATTTATATTTTAAATCGAATTTAATTTAAATCGTTAATTTAATTTGTTATCTATTTTATACAATCGAGTTAAATTTTAGAATTTATTCCATTGAGTTTAGAATAAAGTTATAACAGGTAAATGTCGATCGTTACGTAAAATAGTGGTTCTGGATGTGTGAGTTAAGGACCACGAGATATTTTTGAAATATTATATATAATAAAATAAAATACATCAGCTGACCTCTTCCTACCTTCACGAGCGCCACCCTAAAATTTCTAAATCAAGCAGACCTAAGTTTTCTCGAACAGGAATATGTGTCGCCCACCTTTAATATCGAGGAGACAATGGGTTAACGGCGAACGTATTTCTGGTTTTCCCTTTGCTTATAAAATTGCATGCAAGCCCCACTTTCCTCCCATCCTTTCTTCCTCTTCATTCTTTTCCTTTTCCCCCAGGCAATAAAATCAAAAAAAAAAAAAAAACCGTTTGCTTTCCCTGATTTCAAAAATCAAAATCGTTCGAGAGTGGCAATCGAATCCTTCGAGCTTCTATTTAATGCGATGGCCTTCCACTCAGGTATGACGGAATCTCAACAATCAACTTCAAGCGGTAGTCGAACTAGGGCAGCGAGCTACAAGGTATCGACGAGTTTATTTCTACCCGGGGTCATCGCGAATCACGGTAGGGCGTGGCATGCAATCTT
This sequence comes from Allium sativum, assembly GCA_030737875.1. Taxonomy (NCBI): domain Eukaryota; kingdom Viridiplantae; phylum Streptophyta; class Magnoliopsida; order Asparagales; family Amaryllidaceae; genus Allium; species Allium sativum. The sequence continues at coordinate 805,001,593 of CM060924.1, read as the reverse complement.
GTGAAGTGGGTTCGAAGCTTTGGGGTTGAACCCGGAGGAAATTCGAATACGGGTTTCAGGAATTAGGGCATGGAGATTTTAGGGGGAGTTTGGCAGCTGAACAAGGTGAGATTGATGTTGATTTTGGGTTTGAAATGGATCTCGACTTACTGGGGAAGTGGAGAGTACGGATTTATGGTATAGAGTTTGGATGTCGATAATGGTCTGGTTGTTGAAATGCGTGATTGAGGTTGGGATTAGGCTTGACAGTGTGAATTTAGGAAGGTGACAGTGAAGTTTAAGGTTGTTGAATGGAGAATGGTCTGAAATATTGGGAAGATGGATGTGCGTGATAGGGAATAGTGGAGTTTCTCTTAACTGTAGAGGCTGATGGGTTATAATTTTGAAATAGTAATTGATGCGGTGAAAGGGGTAGTCCTTTGGAGGAGTTTTTCAAGACAATGAGGCTGTTGTTTTGGTAGTAGTACAGTGAAGTGAGATTGGGATATAAGGTAGGAGGAAGCTATGGCAATAGCGAAAATAGCATTCGGGTTTGCTGTTGAAGGTGGAATAAGGTATATATTTTAATAAATTTAAAATACATAGAGAATTTATTTAATTGTTTAAGTAGTTAATTTTAATCAAATAAATGTTTAATAGATAATTAAATTAAATAAATTGTAGGTCCAAAGTATATTTATTCGAAAAGATCCATGGTCGTGACGAAATGGAATTCAACTGGGTATTCAGCGCAAATAAAATTAAGGTGAGTAAATCTCACTTAAAAATTTATTTTATCATTTAAAATAAATTATTGGCTGCTTGGTTGCATTTATAAATTGTTTATCTGTTTTGGTTATTATATATGTTAGTTATACCTAGGCTTGGTGATTGTGGTTATTATATATATTGGATTTCCCGCAGTACCATTAGCGAATGCCCGTAGTACCATTAGCGGAAGACCCTATTGCCCCACGTATATGAGTGGAAGACCTTCTATACCGCGATATCCTGCCTTGAAGCAGGATTGGTATTATTTATGTGACTAACATCTGTGGATGCAGGGAAAATAGGTTGGAGGGATCCAACTGGATTCCTCAAAATTTAATTATTGTTGTTTATCTATTTATATGGGTGTGGTGTGTTGAATTTGGATTAATGACTTGTGCATTTGAATGATTATATATCACTGGCCCTAGATTTATACTTAAAAATATCAAAAGGGGGGTTTTTGGATTTAAAAATGAAATTCACTTTTCGAAATGGAAATTTGAACGGGTTGAGAAATACTAACTTGTTTTTAATAATAAAAACAAGTAGCTGAAATTATAAACGATGTTTATAAATGGAAGTAAATATTATCATTTGGTAATATTAGATTTTAATATTCAAGTCTGAATTTAAATAGAAAAATTTATTTTTCCGAAATGGAAATTGAATTTCAAATGTAATTTGAAATCAAGAGGCTCGTTTTAATATTTAAAACAAGAAGTGAAATTTAGAAACAATATTTTTAAATAAAGAAAAGAAAAACAAATCCTCATTAGATAATATTAAATTTTAAATTCAATTTAAAAAGAAAATTATATTTTTCCAAAGTGGAATGGGTTTAAAATGAAATTTGAAATAGAAACTTGTTGTATGTATTTATAACAAGAAGTGTAAATTTATAAACAATGTTTATAAATGAATTTGAAATAAATCATTGGATAATTTATAAATTTAGATTCAAGTGTGAATTTAAAAAGGGTAACATGAAATCGTTCAAAAGGAAACGATGGAATATATTTCCGGTGTTCGAAATGTAATGGAATTGAAATAAATTTATTTTTAGGAAAGACATTGGAATTTTATTTAGTAGAAACTTAAATTTTAAATTTTAATATTTTAAGAAGTTGACATCTCCAAATTTAAAAATAAAAAATATAGATTCTACGCTTATAAAAATAAGTCATTGAAATAAAATATGTTTCAAACGAAAAATGGAATTAAACTTGAGATTAAATAGGAAAAAAATATTTTCCAAATGGAAATCGAGTTTCAATAGATTATTAAAATGGAAGTTGATCCAAATAAAGAAGTTAATTTATAAACAAAGTTTATAAATGTGATGGAGAAATTTTCATCGAGAAGTTTGGAATAAATTTCCAAACGTAAGAAATGGAATAGAAGGTGAATTTGAATCGAGTTTTTATTCACAAGCTTTTATCTATCTTAAGATAAGAACATTGTCGGTTAAGGTCTGAGAGGTAAATAAAATACCCCAACTTGAACGACTTCACTATTATCAAGAGATGATATTAGTTTGTAATGGTGAAGGATGTTGAATTTATGGATTATTTCCGTAAAAGGAGATTTAATATTTGAATTTGATTATATCGAACTTTAATAAAACAATTCATGGAAACTGGACTTAAATATAGAAATTTGAGTTTTAAACTGAGTTATGGATATAGAATTAAATAATCGACGAGTTTGAGAAATCGATTTGGATATCATGTATATTTTAAAATATTGGAATTGAAGTTGAAATTAATAAGCGAAGTTAACGTTTATATATAAATTATAATTAAAACGAACTCGCCGCAGTGCGGTAGTTCGTAATTTGACGATTCAGACTTCAATTGAGTATATAGAACTCAATATAAGTCAGAATTCGATAAAACAAGCAATGCCCGGACCGATTAAATGATATTTTTCTAATGGAAGAGAAAAATCTTGATTTCGTCATATAGATTTTGAGTTATATCAAAAATCAAAATTTCAGAAAAACAGCGCCAAAATCGTTTTAAAACCGTAAGGGTTTATTTAATTAAACAAAAGGATTTTAGTGAATAAAAATCCGAATTTCCATTAGTAAAATTCGGACTTGGGCTATAAAATAAATACGTACCCAAGTAGAGCAAGTGAATTGGATTTTTAAACAAAACCAGATTTAAAATTATTAAATGGAATCGACTAATTAGAAATGGTTAATAAATAAAATTTTGAGGTTGAACTTAACTCTAGTTAAGCAAATCGAGTTTGTAAATTTAAATTCGAAAATGAATATGAAACTCGAACTAAAATGGGAATCTAACGGATTCATAAGAGAGTTAAAAGTAAATTTGAACCTGATAGGTTCAAACTTAAAATGATCTAAGTAAAGAAGCTAATTAACTAATTGTAACACCCCGTATTTTCTGAGAATATATAAAAAAATGGTTAATTATGAAGAAGTTATTAAGCCTTGAAGTTTATATGCATATGAGAGAAATATATATAGATATATATAAAAATTAAAAAAATAAACATGCAAAAAAGGTTCAAAACAGCAAATTGGGAGGGGGAATAACCGAACAGGCCCGTTTTTGAGGTCGACCCAAGCCCCGCTGGGTCGACTAGGGGTTAATCCAGGGTGTTTGGCTGTCATCCCGTGGGCCGATTCGCTCAAATGCAGATTTTGCATTTGAATGGTTCTCATGATTCAGGGTTAATCTAATGGTCCTAAATAACTTCCTACACCTATATATACATCCCTAACCTAAACCTAAATCTCATATACAATTCTCTAGCCTCCATTGCTCTCTTTCTCTCTAAATAAATAAATAAATCAATGGCGTCTCTACTCTGCTGAAACCTAAGCTAAGACTTGTGCTTCTTCTTCCTCCAATTCTGATTAGGATTAAAAGAGAACAGCTACAACACCTTTTTCTTTTACAATCCAACCAAGGCAAGTGCAGTTATTTTCCGATATAAACGTTAATTCTGATTGTGACATGAATTATAAATCTGAATCTGAGGTTATATCTGTTCTGTTTGGATCTATCTTATTTTGTATCTCTTTCCTCTTTCTGTTCTATAGCCAGGCTACCACGAGCCTGTGCCTAATCTCATAAGAGATTAACGTATGAACGCAAATTTTGGAACAAATAATGAATGATGCGAAATTTGACAAGACTGAATTGAACGTATGACTTTAGATCTGAGGCATAAAATATATTGACATATGACTTGGGATTGGATGCATGAATTTGACTGTAAACATATAATTTATATATGTTGTATGCATAGTGTACGTTGTAATCTAGATCTGTAACTAATTAGAGAAATGAACATATGTTATTTAGATCTGTAATTAATTAGAAAAATAAGCATATGTTGTAAACTAGTTTTAGACCTATGCATATTCTGTGATAAAAGAAGAAGAGGAACCATTGTAAGATTACATATGATTTGAGACTTTGGACAAAATGCATATAAAAGTCAAGATCTAATTTTTAGAAGATATGATTTAAAGATTTAGATTGTTGGGTATAGTTTGCATAATGATTCATGACTTAAAAAGAAGAAGATATGGAAACTTAGGTGTAAAGATTTACATTAATTAGGATATCTATTATTGTGATTACACCTAAATAGGGATTTTTGGATATATGGCATGCATTGAAATTAATGGTTATATTTGGTATAATTTATATGTGAATCTGCTGTAAAATGCTAGTTTAACAAAAATTGGAACATATGTTATATGGTAAATTATGTCCATATTCTGCGCTATGTAAATTTATGCAAACATGGAATATATGTTCATATTGTGAATCATGACAATTATGTTGGCATATGAATTTAGGCCTAATTTATGATTAGGCAAGGCATGTAAATAGAACCTTTAGAAATATTAAATCTGCTAAATCTGCTAATTTGCTAAACTGCTAGTTCTGTTATATGGCCTAGACTGCTATTTAGATTGAAATGCCTAATCTGTTAAATTTGTCTGTTGAGATGCCTAATCTGTTATGTGCTAAAATCTGCTAAGTTGCTTAATCTGCTAAATCCGTTAAGTCGCCTAATCTGAAAAATCTGTTATATGTTAAATCTTTTACCTGCTATATCTGTTGTTTTGATATAATTAGTCTATTATTGGCATAATTTGAATTGACTATAGTAATGAATAATTGACATGTATATTAGGCATATGCATAAATGCTAAACTATTAATTAATTGACCGCAAAGATAAACATGGCTAACTCGAGGTTAGAATGAGTTTGCGGCGTAAACCTGCCCGGAACCGCCCGACACATCCAGTGGCCGCAAACAATAGGTTCTAATGTGAGAAGTTAGTCATAACATGCGCAAGACACGAGGTTAGGTCTGGCTTGTGGCAGAAGTCTGCCCGGAACCGCCCGGCATATCCAGCGGCCACAAGCTACCGACCTAATGTGAGAGGTCTGTGCATTTATAATTAATTAATGCAAATCTAAGATAAGAATGACGTCTAAAACGTATTGGGGAAAATAGGGTTAAACCAACGGGATTAATAGGTGTAGTAAAACCCGTCCATGAATCTGTAGGCCCAATACAAAGTTAGACAAATCTGAAAAATCTGTACATCTGACCCGTTAGTCTGAAAACTTGTTAACTTAATTTGTGAACTAGTAAATTTGAATTCTGTATGTCTGAACTTGTAAACAAGTTAATTTGAAATCTGTTAGTCTGGGGACACAAGGTTAGGAGGGGAATTACTTGTGTCATCTGTTGTTTGGGACCCATATTAGTCAGTAACCCTTTCTGGTATCAAAACTTTGACCCAACAGTAAGTAGGGTCCGGGCACGCTTACTGAACTAATTATAAGAGGTTCATTCTGATAATGGCGAGGGGTGTTGATGGTGCGTTCCAACCGGGTCATGTGCGTGCATGGATCCCGGTCTGCCTCTGAGGATGTAAGACGCCGTGACATCTGTAAATAGGTCTGTGCCAATTGGTTGTCACTTTAGGGAGTGATACACCCTACTGTGGGGCCGACACAGGATATTTATGTATTAGGGAGCCGATCGCTTGGGGTAGGGTTTTAAGGTACACTTAGTTCTGTCTGTTTCTGTTGGTACCGTCTGTTTCTGTTGGGTGGTAACACTCGTCTGTTTCTATGTGGTACCGTCTGTTCGGGTGTTAAAGGCCCATTACTAGTGTACACCTAATTCTACATTCTGTTTCCGTAGGGATTAATCTGTTTCTGCTTCTGTCTGTTTCTGATCGGGTAGTAAAGGCCCATTATTAGTATTCTGTTTCGGTTAAAGTATTCTGTACCCGTTCCTGCTTCAATTTAGACATTAGGGTGACACCTAATTCTGCTATACTAGTATTAGTGCAAAGAAGTGTAAAGCAATAGTTTATGTCATTCTGTTCTTCTGTTATATCTGCTACACCTGTTACAGTTATCTCACATCCAGTTTTATGTTCATATCATATTATTATTATCTGTTCATATGCTGAAAGTCACTGGACTTGCCAGACTTTTTGTCTGACCCTTGTTTTTTCGCCTCCTTTCTTCCGTTTCCCCCCAGGTTATCCAAGGAGGGAATACTTTAGCTTGATCCGGATTTCTCTTTGCTTGAAGTGCTTAAAGTATGGCTTGGCTCTGTATAGCTTCCGTTCCATGGGGATTATGATTTTAAACCATGCATTTTGAAGGCTTTTGTACAAGACTGATATTTTGTACTTGAATTCCGAGATTTGAAAGGATGTAACCATATTAATTTCTGTTTCCGCTGTAATAAAGTTAAAAATTTTCAAGTACTGTTTTATCTGTCTTGTAAGTTTCTGTTCTGTTTACTAAAATGCTCCACCAAAGTTAAGGCATTCCCTTTGTGAGTGACCTTAACGGAGGTGGGGTGTTACACTTGGTATCAGAGCTGAAGGTTACCAGATTTGGTAAAAAGTTTTTGAAAACTATGTTTTAAAAAGGAAGTATTTTCAAAAGTAAAGCTTATTTTGAAAAAAAACATAATCCCCAAAAGCCATATATCTTTCTTTCGATTCTTTGTTTCGAGTTCCTTCCTCTTTCCCTTTTGAATCTCTTCCTCCGCATATAGATGTTTTTTCTAAGATATGTAAGAACTTCCGTGTGATGGGCGGAAAACCGCTTTATGGGACTGAGACGTTGTCGAGGCTAGAAGTTGGCTCAACGGAGTGGAGGACTTGTTGGTACCTTTGAGATAAACGATGGGAGGAAGGTTCAACCAACTGCTTGGTTAATGAAAGATGAAGCTTCATTTTGGTGGAAGGTCACGAATGGAGAACGTACATGGGAGATATGGATAGGACACACGATAAGAAAGTGGATCCAAAGAAGGCCGCTTGCTTCAACTGTGGTGAGATGCGACACTTCACTAGGTACTGCCCGAAGAAACGAGGGCAAGGGCAGAAGATAGGACCTACTTCTGGAGGGCAGGCGAACACTCTCGAGGCTAGTGGTTAGGATAGAATTAGGAAAACTTTCTGTGAGAGGTTTAATTTCTTTATCTGATTGTTGAGTTAAAACTCTTTCTGATTCTGACATTTTGATTCTGTAATTGATACTCTACACTTTAATACTAGTATTGTTTCTGATTCCGCTGTAGACTCAAACCCATAAGGGTTATGACTCATCTGCTTGTGATAAATTGGGGTTTGAGAGATATCTATGTTAGGCGTCAAGTAGGACGCATACATTCTGGGTTTAATCATGCTTAGTTTTCTAAGAATCATTTGGTAATCTGATCTGTACTAGTAGTCTGTAAATATCTGAATATCTCTGATAAGGTTAAGATTTCCAGTTTTGACATTGTCTAAAGAGGGTAATCCTCTAAGTGTCAATCTGATATTGATTTCAGTCTTTGGGGTTGATACTTAGGGGAATTATTTTCTCAACCAATGTCTAATGGGAACCAAGTCTTCGTTCTATCTGTACTCGCTTCCATTACTAGACTCTATCCTATCGATCGAGTGTTCAACTTATAGATAGGAATCCTAATGGGTGTAAACATGTGTTTGAGACATGTTATGTTTGATGGTTGCAAGTGGGTGCAAGTGGTTGCTAGTGATTACTCGTGGATGCATATACACACACTAGGCACTAGATCGGCTCAAAAACACTCTCATACTGCATATGGATGTGTGTGAATTTTTCAATTTTTGTGGATGCAGAATGATTGACTCCTCACATGGATGTTGCATTTGGACGAATGGTTATGCACTCATATAGAAATGATGTGTATCAAATAGGATTTCTTGCATACATATTTGGACTCATGACACTAACATGATTCACATTAAGGAGGTCAACTGGATCAGTGGACCGCCTGATCTTTGCATTAGATAAGGAACATATACACACACTTTTGCATATGTTCATACAACATTAGAAATCCCTAAGGACAATGGATGCCAGTGATTGATGGTTGAGTAGATGGGTGATTGGATGGTAGGACACATTCTTCTTAACTTGAAGATTTCGGGGACGAAATCCTTTAAGGAGGGGAGAATGTAACACCCCGTATTTTTTGAGAATATATAAAAAAAATGGTTAATTATGAAGAAGTTATTAAGCCTTGAAGTTTATATGCATATGAGAGAAATATATATAGATATATATAAAAATTAAAAAAATAAACATGCAAAAAAGGTTCAAAACAGCAAATTGGGAGGGGGAATAACCGAACCGACCCATTTTTGAGGTCGACCCAAGCCTCGCTGGGTCGACTAGGGGTTAATCCAGGGTGTTTGGCTGTCATCCCGTGGGCCGATTCGCTCAAATGCAGATTTTGCATTTGAATGGTTCTCATGATTCAGGGTTAATCTAATGGTCCTAAATAATTTCCTACACCTATATATACATCCCTAACCTAAACCTAAATCTCATATACAATTCTCTAGCCTCCATTGCTCTCTTTCTCTCTAAAAAAATAAATAAATCAATGGCGTCTCTACTCTGCTGAAACCTAAGCTAGGACTTGTGCTTCTTCTTCCTCCAATTCTGATTAGGATTAAAAGAGAACAGCTACAACACCTTTTTCTTTTACAATCCAACCAAGGCAAGTGCAGTTATTTTCCGATATAAACGTTAATTCTGATTGTGACATGAATTATAAATCTGAATCTGAGGTTATATCTGTTCTGTTTGGATCTATCTTATTTTGTATCTCTTTCCTCTTTCTGTTCTATAGCCAGGCTACCACGAGCCTGTGCCTAATCTCATAAGAGATTAACGTATGCACGCAAATTTTGGGACAAATAATGAATGATGCGAAATTTGACAAGACTGAATTGAACGTATGACTTTAGATCTGAGGCATAAAATATATTGACATATGACTTGGGATTGGATGCATGAATTTGACTGTAAACATATAATTTATATATGTTGTATGCATAGTGTACGTTGTAATCTAGATCTGTAACTAATTAGAGAAATGAACATATGTTATTTAGACCTGTAATTAATTAGAAAAATAAGCATATTTTGTAAACTAGTTTTAGACCTATGCATATACTGTGATAAAAGAAGAGGAACCATTGTAAGATTACATATGATTTGAGACTTTGGACAAAATGCATATAAAAGTCAAGATCTAATTTTTAGAAGATATGATTTAAAGATTTAGATTGTTGGGTATAGTTTGCATAATGATTCATGACTTAAAAAGAAGAAGATATGGAAACTTAGGTGTAAAGACTTACATTAATTAGGATATCTATTATTGTGATTACACCTAAATAGGGATTTTTGGATATATGGCATGCATTGAAATTAATGGTTATATTTGGAATAATTTATATGTGAATCTGCTGTAAAATGCTACTTTAACAAAAATTGGAACATATGTTATATGGTAAATTATGTCCATATTCTGCGCTATGTAAATTTATGCAAACATGGAATATATGTTCATATTGTGAATCATGACAATTATGTAGGCATATGAATTTAGGCCTAATTTATGATTAGGCAAGGCATGTAAATAGAACCTTTAGAAATATTAAATCTGCTAAATCTGCTAATTTGCTAAACTGCTAGTTCTGTTATATGGCCTAGACTGCTATTTAGATTGAAATGCCTAATCTGTTAAATTTGTCTGTTGAGATGCCTAATCTGTTATGTGCTAAAATCTGCTAAGTTGCTTAATCTGCTAAATCCGTTAAGTCGCCTAATCTGAAAAATCTGTTATATGTTAAATCTGTTACCTGCTATATCTGTTGTTTTGATATAATTAGTCTGTTATTGGCGTAATTTGAATTGACTATAGTAATGAATAATTGACATGTATATTAGGCATAGGCATAAATGCTAAACTATTAATTAATTGACCGCAAAGATAAACATGGCTAACTCGAGGTTAGAATGAGTTTGCAGCGTAAACCTGCCCGGAACCGCCCGACACATCCAGTGGCCGCAAACAATAGGTTCTAATGTGAGAAGTTAGTCATAACATGCGCAAGACACGAGGTTAGGTCTGGCTTGTGGCAGAAGTCTGCCCGGAACCGCCCGGCATATCCAGCGGCCACAAGCTACCGACCTAATGTGAGAGGTCTGTGCATTAATAATTAATTAATGCAAATCTAAGATAAGAATGACGTCTAAAACGTATTGGGGAAAATAGGGTTAAACCAACGGGATTAATAGGTGTAGTAAAACCCGTCCATGAATCTGTAGGCCCAATACAAAGTTAGACAAATCTGAAAAATCTGTACATCTGACCCGTTAGTCTGAAAACTTGTTAACTTAATTTGTGAACTAGTAAATTTGAATTCTGTATGTCTGAACTTGTAAACAAGTTAATCTGAAATCTGTTAGTCTGGGGACACAAGGTTAGGAGGGGAATTACTTGTGTCATCTGTTGTTTGGGACCCATATTAGTCAGTAACCCTTTCTGGTATCAAAACTTTGACCCAACAGTAAGTAGGGTCCGGGCACGCTTACTGAACTAATTATAAGAGGTTCATTCTGATAATGGCGAGGGGTGTTGATGGTGCGTTCCAACCGGGTCATGTGCGTGCATGGATCCCGGTCTGCCTCTGAGGATGTAAGATAGGTCTGTGCCAATTGGTTGTCACTTTAGGGAGTGATACACCCTACTGTGGGGCCGACACAGGATATTTATGTATTAGGGAGCCGATCGCTTGGGGTAGGGTTTTAGGGTACACTTAGTTCTGTCTGTTTCTGTTGGTACCGTCTGTTTCTGTTGGGTGGTAACACCCGTCTGTTTCTATGTGGTACCGTCTGTTCGGGTGTTAAAGGCCCATTACTAGTGTACACCTAATTCTACATTCTGTTTCCGTAGGGATTAATCTGTTTCTGCTTCTGTCTGTTTCTGATCGGGTAGTAAAGGCCCATTATTAGTATTCTGTTTCGGTTAAAGTATTCTGTACCCGTTCCTGCTTCAATTTAGACATTAGGGTGACACCTAATTCTGCTATACTAGTATTAGTGCAAAGAAGTGTAAAGCAATAGTTTATGTCATTCTGTTCTTCTGTTATATCTGCTACACCTGTTACAGTTATCTCACATCCAGTTTTATGTTCATATCATATTATTATTATCTGTTCATATGCTGAAAGTCACTGGACTTGCCAGACTTTTTGTCTGACCCTTGTTGTTTCGCCTCCTTTCTTCCGTTTCCCCCCAGGTTATCCAAGGAGGGAATACTTTAGCTTGATCCGGATTTCTCTTTGCTTGAAGTGCTTAAAGTATGGTTGGCTCTGTATAGCTTCCGTTCCATGGGGATTATGATTTTAAACCATGCATTTTGAAGGCTTTTGTACAAGACTGATATTTTGTACTTGAATTCCGAGATTTGAAAGGATGTAACCATATTAATTTCTGTTTCCGCTGTAATAAAGTTAAAAATTTTCAAGTACTGTTTTATCTGTCTTGTAAGTTTCTGTTCTGTTTACTAAAATGCTCCACCAAAGTTAAGGCATTCCCTTTGTGAGTGACCTTAACGGAGGTGGGGTGTTACACTAATCAGCGAATGGAAAGTGATTAAAGTGAAAAGTGTGGAATTGGTTCGAAACAAATTGGGAATGAGCTTATATATGTTGAACACTGTTGATTCAAACTATAAATGAATTAATTCAAACTATAAATGAATTGACTCAAACTATAAGTGAATGGAGAGGCTGAATTACTTAGAGAATTAATCAGTGGGATTGAATGGGGTGAAATCAAAATAGCCGTATGGTTTTGAAATAAATTGGAGTGCAGGTGTACGTATATTAGACAGGTAAGGGATGAAGAATATGAAGAGAGTATGAAGGTTATAATTTAAGTGCCGACAAAAAGGTACATGTTTAATTTCCATATGAGGTTTTATGCGCCGAATCGGCAAGCCGCTTGGCTTTTTGATTTTCTTTTTGAATGGAAAGGGCCTAGGGAGGCGAGTTGGGATTTGAACTATTGACTGGTACAAAGGAGGTGCTGGCGAAATTTTCCGGAAATTTAAGGAGTTAGAATATTTTTAAGAAATTTTGATAATAGAAATCGATATAACGATATATATAGAATTCGCTAAGAAATGAATTTAATATAAAATATTAGAAAGGGTCAGTGATTGTGAAATTCTTTGATGGATGTTTATTTTTTTCCTTTAATAGTTAAATCACCGACTATCAATGATTTTTGACCATCGTTGTCAATACAGAGAGACCGGTTGGATTTAATATCCGAAAACCACTACGTGTAGGCATAGACGTTGCGAATTAAATTATACTGAAAATAATCGAAGACGAAGTGAAATGCAAGAGCTGTTATGTTTGTCCAGTCCCAGGACAACTTGTATGGACGAATGTCTGACAAAGTATTCCTAACGGTCACATAAGATGATCTTTTCAAGATATTACGTCTGGTGGCGGAGAAATTCGTTTCTCTTAGCTTTTATACCCGTAATATTTTTGGAAGATCAACTAGTTATTTGACGGGTTTGACGATGTGCTATTCAAAGTGTATGGTGGCCAGATGTTCTAAAAGATAGACGTAGCCTCAAGCTTCACGACTGGGAAATGACAAAAATCTGGCAGGCAGCATGGCTATGTGGGTCGCTCCCATTAGGGTGTATCATCACCTATCTAGAGAAATTCCATTTGCTTCTTTAATCTATTTCGATGCTGTCCCTTTTTGGGAAAGGGTGGTTTGAGCCCAACCGTTGGTGATATACATTTGATACACTCAAGCGAAATGAGTGGTCGGTCATGTGTGGGCCGGGTTGCAAGGCGTTCTTATTGAACCCAGTGTGTTCCCCTCTAGATATACACTATCGACAGGTGCTCCCATACCTTGTCATAGTTGGAATCCAATCTCTAATAAGCGCCCTGCGGTTTTTGATTTTATACTATATATGTAGAGCGTGAGATGCAAGCGTTCTACTATTTGGTTGTTTGTTTGATTAGACATTATTATAATATCACTTGATTTTGATATCAAAAATGTTTTGGGTTATAGTAAGGTAAAAACCGTCCGTGTTAATGTGTGGGCCTGTCTTACTATTATCTTTTTCTTTCAAAAGTTTTTTTTTCAAAGTTAAACAATATGGTTGGAGTTTACTCACACCAGTCCCATGACTGACCCAAAGTTTATTTTGTTTATTTTTTTCCTAAATTCTTGGGTGCCCAAATTTGTACGGGAAGTCAAGTGTTTCAGGCTTTACAGATACACTTGGAGGAGCTTGAAGCAGGAGGCTTCACTGTTAGTTATTTAGAATTATTTCCGCTGTGTTGTGTATGTGTTGATCTCTGATAATGGTATGTGTATATGATACAAAATTTTGTAGTTCAAAGTTATGTTATATATTATATTTTATTCGTTCCACTGTGAGATTCTGTTTTTGTTATTTCTGTTCTTCTTCTGTCTTATTCTTCTTTAACCCATAATGTCTCGTATTTCTATATTATTTGGGTTGGACGTGTGTTGTTTTAGTCAGCTCAGATAGTATGGATTCGCGGGTCGTTACAGTTGGTATCGGAGCTTAGGTTGAGCGAACACCTAGGATTTGGTGGGGGTTTACTCATTAGAGATGGGGCTAGTAGTACCCTAGAATGGGTTGAGTGTATATATATGAGAGAGCGTATTTGTAGATTTGTATAAAATTGTTTATATTGTATTGATTGATCTGTCGAGTGGTATATAAATTTCAAGTCGACGCGTTTAGCTGACGTGACCGATAGGGATTTATAAACACTTGAACAGAGTAATTTGACACAATATGTTTTGAAAGCTGGGTAAATGAAATAATTTTACCTAAATCTATTTTTTATATGAAAGAAATAATTTTCTGATAAAAGTTATAATATATGGATGTGTTGGTTGAGATTATAATCAAATTGAATTATAAAAACTGAAATGGTTATATATTACCAAATAGAACTTGTATAGACAAATGAGATGAATCAAAATTGGATTGAAATCTAGAATTGGAATTTAAATCCCGGATGTTTGGAAAATATTTTTCCAAAGTATATTAGAATAATATAGCTTTTTTAGAAGGATTTTTAAATAAAAATTATTTTGAATGGATTTTGTAAAATGATAAAGCACTGAACTCACTTCAGTGTCTGGAAAATAACTCCGAAGATGATTGCGACATCATCGGTGTTCAATTTTCGAGTTTCTAAGTGATGGATTGCTGCCATAGTAAGATTTCCAAGGAATTTATTCTGGGAAAAAGGGCTATTTGAAAATTAAAATATTTTAAATTTGAGATGAGTATAAATATATGTATATATTTATGAGATTTCCAAGAGATTTGAAATAAAAACCGGGTATTTGAGTTCTTGAATTTAAAATTTAACTTATTTAAGTTAAATAAATTGAATTGGCAAAATTAAAGCTGAAGAATTGATTCGAAATAAATTAAAAGCCAGGAAAGGATAATTGGTTATTATATTAACCAGATGATGCCAAAGACGAGTCTAATTTTTTTTGTTTATTGTAAACGAAACAAATAAAATCGATTTGAATCAATTTAAATAGATTTGAATGCATATGGAGGAAATATGAATTGAATGTGAATAAATTAATTGTGATTCATTTAAATTAAATGAATGTAAGTATATGGTAAGTAATTCGGATGAAAGGAGTGTATACGAAAGATAGGAACTTGTATTAGCATTTACGTGCTAAATATACACGATATGACTTAATTACTAAAGAATTCATGAGTATAATTATCGAAATGAATGAAAGTTATTCAAGTTGCACATAGATAAGTCATACATGTTTAAATTGAGTGAGTATAGGTACATGGAGCTGCCCGACTTAGTTTTGGATGTGGGGATTGCGAATATGCTAAGCACGCTTGTTTAGATAACGCTAATATAAGGCACGCCTACGCAAAAATATCGAATTATGATATATAAACTGTTTTTCGATCAATATGGGCCGATGTATACTTTTCTCTCTCTTTTGGTATTGCAAAAGCTCCTCCGTACAAGGGAGACTCTACCAAAATTTTTCCAAAATTTAGGAAGTTATAATTTTTTTTAGAAGTTTTAAAAATGTTCGAAAAGGTAAAAGAGTTGATTTTCAAATTGAATCCAATTTGAAGGTTTTTGAATAAAAAATAGGAAATTAAATATTTCCATGAAAACTTAAATTGTATGGGACTTGAGTTATGGTATATGAAATACCGAGTTATAACAAAGTGGGCATTTTGGAAAGTTAACGGGTCGGTAGCATTTCTTCTACCTTAGTAATTTCGGGACAAATTCTTTTAAGGGGAAGGAATGTAACATCCCGAATTTTAGTTGAGTAATTTGGATATTTAAATTTTATTTTAAATGTTGATTTAGAGTAATAAATGGATTTTTATTTAGCTTATCGATTTAATAAATCAATATATGATTTAATATCGAACATATGGAATAACCGTATACGACAAACGACAATAACTGAATGTTGCGTAAAAATTTAATCAAAATGGTTTAGTCGATTTATATAAATTATATATTGAATTAGAACGGTACTAACAATTTATTATCGATAAATTTAATTATTTGAAATCGATTTATATTTTAAATCGAATTTAATTTAAATCGTTAATTTAATTTGTTATCTATTTTATACAGTCGAGTTAAATTTCAGAATTTGTTCCATTGAGTTTAGAATAACGTTATAACAGGTAAATGTTGATCGTAACATAAAATAGTGGTTCTAGATGTGTGAGTTAAGGACCACGAGATATTTTTGAAATATTATATATAATAAAATCAAATACATCAGCTGACCTCTTTCTACTTTCACGAGCGCCACCCTAAAATTTCTAAATCAAGCAGACCTAAGTTTTCTCGAGCAGGAATATGTGTCTCCCACCTTTAATATCGAGGAGACAGAGAGTTAATGGCGAACGTACTTCTAGTTTTACCTTTGCTTATAAAATTGCATGCAAGCCCCACTTTCCTCCCATTCCTTTCTTCCTCTTCGTTCTTTTCGTTTTCCCCCAGGCAATAAAAAAACATTTCCTTTCCCCGAATTCAAAAATCAAAATCGTTCAAGAGTGGCAATCGAATCCTTCGAGCTTCTATTTAATGCGATGGCCTTCCACTCAGGTATGACGGAATCTCAACAATCGACTTCGAGCATTAGTCAAACTAGGGCAAAGAGCTACAAGGTATCGAAGGGTTTGTTTCTACCCGGGGTCATCGCGAATCATGGTAGGGGATGGCATGCGATCTTGTGAAGTGGGTTCGAAGCTTCGGGGTTGAACCCGGAGGAATTTGGAATACGGGTTTCAGGAATTATGGCATGGCAATTTTAGGGGGAGTTTGGCAGTTGAACAAGGTGAGATTGATGGTAATTTTGGGTTTGAAATTGAGCTCGATTTACTGGGGAAGTGGAGAGTACGGATTTATGGTATAGAGTTTGGATGTCGATAATGGCCTGGTTGTTCAAATGCGTGATTGAGGTTGGGATTAGGCTCGACAATGTGAATTTAGGAAGGTGACAGTGAAGTTTAAGGTTGTTGAATGGAGAAAGATCTGAAATAATGGGAAGATGGCTGTGCGTGACAGGGAATAGTGGAGTTTCTCTTAACTGTAGAGGCTGATGGGTTATAATTTTGAAATAGTAATTGATGCGGTGAAAGGGGTAGTCCTTTGGAGGAGTTTTTCAAGACAATGAGGCTGTTGTTTTGGTAGTAGTACAGTGAAGTCAGATTGGGATATAAGGTAGGAGGAAGCTATGGCAATAACGAAAATAGCGTTCGGGTTTGCTATTGAAGGTGCAATTAGGTATATATTTTAATAAATTTAAAATACATAGAGAATTTATTTAATTGTTTAAGTAGTTAATTTTAATCAAATAAATGTTTAATAGATAATTAAATTAAATAAATCGTAGGCCCAAAGCATACTTATTCGAAAAGATCCATGGTCGTGATGAAATGGAATTCAACTGGGTATTCAGCGCAAATAAAATTAAGGTGAGTAAATCTCACTTAAAAATTTATTTTATCATTTAAAATAAATTGTTATCTGCTTGGTTGCATTTATAAATTGTTTATCTGTTTTGGTTATTATATATGTTAGTTATACCTAGGCTTGGTGATTGTGGTTATTATATATATTTGATTTCCCGCAGTACCATTAGTGGATGCCCACAGTACCATTAGCGGATGACCCTATCGCCCCACGTATATGAGTGGATGACCTTCTATATCGCGATATCCTGCCTTGAAGCAGGATTGGTATTCATTATGTGACTAACATCTGTGGATGCAGAGAAAACAGGTTGGAGGATCCAACTGGATTCCTTTAAATTTAATTATTGTTGTTTATCTATTTATATGTGTGTGGTGTGTTGAATTTGGATTAATGACTTGTGCATTTGAATGATTATATATCACTGGCCCGAGATTTATACTTAAAAATATCAAAAGGGGAGTTTTTGGATTTAAAAATGAAATTCACTTTTCGAAATGGAAATTTGAATGGATTGAGAAATATTAACTTGTTTTTAATAATAAAAACCAGTAGCTGAAATTATAAATGATGTTTATAAATGGAAGTAAATATTATCATTTGGTAATATTAGATTTTAATATTCAAGTCTGAATTTAAATAGGAAAATTTATTTTTCTGAAATGGAAATTGAATTTCAAATGGAATTTGAAATCAAGAGGCTCGTTTTAATATTTAAAACAAGAAGCGAAATTTAGAAATGATATTTTTAAATAAAGAAAAGAAAAAAAATATCCTCATTAGATAATATTTAATTTTAAATTCAATTTAAAAAGAAAAATATATTTTTCCAAAGTGGAATGGGTTTCAAATGAAATTTGAAACATAAACTTGTTGTATTTATTTAAAACAAGAAGTGTAAATTAATAAACAACGTTTATAAATGAATTTGGAAAAATATCATTGGATAATTTATAAATTTAGATTCAAGTGTGAATTTAAAAAAGGGTAAAATGAAATCGTTCAAAAGGAAACGATGGAATATATTTCCGATGTTCGAAATGTAATGGAATTGAAATAAGCTTATTTTTAGGAAAGACATTGGAATTTTATTTAGAAGAAACTTAAATTTTAAATTTTAATATTTTAAGAAGTTGACATCTCCATGTTTAAAAATACAAAATATAGATTCTATGCTTATAAAAATAAGTCATTGAAATAAAATATGTTTCAAACGAAAAATGGAATTAAACTTGAGATTAAAAACGAAAAAAAATATTCCAAATGGAAATCGAGTTTCGATAGATTATTAAAATGGAAGTTGATCCTAATAAAGAAGTTAATTTATGAACAACGTTTATAAATGTGATAGAGAAATTTTTATCGAGAAATTTGCAATAGATTTCCCAGCGTAAGAAATGGAATAGAAGGTGAATTTGAATTGAGTTTTTATTTACAAGCTTTTATCTATCTCAAGGTAAGAACGTTGTCGGTCAAGGTCTGAGAGGTAAATAAAATACTCTAACTTGAACGACTTCACTATTATCAAAAGATGATATTAGTTTGTAATGGTGAAGGATGTTGAATTTATGGATTATTTCCATAAAAAGAGATTTAATATTTGAATTCGATTATATCGTACTTTAATAAAATAATTCATGGAAATTGGACTTGAATATAGAAATTTGAGTTTTAAACTGAGTTATGGATATAGAATAAAATAATCGATAGAGTTTGAGAAATCGATTTGGATATCACGTTTATTTTAAAATATTGGATTTGAAGTTGAAATTTATAAACGAAGTTAACGTTTATATATAAATTATAATTAAAACGAACTCGCCGCAGTGCGGTACTTTGTAATTTGGCGATCCAGACTTCAATTGAGTATATAGAACTCAATATAAGTTAGAATTCGATAAAACAAGCAATGCCTGGACCGATTAAATGATTGTTTTCTAATGGAAGAGAAAAATCTTGATTCCGAATTTCAGAAAAACAGCGCCAAAATCGTTTTAAAATCGTAAGGGTTTATTTAATTAAACAAAAGGATTTTAGTGAATAAAAATCCGAATTTCCATTAGTAAAATTCGGACTTGGGTTATAAAATAAATACGTACCCAAGTAGAGCAAGTGAATTGGATTTTTAAACAAAACCAGATTTAAAATTATTAAATGGAATCGACTAATTAGAAATGGTTAATAAATAAAATTTTGAGGTTGAACTTAACTTTAGTTAAGCAAATCGAGTTTGTAAATTTAAATTCGAAAATGAATATGAAACTCGAACTAAAATGGGAATTTAACTGATTCATAAGAGGGTTAAAAGTAAATTTGAACATGATAGGTTCAAAATTAAAATGGTTTAAGTAAAGAAGCTAATTAACTAATTAGCGAATGGAAAGTGATTAAAGTGAAAAGTGTGGAATTGTTTCGAAATAAATTGGGAATGAGCTTATATATGTTAAACACTGTTGATTCATACTATAAATGAATTAATTCAAACTATAAATGAATTGATTCAAACTATAAGTGAGTGTAGCGGCTGAATTACTTAGTGAATTAATCAGTGGGATTGAATGTGGTGAAATCAAAATAGCCCTATGGTTTTTAAATAAATGGGAGTGCAGGTGTACGTATATTAGACAGGTATGGGATGAAGAATATGAAGAGAGTATGAAGGTTATAATTTAAGTGCTGACAAAAAGGTACATGTTTAATTTCC
Organism: Allium sativum; assembly: GCA_030737875.1. Taxonomy (NCBI): domain Eukaryota; kingdom Viridiplantae; phylum Streptophyta; class Magnoliopsida; order Asparagales; family Amaryllidaceae; genus Allium; species Allium sativum. The sequence goes on along the minus strand of CM060924.1, from coordinate 804,981,703 downwards.
ATATGAGGTTTTATGCGTCGAATCGGCAAGCCGCTTGGCTTTTTGATTTTCTTTTTGAATGGAAAGGGCCTAGAGAGGCGAGTTGGGATTTGAACTATTGACCGGTACAAAGGAGGTGCTGGCGAAATTTTCCGAAAATTTAAGGAGTTAGAATATTTTTAAGAAATTTTGATAATAGTAATCGATATAACGATATATATAGAATTCGCTAAGAAATGAATTAAATATAAAATATTATAAAGGGCCAGTGATTGTGAAATTGTTTGATGGATATTTATTTTTGTAATGACCCGTGTTTTCATGGTGTAATAATTAATTTATTTAATTACTTACAATGTGATTTAAGTGATTTAAATGGTCGTTTAAATTAAATAATGAGGAATATTTAATTAATATAATAATTAAATAATATATTTAATTCTGAAATAATCAGAATTGGCTGAAACGGCGGTATGGTGTGAATTGGGCAATTCAAAATATTTAATTCAGTTTAGAATGGAATTAGAATAACGAATATATTATTTGAACGACAGTTTGAATGAATAATTATATTATAATTATAATCGAGCTCGAAATGGCGCGGCAGCTCGCTATTTGGCGATTTGAATTTCAACTAGAGATACAGGGTTCGTTTTAAATCGGATTTCTGTGAAACAAGAAACGTACGGAGCTGGTGGAGTATATCTTTCTAGTGGAAGAGAAAAATCGGGATTTCGTCGGGTAGATTTTGATTTACGTCCAACTCAAATTTCAGAAAAGTCGCTATGGAATTCCTTTGAAATTCGCAACTCTTTATTTACGTTATAAAAGGATTTTCGATATATATTGAATATCGAGATATTCTGGAATTCGGGAATACCGAGTATAAATTCTGATATGATATTCTGAAGCTATACGGTATCGTATGTGAATATATATGATAATATTAATTATTAATATTTAATTTAATTATATTTAAATATATTTGTGTATTTAATTGGGTTATTTAAAGCTTTAAAAATAGCCACTTTTGTAAACGAAGTTGGAATTTGATGAAACTAATTTTGTTGGATCTGCAGCATCAAATTATTGCTAGATTCCAAGTTCTGTGATTTTTAGAGTCACTGTGTGGCCGTACGGATTTTTAGGGTGAGAAATAGTCAGTATTTCGGCGGTTAAAAATACGCTGTGTGAGCATACGAAGTCGGAATTCGACAAAACCAGTTTCGTTGGGACCGTAATGTCGAACTGTAGCTGCATGTCAAGTTTGGTGATTTTTGGATATCGTATGTGGTCACAGGGATTTTTGAGGACCGGAGAAGAGAATAAAACCGATAAAATAAAATAAACAAATCAAAAATAAAATATCCCATCCTTTTTCTTGGGATCAAAACAAGCCACGTAGACACTGTTTCCAGCCACAAACTCTACCTACCAACATAGGATTATATAAGCCATATCAATCATCACAGCAAGTTAAATTTCAAAGTAGAAAATTCAAAAGAAAATCGAAGAGAAATTTGTAAATCATAAAACGTGTATTCTTGGATTTAGTTCGGGCTGTTCTACAGATCCGTGCTGTTTTCTGGGTGCTTGATCACCCTTTTACTGTGAAGCGTGTGTGTAAGTTAGCCTAGGGCTTGGCAAATCTCGAGATTCAGGCCTCGATTCTCAAATTCGATTTCGTATTTGAGTTTGTTGCTGTGATTAGCCGCTGTTGCAAAAGTGTGTGAGATTTTCATCAAAACTTTCGTCGGTCAGAACGCTGGAGTACGCTGTCGATGGAAATCGTGTGGCGGCGTCGAACATGGTATTAAGGGTATGGGGAGAAGCAGCTTCCGACGAGGGGAAGAACGGCGGTGTTGTCGGTTGTTTTCATGGAAAAGGTTGTGAGAACGGAGGGGATGAAGTTGGCCTTGTTTGTTGAGGAACTGGAGTGTGGTTCACTGTTATGTCATCGGGGAAGATAAGGAGAGGGGATCTGGGCTATTTAGATTTTGGGGTGGGCCGGAAAACTTGTGGGTAAAGCCCATTAAATTTAGATTTTCCATGTTTTAATTATTTAAAATATACACTAACTTGAAAACCGCATAACTTTGTCATACGAGAACGAAATTCAGCGAAACGAGATCCGTTGGGATCGTATGGACGGTGGCTACCCAATGTAACTGACTGGAAGTGGATTTGGGCTCGTTTGAATTTATGGCGAAATAAATTGTTTGATTCAAATCAAACAACAGTTTATCGTTCTTAAACAATAAACTGCCAATGTGAGTTAAACTCAACAACTCTGAACAGTTATATTTTTCTAATGTATATTTAGAACTGATAATCATATGTTGATTGCCGTGTGTTGACTGTTTGATTGAACTGCTAGTCAGTTGGTTGGGATTTATATATATATATATATATAAATATATTTATATATAAATCGTTAAATATATGTTGATTCTTTTTAGCAGAATATTTCCTATTGAAATAAAATCGATGTTAATTTTATTGTTTAACATCTATGATGCAGGGAAACAGGTTGGATGGGTCCAACTGGACTCCTCAATATTTATAATACTGTTCTTTTCATGTGTTGTAATATATGATGTGATATATAATTTGTTATGGATTCTGTGTGTTAGAATGATGTTGATCATTGTTATCCGATATTTTTAATATCATAAGAAACCCTGGGATGTAAAAAGGAATATTTCAACATATATTGAAATAAAGGAATTTTATAAAATCAACTGATTTTATAAAAGGAAATAATTTGAAAATATTTATTTAGAAAATAAATAGGAGATTATAAAGGAGAATATTTATTTAGAAAATAAATAGGATAAAGGAATATTTATTTAGGAAATGAATAAAGTTAAATCGATTAGAGTAAATCAAATAGAGTAAATCGATTAGAGTAAAACATACATAGTTATTCGGGATGAGATTCCATTTAGCACGACTGCTAGCGTAATTCGCAGGGCTGCAGATAGCCTACGACGGTCGGATGTTTCCTGAGGGAATCAGGCGTAACCATTGTGATCGCTGCGATCTAGAGTTAAGCGAATGGAGTTAAATCGAATATAGTTATTCCAGATAGAGTTAAAACAAACATAGTTATTCGAATTAGAGTTAATCGAAATAGAGTTAAACAGAAATTGGAAACTGACTAGAGATTAATAAGTTGAATGGTTTCCTGAGTATCGATCTTATGTTGGTTTCGGCCTTCGGGGTTTATACTTAGGAAGTTGTTCCCTTATTAGTTTATAGTTAGAGTCTGATAGATGTGGAAGAATAGTGATACGTAATTAAGCCATGGAAATGTTTTCCAGTGTTAAAAACGTATATTTCTAAACATAGAAAATGAGGAATATATTATATGGTTGATGATTGATCGATATAATTTCCATTTGGAAATAATATCGTTGTTTGCACACGTATTTTTCTTTGATAGTTAAATCACAGACTATCAAAGTTTTTGACCATTTTAACGTTGTTAATATGGAGAGACCGATTGGATTATTATCCAAAGAACCACTCTGTATTGGCATAAGCGTTGCGAATCATATATGCCAAACATAATTGAAGACGGAGTAAAGTGCAAGGGCTGTCCTATTTACAGAATAGTGCCTTCGGTTTGTCCAGTCCAGGATGACCTGTATGGAAGAATGTCTGACAGAGTATATCTAATAGATCACGTAAGTTGATCTCTTCAAACGTGTTCACGTTTGGTGGTGGAGGAATTCGTTTCTCTTAGCTGTATACCCGTGGTATTTTTGGGGAAATCAATTTGTGATTTGGCATGTATGACGATGTGACATTCAAAGTGAATGAAGATGTGGCATGTAAAAGATAAGCGTAGCTTCTAGCCTCACATCCGGTAAATGACAGAAGTCGGGCAGGCAACATGTCTATGTAGGTTGCACCTATTAGGGTGTATAATCATCTGATCTAGAGTTTCATTTACTTCTAAAAATCTATTGTTGATGCTGTCCCATTTGGGAAACGGTTGCTGATCCCAACCGTTGGTGATATACATTCGATACACTCAAGCGAAATGAGTGGTCGGTCATGTGTTGCCGGGTTGTAAGATGTTCTTGTTGAACCCAGTGTATTCCTCTCTAGAGGTACACTAGCGAAAGGTGGTTCCATACCTTGTCATAGTTGGAAATCCATTACCCAATACGTGCTTGCGGTTTTGATTGTATACTTTATATATAGAACGTGAGATGAAAGCGTTTCTGCTAGATGATTATTATATTGTTATTGATAGACATTACTATAATATCAAAAGGTTTTTGATATAAAGATAAATTTGGATTCTCATAAGGGAAAAACCCATTCCGTTATACGGCGTGGTCTTATGTGGTATCATTTACTTGTTCAAACTGTTTTAAACTGTTTTACTCATACCAGTCCCATGACTGACCTGGAGTTTATTTTGTTTTGTTTTCCATATACTCTTGGGTGCCCAATTTTGTATGGGTAGTCAAGTAGTCGGGATTTACAGATACTTGAAGAGCTGGAGCAAGAGGCTTCAGGATCATATAGCTATTGTTTATTTCCGCTGTGTTGTAAGTGTTGTACTTTGATAATGATGTATATTCAAGTATAGATTTATATTTCAAAGTTATGTTATACATATTATATGTTATTCATTCCGCTGTGAGATTCGTGTTACTCTGATGTTGTGTTGTTCTTCTTCTATTCTAAGTTTCAATCTTATCTATTCTCTCCCTTTAATTTCTTTCATTAACCATCCGGTATTTTCGACTCTTGATGTTCGATATGTGTTATATATCGGATAATCAAGATCGCAAATTTTCGGGTCGTTACAGTTGGTATCAGAGCTTAAGGTTAAGTGAATTACCTTGGCTCCGTGGCGTGACTCAGTAGAGATGGGGTTAGTAACACCCTAGATTGAGTTGAGTGTATATATACGAGTGAACGTATTTGTTATTTGATATAAATGGTTTTATATTGAGTAGATTCATTGGTTGAGTTGTTTATGGATTCTGATCGATGGTGGGGCACCACAATATCGATAAGGGTTTCTAAACACTCGAATACGATGGGTCGACACAGTATGTTTTGAAAAGAGGGTAAATGAAATAATTTACCCAAAGTATATTCTAATATAAACAAGATATAGATATTTGAAGTATTTCGTATATTAGATGTGTTGGTCATAATTATAATCGAATAAGATTTTAAAAAGTGAAATGGTTATGTAAACAACCAATCAGAATTCAGATAAGTGTAATGAATTGAATTAAATCTGAATTTAAATCAGAATTTAAACTAAAACCTAGAAATTTGAAAAAGTGTTTGTAAATGAATTTGGATTAAATATAAGGAAAATTTAAGATCCTGGGAGATTTTAAATTGTATTCCAAGCATTTGTGAATGATATTTTGAACTGATTTCAAAATAGAAGTGTTTAGATATGGTTTTGAAAGTGATATAGTATTGAACTCACGTCGATCACTGGGGAATAACTCTGATGAGTGTGGCCACATCATCAATGTTCATTTTCGAGTTGTAAGTGACGGATTACTACCAAAGACATTGTTTTTGAATTGATTTGAGAAAAGCAAGTGTTTTGAATCCTGAAAAGGGGAGTTTGATTTTCGATATGATAAACTGTTTAAAAGCTCCTTGGGAGAGACTGTTTGAATTAAAAACAAATTTAAATAGAAATCTGTGAAACCAAGATGGAACTGAATTAAAACCAATTAACTGGAAATTGAATTGGATACGATATATCAAGTAGAATCATATTTTGAATTGTGAGATAGAATCTGAAATGATATTGGATTGATGAGTTAAGAATTTAAAAATCGAAGATGGAACTTTGATTTGAAATTGAATTTGACTTAAGTATAAGCGAATGGTTGGATTTGTGGATAGAAGCAGATTGGAATTTGATTGGGATGACCCTTGTATCTGCTGAATTGGTAACAGGTGGAAAGGATATAATGATATGTCGACAAAAAGGTACAAGTTTATATTTCTACTGGATATAAGATTTATGAGCCGAATTGGCAAGCCGCTTGGCTGTTTGATTTTCTTTTGGGTTAGAGATGGCCCAGAGAGGCGAGTTGGAGTTTGACGAATTGACCAATACAAAGGAGGTGCTGGCGAATTTTTTTGGAAAGTTAAGGCGTTAGAAAATTTTCAGGATTTTTAAAAATTTTCGTTGATAAGAATTAATTAATATTTTAATTGAAATTAAGTTGGTTCAGTTGAAACTGAAGTTAAGAAGTGAACAAATAGGTTCTAACCAGTTAATAGGGTTAATTTTCTACCTTAGCAATTTCGAGGACGAAATTATTTTAAGTGGGGAAGAATGTAATGACCCGTGTTTTCATGGTGTAATAATTAATTTATTTAATTACTTACAATGTGATTTAAGTGATTTAAATGGTCGTTTAAATTAAATAATAAGGAATATTTTATTAATATAATAATTAAATAATATATTCAATTATGAAATAATCAGAATTGGCTGAAATGGCGATATGGTGTGAATTGGGCAATTCAAAATATTTAATTCAGTTTAGAATGGAATTAGAATAACGAATATATTATTTGAACGACAGCTTGAACGTATAATTATATTATAATTATAATCGAGCTCGAAATGGCGCGGTAGTTCGCTATTCGGCGATTTGAACTTCAACTAGAGATACAGGGTTCGTTTTAAATCGGATTTCTGTGAAACAAGAAAAGTACGGAGCTGGCGGAGTATATCTTTCTAGTGGAAGAGAAAAATCGGAATTTCGTCGGGTAGATTTTGATTTACGTCCAAATCCAATTTCAGAAAAATCGCTATGGAATTCCTTTGAAATTCGCAACGCTTTATTTACGTTATAAAAGGATTTTCGATATAAATTGAATATCGAGATATTCTGGAATTCGGGAATATCAAGTATAAACTCTGATATGATATTCTAGAGCTGTACGGTATCGTATGTGAATATATACGATAATATTAATTTATTAATATTTAATTAAATTATATTTAAATATATTTGTATATTTAAATGGGTTATTTAGAGCTTTAAAAATAGCCACTTTTGCAAACGAAGTCGGAATTCAACGAAACTAATTTTGTTGGATTCGCAACATCAAATTATTGCTAGATTCCAAGTTCTGTGATTTTTAGAGTCACTGTGTGGTCGTACGGATTTTTAGAGTGAGAAACAGTCAGTATTTCGACAGTTAAATATACGCTGTGTGAGCATACGAAGTCAGAATTCGACGAAACCAGTTTCGTTGGGACCGTAATGTCGATCTGTAGCTGCATGTCCAGTTTGGTGATTTTTGTATATCGTATGTGGTTGCAAGGATTTTTAAGGACCGGAGAAGAGTATAAAATCAATAAAATAAAATAAACAAATCAAAAATAAAATAGCCCACCCTTTTTCTTAGGATCAAAACAAGCCGCACAGACACTGTTTCCAACCACATACTCTACCTACCAACATAGGCTTATATAAGCCGTATAAACCATCACAGTAAGTAAAATTTCAAAGTAGAAAATTCAAAAGAAAATCGAAGAGAAATATGTAAATCATAAAACGTGTATTCTTGGATTCACTTCGAGCAGTTCTACAGATCCGTGCTGTTTTCTGGGTGCTCGATCACCCTTTACTATGAAGCGTGTATGTAAGTTAGCCTAGGGCTTGGCAAATCTCGAGATTCAGGCCTCGATTCTTGAATTCGATTTCGTATTTGAGTTTGTTGCTGTGATTAGCCACTATTTCCAAAGTGTGTGATATTTTCATCAAAACTTTTGTCGGTCAGAATGCGGGAGTACGCTGTCGACGGAAACCGTGTCGCGGCATCGAATAGGGTATGAAGGGTATGGGGAGAAGCAACTTCCGACGAGGTGAAGAACGATGGTGGTGTCGGTTATTTTCATGGAAAAGGTTGTGAGAACGGAGGGGATGAAGTCGGCCTTGTTTGTTGAGGAACAGGAGTGTGGTTCACTGTTATGTCATCGGGGAAGATAAGGAGAGGGGATCTGGGCTGTTTAGATTTTGGGGGTGGGCCGGAAAACTTGTGGGTAAAGCCCATTAAATTTAGATTTTCCATGTTTTAATTATTTAAAATATACACTAACTTGAAAACCGCATAACTTTGTCATACGAGAACGAAATTCAGCGAAACGAGATCCGTTGGGATCGTATGGACGGTGGCTACCCAATGTAACTGACTGGAAGTGGATTGGGGATGTTTGAATTTATGGCGAAATAAATTGTTTGATTCAAATCAAACAACAGTTTATCGTTCTTTAACGATGAACTGCCAATGTGAGTAAAACTCAACAACTTTGAACAATTATATTTTTCTAATGTATATTTAGAACTGATAATCATATGTTGATTGTCGTGTGTTGACTGTTTGATTGAACTGCTAGTCAGTTGGTTGGGATTTATATATATATATATATAAATATATTTATATATATATATATATAAATATATTTATATATATATATATAAATATATTTATATATATAAATATATTTATATATAAATCGTTAAATATATGTTGATTCTGTTTAGCAGAATATTTCATATTGAAATAAAATCGATGTTAATTTTATTGTTTCACATCTGTGATGCAGGGAAACAGGTTGGAGGGGTCCAACTGGACTCCTCAATATTTATAATACTGTTATGTTCATGTATTGTAATATATGATGTGATATATAATCTGTTATGGATTATGTGTGTTACAATGATGTTGATCATTGTTATCCGATATTTTTAATATCATAAGAAACCCTGGGATGTAAAAAGGAATATTTCAACGTATATTGAAATAAAGGAATTTTATAAAATCAACCGATTTTATAAAAGGAATTAATTTGAAAATATTTATTTAGAAAATAAATAGGAGATTATAAAGGAGAATATTTATTTAGAAAATAAATAGGATAAAGGAATATTTATTTAGGAAATGAATAAAGTTAAATCGATTAGAGTAAATCAAATAGAGTAAATCGATTAGAGTAAAACATACATAGTTATTCGGGATGAGATGCCATTTAGCACGACTGCTAGCGTAATTCGCAGGGCTGCAGATAGCCTACGGCGGTCGGATGTTTCCTGAGGGAATCAGGCGTAACCATTGTGATCGCTGCGATCTAGAGTTAAGTGAATGGAGTTAAATCGAATATAGTTATTCCAGATAGAGTTAAAACGGACATAGTTATTCGAATTAGAGTTAATCGAAATAGAGTTAAACAGAAATTGGAAACTGACTAGAGATTAATAAGTTGAATGGTTTCCTGAGTATCGATCTGATGTTGGTTTCGGCCTTCGGGGTTTATACTTAGGAAGTTGTTCTCTTGTTAGTTTATAGTTAGAGTCTGATAGATGTGGAAGAATAGTGATACGTAATTAAGCCATGGAAATGTTTTCTAGTGTTAATAACGTATATTTTCTAAACATAGAAAATGAGGAATATATTATATGGTTGATGATTGATCGATATAATTTCCATTTGGAAATAATATCGTTGTTTGGACACGTATTTTTCTTTGATAGTTAAATCACAGACTATCAAAGTTTTCAACCATTTTAATGTTGTTAATATGGAGAGACCGGTTGGATTAATATCCAAAGAACCACTCTGTATTGGCATAAGCGTTGCGAATCATATATGCCAAACATAATTGAAGACGGAGTAAAGTGCAAGGGCTGTCCTGTTTACAGAATAGTGCCTTCGGTTTGTCCAGTCCCAAGACGACCTGTATGGAAGAATGTCTGGCAGAGTATATCTAATAGATCGCGTAAGTTGATCTCTTCAAATGTATTCACGTTTGGTGGTGGAGGAATTCGTTTCTCTTAGCTGTATACCCATGGTATTTTTGGGGAAATCAATTTGTGATTTGGCGGGTATGACGATGTGACATTCAAAGTGAATGAAGATGTGGCATGTAAAAGATAAGCGTAGCTTCTAACCTCACATCCGGTAAATGACAGAGTTCGGGAAGACAGCATGGCTATGTAGGTCGCATCTATTAGGGTGTATAATCATCTGATCTAGAGTTTCATTTACTTCTAAAAATCTATTGTTGATGCTGTCCCATTCGGGAAACGGTTGCTGATCCCAACCGTTGGTGATATACATTCGATACACTCAAGCGAAATGAGTGGTCAGTCTTGTGTGGCCGGGCTGCAAGATGTTCTTGTTGAACCCAGTGTATTCCTCTCTAGAGGTACACTAGCGAAAGGTGGTTCCATACTTTGTCATAGTTGGAAATCCATTACCCAATACGTGCTTGCCCGTTTCGATTGTATACTATATATATAGAACGTGAGATGAAAGCGTTTCTGCTAGATGATTATTATATTGTGGTTGATAGACATTATTATAATATCAAAAGTTTTTTGATATAAAGATAAATTTGGATTCTCATAAGGGAAAAACCCGTTCCGTTATACGACGTGGTCTTATGAGGTATCATTTACTTGTTCAAACTGTTTTAAACTGTTTTACTCATACCAGTCCCATGACTGACCCGGAGTTTATTTTGTTTTGTTTTCCCTAAACTCTTAGGTGCCCAATTTTGTATGGGCAGTCAAGTAGTCGGGATTTACAAATACTTGAAGAGTTGGAGCAGGAGGCTTCAGGATCATATAACTATTGTTTATTTCCGCTGTGTCGTAAGTGCTGTACTTTGATAATGATGTATATTCAAGTACAAATTTATATTTCAAAGTTATGTTATACATATTATATGTTATTCATTCCCCTGTGAGATTGTTGTTACTCTGATGTTGTGTTCTTCTTCTACTTCTATTATAAGTTTCTATCTTATCTATTCTCACCCTCTAATTTCTTTCATTAACCATCCAGTATTTTCGACTCTTGATGTTCGATATGTGTTGTATATCGGATAATCAAGATCGCAAATTTTCGGGTCGTTACAATTTTTTTTTCGTTTGATAGTTAAATCACCGACTTTCAATGATTTTTGACCATCGTTGTCAATACGGAGAGACGGGTTGGATTTAATATCCGAAAACCACTCCGTATAGGCATAGACGTTGCGAATTTAACTATACTGAAGATAATCGAAGACGGAGTGAAATGCAAGAGCTTTTATGTTTTTCCAGTCCCAGGACCACTTGTATGGACGAATGTCTGACAGAGTATTCCTAACGGTCACATAAGACGATCTTTTCAAGATATTACATCTGGTGACGGAGAAATTCGTTTCTCTTAGCTTTTATACCCATAATATTTTTGGAAGATCAACTAGTGATTTGACGGGTTTGACGATGTGCCATTCAAAGTGTATGGTAGCCAGATGTTCTAAAAGATTGACGTAGCCTCAAGCTTTACAACCGGGAAATGACAAAAATCGGGCAGGCAGCATGGCTATGTGGGTCGCTCCAATTAGGGTGTATAATCACCTATCTGGAGAAATTCCATTTTCTTCTTTAATCTATTTCGATGTTGTCCCTTTTCGGGAAACGGTGGTTTGAGCCCAATCGTTGGTGATATACATTCGATACACTCAAGCGAAATGAATGGTCGGTCATGTGTGGGCCGGGTTGCAAGACATTCTTGTTGAACCCAGTGTGTTCCTATCTAGAGATACACTATCGACAGGTGGTCCCATACCTTGTCATAGTTGGAATCCATTCTCCAATAAGTTCCCTGCGGTTTTCATTTTTATACTATATATGTAGAGCGTGAGATGCAAGCGTTCTACTATTTGGTTATTTATTTGATTAGACATTATTATAATATCACTGGATTTTTATATCAAAAATGTTTTGGGTTATAGTAAGGTGAAAACCGTCCGTGTTTATGTGTGGGCCGGTCATACTATTATCCTTTTCTTTCAAAAGGTTTTTTTTCAAAGTTAAACAATATGGTTGGAGTTTACTCACACCAGTCCCATGACTGACCCAGAGTTTATTTTGTTTTTTTCCTAAACTCTTGGGTGCCCAAATTTGTATGGGAAGTCAAGTGTTTCAGGCTTTACAGATACACTTGGAGGAGTTTGAAGCAGGAGGCTTCACTGTTAGTTATTTAGAATGATTTCCTCTGTGTTTTGTATTTGTTGATCTCTGATAATGGTATGTGTATATGATACAATTTTTTTTATTTCAAAGTTATGTTATATATTATATTTTATTCGTTCCGCTGTGAGATTCTGTTTTTGTTATTTCTGTTCTTCTGCTGTCTTATTCTTCTTTAACCCATAATGTCTCGTATTTCTGTGTTATTTGGGTTGGACATGTGTTGTTTTAGTCAGCTCTGATAGTATGGATTCACGGGTCGTTACAGTTTTCTAAATTGTTTTGAAGGAATTTATATTATGGTCAAAAATAGAGTTTGTCAAAATAAATTCCGGAACGTTCTAGGATGACAGAGAGGATAGTTAGGCTTGAGTTTGGAAAATATAGTTTCCTGCTCTCCCTGGCTATCCCTAGCTGATCCGACGGACGAGATGGTTAATTCAAAATTTAATTTGAAATTTAATTTGAAACTATTTGAATTTAAAGTAGAATTTATCATATTTTTGTTAAAAACTTCAAACGCTTATAGCTTTTGCATCTTAAAACAGATTTCCACGAAATGAAAAACGTTTGATTTTCATCAACAAGAGCTTTCAAATGAGTGAAAGCAGATTTTAATTTCAACTTATAATTTTCAATTTATGTTTAAGATAATTTAGAAAAGGTCGCTATAAATGGAGTTAGTTAACTGTAATTATAAAATGGCTGCTATAAATTATTTAAAAATATGGAAAAAAATTGTTAAATCATAATTAATTATTTAAAAATGATTTATGGTGAAATCATGTAGTTTTGGATAACACAAAAGTCATTTTACTTAAACTAGCCAATATTAGTATTTTGAAACTCTTTGAAACGCTTTTGTAATGTAGTTTGTTAAATATTGAGTTTTAAGTGATCTAGCTTTATAAATCTTTTCCAAACCTTAGTATATGATTTCTAACAAGTAATAAAGTATTTTGAACTATAATTTGAGTTTGCAAACATGAAGTATGAGTTGAGACTTGATTTGGTCCTATATACCCACATGGTTTTAAAGTTGCGTTTATTATTTGGAAAGTCCGGGATTGGATTTATGTCTGAAAACCATTCCAAGTAATAATACGACGTTGTGGAGAAATTGAAGGCATTGAAGACGATATTAAAGACCGGGACCTTTCATATCGTAAGGATGACTTGCTGAATGTCTAAAATGGGTAGCTCGCATTTGCAAATGGATTTTATATCAGCTAAGTGGCAAGAAGCCCGAACGTATGTGAAGGAATTCTGGATTATGGTTTTGTTCAGACCCAGAATGGACTTGTATGGATTGTGTGTCTGACATTGTAATTGACTGCGTAGAACTGATCTCTGTTAAATATATATCTATTATGTGGCAGAGAATTTATTCTCTTGCTTAACACCCTTCTCTAAGACGTATGAGCTTAAAGGTTATATATTGATAGAAATCAGTGATGCGTTGCGAATAGACAATGTGGCATAATTAAGTTATGTGGTGAGCTACGGATGATCAAAGCATGGCTTGTTTAAGCGTAGCTTTGTGTATATCGTGACCTCAACAAGCCTCACAATCCAGTAAATGGTTAAAACAGGAAAGATGCAGTGAGGTTAAGGGTAGTCATTTCCTTCTAGATAAAAGGTGTACTATGGTATGGAGCCCAGGTATTAACCTATGTGGATAACTTCTATTTTATATGGATGTTGATGTTGCGAGGCCTCGGTTCAAAGGTTGGTAACGACCGAGAAGTGATATACTTAGGCATGCTCTAAGTTACCCAGTTAAGGGGTAACCCGGCCTCGTGTTGGAAGAGAGCCCGATTTGGTTCTTGGGGCGTTCCTCTAGAGGCGTACCCATCGGTTCGGTAAGGAAGTTCCTTTGCCTAGTCATTTGTTGTAAATTCATTATCCACTACGAGCTTTCATGATTTCATTTGTATAGCCTCCTGGTTACTAGTAGGAATATGTTAACATAGTGGGATGGACCATTGTGTTGGCTAAGACTGATAAATTTATTTGCGAAATTGTTTTCACACTATGCACTAACAATAATATGGAAAATGGTTTCCGCGTATCAAACATGTTTGACTATCATAAGGAGAAACCTCGCCCATGTGTGCGTTTATCTTGTGCGTGTGCCGTGAGACCTTATGTTAGTTTCGTTTTCTAAAAAGCATTGCGAATTTTATTGCACATAACAAATGTATATTAAGTTCTCACACTAGTCCCATGACTGACCTGGAGTTTATTTGTTTTCCCACAAAATTCTGGGTGCCTATAATTTTCCACACGAGCTGCCTAGTGTCAGGGTTAGTAGCTGCGTTTGGAGCATACATTTTGGAGCCTTTTTCTAGAGTGTCTTTGCTTTGGTGGAGTTGCTATTGTCGAGGAGTATCTTTAGCTGTTTTCGTGGAGCGTTTGGTTTTTGTGGGCATCAGTGATTTGGAGCTATTCAGGTGAAGATGAAGTATGGTTTTGGATTCACCTTGATTATTTGTTTCCGCTGCTTCTACGATATATTGTTACTGTAAATAGTGCCGCACCTTGATGTTGAATACGTTGTAAACTCTGATATAATCTCATGTCATATAAATGAGAAGTTGTTTTATTTCATTGTGATTGTTCTAATGTGTTATATTCCTAGACAACTAGGAATCCGACATTTGAATACGAATGTTGATTTTCGAAGGTCAAAATTCTGGGTCATCACATGTATGGAAGTATTATAATCACAATAAACATAATTATCATGCTTCTAAGAATATATGAACTTATAGAAATTTATGCTTGGTTGCATGTGTGTCTGGGAAATTTTATGTAATGAACTTGGTCATATAACTATATTGGTTTAACACATACTAATATGCACATTGATTTGCTCTTTGTAATTGAATCTGGTTATGTATTATCATTTCTGGTTAATTTTCGTGTGTTCAGAATATATAGATTACACAAAAAATGTTGAGATATTTTTTGCTATTGGTCTTGTTGTTCAAAAATAATTATAATTTAGCGTCAGTTTTTCGTACGAGTAGTGTCAGTTTCAAGTATGTGAAACTTTAGTATTCGTTTATGCATGATTTTAATATTAGTTCATGTATTACAAATTAAGGTATTGATTTTTACATGCTTATAATATCAGTTTCAGATATAAATAATTACGATATCATTTTTCCTTTGCTACTAGTATCATTTTTATATGATAATTTTATTTCGTTTATAGTTTTTAGGTGATTGCATGTTGAGTTGTCTTGTGCAAAACTATGAGTTTAGATAACAATATATTATTTTGAATTTGTTACAGTGAAACAAAACCAAATATGAATTCGAATGAAAAAGGTACTGAACATGAGTTTGGATTGCTTCAACATCAATTTTGTCATATGTGGAAGTGAACAAAATAATCATATATAAAGCATCACATTATTCCAAACAGTTACAGGGTATCCGTAACGACTGCCCTACACCATTGCTGCTCATATTACCTAATACTATGTCCTATGGTACCCGGTCTATAACGGTGGTTAGAGGAAAGAAATCGAAAGAAAAAAGGAATAAGGAAAGGAAAAGAAGAAAATAAAAGAGAGAAGAAAGGAAGAAAGAAAAAAAAACACAGATACAGTTGTACATCTTAAAGCACATCAGATAAAATATGATAACAATCATATGTATAAAACAAAGGAGACCATATTAACTATATAACCAGAGTAATGGCTCATGTAGTCACATAAAAACAGAGTTTATATAAGAGGTAAATAATATTGGAGAATGGGGTTTTGATGACAACAACCTTATTTCAATTATCATTATTAATTGATTATAAAGTATATACTAACATCTCTATCTAGAATATGTGTGTGTGTGTATGCAGGATTTGTTTACATGACTTAAATATTGAAGATTGTACAGTTTTTAGAGTTCTAAGAGATTCAGGATTCAGAAGAGATTCAAGATTCATGATTTATCAAGTTATCAAGATATCAAGAATTCAAGAGTTCAAAAAAAATATAGCAAATGAGTCTAGTTTATATGTAAAGCTCTGAATTGCACTCCAGGTTCAAATTCTGATTTTCAAATTTCAAATCTTGATTTTCAAATTTCAAATCTTGATTTCAAATTATTTTTCTAATTTTTTTTGAACTATTATCCAACTTATGATTTCAAACATATATGTTTATAAAGTATTAATATATATAAGTCTATAATATATATAATTTTTATAGTTTTAAAACTTATAACTTTATAAATATGTTTATAAAATATATTGTTATGTTTCCATATGATTTTACACTTTAGAATATTCATTTAAATTACTATGTTTTGACTTAAGAATTTCCAGGAATAATATATATGTTTAAGCACTTGAAAAATAGTTTTAAAAATCGAAATACTACACATGTGTCAACATACATTTATGGCTATGTCGACATACAACTGTCATAATTTCAATTTTCAAAGGAAGTGTCTTTTCACTATTTGTAACGTTTCTGAAACATTGCAACTATTGAGACACTATAAATAGGGGCTGATTTCAAATTTTATTATTAATTATTATCCTCCGTCTTCACCCCTTTACATACCACAATCAATATACATCATTTTCTTGATTTCTACACTTATACTTTGCCGATTTCTACTCAGATTATGTCAAACCTCTTCTCTTCTCAATCTATATCAAATAGTCTCTGAATTGAAGTGCTATTGAAGAGTTATTGTAACATCCCAGATTTTTGAACATTAATAACGAATATTTAAATCTGTTTTAGATATTGATTTGATAATATTAATGGATTTTTGTATTGAATTTACTTAATAAAACAGAGTTTGAACATTTAAATTTATAAATTAATTAAATCGAGCTCAAAACGGCGTGATAGTTCGTAATATTGAGTTTTGAACTTCAATTGAATATACAGGATCTGATATAAGTCGGAATTCTTTGAAATAAGAACCGCCTGAATCTATTTGATTATATTTTTCTTATGAAAGAGAAAAATCGAGATTTCATCGTATGGATCGCAAGTTATGTCCAAATCAAATATTAAAATAGTCGCTATGGAATCTATAACAACCCGCATTTTTCAGCGATATAATTTATTTATTTATTTATTTAAATAATGGTTTGGTTATTTAAAATGTCCAGAATTAAATAATAGTGAATATTTAATTTAAATAAATAATATAATAATATATTTAATTTCTGAAATAGTCAGAAATAGTGGAATTCACAAAATGGTGTGAATTGGATCATAGGTGATATTTAATTCAGTTTAGAATTGAATTTGAATGACGAATATATTATATAAACGACAGTTGAACGTATAAATTATAATATAATTAAAATCGAGCTCGAAATGGCGCTGCAATTCATAATTTGGCGATTTGAACTTTGGCTGAATGTACAGGGTCCATTTTAAATCGGATTTCTGTGAAACAAGAAACGTTAGGAGCTGGTGAAGTATATTTTTCTAATGGAAGAGAAAAATCGGGATTTCGTCGTGTAGATTTTTATTTGTGTCCAAATCAAATTTTAGAAAAGTCGCTATGGAATTCCTTTATAATTTATATCGATTTATTTATATTTCAAATATAAATCGAATATTGATGCAACACTGGATTTGAAATATCGAGTTATAAATCCCAGTGGAACAGTATAATATTCTGTTGTGGATATATACGATAATATTTATTTTTAAATATTAAATTTAAATGTTTTTAAATATATTTATATATTTAAATGTGTTATTTAGAGCTTTAAAAATAGCCACTTTTGCAAACGAAGTCGGAATTCGATGAAACTAATTTTGTTAGATCCGCAACATCAAATTATTGCTAGATATCATGTTTCGTGATTTTTGAAGTCAGTATGTGGCCGTATGGGATTTTAATGTGAAAATAGTCGATATTTTGACGGTTAAAAATACGCTGTGTGAGCAAACGGAGTCGGAATTCGACGAAACCAGTTTCGTTAGGACCGTAATGTCGAACTGTAGCTGCATGTCCAGTTTCGTGATTTTTGGGTAGCGTATGTGATCACAGGAATTTTAGAGGACAAATACAAACAGCGATTGCTTAAAATAAAATAGAATAATCGATTAAAAAATATATTATTTCTATCCTATATAATACCTTTAACTTCTCTAAACCTAATTCCCCTCATTCACAAGTCAAAGGAAATCCGTTGTTAGATCGAAATTTGGACCTAACACCCAAATTGTTATAAACTGTAGAGAATTCTAAATGAGGAACAAGGAAAAAGAAAATAACACTCAGAATTTATAGTGGTTCGGCGTTAACGAGCCTACGTCCACTTTATATCTTATTGATTATGCTTTAAAAGCTAGTACAACAGTAATTTCTCTCAATATTTCAGTGGTTTGACAACAATGGCGGATTCAGTACTCGCTATTGCCAAAAGGATCCCGAAAAATGCCAAGATCTGGGCTATTTATAGCTGATTTTCTCATGCGGATCGCGGACATGTGGCACGAATCCCGAGTTCATCGGGTCGCATCGCCACCATTGAAGAAATAGTCAAACTAGCCGTTGTGAACAGGTGTCATGATTTGCTTGAAAATCGGATCGTGCAGATGGGGAGAATTGGTCCAGATGACGGTTAGGAACACGTGTCGCCAGATCCGTGCGGTTCGGATCGCTGAAGACCAGCTCGTGGTTGAATGGGTCAGAAGGTCCGGTGCGCACCAAGGGATCGGATCGGTTTGCTCTGGGCAACGATATAAGTTTGGATCGGATCGCCTGGACGTATCGTTCGTTGACGAGATGGGTGCGATCCGTTCCTGGGCGAGTCGATGGAGAGCGATCCATTCTTGGGCGAGACGATGGAGTGCGATCCATTCCTGGGCGAGGCGATGGAGTGCGATCCATTTCTCCAGTTTCTTGGGGGACTTGGTTTCCTGTTTTCCTTTTGATGAATGATCCTGGGTGGCTTGGTCAAAAAGCGAGCCAACATTTTGCCCCCTCGAAGTATGTTTTATTGGTGATGGAACATGCTTCGAAGATTCCAATTTACCTTTTTCTGATGGGATGTAAATCAACAATCACATTGGTTCAAATCAACGCATGCATAAATCGGATCGCCATAAAGCGCCACGGTCCGAGTGTTCACGCGCCCGTTTCGAGCTGAGTATCCAGGCCTCTGTACGAAATGAGGCGGACTTTCCTTCGTGTCGTGTCGGGCTTTGAGTTTGGTGGGCCATCGTTCGAAGCGGTCCGTTGGCTTCTATGCGATACAGGCCTTGAATCGCGGCCTTCCTGACGTTTCGTGGACCGAATAGGACAAAGGAAGGGAGACAAACAGTCACCTTCTTTGCCTATATAAGCCGACGCTCCCCTCTTCATTCTCCTTCTTTTTTCTCTCTGCCGAATCGTCTCGCGTGAGCCATTGAAAAACGAACCCAACCTTTTAAAACTTTCGAAAATCCAAGTATTCTCTCAGTTTTTAGAAAGGTAACTTTATAGAAAGCACTCTCATATTACTTTCCTGAATTTCTACGGCTGATTCGAGGGAGAAACAATATAAATCCGCTACTTTCTGAATAAATTACCAAGTCGCCATGGCCATTGAGCATGGAGCTCAGAACTTGAGGATGGGAAGGAGAAGAGGAAGAAGAAGGATGCAGAAGGGGAAGGAAGGCCGACTCGGATCGTGGTCAAGGATTGAAGACGAAAGCAAGTGGCGAGACGAAAGATTGCGGTGGCAACAAAGGGTCGTATCGTGGCAGTAGCAACGGTTTGTGGGGGAGCCTTCCCTTCGTCCGGCGATTCGATGAGGGGCGATCTCCTTGCCCTACGATCCGGAAAGGGGCGATCCCTCTGCCATGCGAGTCGAAGGGGGCGATCCCTCTGCTATGCGATCCGTCTCACGGCTGGTGATACGAAGAAATTTCAGACTTTAATCAACGCCTTGTCGCTACAAAACTCTGAACAGTTAGGATAGAGCCTTGATGTTGATCTTTCTGGACTAAATGACCTCATGATTTGACTGCATATGATGACTAACGACTTCTAATAACCTTGACTGCTTTCATGTTTTATTATTGTTTTTAATAATGCGCACACACCGGCACTTGCACACACGGGGGACGGGTAGTGTTGATCTTATCGTTCATATTTTCTCGTCCTAGCAGCAATGTCGAACGATCACTCTTCCTCAAGATCCGTAGCCGAAACGGAATCCGAGACTCCTGAACAGTATAATCCTCAAATTCCTCCAATCAATCCAAGAGGTGAAGATTCTGGATCTGAATATGAAGCCACAGAATCAGATCCGACAGAAAGTACGTCATCCAGCAACAACTCCGAGTCTGACGAGCGAGTTCCGGATGAAGTCCCAGGCGCAATCGGGATAGATAAATTCTCTGATTCTTTAGCGTCCAAGCTTGACGAGATAAAACTCAAGAGAATCTGCTTAAGACACGGCATTCCTTGGGACGATGTCTTGACACCTGGAAGCGAAGACAGACCCCATCTAGCACCGGAAGGGTACATGTCGATCAGTCGAACAATGTGTCTAGTGGGAGCTATTCCTCCGTTCCCTCCAATTGCCATTGAAACTCTGAGACGACTAGGCATTGCTCCGATGCAGCTTCATCCAAACGCCTACGCATCTCTATACTCTTTATATGTTGCTTATGCGGAGATCTTGCATGCCGAACTTAAATTCAGAGATCTGGTGTTCTTCTTTCTCTTCAAGCACCGTTCTTCTGCAACTCCAAACTTTTCCTTTTTTGAATCAGTGGCGAACAGGAAAGTTCTGTACGACGGATACAGCAACATCGGGGATCCTAAGTCCGACTGGTTTTACATAAGAAAACAGGCTGGATGCTCACGGAGATGGCTCAAATCAAGTAAACTTTGATCGCCTAGTTGAATATCTTGCTTGAGGAGTCTAAGTAATAACATTCTTCCGCTTTTTCCTTTGTCTTAAACAGATCATGTCTTCCCGAAAACAGAGGGTGCATTATACAACAATCGGTTGTCCATTCTTTTGCAAAGCAGATCCGACTTTTTAAGGATTAAAAAATGCATTACTAATGACAACCTTCATAAGCATCGCCTCTTGGATAGGAAATTTGGACTTGGGACTGGCGGTAAACCTTATAAATATGTGCCCCCAACGGAAGGAGAGGGAACTTCACAAGCGGTGGAAACAACTAAATTTCACAAAAGTCCTTCTCCGATAGTCATCCAAGACGACGAAGACTTGAATGTATACAGAGGGGATGAGTCCCGTGGTGATGTGTCGAAGGAAATCCCTATCTCTGCTCCAATGGAAACTGTCGGTGATGACGAATTGACAGAAGAACAGTTATTCGATGAGCTGAATAAAATCCCTTTACCCGACATTGAATACACAGAAAAAGACTTCGGCGAGGAACCTTTCTTTTCTGCTCCCGAAGAGGCGACTGATTCAACATGGGGACGAGAAACGGGCCAGATGAGCCTGTCTCCAGGCCCGGGTCTGTTAGGGGGAATTATATGGGATGCACACCTCACACACACTGCCTGACCGTGCACTGTTATATTGTGGATATTCAAAGTGATAATATGCTCTTCTTTTCTTTTTACAGGATTGATGTCGCGCAGAAAATCTTATTCGTACCGTTCTCTTCGCGAAGGCACCCCCAGCCTTCGTACCGTTCTCTTCGCGAAGCCCAGCTCGCTTTGGCACAGAGAGACGCCGCAAACTATAAAACTGAATTAGAAAATGCCAAGCAGCGCTTTCATTCATAACTGGATTCCAATAGCCAGGAAAAATGGCCTTAAAAAAGGAGGTTGAAGACCTCAGAATGGCCAACATCGGATTGGTAACGGCACAAGGCCATTTTTTGACGGAGAAGGCTGCTTGGGAGGCGGAAAAAGCGAGTCTAAAAGAAAGGTTGGCTCTGGCAGAGGCGGAAAAAGTGATCTTGAATGATCAGGTGGCAGATGCGGAGAGACGGGCAGCTCTTGCCGAAAAGAACGTTGATAGCGCCATTGAAATGGCCACTGCCTCCAACAACAAACTCCTTGAAAGAGAGAAAGAAATCGAGGGGTTTGAGGAGATGATTTTTGATTTCCTCGGTCAGGTTCTCAAAACTCGCAATATCTCATGGATCCCGGATTATCATGTTACTTTGGCCAATTTATGGGATGCCATCGTGGAGGGCGAAAAATACAGACTGGGTGTCGAAGAAATCAACGAGGATGAATTGATGAAGAGCATCCTAAGAGACAACGAGCCCGAGGACCTGGCAGAGGGTCGTCGCCTAATTCTGGCGGAAATGGAGAAGGAGAGAACCATGGCTAAAGGTAAAAGCAAAATTGACGAAGGTTCCAGCTCCGCCGCAAAGTCTAAAACCTCCGAAGTTGAGGAGTACCATCCTGACGATCCGCTAATCCCCTTAGGTTTAACTCCCGTGGTTGTTGGAGCATCCGGATCTACTCAAGAGGGAGTACCTGCTGAAGATATCTCTCTCTTTTCCCCGCAATTTGCTAAAGCGATTGCGAATTGTCGTCGTCTAACAGGACAACCCATTGAATTAGTAATGTGTGTCTCTCGTAATGCAGGTGGCGAGCCCGTCGACAAGGGTGTTCGAAAAGAGAGAGAAGTGGAGGAGGAGACCGTCCTGCCGGGTGCTGAAATCGATGTTTCAGAGCGAGTCGAGGTCACAACAGCAGAAGGAAGCATCCCGGTGCCTAGCGCCGACGTACCCAAAGATGCTGAGACTATCGAGGCTTTAAAAGACTTGGATGGTCGTCATGTGGATGACGAAGAGGATACTACCGGCACCAAAAAGGCCGACGATGATGATGATGATGAAGAGCCCCTGGCTAGCCTTAAAGCCAGACAAGAGAAAGGGTTGGCTTCAAAGAAGGGGGGAGATGAGGCTTTGGACGTGGTCCCTCTTGCAGAGTTCGATCCCAAAACTGGGATGATTGTAAAAATCCAGTCCAAGTCCATCAGCCGGCAGCTTCACTTTGCAAACCCTGATGACTTCCCGGCTTCCCTCTCCAGTAAAAGCAAGGGAAAGGAAGGGGAAGAGGAGACCTCAGAGGAGTCAGATGTTCCCCTTGCGGACAAGCGGAAAAGGAAGAAAGAGGATCCGTCTGAAGCCGACAAGGAGAGGCTGGAGAGGCAGAAGCGAGAGAAGAAATCAAAGCATAAGTAGGATGTTTGTTGATATTTTGTCTTTAGGTTTCCCACTGGCCAGGAAGTGTAATTGTGAGACTGGTCCTCACTTTTGTTTCCAGATTGTTTTCACTTTGTTGATTTGCAATACATAAACAAGGATTTGTTTCTTCTTACATCATCGTGTACCTGTATTCATAGAAACTTTCCACGTTTAGCCGTTAGCCAACTATTAATAATTACAAGTCAGTCAATCAACAGGAAGAAGAATGTTCATGCTATGTTACACTGTTATATTAAAGTTTAGTGCTTGCATAGGAGCGCGTGGTGCCCCCTAATCAGTTGTTAGAGCTTTATGTTTGGCGATTCGTTCGTTCCCCGATCCTTCAGCGGGGAAGGAGCTATTTCTCAGTGCTCAATCGGAGACGCCTTTATACTCTCTCTCTCTCTGGAGAGTTAGAGTTCGAGCTCAGCGATTCATTCGCTCCCCGATCCTTCAGCGGGAAAGGAGCTCTTTCTCAGCGCTCAATCGGAGATGCTTTTATACTCTCTCTCTCTCTGGAGAGTTAGAGTTCGAGCTCAGCGATTCATTCGCTCCCCGATCCTTCAGCGGGAAAGGAGCTCTTTCTCAGCGCTCAATCGGAGACGCTTTTATACTCTCTCTCTCTCTGGAG
The DNA here is from genome assembly GCA_030737875.1 of Allium sativum. Lineage (NCBI taxonomy): Eukaryota > Viridiplantae > Streptophyta > Magnoliopsida > Asparagales > Amaryllidaceae > Allium > Allium sativum. The sequence goes on along the minus strand of CM060924.1, from coordinate 804,957,881 downwards.
AGTTAGAGTTGGGACTCGGCAGTCTGCAATCATGCACGCTTATCAAACTCGTCTTAGGTTTACATCTTAATCCAAGCTCCGAGGATTAAAACCAGTCGGATAGGCAGTTGGAGTATTTACCAAGGCTTTGGGTTCCTCTGATTAGTTTACGAGAGGAACTGTTGGCACCGGACTTCGGGTACCTGCATTATTCACACTGATTTTCATAGGCAAATAAATAAAGATGCAATAAAGGTAAATGACACACAGTATTTTTATAGTGGTTCGGTCGAATCATGACCTACGTCCACTTTATAATCTCTTGCTTTAAGGAATCAGACTGTTCTAGGCAAGTCATGCCCTGTACATAGTTTTTTTTTTTAATAAAGCAAAAGAATAAATTTGAAGCTTCTCATGTTAAATATGGCCGTAGATGTTGGGCATTCCACACTCTGGGGATTTCCTTTCCATCTACGGTTGCCAGCTTGAAGGTTCCATTATCAAGCTTGCTGAGAATAGAGTACGGTCTTTCCCACTTCGCTCCCATATGAGTTGGGGGTGGAAAGACACGTTTCAGAACTAAGTTTCCGGGTTCCAAGGTTCGGGCTCGGACCTTTTTGTTGTAATATCGGGCAATCTGTTGTTCGTATCTCAGAGCACGCAGGTCGGCTTCATCCCTCTTTTCTTCGATCATATCCAGGGACTCAAGGAGCAATTCATTATTGGACATTGGATCATAATAGGTCACCCGATGAGAAGGTACCTTTATATCAATCGGGATGACTGCTTCCGTTCCAAAAGTGAGGGAGAACGGGGTATGTCCTGTCGCTGATTTATATGTCGTCCTGTAGGCCCATAGTGCTTAGGGCAATTCATCAGCCCACATGGCTCTAGCCCGCTTCATTCTTCTTTTCAGAATGGACTTAATTACTTTATTCGCAGCTTCGACTTGCCCATTCGATTGTGGGTGTGCCACGGAGGTGTATCGATTCTCGATGTGATATTTTTGGCAGAAGTCTCTGAATTCAGCACTATTAAATTGAGTTCCGTTGTCTGTTATCACAATCTTTGGAATTCCAAATCGCCAAATGATGTTTCTCACAATGAAGTTGATCACTCGTTTAGTTGTGATTGTAGTTAGTGGTTCTGCCTCGACCCACTTAGTGAAATAATCTATGGCCACAATAGCAAACTTTGCTCCGCCCCTCGCTATGGGGAGACTTCCTATGATATCAATTCCCCACATAGCAAAAGGCCATGGACTCATCATTGTTTTTAACTGACTTGGAGGCGCTCTAGGTATCTTTGAAAATCTCTGACACGCATCACATCGTCGTGCATATCTTACTGCATCCTTGTTTATGGTAGGCCAGAAGTAACCATGCCGCAATATCTTTTTCGCCAAAGTTTGCCCTCCAGTGTGGTCGCCACATTCGCCTTCGTGGACTTCTTGCAGCACACGTTTGATGTCATCGTGGGCTATACACCGAAGGAGGGGCATTGAAAACCCTTGTCTATAAAGGACTCCACCTTGCAGTACGTATCGGGCGGCTTTACGAATCACTTTACGCCTCTCGCTTTTCTTGGTCGGAAGCGCTCCACCCATTAGGAAATTCTTTATATGGGTCATCCACGACTCCCTTTCCGGTTCCGTCTCTAGTACTAGATCGATTTCCATCTGATCAATGCTGGGAGACCGAAGCACTTCAACGGGGGCTAGCCCTATCACTTCAGGATCGTTAGAACTAGCCATCTTTGCCAACTTGTCTGCCTGCTGATTTTCTGACCGCGAAATATGAGATATGCTGTAGTGATCAAACTCATTCAGTAGTTCTTTCACTTTCTTTAAGTATAGAATCAATCTTGCACTTTTAGCTTGGAATCTTCCAGTAACTTGATTCACAACTAACTTGGAGTCGCAGAAGATATTCAGCTTTGTGACTTCTAGTTCCTTTGCAATCTTTAATCCGGCTATCAGAGCTTCATATTCAGAATCGTTGTTAGTGGCCTGAAACTCCATTCGGATGGCATAAGTTATCAATCGTTTCTCGGGGGTTTCAAGCACTATTCCAGCGCCGGATCTTTCGTTGTTCCTAGCACCATCAGTTTATAATCTCCAGACATTAGGGTCGAAAAGTAACTTTGAGGGTTCCACTTCTTCGTTTGCTATGTCTTCTTCAGGAACAGTGAACTCTGCTATGAAGTCAGCTATCACTTGCCCCCGAATTGATCGTCTGGGCTGAAAGTTCAAGTCAAATTGACTTAACTCAATATTCCATTTGAGTAACCTTCCAGATGCTTCCGGTCTTTGTAAAACTTGCTTGAGTGGGTGATCAGTATATATGGTAATAGGATGTGCCTGAAAGTGGTGCCGAAGTTTTCTGGAGGCAATCAGTAAACTATACGCCAGTTTTTCTATCCGTGGATAATTACACTTGGCTGCTGTCAATTTTTTGCTCACATAATACACAGGTCTTTGGACCTTTTCCTCTTCCCTTACCATCGCTGAGCTGATTGCATGAGATGATACTGCCAGATACACGAATAAATCCTCGTGGTCTATTGGTTTAGACAGAATCGGAGGTTTCTCCAAGTGTCTGAGCAAATTCTGAAACGCTTCTACGCAATCAGGTGTCCATTTAAAGTGGCGTTTTCCTCGCTTTATTAATTCGAAGAATGGGATGCACTTATCCGTAGCCCTGGAGATAAATCTGCTTAGTGCGGCCACTTTTCCGGCAAGGCTTTGCACATCCCTAATTTGCCTAGGTTCCTGAATATTCCTGATTGCCGTGATCTGGTCCGGATTAATTTCGATACCGCGCGAACTGACAATGAATCCTAAGAATTTTCCAGAAGCAACACCGAATGAACATTTGGTGGGATTGAGTTTCATCCCATACTTTCGAAGAATGCCGAACATCTCTGCCAAGTCAGTAGTGTGTTGAGAGGATTGCTTGGATTTAACCAACATATCGTCGACGTATACTTCCATTGTTTTCCCGATTTGGTTATAAAACATTCTGTTGACCAAACGTTGGTACGTAGCGCCTGCATTCTTCAAACCAAAGGGCATTACTACGTAACAATATAATCCCAGATCAGTGATAAAACTAGTATGCTCTTGATCCGGAACATGCATTGGAATTTGGTTGTATCCTGAATAAGCATCCATGAATGAGAGAAGCTCGTGACCTGCCGTCGAGTCTACCAACTGGTCAATTCGAGGTAATGGGAAACTATCTTTTGGACAAGCTTTGTTTAGATCCGAGAAGTCGATACACGTTCGCCACTTCCCGTTGGCCTTCTTTACCAGGACTGGATTCGAAATCCAGTCTGGGTAAGTTGAATCTCTGATAAACCCATTACTCTTTAGCTTTCCAACCTCTTCTTTCAAGGCAGCGGACCTCTCTGGGCCCAGCATTCGCCTTTTTTGCTTTACTGGAGGATGTTTGGGGTTAATGCTCAAAGAATGGCTCATGATTGATGGGGATATCCCGCACATGTCCGCGTGGGTCCAAGCGAATACATCCAAGTTGTTCTTTAAGAAAGTCGTCAATTCTTCGGCAAGAGTTGGACTTAACTGGGATCCAATCTTAAGGACCTTCTCCGGGTCACTGTCATCGATTGGCACATCCACAGTTGCCTCGTTGGGAGTCGCCGTTCTGCCCCCGGGTTCTTGATCCTCTCTGGGATCTATATCCTCGGGCATCACTCTAGGCAACTCTCCAACAATTATCCTCTTTGGTTGCTATAAGGTTTCCGCCCCCAAAGGGGGAGGAGTGCCTTTAGTTTCGATATCCCTGCCGTTGCGAAGCAACTTTAATTCGGCAACATAACACGCTCGCGCAGCAACTTGATCCCCTCTGACGATACCAACGCCAGCTTCCGTGGGGAACTTCAATAGCAAGCACCAGGGGGCTATACAGGCTCTGAACTTTGCGAGGGCCGGTCGGCCTAAGAAGGCATTGTAGGGCGATTCGACATCCAAAACCACAAAGGGAAGAATTCTCACTCTCTGGCGTTCTCCTTCCCCAAGTGTAACTGGCAATTCTACATAACCCATAGGTGCAGTGGATGCTTTGTTGAATCCACGGATCCATCCTTGGCAGGGCTTCAAGTCTTTTATCTCAAGATTCATCTGGTCAAAGGCCTTTTTGAAAAGAATATTAACGGAACTCCCGTTGTCCACCAGAACCTTATGAACAGTGGCCGGCCCAATGGGTATCGTAATTACAAGTGGATCTTCAGTTGGAGCATGGACTCCGATGCTTTCTCGTTCTCGGAAAACAACGTCATCAGTCATCATCTTCTGCTGCTTCACCGGGATGCTGTCCTCGGGGTTGCTACATTCCCCCACTTCGAGGTGTTGTTTGGCTGCGTTGACGTATTGATCTAAAGCTTTGGAACTGTGCCCAGCAAGGTAAAGCCCACCGATCACGGTATTGATTACAATATTCTTTCCCTTTTGCTGAGCAGTTGGCCTAGTAGCAAGTTGATTTTGATTCTGATTCGGGGCCTGCACTGCTTGCCCCCTGTCCCTAGGCGTTACTCTGTATTCGTCTAGCTTCCCTTCTCGAAGCAACCTTTCGACTACGTCCCTCAGGTGACGGCATTCATTCGTCGAATGGCCGTGGATTTGATGAAAGAGACAAAACTTCCCTGTCTCATGCTCTTTCTCTGTTGACTCTCTAGGAGGTTCCCTCTTATTCTGGAGGACTTCATACGCATCCATGAAGATATTTTCCAGAGTATCACTTATGGGTGTATAACTTTCAAAGGCCCTGGGACGAGTCCTTCTCTGGGAGTCGTTCCCTCGGCCCCTCTTCCGGTTGTTGCCGTTAGCATTGTTATTGTTGTTACCTGGTCGGCGACCACCCTGGTTCTGATTTCCGACGTTAACCTCAACTTTCCCCGAGCTGTCTCCAGTCTGTTTGATGGCGACATTGCTCTGAACTTCTTCCTTATCAGTTGTTTTAAGCTTTCGATTTGCGTATACCCCTTCCTGGCGTAGATGTACATTGGCTTTCTCATTGAATAACTCTCTGGTGTGGGGTGGTTTGCCTGCCAAGTACCTCCCGAATTCAGTGTCCTTATCCACTCCATCAATTAGTGCTGCGACAATGGTCGGCACATGAGGATCTTTGACCTCAGTGGCGGCCAAATTGAAACGATCCAGGTACATCTTTAGACTTTCGCCTGGTCGCTGTTTGACAAGGAATAAATCGATCATGCTTTTCGTCTTCTGTGCGTAGATACAGAACTGCTCTACGAACTTCTCGCTTAGTTCCCTGAAGCTAGAAATAGATCTCACCGGCAGGCGAGTAAACCATAGCAAAGCCACGTCTTCCAGGAATATGGGAAACGCTTTACACTTAACCGCGTCAGAAGCGGCGGCAACAGTCATCGACCAAGAGTATCTCATTAGGTGCTGAACAGGATCAGATCTTCTTGCATATCGGTTCATTTGTGGCATGTTGAAACGCCTTGGAAAAGTTGCATCCAAAATATCGTCAGTAAAAGGAGTATGACTGTGGTCAATCCCCCAATCTTCGTTCCGCTGTCCACGGCTGTCGGCCAAAATCTGGTGAACCATGGCTGCAACGTTTGCACTAGTCAAAGGAGGTTCAGGGTTAGTGCCTCTGGCCCGACGAGGTTCTCTGATCTCTCTTCGGGGAGTAGCCACAAAATCCGGGGCTTGGACGGGGCCTCGCTGCCCCCTGTTATCATGAGTATGCGTACGGCGACGGGGCTGAGGTGGTCTATCATGCACAGGACTGTTCACACCTCGAGTCCTGAGGGTCGTTGCTTCACCATCCATATTACGGTTTGTGGGTCTTGCCCCTAGTTCTTCTTCTTCTTCTTGTGAGGGCAGGGTCCCGAACCGAAGCTGTTCTATGTTTTCGGCTCTTTCATACGGTCGCCGCGGAGGTCTCGGCGATTCTTCAGATGAAGAGGAATATACTGGGGTGAGTGGACGAACCGGCGATGCTCTTCGTCTTGCTAGCTCATCAAGTCTTCTATCCATAGCCGTCAAATTTTGCCGCAGGATGGAACTTTCCTGTCTTTGGGCAGCCAACTCGTCAAACAACCTATCCCACATTTCGACAAAGCGAGAAAGATCCCCCTCAGTGACAGGAGCAGCAGGATCATAGTGGTCATCATCACCCTCTCTTATGGGCAAAGTGCTCGGACCGGGTCGAGCAGAGGTTCCAGGACGATAGGAGTGGGTCATAGGTTCTTTTCCAGGTCGAGTTGTGTTCTGACCATCAGTTCGGGTAGCTGCGGTTCGTGGAGGGCAATTCGCTTATGTACATTGGCTTTCTCATAGAATAACTCTCTGGTGTGGGGTGGTTTGCCTGCCAAGTACCTCCCGAATTCAGTGTCCTTATCCACTCCATCAATTAGTGCTGCGACAATGGTCGGCTCATGAGGATCTTTGACCTCAGTGGCGGCCAAATTGAAACGATCCAGGTACATCTTTAGACTTTCGCCTGGTCGCTGTTTGACAAGGAATAAATCGATCACGCTTTTCGTCTTCTGTGCGTAGATACGGAACTGCTCTACGAACTTCTCGCTTAGTTCCCTGAAGCTAGAAATCGATCTCGCCGGCAGGCGAGTAAACCATAGCAAAGCCACGTCTTCCAGGAATATGGGAAACGCTTTACACTTAACCGCGTCAGAAGCGGCGGCAGCAGTCATCGACCAAGAGTATCTCATTAGGTGCTGAACAGGATCAGATCTTCCTGCATATCGGTTCATTTGTGGCATGTTGAAACGCCTTGGAAAAGTTGCATCCAAAATATCGTCAGTAAAAGGAGTATGACTGCGGTCAATCCCCCAATCTTCGTTCCGCTGTCCACGGCTGTCGGCCAAAATCTGGTGAACCATGGCTGCAACGTTTGCACTAGTCAAAGGAGGTTCAGGGTCAGTGCCTCTGGCCCGACGAGGTTCTCTGATCTCTCTTCGGGGAGTAGCCACAAAATCCGGGGCTTGGACGGGGCCTCGCTGCCCCCTGTTATCATGAGTATGCGTACGGCGACGGGGCTGAGGTGGTCTGTCATGCACAGGACTGTTCACACCTCGAGTCCTGAGGGTCGTTGCTTCACCATCCATATTACGGTTTGTGGGTCTTTCCCCTAGTTCTTCTTCTTCTTCTTGTGAGGGCAGGGTCCCGAACCGAAGCTGTTCTATGTTTTCGGCTCTTTCATACGGTCGCCGCGGAGGTCTCGGCGATTCTTCAGATGAAGAGGAATATACTGGGGTGAGTGGACGAACCGGCGATGCTCTTCGTCTTGCTAGCTCATCAAGTCTTCTATCCATAGCCGTCAAATTTTGCCGCAGGATGGAACTTTCCTGTCTTTGGGCAGCCAACTCGTCAAACAACCTATCCCACATTTCGACAAAGCGAGAAAGATCCCCCTCAGTGATAGGAGCAGCAGGATCATAGTGGTCATCATCACCCTCTCTTATGGGCAAAGTGCTCGGACCGGGTCGAGCAGAGGTTCCAGGATGATAGGAGTGGGTCATAGGTTCTTTTCCAGGTCGAGTTGTGTTCTGACCATCAGTTCGGGTAGCTGCGGTTCGTGGAGGGCCGTTCGCTGCGCCCCCCTGAGATCGACTCGTGGTCGTGGTGCGCGGAGGCTGCGAGGTGTTGCCCCGGGATCGAGAAACAACCCCTTCAGTAGCACGGATCGTCTCGTTCTCATCGACTCGGAACGAGGTGTCTTCATCGGATCGGATCGCCCCCTGCGCTCCGCGATCCAGAGTCTCTTCGTTGCCCAGTTCGTGTACACTCTCCTCGATCGTTTCGTTGGTCTGTGTAACTTTAGATCTTTTTCCAGCCATGATATCCGAATCGCTGGAATCTTCAAGGAAACGAATGACGAAACTTTAAGACCGAGTTTCTCAGTGAAAGCACCAAAAATGTTAGATCGAAATTTGGACCTAACACCCAAATTGTTATAAACTGTAGAGAATTCTAAATGAGGAACAAGGAAAAAGAAAATAACACTCAGAATTTATAGTGGTTCGGCGTTAACGAGCCTACGTCCACTTTATATCTTATTGATTATGCTTTAAAAGCTAGTACAACAGTAATTTCTCTCAATATTTCAGTGGTTTGACAACAATGGCGGATTCAGTACTCGCTATTGCCAAAAGGATCCCGAAAAATGCCAAGATCTGGGCTATTTATAGCTGATTTTCTCATGCGGATCGCGGACACGTGGCACGAATCCCGAGTTCATCGGGTCGCATCGCCACCATTGAAGAAATAGTCAAACTAGCCGTTGTGAACAGGTGTCATGATTTGCTTGAAAATCGGATCGTGCAGATGGGGAGAATTGGTCCAGATGACGGTTAGGAACACGTGTCGCCAGATCCGTGCGGTTCGGATCGCTGAAGACCAGCTCGTGGTTGAATGGGTCAGAAGGTCTGGTGCGCACCAAGGGATCGGATCGGTTTGCTCTGGGCAACGATATAAGTTTGGATCGGATCGCCTGGACGTATCGTTCGTTGACGAGATGGGTGCGATCCGTTCCTGGGCGAGTCGATGGAGAGCGATCCATTCTTGGGCGAGACGATGGAGTGCGATCCATTCCTGGGCGAGACGATGGAGTGCGATCCATTTCTCTAGTTTCTTGGGGGACTTGGTTTCCTGTTTTCCTTTTGATGAATGATCCTGGGTGGCTTGGTCAAAAAGCGAGCCAACATCCGTCGTCAGTTTTTCATTATAGGAAAAAATATACTTTGAGAAAATTAAAATCAAAAGAAATCAAACCAATTTCTACAAATCAAACCATATGTATATATGGGATCAGCAACATAAGAACTTCAATTTGGTGTTCGAATCAGAAGGTGCGACGCACGAATTCTCTGGTGCTCGAAGTGTACCGAACGAGCTAGGGTTCGTTGTTTTGGGAATTAGGTGCATCGATAGGGATTTTTAGTTATATATTTGGATTCCTAGTGCAAAGTGCTACGATCCTGTATCAGTATTATCAGCTTCAACGTTCAGTTTTGGGTTTGGGGTTTTTGACAGTGATGCTAGGGTTCGATCGTTCGTAAGATTTAAGGAGCGGTAAATCGATTCGAGCTCATTTTGGGAATTAGGGGATCGAATGGTACTTGTTTCGATTTTTTTTTTGGAATTTTTGAAAATAAAAGGTGTCGATACTTTCCCCTGATGCTGGCGGTAGCTGTAGAACGGAACTGGGTTGAAGATTTTGAATTGTGGTTTGTTGAGATGGACTGATGGAGTTATTGATGAGAAACATCATGGTGATTTTATTTTGAAGTTTAATTTAGTAACGAAGGATTTATAAGGGTTCAAGGATCGGAAATGGCCATGAGAAGGGAGCAGTGCGTTTGCGGAAGGAGAGTAATGAGTGACGGGGGGTTAGTTATTAAAGGGTAATTAAGGTATTGATTAAAGATTAATTATATAGTTAATAATCTTATATGTGTACAACCTTGTAAATTGCATATCTTTTCCATACCTTATCAGAATTCAACGAAACAAGATCTGTTAGGATCGTATGGACGGTGGCTACACCACGGAACTGACCGGAAGTGAATTGAAGCTCGTTTGGATTTGTGGTGAAATTAAATGCCTGAATCAAATAAACGACCAATTATCGTTATTTAACGATAACAGTCCAATGTGAGTAATCTCACTAACTATGCTCAGTTTATATTTTTATAAAATATTTTTAGAATTTATAAATAATGGTTGTTTGCTGTGTGTTGGCTATTTGGTTGAACTGCTAGTCCGTTGATTGAAAATATAGATAACGATATAAATATAAATCGTTAATCAAATATTGATTCTGTTTAACAGAATATTTCATAGTAAAATGAAATCGATGTTAATTTTATTGTTTAACATCTGTGGATGCAGGGAAACAGGTCAGAGGGACCCAACTGGGTTCCTCAACATTTATTTTACTGTTTTTCATATATTGTGTTATATGATGTGATATGAAATCTGTTGTGATTTTGTATGTTGGAATGATACCGATCATTGTTATATGGTATGTTAAATACCATAAGGAATACTAGAATGTTAAAATGGAAATTTTCAATGTTATATTGAAAAAGAAATATTTTTAAAATTAAAAGATTTTATAAAAAGAAAACTATTTATTTAGAAAACAAATAGATTAAAAAGAAATATTTATTTGTTAATCAAATAGAGAGAATTGAAAAAGAAATATTTGTAAACCATTTACAAATATAATTGAAAAGGGATGTTTATTTGAAAAATAAATAGAATAGAAAGAAGGAGTATTTGTATAACAAATAGTAAAGAAAAATATTTGTATAACGAATAGGAAAGGGAAAGTATTTGTATAGCAAATAGTAAAGGAAATATTATTTAGAAAATAAATAAGATCTTCTAAAAGTGTAGAGTAGAAATAAAATATTTATGAAATCAAAGGATTTTATATAAAGAATATTTATCATTGGAAAATAAAAGTGATATTTATTTAGAAAATAAGTAGATTATAATAGGAAATACTTGAACAGTGACTAGAATTGTATAAAAGGGAGATTTTACATTTGAAATGTTAAGACCCGTGCTTCGCACACGGGTATAACTTGATATGGATTTATAGTAAAGATTTTAAATAGAATCTATTCTAACCGATGGATTGATAAGATAAATTTATAAATAATATTTTATAAGTTAAATGAAATATTTATCATTGGATAAATAGAATATATAAGTCAGGACTTATATAGAGAAGTAAGAATTGATTTCAACATCGATATTTAAACTGAATAAACGTAGAGTGAATCAAAGGGGTTAATCAGTTAGGGTTAATTAGATAGAGTTAATCGAATTAGAATTTATTGAATATTAGTTATTCAATTAGAGTTGATCGAATATAGTTATTTGAGATAGAGTTAGTCAAACATAGTTATTTAGGATGAGTTGCCATCTCGTACGACTGCTAGCGTAATTCGCAGGGCTGCAGATAGCCTACGACGGTCGGATGTTTTCCTCAGGGAATCAAGCGTAACCATTGTGATCGCTGCGATCTAGAGTCAAGCGAATGGAGTTAAATCGAATATTAGCCATTTAAAATATAGTTAAAACAGACATAGTTATTCGAATATAAATTAATCGAATATTAGTTATTAAATAGGAGTTAAATAAGTTGAGTTAGATAAGTTGAGTAATCCAGTAAGTTAATCAAATGAGTTAATAAAATCGAGTTAATCCAAATGAGTTAAATCCAAAGGAGTTATTTGAAATAGTTTATTTGAATAGAATTAAAGGAGATTAATCAAATGAAAAACATTCGAAGAGAGTTAATCGAATGTAAATCATTTGAAGAGAGATTATCGAATATAGTTATTCGAAGAAAGAGTTATCGAATATAGTTTATTCGAAAAGGGTTATCGAATAGAGATTATTTGGAAAAGGGAATTATACGTTGAATTCGATTATATCGAATTAGGGAAAGTACTATTTACTTTCTGTCTTTAAATCAAGGTGTATATTATTATTCAACTAGTTATTTGTTATTTATTCAAAATAAGGAATAAGAATTTTATTTAAGTTATTTTATTTCGAAAGCATGGGATTATAACACCATCGTCATAATCAAATGATTTGGTAAAAGAAGTAGATTGATAAATAGAATCTGAGTTACGTAAGGAAGTTGGTTAAAAGATTAAAAGGTGAACTTTGTCTAATTCGAGGTTAGAAATGTTGTTCAGTTAAGGTCTGAGAGGTAATTATACCCAACTTGATCGACTTCGTTTTTAACTAAGAGATGGGTAAGGCTCGATAGTGAAGATTGATTAAGTGAATTTAGTTAATGAGTGTAATGGTTTAAATTGGCTTAGTGATGTTTTATTTAAACATCTATTGAATAAATCTTGGAAACATTTTCCAAATATAATCAGGGATATTTTCTAATCATAGAAAATGAAATGTTAATGAGAAAGAATACTGGAATGACAGTGATACGTGAAACAGAGATGGAAATGTTTTCCAATGATTGATGATGTATATTTTCTAAATTTTGAAAATAAGAATTTGCAAATAGATAGAAATGGGGAAATGGATAAATTAAAGATAATTTATAGAAAGAGATAATGTGGATTGATGATTGATCGATAGAATTTCCATCTGGAAATGATATCGTTGGTTGCACACCTGTTTTTCTTTGATAGTTAAATCACCGACAATCGAAGTTTTTAACCATTTTTCCGTCGTCAATACGGAGAGACCGGGATCAGATATATTATCTGGAAACCACTCTGTATGGACGTTAGCATTGCGATCAAATATTGAAGACGGAATTATGCAAGGGCTATCTTATTTACAGAATAGTGCCTTCGGTTTGTCCAGTCCCAGGGCAACGTGATTGGAGAATGTCTGACAAAGTATATCTAACGGATCGCATAAGTTGATCTCTTTAAACGTACTTACGTTTGGTGGCGGAGGAATTCGTTTCTCTTAGCTTTATACCCGTGGTATTTTTGAAGAAATCAAATTTGTGATTTGACGGGTATGACGATGTGGCATTCAATGTGAATGGTGGTCAAGTGTTTCAAAAGATACGTAATGACCTCAAGCCTCATTAACTGGGAAATGACAAAAATCGGACAGGCAGCATGGCTAAGTGGGTTGCTCCCATTAGGGTGTATATCACCTATCTAGAGAAAGTCCATTTCATTCTTTTATCTGTTATCGATGCTGTCCCTTTTTGGGAAGACGGTGGGTAGCTCCCAACCGTTGGTGATATACATTCGATACACTCAAGCGAAATGAGTGGTCGGTCCTGTATGGGCCGGGTTGCAAGGCGTTCTTGTTGAACCCAGTGTATTTGCCTCTAGAGATACACTATCGGCAGGTGGTCCCATACCTTGTCATAGTCGGAATCCAATCTCCAATAAGCGCTCGCGGTTTTGTTTGTATACTATATATGTGGAACGTGAGATGTAAGCGTTCGGCTATATTGTTAATTACTTGTGATTAGACATTATTCTAATACCAGAGAAGTATTGATTTCCAAAACTGTTTTGGGTTATCGTAAGGTAAAAACCATCCGTGTTTATGTGTGGATTGGTCTTACGATTATCTTTTCTTTTGAAAAGGGTTTTGAAAAGTTAAACAAAATAATTTGAGTTTACTCACACCAATCCCATGACTGACCCAGAGTTTATTTTGTTTTGTTTTCCCTAAACTCTTGGGTGCCCAAATTTGTACGGGCAATCAAGAAGTTCAGGTATTTACTGATGTACTTAGAGGAGCTTGAAGCAGGAGACTTCAGGACTATATAGCTATTGTATTTCCGCTGTGTGTAAGTGTTGTACTCTGATAATGTTATTGTATACATATACTGTTTTATTTCAAAGTTATGTTATAATATGTTTTATTCATTCCGCTGTGAGATTCGTGTTTACTCTGATTGTGTTCTTCTTCTTCTTATATTCTAATTTTCTATCTTATCTATCCTCACCCTCTAACTTCTTTCTATTAATGATCAGGTATTTCCGATGTCTGAATAGTCAACATGGTAGTTTTGTGTTGATTTTCGGAGTCAGTTCGTTACAGAATCCTTAATAATTGTAACGTTTATCTGATTTATTTGTAAGGGTTTTGTATATATTCAGACATCGTTAAACTCAAATACATTGACGATGAGTTGTAATTTCATATTGATTTGAAGCAATATATTATTCTGTTTGGGATATGTTTGTTGGAGAATGGAGATTTGATGACAACAACCTTATTTCAATATTAATCGATAATAAAATATATGCTAACATCTCTATATGGAATATATATATACACACACATATATGCAGGAGTTATATAAAGGAATTAATGCTGAAGACTGTATAGTTTTAGAGATTCAAGAGATTCAGAATTCAGAGAAGATTCAAGACTCATGAGTAATCAAGAAATCAATTTAGTATAAATATTGTAATAGAGTCTAGTTTATATGTAAAACTCTGAATAGCACTTTAGGTTCAAATTCAAATTCTATTTCAAATTTGAAATTCTATTTTCAAAATTCAATTCTAACTCTAATTAGTTTTTCTATGTTACCTTTGATTTTAAACCTAAGTTTCAAAGTTTATAAGTTTATATATATTTATATAGATATATACTTTTATAATTATATATTTATATAGTTTAAAACTTTATATTTATGTTTACATAGTTTATAATTATGATTTCATATGATTTTATACTTTATAATACTTATTTATATCACTATGTTTTAATTCAAGAATTATATATATATATATATATATATATGTTAAAACATTTGCAAAATATTCAATTTTCAAACACATACGTTGACATACATATGTGAGGATGTCGACATACAACTGTCATATTTTCAATTTTGAAAGGAAGTGTCTTTTCACCATTTGTAACGTTCCAGAAGCGTTGCAACCTTTCAAATCTTATAAATAGGGGTTGATTTCAAATTTTTTATTATTCTTCTTCTCTATCTTCATCCCTTTTCATTCCTCCATTATTATTTCATATTTTTATGATTTCTATACTTATACTCTGCCGATTTATATTCTAAATACATGAAACTTCTTCTCTTCTCACTCTCTACTCATTACTCTCTGAATCAAAGTTCTATTGAAGAGTTATAGGGCTGTTGCAATCATTTGGGATTGTTTTGGTATAGTTTGGAAAAAGTGTGTTCCTTATAGCCGTGAAATCAAGGAAAGGAAACAGTGTTAACCTTATGGCCGGGCAATCAAGAATAGCGGAAACGGTGTTAACCTTATAGCCATGAAATCAAGGGGATTGTATTGAGATTTTGATCTAGTAATAAAACTTTTTGCAATCCAGCGTTGTGTGGGACTGGACGTAGGAGCAATCCGAACAGGTATAAAATCCAGTGTGTTCTTTCATTTTCTATATTTTATTCTGTGTTTATGTTTGATTTTGTGTCTGTGATTATCTCTGTGGTGTGTGATTCATATAGTGGATCATGTTAGTTTTAGATTTTCTTAAATTCCTTGAAAACACAATTCACCCCCCCTCTAGTGTTAGTTTTGCCTTAAGATCCATTCTGCATTCCCCAACAATTAGTAACAGAGCAAGGTCTTTTATTTTTATTTTGAAAATATTAAATGGCAACTTTTAAAATGGTTGTTAACACTAGTGTCAGTTCATGGATTGCATCAATATTGAAAGAGTCTACATTGAATTATGTTGAAAATTCAAGTGATCCATTGAAATGTTGTCCTATACAAGAAAAGATGTGTTACATGGCTTTTGAAAATTCAAAAGTTGAAAAGATGGGTGAAGTGACTGTTGAAAATTTAAATTCCGAAATGATGTGTTACATGGCTATTGAGAATTCAAATTCCGGAAAACAAATGATGGAAATTAAAAAAGACAAATGGATACTGGATAGTGGTTGTTCGAGACATATGACAAGAAATCCAAAAATACTAAATAATCTAGTCTATGAAGATGGTGGAATGGTGAACTTCGGAGATAACTCTAAAGAATACATTGTTGGGATCAACAATGTTGGTAATTCTGAAACTCTGACTATTTATGATGTTTTATTAGTTAGGAATCTAAAACATAATTTACTAAGTATAAGTCAACTTTGTGATAAGGGAAATAAAATAAACTTTGAAAAGGATAATTGCTTTATAGAAGATATGAATTCAAAAGTAATATTCGAAGGAGACAAAAAGAAAAGTATCCATATATTGAGTATGACAATCACCAATGATAATCTATGTCTTATAGCCAATACAAGTGACCTTGGATCTGGCATAAGAGATTTGGTCATATAAATTTCAAACACATCTCTAGGATTTATAAATTAGATTCAATTCGAGGATTACCCAAAAAAAAGTTTAAGATTAATAATTTGTGCAACGCTCGTTGGTTTAGAAAATTAAAAAGAAGTTCATCTAAATCAAAAGAGGAAATTACAACCTTGAAACCATTAGAGTTAATTCACATGGATTTATTTGGTTCATCTCAAACCCAATCGATAAACCACAATAAACCACAATAAACATGTTTATGCAATAGTCGACGATTTTTCTAGATTTACTTGGACTTTGTTTCTTAAAAATAAAAGTGATGCGTTTGATCAATTTAAAACTTTTGCTAAAAGAATTCAAAACTTATTATCACTAAAAATCAAAATAATACGTAGTGATCATGGTGGAGAATTTGAAAACGAAAATTTTGAAATTTTTTGTAATAAAAAGGGAATAAAACATAATTTTTTTGTACCTAGAAACACTCAACAAAAGGGAGTAGTTGAACGTAAAAATAGGACGATATAAGAGTGTGCGAGAACTATGTTATCTGATAGTAATCTACCAAGAAATTTTTGGGCTAAGGTAGTTGCAACAACTTGTTATATTTTAAATAAGATTTCAATCAGACCCTTAACTCATAAACCCCATATGAACTTTTGCATATTAAGAAACCAAAAGTATCATATTTTAAAATATTTGGAAGTAAATATTTTATACTTAATACTAAAGAAAATTTAGATAAATTTGACTTGAAATCTGATAAAGGAATTTTTATTGGATATTCAGATAGAAGTAGGGCATATAGAGTTTTTAATTTAAGAATCAATACTATAGAAGAAACCTTAAATGTATCCTTGGACGAAAATTATAAAAATACAACACAACACAACGAATATGAATGTGAAAATGAAGTTAATGAACAAATAATGAAGACAGTCATCCAAATAAAAGAATTAGATTACTAGGAGAACACCCTGTAGAAAATATCTTAGGATATATTGAATCCGTTGTTAGGACTCATAATCAATTAAATAATATGAGTAATTCTGCATTTATTTCAACTATTGAACCTAAGAATCGAAAAGAAGCATCTTCCGATGATTCATGGATTCTTGCCATGTAAGAAGAACTGAATCAACTTACTAGAAATGATGTATGGGAACTTGTTCCTAGACCAGAGGATAAAACTATAATAGGAACTAAATGGGTTTATAAAAGTAAAATGAATGAACACATTGAGGTCATAAGAAATAAGGTACGATCAGTAGCGCAAGTTTATACTCAAGAAGAAGGAATAGATTACGATGAAAAGTTTGCCCCCACAGCTAGATTAAAAACAATTAGGATAATACTAGCCTTTACAAACCATAATAATTTCAAATTATATCAAATGGATGTTAAAAGTGCTTTTCTAAATGGATTTGTTAAAGAAGACATATATGTAGAGCAACCATCTCTTTTTGAAGACGAAAAATTTGCAAATCACGTATATAAGTTAAAGAAAGCGTTATATGTATCAAAACAGGCTCCTAGGGCTTGGTATGATAGATTAAGAAATTATTATTACAATCCAATTTTGAAATAGGAAAACTAGATAACACCTTGTTTATTAAAAGGAATAATAAGGATATACAATTAGAGCAAATATATGTTGATGATATAATTTTCGGATCAACAAACGGTAAGATGAATAAAGAACTTTTCAGATATTATGACCCAAGAATTTGAGATGAGTCATATGGGAGAATAAACATTCTTCTTAGGCTTACAAATTAGTCAATTAGAGAATGGAATATTTATTAATCAAGAAAATACAAAAAAGATTTAATTAATAAATATAATTTAACAACAACTAACGAGAGACCAACACCAATGGCAACTAATATAGCCTTAAGTAAAGATGATACGTCAAAAGACGTTGACCAAAAATTATATAGAGGGATGATAGGATTGCTATTACATATAACCGTAATAGACCAGATATAATACATAGTGTATGTCTCTGTGCAAGATATCAATCACAACCCAAGGAAACACTTTTAAATGCCATAAAACGTATTCTAAGATATGTAAAACATAAATCAGACTTTGGATTATTTTATCCTAAGGATGAATCATTCGATTTAATTTCTTATTGTAACGCTGATTATGCGGGATGTAAATCTAATCGTGAAAGTACTAGTACAACATGTCATTTCTTAGGACATTCACTAGTCTCATGGTTTAGTAAAAAGAAAAATACCGTATCTTTGTCAACAACTGAAGAAAAATATATCTCTGCTGCTTTTACTTATTCACAAGTAATATATATGCAACAAACTCTAAATGATTTTGGATTAATAATAAATAAATCACTAATATAATGCGATAATATAAGTGCTATGAATACATCTAAAAATCCAACTCATCACTCAAGAACTAAACATATTGATATACGACATCATTTTCTGAGAGATAACGTAAGTAAAGAGAAAATTTCACTCGAATTTATATAAACAAATAAAAAAATAAACAAATAGCAGATATATTAATGAAACCACTAAATGAAGCAACGTTTACTAAATTTAGAAGAGAATTAGGTATTTGTTCATTAAGTGAATTAGAAAAATTAAATATATTAATATATATAAGAATAACATTAAAAATAAGAATTATAAAATTAACACTGCATGCATGTCGACATATATAAAAGCCTATGTCGACATATAACTGCCAGATTTTTAAAATTGATTCCCACCAAAAGTTAATTACAATAACCATTTAAACTCTCCACTTCGAATTTTCTTCTTCATTCTCTTTTTTCACTTCTGTAAAAACTCAAAACCAAAAATAAATCATGGCTTCCACTAATTATAATAACCAATGAACCCCGAGTCATCCGGTGGACCATCTGAAGGTCCATCCCAATGTTCTACCCTCTCTCGTGTAATCAAATTGGAAGAGAAAATGAAGTAGCTCTTTAAATTCTTGCTGAGATTCAAGTACTTCAAATTTGGATAAGTCACTAAGTCAAGAGCAAAGTAAACAAGGAAAGTTGATGTGGAATCTTCATAAGTTTGTAATGGATAATCTAGCAAATCCAATCATCATCTAAGATGATAATCAAGCAATGGAAGAAAAAGCAGAGGAAGAAGAGGAGGAGGAAGAAATAATGGAAGAAGAGTAACCATAAGTGTTACAACAAGAAGTCACAAACGAAGATGATCAAGTTGTATGCGTTGGTGAAATCTTGTTCGATCAACATGGAAATATAATTGAACAAAATGGGGATTTTTGTCTCCATTACCCAAATTGTCCAACCCATAAATCTGCTATCGTTAAGAACAAATAGAATTTAAGTTTTTTTTTCGTTTATTTGATGTACTACGTGTATAGTAATTCCTGTAATTTGCTTTCGTGTGTATCGCTTGTATTGAAAAACAATGTTTAATATAATGTATGCTTTATAAGCATTTCATTAGTTTGTTATATAGGCATAAATTTAGGGGGAATCATATACATTAAGTATTTGATCACAAATTATACATATTTATTTTATTACTTAAATATAGAAAAATAATACAGTATAAATAAATATAGGATTTAGAGGGAATATTTATAGAATTTCCTTTTTATAATGCCAAAGGGGGAGAAATTATAAAATATACATTTAGTATAAGTAGAATATATAGGATTCGTATTGACAGGGGAGTATTAGAAGGATCAGCATCAACAGTTATGAATATTTTATAAACTAAGGTTGTCATCATCAAAAAAGGGGAGACTATTGGAGAATGAAGTTTTGATGGCAACAACCTTATTTCAATGTTAATTGATTATAAAATATATACTAACATCTCTATCTAGAATATACTTACACACATATATATGCAGGAGTTATATACAGAAATTAATACTGAAGACTATACAGTTTTAGAGATTCAAGAGATTCGGAATTCAGAGAAGATTTCAAGACTCATGAGTAATCAAGAAATCAAGAGTTCAAGATTAATATAGTAGTAGAGCCTAATTTATATGTAAGGCTCTGAATAGCACTCCAGGTTCGAATTCAAATTATGTTTCTGAATTTCAAATTTGAAATTCTATATTCAAAGATCAAATTCAAAATTTAATTAGGTTTTCTATCTTACCTTTGATTTTAAACTTAAGTTTCAAATTTTATAAATTTATATATATATTTATATATTTATATACTTATATAATTTTATATTTGTACAGTTTTAAACTTTATAATTATGTTTATATAGTTTATATTTATGATTTCATATGAATTTATACTTTGTAATACTTATTTATGATTTCATAAGAATTTGCATTGTAATCATTTGGAACTTTTTTGGGATAGTTTGGAAACGGTATGTTCCTTGTAACTATGAAATCAAGGAAAGGAAACGGTGTTAACCTTGTAGTTGGGAAATCAAGGGTGGTGGAAACGGTGTTAACCTTGTAGCCATGAAATCAAGGGGATTATACTGAGATTTTGATCTAGTAATAAAACTCCATGCAACCCACCGTTGCGTGGGACTGGAGGTAGGAGCAAATCGAACCAGTATAAAATCTGATGTGTTCTTTCCTTTTCTGCATTTTATTTATGTGTTAGTGTTTGATTCTGTGTCTATGATTATCTCTATATAGTAGATCATATTAGTTTTAGATTTTCTTAAATTCCTTGAAAACACTATTCACCCCCCCTCTAGTGTTAGTTTTTCCTTAAGATCCATTCTGCATTCTCTAACAATGTTCGATGATAATGATTTATTATAGTTGAATTTAATTGTTTTGAAATTAAGTTATATTATATAAATATTTTATAAGCTTTAAAGATAGCCGTTTTTCTAACGACCTCCATTTTTGATGAAATAAGTTTTATTGGAATATGTACGGCTAGTTATTGTTAGATTTCCAGTTTGGAGCCCAATGGAGTTGTTTTGTCAGTAGAAAAAATTTAATTGTGAACCGATGAATATATTGGAATTAAAATAACGTTATTTTGTAAATGGAATTTGTTTTCAACAAAATTAATTCTTTGGTATCGCAACGTTAAGATGTAGCGATATGTATATTTTCTTTGCGTTTGGAGTTCGTATGGAACAGTGTATATTAGAATAGTCAACATAAAATATCGATACAGTATTAAAGTGAAAATAATAAAGTGCAGACCTAAATTTTAATATATATTTATATATATAAACAACACATGCCTACCTGCATTACCTAAATCCAAAACTTCATGTCTAAGTAAAAACATAAATCCTACCAGCCTATATTTTTCTTTCAATACCTATACCTCCTGCTCCATTTTCTTGCAACTCACGTACAACCTATTACTTGGATTGGAAATATCACTCCACTGAAATTTCTTTTCGAATTTAATTCAAGCATGGCTAACCTATCTAACGTTGCACCCTACCCACGTACGCTACGCTGTACCCTTATGACAAAACATTGATCTTATCTGCATTCGATTTCATCTATAAATATGGTGGTCATTTCATTATTTCAGGAAGTTGAAAATAATAAAGAAGATCCATTAAAAACAAACCCAAACTCAATTTGTGCAAGTAAAACTGAAACTTGCTACCATTTTCAAAGCTCCCAATCTCTTTCCTGGGAGCCGATGGTGTTAAAAGACGAACGGAGTGCGGTGACCTGTTAAGGCATGGTAGTGATCTAAGACGAGTTGGTGAATGGTAGGAGCAACATCAGACACAGAAGGAAGTGCGCTAGTGATGGACTGGGTGAGCGGTGGTGCTCACGATTTGGAGAAGCATGGGGATTGCCTGGGAGGAGAGAGGATCGCGAGGCATGCATAACGCGTGTATGCAATAGGTTCAATTTTCTATAGCATGGGAGTTTGATCGAAGCTCAGGGGATAGTCTGGTGATCAAACGGTGGTAGCAGGTGGTGTTAGGCGAAGTGGGTGTTGTGAAGCAAATGGGTGGCATAGGAAGTTTTAGAGGTAGCAGTAAGGGAAGAAGCGGTGGTCACTGTTGCTACAGAGTTCGTGGTAAGGACCGAAGGGGGAGTTCACGACTAACCGGAGGGGTTCGTTACTGACAAAAGGATGGAGCGGCACTGGGAAGCACAGGCATGTTTGGGGGTTTTTATTCGCATATGGCAGAGCTGGGTTTGGTGGAACTGTTGGCGTCGAGAGGGGAGTGAGGTCAGGTGGTGGTTCGGGTGAGTCCTGACAGAGGGTCGGTGGTCTGAGCGCGACGCAGAAATAGCATAGGCAAGGGGTGTGTTAGTATGGGCATCAGGTAGAAAAGAAGGTTAATGTTTAGAAGGGGAAATAAACATATGGTAGATGGAGCATGAAACAAGGGACAGACATGGTTGTGCATGAGGTGATGGGTTTGGGCATGTATTGGGCTTTCGGATATATATTTAGAAAGAAAAAGATACACAGAACCAGATATGGGGAAGGATACCTTTTGCTTGTGAAAGCATGAAGTGGGGAGGAGAGAATCCTGTAGCTGCTGCGTGTTTTTGGAATATGGAAGATGGAGGAGATCATAAGGAAGCAGGTGGGCCTAAGGTAGCATATGGGGTTAACAGGCCATAAAATAAAAAGAAGAAGAAAAAAGTATGTAAAGAAGAAATGGGTGTGACTCTGATGCTTTTGTGCATGATGACAGGTTCAAGCACCAGGATGGCAACGTGATGGTTCAAAAAGAAAATTATCGGAAACGATGGAAACGGTGGTTAAGTGGCTTTGTTATGCGATTAAACAGTAATTACTATTTAAATAATATTAGGAGACAACTATTTGAACACAAAATTAAACACAAATAAAGAAACACCGAGAACTAGCCGTTGGATTATTTTTTCTTTATGTGGAGAGGTCAAAATCATGGAGGAATCCAATGGTGGAGATGCATCGTGTCACCTATTGTCTCTATGTTTTGTCTCCAAATAGACTTTCCCATAATTTTATAATTTAAAGTTAGTTAGTGGTTTAAATCATGTGTTAAGTTGTGAATACTGGAGCAAGGATTTGGGTTCAAAACAGAGAAGAGTGAACAAAGAACCTCTAGCGAGGATCAATCGCCCAGCTTGTTTAAACGAAAATTAAATTAAGTTAGTAATTTTTAATTAAGAAATTAAATTGTTTAAATATAAATCATATTATTTATAATGTTGTTGCTTGTGCCCACATTCAAATGATGGAATGAAGAAAATTGCGTTGGGACCACAATTTTGAACACAATAGTCTAGAACTGATCTGGACAAGAATGGAGGCTACTGGCATTTCGCCTTAAATTAAACGTTCATTTAATTTAACTAAAAACCCGAACCCCTTTAGCGACAACAAAATCAAGGTGAGTTCAACTCACTCAGTTTATCCCCCTTATATTTTGTGTGCAATGTTTGTTAATGATTGATGGTTTGATGACTGTTTGCATGAATGCTAAATACTCTTAAATATTCATGGATTGAATTAACATTTTTTTCATTTAATAGATCATTATGTTAACAATTATATTCCAAATGAGGTAACTTACCTTGTTGGTTACGTTTATAATAATATAAACATATTTAATAAATAATTGGATACTTGAATGGATGTTGTTAATTGATTATTGACCGTTAAACTGTTTATTTTAGTTTATTGTGATGAAAAAAATAAATATATTGCCATACTGAAATTGAGATGACCCATTATGATGCAGGAAAGGACAGGTTGGACGAATCAAACCGGATTCCTCACTATTATTGATAATGTTTATCAAAATGGTTATATATTGTTATCGAATGTGAAATGGACTGATATTCCATGGTTTGGTACTTTAGTAGACATTTGCCTCTTTAGTACCATCAATAAAATAGTTATAAATGTAAATGTATTTATAAAGAAGGTTTTAGGAAATTAATAAGATTTGTAAATGTTTCAAACTAATGAAACAAGTAATAACATGGTTTATAAACGTAAGTAATGACCTGAATGAAATTTGTTTAAATTGAATTAGTTAAATGGAATTAGTTAATATATTAACGATGCTTTGAGTTGACTATTTTTAAGTTGATTATTGTTTTAAATGACCTTTTAAGAAGGATTTACTATTTTAATAGTAAATGGTGAAGTAAACAGATTAAATAATTTATTTATTCGTTTATTAAGATTAACGAATTAAAAGTATATTTTACATTTAAATATTTTGAAAATGTAGATTATAAGGCTATTATTTTAATCAATGCTATTATGTAAAATAAATTGATTCTTGTTGTGAACCTTGCCTATTTCGAAGTTATTATTGTTGTCAGTTAAGGTTTGAGAGGTAATTATACCCCAACTTGATTGACTTCATTGTTAACTAAGGAATGGTCGGGTTTGATAGTGAGGGTTGGATAAAATGAAGTAAGCTAATGAGCATTAAGGGTTTAATGATTGTGTTTTAAGTTGAGTAGTAAAATGGAAATGGAAGGGTTTTACGAATATTGAAAGACTAAAGATTTTAAAAGCTTAATTAACCGATGGTAAATTAAAATGGCCAAATTATGCCGAGTATTGAATCAGTGAATTCATTTTTTTATGGATGAATGTTTATTTATTTGATAATTAAATAACCAACTATAAAATGTGGCCAATACGATTGTTGGTACGGAAAGACCGGGATCAAACTTATATTCGAAAACCATTCCGACCAGCAAATACGAAAATGAGGAAGATGTTGATCAAGATGGATAAATTGAAGACCGTAGATCTTCATAAGCGGAAGGATTTTTGTCGAATATTCTCTGGAGCCCAACCAGAGGTATTCTGATGTGATTCAGTCATAAGTGAGATTTTGCGGATTTGCAAGGTTTTCTCGCTACTGATCTTTTGGATGCGGTAGGAAGGTGCCTTCGGTTTACCCTGTTCCTAGATGACTTGTATGGACCAATGTATGACAGAGTATACCCAACAGATTATGAGTTGATTACCTCAAACGTATTTACATTTGGTGGCGGAGAAATTTATTTCTCTTAGCATTATACCAGTTTTATTTTTAGGGGAATCAATTTGTGATTTGGCGAGTTTGACGATGTGGCATCCAAAGAAATGGTGGTGTGCCGTTCTAGAAGACAAACATAGCCTCAAGCCTCATCAACCAGGAAATAAAAAAAAGGGCAAACAACATGGCTAGTTCGGTCGCACCCAAGAAGGGTATATTGTCACCCAAGATATTCAATACACTCAAGCGGAATAAGTGGTCGGTCTTATGTGGCTGGGTTGTAAGATGTTCTTGTTGAACCCCAGTGTATCCCCTATAGAGTACACTGATCGGAAGGTGGTCCCATACCTTGTCATAGTTGGAATCCAATCTCCAATAAGAGCCCGCGGTTTTTTATTTTATACTATGTATGTGGAGCATGAGATGCAAGCGTTCTGCTATTTGGTTACATACTTGATAGACACTAATATAATATCACCGGATTTTTATATAAAATGGTTTAGGTTATATTAAGGTAAAAACCGTCCATGTTTATGTGTGGGATGGTCATACTATTATCCTTTTCTTTCAAAATGGATTTACTAAAGTAAGCAATTTGGATGTTATTTAAACTTAGCGAGTGTTTCTTACGTTGGTTCACCAGATTGATCTATGGCGTTTGTAATGCATGGGTCAGACCGAGTTGTACAGGTTCCCATTATCGAATGTTGTAAAGTTCAGAGATGAGTTGGAGGAGACCAGACGTATGATATATGGTACTATTTTGCTGTGTGATGTATTTGAGGACAGGTTGTTATAACTGTCCAGATTGTTTTGATTGTTGTACTCTGATGATTGTAAGTATTATTTCAAGCTCTCAATAAAGTTATTTCTATGTTATATTTTATTCATTTGCGATGTGAGATTCTGTGCGTTGTTTCCTTCTTCCTTTCTTCTATTCTTAAATTTCTTTCTTTCCTATTTCACCCTCTTATTTCTTTTTATTAGCTTTCTGGGTTTTTGATATTTGGAATTGGACACGGGATGTATTAGTGTCGAGATTCAAGTGTCGAATTTCCCAGGACTCTACAGTTATAGGGTTGTTGTAATCATTTGTGAATCATTTAGGAAAGGGTGTGCTCCTCGTAGCCCTGAAATCAAGGAAAGGGAGCGGTGTTAACCTTGTAGCCCTGAAATCAAGAGTGTTTGGAGCGGTGTTAACCTTGTACCCATGAAATCAAGGGATTGTACTTGGATATTGATAATAATAAAACTCTGTGCAATCCAGTGTTGCATGGGATTGGATGTAGAAGTAATCCGAACTAGTATAAGATCCTTTGTATTCTTTCCTTTTATGCATTTTATATTTACTTATATCTGTGTCAGTGTTTGATTGTGTTGTGATCATCTCTGGTGTGATAATCATTATGTGATACATATAGTAGATCAAATAAGTTTAAGATTTTCATAAATTTCTTATAAACACTATTCACCCCTCTCTATTGTTTGTTTTTCCTTAAGATTCGTTCCACATTCCCTAACTGTTAGTATCAAAGCATAGGTTTTTAAAAAGTTCGTAATATGAATTTTGAAAATATTAAATGGCAAATTTTGATTTATAAGAATAGTCTCAATTAATACATTACATCAATGTTAAAAGAGTCTGCATTTAGTTATGTTGAAAATTCAAGTGATATACTGAATTATTGTCCAATGTAGGAAAAGATATGTTACATGGCTATTGGAAATCCAAATTCTGAAATGGTGTGTTACATGGATGTTGAAAATTAAAATTATGATGGACAAATGATGGAAACCAAAAAGGAAAAATGGATATTTGATAGTGGTTGTTCAAGACATGTGACGGAAAATCCAGAATTACTGAATAATCTAGTATGTGAAGATGGAGGAATGGCCAACTTCGGAGATAATTCTAAAGGATATATAGTTGGCATCGGCAATGTCTGTATTCTGAAACTCCTACTATTTATGATGTTTTATTAGTTAGAAATCTAAAACACAACCTACTAAGTATAAGTTAACTTTGCGATAAAGGCTATAAAATCAATTTACAAAAAGATCAATTCTTTATAGAAGATAGGAATTCAAAAATAATATTCAAAGGGGACAGAAAGAAAATATCTATGTATTAAGTATGAAAATCTCCAACGATAATCTATGTTTATGGCTAATACAAGTGACCCTTGGATCTGAAATAAGAAATTCAGTCATATAAATTTCAAACACATCTCTAGGATTTCAAAGTTAGATTCAATTAGGGGATCACCCAAAATGAAATTTAAAGTAAATAATTTATGCAATGCTTGTTAGTTCAGAAAACTAAAAAGAAGGCCGTTTAAATCAAAAGAGGAAATTACAACCTCTAAACTATTAGAGTTAATTCACATGCATCTATTCGGTCCATCCCAAACTCAATAAGTAAATCACAATAGATATGTTTACATAATAATCAATGATTTTTCTAGATTTACTTAGACCTTGTTTCTGAAAAATAAAAGTGATGCTTTTGATCAATTTAAGACATTCGCTAAAGGAATTCAAAATTTATTATCCTCAAAAATCAAAACAATACGTAATGACCACAGTAGAGAGTACAAAAATGAAAATTTTGAAAAGTTTTGTAATAAGAAGGGGATAACCCATAACTTTTCTTTCCCAAGAACCAATCAACAAAACGGAGTAGTTGAATGTAAAATTAGGTCAATTTAAGAGTGTGTGAGAACCATGTTATCAGATAGTAATTTACCTAGAAATTTTTGGGTTGAGGAAGTTGCAACATCTTGTTATATACTAAATAAAATATTAATAAGACCCTTGACTCACAAAACACCATATGAACTTTTGTATAACAAGAAACCAAAATTACATATTTTAAAATATTTGGAAGTAAATGTTTTATTCTTAATACTAAAGAAAATTTAGACAAATTTGACTCTAACTCTAAATCAGATAAATTAATACTTATTTGTTATTTAAAGAGAAGTAAAGCTTAAGAGTTTTTAATTTAAGAACCAATACTATCGAAGAAACCTTAAATGTATCTTTTGATGAAAATTATAAGAATAAAACACAAAATAATGAACACGAATGCGAAAATGAGATTGATGAAGTAAATAATGAAATTCATCAACCAAATAAAAGAATTAGATTACTAAGGGACCACCATGTAGAAAATATCTTAGGAGATATTGAATCCGTTGTTAGGACTCGAAACCAATTAAATAATATGAGTAATTCAGCGTTTATTTCAACTATTAAACCTAAGAATCCAAAGGAAGCATCATCCGATGATTCATGGAACCATGCAATGCAAGAAGAATTGAATTAATTTACCAGGAATAATGTATAGGAACTTGTTCCTAGACCAGAAGATAACATTGTAATTGGAACTAAATGGGTCTAGAAAAATAAAATGAATGAACACGATGAGTTCGTAAGAAATAAAGCATGATTAGTAGCACAAGGTTATACTCAAAAAGAGGGAATAGATTAGGATGAAACATTTTTCCCGTAGCAAGATTAGAAGCTATTAGGATAATATTAGCCTTTGCTAATCATAATAATTTCAAATTATATCAAATGGATGTTAAAAGTTATTTTCTAAACGGATGTGTTAAAGAAGACGTATATGTACAACCACCACCTCTTTTTGAAGATGAAAATTTTCCAGACCACGCATATAAATTAATGAAAGAGTAATAAGGATTAATACAAGCCCCTAGAGCTTGATATGTTAGATTAAGAAATTATCTATTACAATCTAACTTCGAAATTGGTAAAATAGATAATACACTTTTTTATTAAAAGAAATAATAACAACATACAATTAGTACAAATATATGTTGACGATATAATCTTCGGATCAACAAATAATAAAATGAATAAAGAATTTTCATACATTGTGACCTAAGAATTTGAGATGAGTCATATGGGAGAACTAACATTCTTCTTAGGCTTACAAATTCGTCAATTAAAGAATGGAATATTTATTAATCAAGAAAAATACGCAATAGATTTAATTAATAAATTTAATTTAACGACAACTAATGGGAGACCAACACCTATGGCAACTAATTAGCCTTAAGTAAATATGATTCGTCAAAAGACGTTGATCAAAAATTATATAGAGGTATGATATGATCATTATTATATATAACCACTGGCAGACTAGATATAATGCAGAGTGTATATCTCTATGCAAGATATCAATCATAACCTAAGGAAACTCATCAAAAAGCCGTAAAACATATTCTAAGATATGTAAAACATATATTAGATTTTGGATTATTTTATCCTACGGATGGTTCGTTTGATTTAATTTCCTATTGTGACGCTAATTATGCGCGATGTAAATCCGATCCTAAAAGCATGAGTGGAAAATGTCATTTCTTAGGACATTCACTAGTTTTGTGGTCTCGTAAAAAGAAAAATACAGTATCTTTGTCAACAACTGAAGCAGAATATATATATGTGGCTTTGGCATGTTCACAAGTAATTTATATGCAATAAACTTTAAAAGATTTTGGATTGAATGTAAATAAATCCACCAATATACTATGATAATACAAGTGCTATAAATATATCTAAAAATCCAAATCATCATTCAAGAACTAAACATATTGATATACAACATCATTTTCTAAGAGATAACGTAATTAAAGAGAAAATTTCACTCGAATTTATAGAAATAGAAAAACAAATAGCAGATATATCAACAAAACATTAAACGAAGAAATGTTGACTTACATTTTTCGACATATCGACATATAACTGCCAGATTTCTAAAATTAATTCCCACTTAAAGTTTGTTACAACAACTATTTAAACCTCTTATTTCAAATTATTTTCTTTATCCTCTTATTTCATTTCTGGAAAAATTCTAAACCATAAAAAACAATTACCTTCACTAATTATAATAATCAAATCAATCCTGATTCATCCGCCGGACCATCTAAAGGTCTGTTTCAATGCACTACTCTCGCTTATGTGATGAAATTAGAGGAGAAAATAGAGGATGTACTACAAATGCTCGCTGAAATTCAAGTTTTACAAATAAGGATGAATTAAGAGCATGTAAAACAAGGAAAAATCATGCGAAATCTACAAAAATTTGTTATGGATAATCACGCAAATCCGATTATCATCGAAGATGATAATCAAATGCTGGAAGAGGAAGAAGAGGAAAAAGAGGAAGAAATGGTTGAAGAGGAGGAAGAAGAGGCACAAATTGAAGGCATGGAGGAAGGCGATCAAGCCATATATGTTGTTGAAGTATGCTTCGATAGACAAGGGAATATAGTTGAGCAAAATGGGGAATTATGTCTCCTTTATTCCAATTGCCCAATTCATAAATCCCCAATCATCAAGAAGCATTAGACGTTTAGTTTATTGTTTATTCGTACGTGCGATGTAATACATACAATTATAGTATATTTGTATTCTCATAAAACATTGTAATTTGAATGGTTTGTATTGATTGTCTTGTAAAACAGTTATTTAGTTCATACAATGTTTGTTTTCAACCTAGTTTTCGTAGATTTTAGAATAAGCATTATAATAATTATATATAGAGTATACGAATATTATTTAGGCAAGAATTTAGGGGGAGTCATGTATACTAGTATAGAATTAAGTATTATAACTTTAGAATATATGGGTAAATATAGGTTATAGTTATTTATGACATAAATTTAGGGAAAGTACATTTAGAGGTTCTTTTTGTTGATGAAAAAGGGGGAGAAATTATAAAATAAGGAATAATTAGGCCTAGTTTAAGGGGGAGTATATAGGATTTATGGTGAAAGGGGGAGTAATCGAAGGATCAGATGAAAAAGTATCAACATGTATGAACATGTATGAATATTTTATAAATCAAGGGTTTTATCATCA
Organism: Allium sativum; assembly: GCA_030737875.1. Lineage (NCBI taxonomy): Eukaryota > Viridiplantae > Streptophyta > Magnoliopsida > Asparagales > Amaryllidaceae > Allium > Allium sativum. The sequence goes on along the minus strand of CM060924.1, from coordinate 804,927,294 downwards.
AAAAGGGGGAGATTGTTAGAGAATGGAGTTTTGATGACAACAACGTTTTTTCAATTATCATTATTAATTGATTATAAAATATATACTAACATCACTATCTAGAATATATATATATATATATATATATATATATGCAGAGTTTGTATATAGGACTTGAATACTGAAGACTGTACAGTTTTTAGAGCTCCAAGAGATTCGGGATTCAGAAGAGATTCAAGACTCATGAGTTATCAAGTTATCAAGATTTCAAGAGTTCAAGAAAAATATAGTAATTGAGTCTAGTTTATATGTAAGACTCTGAACAACACTCCAGGTTTAAATTATGATTTTCAAATTTCAAATCCCGATTTCAAATTATTTTTCTAAATGTTTTCAAACTATTATCTTACTTATGATTTCAAACATATATGTTTGTCAAGTATTAATATAAATATATATAAGTTTATAATATATATAGGTTTTATAGTTTTAAAACTTATAACTTTATAAATATGTTTATATAATATATTATTATGTTTCCATATGATTTTGCACTTTAGACTATTCATTTAAATTACAATGTTTTGATATAAGATTTTCCAGAATAATATATATATGTTTAAACATTTGAAAAATAGTTTTAGAATTCAAAATACTATATATATATGTCGACATACATTTATGGCTATGTCGACATTGAACTGTCATAATTTCAATTTTCAAAGGAAATGTCTTTTCACTAATGGCAACAATTCCGAAACGTTGCAACCATTGAGACACTATAAATAGGGACTGATTTCGATTTTTTTTTTTAATTCTTCTTCTCCATTTTCACCCCTTTACATACCACTATTAATATACATCATTTTTTTGATTTTACACTTATACTTTACTGATTTGTACTCAAATTATATCAAACTACTTCTCTTCTCAATATCTATCAAATACTCTTTGAATTGAAGTGCAATTGAAGAGTTATAGGGATGTTGTAATCATTTGGGATCGTTTGGGAAAGGGTGTGTTCATTGTAGCCCTAAAATCAAGGAAAGGGAACAGTGTTAACCCTGTAGCCGTGAAATCAAGGGTATTTGGAGCGGTGTTAACCTTGTAGCCATGAAATCAAGGGGTTGTACTTGGATATTGATAATAATAAAACTCTGTGCAATCCAATGTTGCATGGGATTGAATGTAGGAGTATTCCGAACTGGTATAAAATTCGGTGTGTTCTTTCCTTTACTACATTTTATATTTACTTATATTTGTGTCTGTGAATAATTCTATGTTCGTGATCATCTCTAGAGTGATAATCGTTGTGTGATTCATATAGTAGATCAAATAAGTTTAAGATTTTCATAAATGTCTTATAAACACTATTCACCCCCTCTAGTGTTTGTTTTTTTCTTAATATCCGCATTCCGCATTCCCTAACACATAAACTCATTGATAACTATCTCTAATAGATAGTCACGCTATCATGGCTCCACGGTGTTAAACAACAGAATAAATAATAGCACAAGTATAAATATGAGAAGACGCCTCCATCTACCGATTCACCTGCACAGCTCCAGTTAACGCTTACACGTGTAACCTAGCCTGCTCATCGATTCGTTTGATGAGTTTCCAAGGTAATATGAGAGAACATAAACCTTTGGTCAAACAACAGTCATGTGTGAGTGATAAAAAAAATTAAAGAACTGTAAAAGTCATAATAGTATGAGGAACATATGGTATGAGGAATCATACCCGACCTGTCCCATGCATGCACAGAGTCAGCACATGTAATAGTCCTGAGATAGAAGAATTCATATAGCCTCCACTGGACGATTCCCCATCTCCTTCTCTAAGTCTATAGGTGATAGTCTACCCAAGGAATAAGGTGAAAAAGAACAAGGCATACATAGCATCATCATCCAAATAATAACTACCACCTTCTAAAGCCATGAATACTTTAATTTTTATATGGGAATCAACCAAGGACTAATGTAAATCCCGATTCTAATATAACTCCGTGTTTTTCCAACAAGTGCCCACCTGGCCTTGGTTCCCCACCAAGGGTACATGATCTCTCTGATCCTAAAGAGTGTCCCTACGATATGCTTACTTTTAATTCACTAGAACATTCTGACCTATCAACTATCCCTTGGCAATCAATTGTAAGAATTACTCTACCCTATCTAAAATTTGAGCCCCCATCAGTCAATCCATTATCATATAGATCTGTTCCCTACGAATTGATTCCATTCTTAAAGCATCATTCGCCACGAGATGTGTTCCATAGTCCTGTTTTCCATAAGCTAAATCCATGTCAATGCAGTGTCGTTCACCATGAAATATGTCATTACCGTGTAGGTACGTAACACCATGTACTATCCATAGTCTCCCTTCAAACCACTCCACACCCGAGCCTTTAATTAATTAGCCACAACTACACCATGTATAAGAATCAACAAATCTCAGTCCGAAATAAGACATGAAGATCTCATCTCATACCATGGATTATGCCATTTATCTTTTCTCTTAACGGAACATCGATCTCGTTCCATGCCAGAACCATCAATCAAAGAGGCACCACAGTGAAGCCATCATCGAATGAATCATATATCTTGCTCTTTAAGTTCGCAAAGTCACCTACGTCAAATTCTCCAAAATGTCAAACACCAATAGTAGAAGGTATCAATCACTGCATAATAATCGTTAATGACCACTTTGATCAAATATTCAAGCAAAGTTGGTTAAAAATAAATCTAATGAAAAGGTCTGGAATTCATTCGGAAATTCAAGCTCGCCATCAAATCAATCCTTTGTCTTTAGATCTATTCCCGAATTCCAATTCTACATACTCCGGTTAGTTGCCATACTCCAACGCACCTCCGTCTTCAAGTCCGTTTACCCTTTTCGATATATCTCTATTGACCAACTTTTTTGCAAAAGCTATCATGGTTCAACGGATCGAAGCCCAAATCCAGAAACCCTCTTCATAATTGGTCGATCGGCCGACAGAGCAACCCTCACTCTAAAAAGCCAAGGCAAGGTTCGGCCCAAACCAGCTTCCTTTCAAGACAACTCAAACCGAGGCTGACTCGAGTTAGTCTCGTTCAAACAACAACTCACCGAACCCGGAAGAATCGCTCTTCTTGATCGACCGAATTAACCGCTTCCCTCAAAATCGGATCAACCAAGTATCTCGGATTCATCAGGAAATATGCAACCGAGTCATTCATTACTCAAACCAATTCTCAAGGCAACAAAGGCGGTCAAACACTGCCGGCCAAAGCTCTACTTTTGATACACCTTATCTCGGTTGTCACGTGAGCTACAATTCTTGAGGATACTATTAATTAGCAGTGGACCGAGTCCCACCGCCGCATCTACTTCTAATAATTGAGCTCCACGTGTCCAAGCTCCGAAAAAGAGGAAAGCTATGTGGCAGCCCGCTCAACCCACTTCTTCACCTATAAATACTTCCAAGCTCAAAATAGAAAGGGACCTTTTTTCTTCAACCTTCTTCCGACTACTTCAACATTTAGTTGAGCCTTCTATTCCAAGATAAAAACTTCTCCATGGCTAAGTCTCAAAATAGCCAACTCTTCTTCTTTCTCAAGATAGAAAAAAGCATTATACTTGTAATCAAAAGTAAAGTAATACATATAAAGTGGACGTAGGCACAATCTTTGCCGAACAACTATAAAAGTCTTGCGTGTTCCTTGTTTTCCTTACTCTACCACATTTCATAATCATTATTTGTGTGCTCTCCACACGATTGGGGGTTGACTGTCACTAGCGACCAACTTTTGACATTAACACTTTGGTGCGTCAAGAAGGGGCACACACCGACATACTTTACGACCTTTTGCTAGTTCCAATCCATGGCAAACAAGCGGAAGAAGGATACAACCTCTTATCACCCCATAAATGCTGATGCAACTAAGAAAAATGCTGCTGAAGCAAGTCAAGAAGCCTCCTCTCATGAAGACGTGTCCTGATATCTTACCCGGGACGATATGGACAAAATTATGGCTGAGTTCAGATGCCATATGACATCTCAAGACAAACTCCCCGAACAACAAAAGTTGATGGATCACCTTCTCGCTCAAATGGAAAAGGGATTTAATGCTTCAACATTAATTCCTCCACCGGGCGATGCTGTGGCAATAACTGATCTTCAGTCTGCGGAAATCCAAGCTCCAGATCGGGTCATACCTTTGCTTCCTCCTGGCTCGGCTCCACCTCTCGACCAATCACAGCCAGGAGTATCACTTCCAGCAACCGGTGCACCCGTAGCTGAAGATTCACAGGAGTCCCGCAATTAAGACCTAGGACGTTCGACCACTTTGCCTCCACTCTTGAAGACAGCTCGACCCCTCGGACCAATCAAGCAGCCATTGGGTCAGTCGGAATCAATGCCATTCCCGTTACAACCCAGTATCTTACCGCAGACTCATCTCATGTCGACTCTCCTTCAACGAAGAGCTAGTGGTGCCTTCCCTTCGAACCAGGGACACTACTCTACCATACCGGTTCCCAGATTGGCAGAGGAAAACGCAACTGTAGACCCTTCTAACGTTGATTCGAGAAGGGGCATCGAAGAGCCCCGAACATCACATGCTATGCTGAGTCAGCCTGGACCTACCGTCATGGGTACGGCCCGGTCCAATTCTCATCACGTTCAAGAGGGGCCAATTTGCCTAGAACCAACCACTGCGATGAACCATCGCCCTCACCTTCACTCAACTCTCGGAGGTCGAGCCCAACCAGCGACCACCCTTCCCAGTATGCTTTCGTTGGACCCTAGTGCTGGAGCTCTCCTAAATGTAGAGCTGGATTCATGGCAATGACTCCTTGAAGATGGAATCCATCTTGCAAGCATCGTCCAACGTTTTACTCGGGCAATTCTTCTCAGTATGATATAGATAATACCCACCGCAACCCCTTCACTAGAGAAATCAGGAGCCCCCGCAATCCTCCGGACTTCAAGTTTCCAGCTATCGAACCCTACACCGGTCGGACCGACCCGACCATCCATCTCATGTGATACATGAGCATATGGAAGTGCTCGGTGCATCGACCAATGTTATGGCCAAGTGCTTCCCACTCTTCCTCATATATATAGACGACATGTGGTTTCGGCAGCTAACAACGAAGTCGATAAGTAGTTGGAACACACTGGTCACCCTCTTCATTGAGTAGTTCAGAGTTCACATCTCCCGACCAAAGAGTGTCATGTTCTTGACCTCCATCAAGCAACATTCGGGAGAGACATTTCGATCTTTCCTCAAAAGATTCAACATGGCTGTAGCATCAGTCGATCGACCTGAGCCATCAATGGTGCTTATGGCTGCCATTGCAGGTGTTTAGAACCGATCAAAATTCTCAATCTCTTTGACCAGAGATCCTCCCAAGGACACAGGAGATTTATATGTAGAGGCCGAGCGATTCCTCCGACAAGAAGATGTCATCATTAAGACGGAGAGCCTTGAGGTCCTCGCCACCAAACAAGGAGGTCCATCCAACACCAATAGCCAGAATAAAGGAAGAGGAAAGGCTCCAATGAATGAACGCAATGTACGACCTCGAAGAGAGAATAGGTACGATCAATATGCTAACCTCAAATCTTCCTTGCTTGACATATATCTTGACAAATGAGGGTCCCTACCTTTCCCAAAACCTCCTCGAAGAGAGCCGACCCAGAAAGAGCTCGATTTTGGAATGCACTACATGTTTCATAACATTACCGGTCATAGCACCAATGAATGCAGGCACTTACGCGATCTCATTGAGGATAGGGTCAGGCAAGTGGAGCTTCCCGAATATGTCAAGAGGAACATACAGTCCATGCTGCCATAATCTTCTACTCTTGCTCTTCAAGCCGATTCTCGAGCTCCTAGAAATGAAAAGGACCCTGAGCCCAATACTCGTTACATCATCATTAATTAATGAGATTTAGATATCCTACTTTCATTGTATTTTCATTTCTTTCAATAAAAAGTATATGTTGATGTGCACATGTACGAGGTTAGGATTTAGCTCCTATGCATGCTCTGGAATCAATGATCGTCCTTTTAGAATTTATTTTTATCTTCTTGTAATAGTTCTTTTGTAAACAATGATGTTTCTTTTGCAAACATGGATAATGTTTGAATGATATAGACCGAGCATGACTAACGCTCACCAACCTGAGTATGGTCAGTGCTAAGCCATCGTCCGTAGCGCACGATCAAAAGCCTGCCACCATAACTAAACCTACTCCTTAAGCTGACTATGGTCAGATTTCTTTAAACCGAGTATGGATTATACTCGCCCTTTCTTTAAACTGAGTGCACTCTCCACGCATTAAGACTTAGCAAATGACCTTAAATAAATCGAGCATGGTTAACACTTTCTATAAGCCGAGTATGGATAATACTCGCCATTGCCATAAGCCGAGTATGGTTAATACTCGCCAGCTCTATAAGCTGAGTATAGTTAATACTCGCCACCTTCGTAAGCCGAGTATGGTTAATACTCGCCACCACTGTAAGCCGAGTATGGTTAATACTCGCCATCCATCTAAGCCAAGTGTAATTAATGCTCACCCTTATCTTCAAGCAGAGTATGTTAAAACTCGACAAAATGAGATCAAAGCCTTCTCTAGACTGAGAATGGCCCGCACAATAATTGCAGGTGATGGCTCTTACGTCCGAAGTTAACAATTATTTTCTTGGCCTCAATACGGTCTTCAATGGTTGTCGTTTTTCTGACCTTAATATGATCTATCTCGATCATTGGTTTTCTGTTCTTAATACAACCATCGGGGCCGTCGGACTTTTGGCCTTAAATATGGTTCGGCGCAACCATCACTACCTGCACGTTGGACTTCGATGCAAGAATCAGAACACACCTCCTTTACCAAGAAAGATGTATTCTGAGAGGCAAAGTGTTACCAAGTTTTTGGCAAAATCTATCACGGTTCAACAGATTAAAGCCCAATTTCCAGAAACCCTCTTCAACATCGGTTAATTGGCTGACAGGACAACTCACACTCCAAAAAGCCAAGGCAAGGTTCGACCCAAACCAGCTTCTTTTCAAGCCAATCCGAACCGAGGCTGACTCGAGTAAGTCTCATTCTAACAACATCTCACCGAACCCGGAAGAATCGCTCTCCTCGACCGACCGAGTTAACCGCTTCCCTTAAAATTGGATCGACCTCGAATATATCGGGAAATATCCAACTAAGTCATTCATTACTCAGACCAATTCTCAAGGCAACAAAGGTGATCAAACGCTACTGGCTAAAGCTCTACTTTTGATACACCTCATCTCGGTTGCCACATAAGCTGCAATTCTCGAGGATAGCATTAATCAGTAGTGGATCGGGTCCCACCACTGCAACTACTTCTAATAATCGAGCTCTATGTGTCCAAGCTTCGAAAAAAAGGAAAGCCAGACGGCGGCCCGCTCAGCCCACTTCTTCACCAATAAATACATCCAAGTTCAAAATGGAAAGGGACCTTTTTTCTTCAACCTTCTTCCGGCTACTTCAACATTTAGCTGAGCCTTCTCTTCCAAGATAAAAACTTCTCCACGGCTAAGTCTCAAAATAGCCAAATCTTCTTCTTTCTCAAGATATAAAAAAGGTATTGTACTTGTAATCAAAAGTAATTTAATACATATAAAGTGGACGTAGGCACTAACTTTGCTGAGCCACTATAAAAGTCTTGCGTGTTCCCTGTTTTCTTTACTCTACCGTATTTCATAATCATTATCATATGCCCTCCACACGATTGGGGGTTGACTGTTACTAGTGACCAACTTTTGACGTCAACAATCTCCATGAATCTATCTTTCCCCATTCAAATTTTGTGCCTCGATTAATACATACCAACTATGCATTTGATCGATAACGCCAAATCCTAGTGGATATAATTTTCTTGTCCTATTTCGCCAATAAACGGGGTTTACAACCAAACCGCGCAAATAAATAACCACACAATAAATGAATCCTAAAATAGCATGCAATCATCCATCATTCATAATATGAATAAAACCTATCTTAAACAATTGGTGTGAATTTGATGTCAAAATGGTCCAAATCTAGTAATAGTGTCAAAATAACGCGTAATAACACACAATAGGTAAAAATGTGATATTCGAGTTTAAACTAAGCAAATTACATTTTTTATATTTTTATTCATTAATTACTAGGTTCAATTATCCTATAAATGATATTTTCAGGTTATAGATCATTTTAAAGTATCATTTTTTTACCATACAAATAAATATAGTTGAGTGAGAGACAATATCACTCACCTTAGTCAAATCAGCCTAAACTTACATAAAAGGAAAAGCTCGCCAATACGAGTCTAATGGAAGAAACAACGTTTAGATCTGATATTGTATGTAGAAGTTATACATGATATAAGTTTGTGGATTACCTAAATAAACAATTTAACTTAAGCCATGTCAATAGTAATTAATTGGCCCTCAAAATCTCTTTTTGCCCATACACAAGCACTTGTACACGAACACACCTAAACCTAATCACTCTTGTGCATGTTTCTAGTGATACAGATCAATAGTTGATGGAATTCGAAATCATTTGCATTGTAGAACTCCTCATCCCGAACCAGACTCACTCACCTCAACTTCGCACCGCCCAGACTCGCCTAATAAAACATGTCCTTGCCCTACCACCTATAGGAAACACACATGCACCTACTTCCTCGAACCGCACACCATTAAACTCATCTCACAGGTGTTAATTACCTCCATGAGTCCGAATCATTAGTCACCTTGACCAATCATCATGTGAATCACGAGATAATTCTAACCCTAGTCGCCTCTTTGTTCAAGTCAATCTCAGGAAGTAGGACCATACATCTCAACGGGAATTTGGAGACTGGTTTCATGATTTTAGGAGTAGTCTTCAATGGGAATAATTTCTAAAATATTGAGGAAGGGAGAGACATGGTTTTTGAGAAGAAGACGACGATTACAATATATCGCAAATGATTGGTTAGGATTGTGACTAATTAGGTGTATTCATAGTGTCATTAGGCCTAATTGCGTTGATTTCTCCTTCCAAAAACTAACATATGTTTTAAATGTGCACGACCAAATAGTACATTCGATGACTATAAAACTTGAAAGCGCGCAACAACTAACTATGACAGATCCAGGTATATAATTTTCATCGTAATCCGACACTGTGCCTGAAACTAGTTTTTTTATGCGTATTTCAAAACTGTTTTGCTCGTCAAATCTAAAAATATGACGATCCATATACTTTTTCTCCACCTAATGAAGAATCTGAACTTAATGGAAATGGCCTCGAGTCCTCATTTGATCGTTTATGAAAAATATCACTTTGGAACCATCTAATAATTAATATTCAAATAAAATATTTAAATATCTAATTGACAAAAATACAGGTTGTCACATTCTTTCTCCTTAAATAATTTTGTTCCCAAAATCCTCAAGGACATAACAACACAATCACGCGCTCCCGCATAAGTGATGGCCCAAGGCAAATAGTCACTCACTACTCTCACAACACTATTGATAACAATCACTACAAAGAAAATAGACTCGGAATTTGGCATGGAGCCAATATTCCCATTCCCAAGTACGACCATGATCATAATCCAAGGTCGATACAACTAAGACAAACACTTACATTTTACATTTATTTCCCAACAAACAGAAAATGGAGAATATAAGTGACAACCCTTAGTTAGGAGACAACTTGACTAAACAACTTCTCTCCCAACTTAACTTAGTTTACCAAAAATACAACATCTCGTTTGCGCGACTCAATCTAGATAGAATACCACTTACAAAATATGGCTCAACCCAACCAAAGAAAACTAAAGCTCAAAGTGGCCTCTCACATATAGGGTTTAGAATCATCAAGATGGCATAAAAGGACGAAACCACAACTCAATACGAATCTCGTTGCCGTGTCATGTATAGAAACAAAAAGATTAAAAAGACAAGGCTATCTGGTATGCCTAACAACCAAAAAGTATAATCAGTCACGTTATCATCATCAATCAAACAAACATGAGTTAAACAATCATAAAAGCACAAACGATCAAACTTACTTGAAAAAATAATTGCAATCAACGAGATAATATTCCAAACCCACCCTAACATGCAAGATACTATTCTACCTAGTAAGAAATTTAATCCATATATGGCTCGACAAACTTGGTCGCTATCTCGTTGAAAATAAAAGATGTAAATTCGACATCTCTCATCAATGAGTCGGACATGACTCGAGCATTAAGACAATATTTTGGTTCTCTACTGGAATTCATTTTTGAATTTCTCTTTGTGCTTCCATTTGTTTTAGTAATTCCCTATTGTTTACATTTCAAATATGCTTTTCATTTACTGAATTATGTTATCTATATCGTTGACTAATATTCTTTGTCATACTTCGTTGTTTTGATTACACCTATAGTGCTATATGTGTGAATGTTTTATTTTTTACTGATAGTTTAGGATTTGGTGCTTTGTTGATTTCCAAACATATACATATGTAATGTTGGACCCCTTTTTCCCTTGCACTTTTACCTTACATGTCTCAAATGGTTTTCCATGTTTTCCGTATTGGTTCTATGAAAAAACTAACATTTGTAATTTGATTGATTCATTCTGTAAGTTTCATTCGCTAATTTTTTTTTTAGGCTATGTAATTTGAGTTTTGTTATTCATATATAATATAATCGCTTTTACTATAGTTTTGATTTGTGTTTTGCATATTGATTCTATAAAAAAATTACTTTTATCATTGATTTATCCATTTAGTAAATTTAATATAGTTTAAATTTATTTATCATCAGGCCTGAACAATTTGAATTATACCAATTTCAATTATAATTATGATAGTTGCTATTATGAATTTAATTCGATTTTATTTGAGTTTCACATATTCTCAGTTCTAACGATATTTCGCTATTTATTGTTTTGAAAACATCCATTTTCCAAATTACATTTTACCTTTCAATATAATTTAATATGGGCTTTTCAGATTTTGAGATTTGATCAAGGTCGTAAGACATTATTCTCTTACATTTTAAAAATAATATTTAACATCTAGAAAATTTTAATATTTAAAATGTGTGAATATTTAATTTATTTTAAATATTTCTTAAATGGATTTTTATAAGTTAGAAAAAATCATTTTAATTTATAAGTGATTATTTTAAATTAAACTGTACAATTTGATTTATATTTATAAATTGTTCGTTTGAAAACCGAAATATAAATCGGAACACGTTTCTTTTATTCAAATAGAAGAGTGATTTTTAAATAAATAAATGATGATAATACAATAAGAAGTATATTGTTTGGATAAAAATCATAAGAATGCTAATAATGAGTATTTTTAGTGGGGTTTAAAAGTAGAATAAAATGTTTTATATGTGTGTGTACATGATAAATGCACATGTATGTGCATGTCTTCAAAATCGTATCTTAAGTTACTAATCAAGTATATTAAGATATGTCTATGTATTATACTGGTATGTATCATACAAATTATGTTTCGAAAAATATAAGCAAAAATATGAAATGATTAAGATAAGACACAAATGAGTTTTAATCAATAAGTAAACATTTAAAAATATATTTTCAAAAATTTAAATTGCATTACGTGATATCGAAGTAAAGCTTATGTGTAAAAATGAACCTAACTACATGTACTTTTAACATAAAATTTATGTTTCGTACTAAGAGGCTTGTGGAGTAAGCTTTGAATTATGACTAAGGGTATGATAGGAATGGTTATCTATAAGCTATAGTAACCTCTCATCCTCACCAATTCATTTTTTTCTTTATCTTATTAAAAATCAAATCCTCTTCAAAATTGGTTTGAGCCAAGCAAAAAAATGACAACAAATCAAAACAAGCTAAGCTAGAAGTTTTTAAGAAGGTTAATTTAAAAGAGCATACATATTCAAAGGTGAGATACCCACTTTAGCCTAAATTTGAGAAGTGTTTCTAATACAAGTTTAAGAGTTAAACAAGTTTAAGTTTATATTTTTCATGTTCATTATGTTAATGATTAAGTTCTTAGTATGATTAGTATTATATTTCAGTCCAGTGATAACCTTCACGGTCTTAATCCATAACATGTGATAAAAATTAGTTAGCTGTTAATGCTAAATTATGTTTGTGTTTAATTGTTTGCATGTTTAAATTTGAGAATGATAAATGGCTAGTGTAAAAAAATATAGAAAGCCTATAAAACATGAAACAAGAAAATGCCCCTCTCTGTTTATACATAGAACATATATCCCTTCTGTTCAAAAACCGTTTTCTTTAAATCCACTTGATTTTAATTAAAAGACCCAAAATTGTTTAAAAATCATCTAAATTTTATCTTGAAAATAGATTGGTGATTTTTTGGCGAGTAGGCAAAGTGAAATTACTTGTAAAAACTGTTGATTTTCAGTGGTCTATAGATTATCAAAATTTGGAGTTTGATGCATATGATCATATTAGTCTTGCAAAATCTGAATTTTAGAATTAGTTTCATATTTTATTATTAGGTATAGAGTAGGAATGGATAAAATGTGTGAAATTAGGATAAAAATCAATTTTGACGTTCGTTGATGTAATGACTTAAGGGGGAGGTACGTCGGGGATAGTCGGAGCTAGGGTGAGCTTCGAGAAACTGGCGGTGGTCGATGGTGTCAAGGACAACTAGATTTTGGGTTTCATACGCTATTTTTTTATGTGTGGGCTTTTGGATACTGGAGTGAAAGAGGGTATCAGACTGATAGAGGAGGATGGTGAAGTTGCTCGATAGGTAGTGGAAGCAGATGGTGGTGGTGGCATGGACTTGAGATGGACGGAAGGTGGTGGTTAATCGATTTTTGGATGGGGCTGGTCTTTATGTTTTTTCCTTTTAGGTTAGAGGTTTAATTTCTTCTCCAGCACAGTAGAGGTAAGCATAGAGGTTGTTCATGGTTACGGGAGCAGCTACTTTAGTGGGCGGAGTCACTAGGGTGGTCGGTGGTCGGGTTGGTGGTGCATGGTGCACGTATATTGGTTCTAGCTTTGGTTATTTTGGTAGGGAAGAGAAGAGAAGGAGGAAACTAGTCAACTTGGTTTAGGGGTGGTTGGGTCTTGGACCTTGAAATTTGAGCAAGTTGTAGGGTGGTGGAAGAATGCAGAGTGAATTGTGAATTTAACATGCTGACAACTTTGATGTATTTAAATTTAAACTATTTAGTTCGAGAATAGAATGGAAACTTCTATGTTATGAATTTTAAAGTAGTTCCCAGTAATTAATATTATTTGCAAAATGGCATGCACGTTGAATCAATAAAAAGCAGTTCGTGTCTTTCATACATGTTTTTGGCAGGCATAGGTGGGTATATAAGTTAGTGTATGTACACACACACACACACACACACACACACACACACACACACACACATATATATATATATATGAGGGGGTTATATGGAATCTCTCTTTTGTGGCACCTCTTCTACACTGCTATAATAGCTACATATTTATACTTAAATAAGGGGAGGGGGATATTAGGAAGAGGGAGAAACATGATTATGTGATGGAAATCTGGGTGCTAATGGGGTGTTGCACTATTTGGGGTGTTCTTGATCCTATCTATTTCACTCTCTCTCTCTCTCTCTGTGTTTGTGTGTGTGTATAGGATAGCCTATTTATATACAAAATTTTGACATAATTGGTGACACGATTAATCTCCACCGTTGGATTGCCCTTTTAATTCTAATCCTCCACATAAATACAAGAAGATCCAACGGTTGAGGCTTTGTGTCCCTATGTTTGTCAACGACTATTTTCCAACGGCCTCCAATGATTAGTGTGGACACGTGGATGTAATGGTTACCAGCTAACCCTTGGAAATCATTGAAAAGTGTCGTTGGAAGCCGTTGAAAATTAACAACCTGAAAGTTGTTGGAAATCTAGGTAATTTTTTTTCTAGATTTTAGATTGCTTCCTTCCAGCCACCCTCACAATATCAAATATATCATAACAAATCCATTTCGAGCATATACATAACAATCACACTCACATATATACCAAGCATAATACTAAACCAAAATCATACACATACAATCTAGTATACACAACTTAAAACCAATATATACAAACATCCATCAAACCAACGTACCCAAATCAACATAAACGATCATCCAACAGAATGTTTAAACAATTATCACCACCACAACAACAATATATAGAAACGATCAAAATGTATCAACCGAATACTCACCCACTCAAAGAGTATATGTACATATAACAATAGATGTCACAAATTATACCTCAAGTCACTCTCCTCTGGAACCACTTAATGATGAAGGAAACTGTCCGTACTAGGATATAAAATACACCAAATGCTCCTTCGGAACCACTAAATAATGAAGGAAACTGTTCGTACAGAGATATGAGCTCCACCAAATGCTGGTTCAGTTGCTTCATCTATTCTTCATGGCACTGATCACATTCCTCAATTGCGGAGATCTGGGCTCGTCACTGTGCAATCTCCTCCTTGTCCTAAGCCCTCTGGTATGCCTTCTGAGATGTCTTAACCTATAAACAATTTTAGATTGGCAGTGTTTCAGAATTGTAATTCATGTGCATTTCAGTTTCTATTAAATTACTGCTTGGTTTCCAAATCCATAACTCTTGTTGCGGGTTGGTAGATCCATGACTGTCTCAAAAATCGTATCGTCCTCATTAGCAGTCAAGTCGACCCATCTAATTTGCTCGAGCATTTGTGCCTATTGTTGTTGGAGCCATTGTTATTATGCAAAAAACAATTGAATTTAGATGATAACACTATTTTAATTAAATTATAACTTTAAGTTAACTGTGTTATACTTACATATGCAGTACATGCTTTGTCATCATGGTCTCAGGAGTAGGAAACTAAGCCTGAATCATTAGTTTGGCTCAGTGCATGAGTATGCGCCAAAACATCCCAATACAACACAGGAGCACCATGTTGTCTCTCTTGAAATATGCATATATATATATATATATATAGATATATAATACGTTGTTATATTGTCTATCTTTTAATAGCTTAGAACTTAAAATCTTTAACTGTTAAAATAATAAATATACCCAGTCCTCCTGATGATGTTGAAATAACTTGGAACCACCGTGATATATAATGGGTTTCTTGCTCCTATTAGCTGAATTTCTTTGAGACTCCCTCTATAAAGTGAAGTTCAAAAAAATTGTTTAGAGTTCTAATTTGCATATTAATTGAACAGATCAATTTAAACTAAATATGTAGTAAATATACCTAAAACTCCTCGTTGCTCAACCAAGTGACAAAATCATCCCTTACACTAGCGCTCATCCAACTAGGTTTTTTCCTGATGATTTTATGCTATTTAACGTTTCTCTATAATTTTTTCCACTTTACTATTCTAATGGTGTTGTACGAGGAAAATATCATATTTTCGGAGGTCCATCGACTCTTGCACATTTGAGAAATAGGATAAACATGAACCGATCATATCCTTAAAGACGAATTAATATTTAAACCTAAGAAGTAAGATATACAACAAATCGGTATACATGACTACTTAATGTAATAATTGATATATCACACGTACAAAAAAATCTTGCCAAATAGTCTCTTTAACATTATCTGAAATCAAGGTCCACTTAGACCAACATGATGTCGTTTGACTCATGTAAGCCTATCGCGATATCCCTATGGCTATGGTGGAGGGATCTAACTCAAAACCACCGTGTTAAATGAAACAAAAACATTTAATATTTCATGACTGTTAATATAATTATAATACATTGTACAGAAATGAAATTTATTTTTGTACAAAGGGACAAATTCCTATCCTCCAATATTGCCGGGAGACCTCTTTTTGATGAGGTATGTGGATGTATTTAAGTTGCAACCTCCGGTGCACCGAAGGCTTATAAGATTAGGGCTTCGGAAGTCAATACTTAGCAAAATGTTAAACAAGTTTTAAACTCAAATCCTTTTCGATGATCATTGTCCATGTTGGTGGTCTTATTTTGGACCTTCTTCAATGGCTAATGAACAAGGAATCTTCTATTACCAAACCCTCCAAGAACGGATGAACTTGATTATATCCCAAAGAGGGAGTCAGGTTGGTTAGCAATAATTATTCTTCACCGTTTCACTACCGTCCGCCTAAGTTTTTCATTCCTCCTTGTAGGACCTGCAACATGACTTCGTCTAAGAATAGAAAATTTAAGTTAAAATCATGTGCAATTCGCTATTAAAGATTTAATAGCCAACATGATTTATCTCCCTCTATTAGAATTAAAATCCATAAGCTATGATTCCCAATCTCCTCCTTTTATTATAAATTGCCAAATAAGATTACATGAATGAGGAAATCACCAAATTGATTTCTGGTATTAGGGTTTACATTCCACGTTTCTATTTATAGGTTTTTTTGAATGAAATTATTTGTCTTGATTATAGAATCCTGGGATCGTATCTATAGATATAGGTTGACCCCCCTTTTTTCCTAACAAGCTTCATCTTGATGCTCCTTAAAAGCGGCCTTGTTAGCCTGTTTTGTAACCAGGCCACCCAAAGCTCAATTGATCGACATTGATTGGCGATCGCTTAGATGAAGTGGCGGGACATTGGTGAAAACTCAACATCGCATGCACATGAGATAGGACCAGATCAGGATATTCAGATCGGATGGGATATTCGGTTCGGATCGGATGCTTGGCTCGAATGGAAGCCACATGACTTCACCAACATAGCATTCTAGCGAGTCAAACAGAGACAAAGGAGACCAGTTCAGCTCGGAGTTCAATCGCTTAATCCCTTTACACGCACAAGAAGACATAACCCCGTACCAACCATACATCAAATAGCTTCAACAAGCTAACATCGCACCGGATCAAATGGAGCATAGGACATCGGATCGGATCGCGTATACATGTCCCGATTCGCTTGTGTTTTGAAACTAATTATTGGGTCACTTCAGCTCGCACCACACAGGAGCCAACCCGACTCATTGACCACGAACCTGAAGCATTTACCAATTCCACATTGTCCTATTCCTGCGCCTAAAAAAGGGGATCGGATGCCACATGTTTCCCACGAAATGGAGACCATTTCCCCACATTCTCCACTACAATTTCGAGATCTTCAGATGCTGCCACGTGGTGCTCGCCCCTAACCAATTATACACCTATAAATACACTTTCGAACTGCAAATTAGGGGGGCTTTTTGCACTTAGATCATTCAGGGCCGCCATGGCCACTATTCCTCAATAGAAAATCACTAATTTCTCCAAAAGAATCCATGAATTCGGAGAGATAGCTTCATTGTAATCGAGTGATTGAGTGATTTAAAGCCTTGTAATTGTAATTCTATGTTGAATTAAGAAATTATGAAGTGGATGTAGGCTCATTAACGCCGAACCACTATAAATCTCGTGTCTCTGCATGACTTTCTATGTTTTAGATTATTATTCTTCACAAATCCTATTCAATTGGGTGTTAAGACCATTTTTTGGTCTAATAGGCCTCGAGAGCTCAACAAAGATTCTCTGGTTGATAAGCGACTTGCGCTTAAGATACAACCACAGGGAATCTTCCAAGAAGTGGGATTGACTGTTGTGGAGGCAACTGTGTATGCCAACGCCCGACTTTTAGTGTTAGCTAAGAACAATTCATTCCTATGTGAAGCGTCCTTTGGCACAATAGGCCTTTTGTTGAATACAATGTTGTTTTTTGTGAATAATTCTTCAAAACCCTCCTTTTCGAGTTTTCTAAGGAATATGCTTTGCTCTTAGGTTAAGAGTAAATTTCAAGAAAGATACACCCTTCGGTATCACCGAAAGGGGATTTTCTTTGTGATCCCAGACGCCTCTTGTCTTGAATCTCTTTATCACCGCTTTGCTTCACACCTTTTTGTTTAGTGATCATACACCCTTTGGCTTTAGTATGAAGCCTTCGATTTATTCAAAAGTCTCTATTTTATTTAATTATTGAAGGACTTTTCTTCTCCCTGGTTCCTTTAGAAGCTTTCTCTCGCAATTTAGCCTTCTTTCACCTTATCTACCTTAGGCAATATTTTTGGTTAACATTCAACCCCCTAGTGTGAAAGAAGCTTTTCTTCTTTCGGTCAAAAATCATGAATGCTTCTGTCTCTTCCTACATATAAGCTCATTTTTGTTAGTATTGGTATCAGATTTAATAGTAGTATAAGCATAAGTTCACTCAATTGTATTTAGTAAAAAGAGTGGAATATCTATTTTCCTAGTAATAGTATAAACAATGCCATTTCCATTGTTTTAGGAGATTTAACATTTTTATTTTGGTGTAATAGAAATTCGAAATTCATCCTTTTAACAGTTGTAAAAGAGATGAAGTCATTCTTGACTTATAGAAGTCCTTTGAAAAATAATTGAGATTCGAAAATTCTCTTAGCCTTTAGAAGTCCGAAACCCATATTCGAGTATGAATTAAACAGATGTCCAGAAATTCTCTTCCGAAAAGAACGGAGGATCGAAATACATTAACCTAGAATCAGGTATTAGAATAATAGAAATTTGGAATCCTTATTTTGGTAGTAATTAATATAATCAAAGCCTCCTTCGGATCATAGCAGACCTGAAACCCATATTCAGTGTTAGAATAATTGAAGAATAGAAACTTTTTTCTAGAAGTAATTAATGTAACCGAATACAACTTTGGTGCATGCACCGAAACCCAAATTCAGATATTAGAATAATGGAGAATCAAAAACCTATTTTCTAGAAGTAACTAGTATAACCAAAGCCACCTTTGATGCATAAAAGCCCCAAAATCCAGATTCGACAATTAGAATAATGGGAAATTAAAAACCTTTTTCATTGAAGTAATTAATATAACCAAAGCCACCTTCGACACATAGAAGACGCAAAACCCAGATTCAGGTATTAGAATATTAGAAAACCACAAACCTTTTTTCCAGAAGTAATTAATATTATCAAATCCACTTCGATGCATATAATACCCCAAAAACCTAGATTTGGGTATTAGAATAATGTAAAACCTAAAACCTTTTTTTTTGGAAGTAACTGAAACGAAAGCGCTTTTAGTTTCAGAATATTCGATGCCCATTTAATTCTTTTCTCAAAGTAGAGGCTTGGCGTGCTTTAAGTCGACATTTTGAGTTTTCATTCCCTTTTACGGGCCGATGCATAAGTAGAGGTAGAACGTGCTCATCTCTAGAGCAGTGGCAGGACATGCTTTGCCGAAGCAGAGGCAGGGTTTTAAAATGAAAAAAGGCAGAGCATGCTTCATTCTGAGCTGGATATGTGTTCCTGGGCTTACCCATCCCTTCTCTAGAGGGTGCCTTGACTACATCAAGGGATTATGGTGCATCGGCCTGACCATATAAACGAGACTGACAGCTTACCCTCCTCCTTCTAGTAGATGCCTAGGATATATGTGACAGCCCGCCCCGCATCAGCCTGTATTTCCTCCGAAGGTGCGCTGTACACATGCCCGACTAGCACGGAACGGTCGCCAAAGAAAAGAAAGAAGAGGATGAACTAACAAGGAACCTATAGAATGTCTCACAGCGCATGGAACAAAATATAATAATAACATAATCTTGACATAAAACAGGCAAGACAGTGCATAAGCTGAAAACTAAACCAACATAGCAGCGGAAATCCAAATACAACTTATTACAACTTTCCAAATTTACTGTCTCTAAAACAAAAGAAATCTAAAGTAGAAGATGCACTACTAATGCCCAAGCAGTGATCTTCAACAATACAAGGAGAATACTATATGTATCATACGTGGAAGCCTCCTGCCCGTCTCCGAATCAGCTACTCGTGCATGCCCAGCTAACCTGTCTCTAGTCTGCTCGTGAGAGCACCCAGAGTAATAAGAAGATACATAAAACTCTGGGTCAGACAAAAAGTCTGGTATGAGCGATAAGCAGCTAAACAGAACAATAACAGTTACACTAAACCATACCTGAACCTGGACCTGCAACCAAAGAGTTAGCACTACATATCGTACAATACTCTAAGGTGCCATAACAAATAGTGTAAAGAATACGGGGGTGGGGTGTGCATGTCATAATGATGGCAAACAAATCAAGCATAGCAACCATCCTCACATCTCTCACTCAGTGCGTAAAGCATACGATGTCCACCACTGTCAATCACTAGACCCATCAAAGTAGTGACGGAGTTCAACTTGTACAACTAATGCTACTACCAAGTTTACCACATGGAGTCGTGACCAAATCTTTACAAATGACCCCACTTTATTGGTCCACAGCCCTTTAGTCGTACCTAGGCCACTGTGGCCCTGAATCCGTCCACGTACCTCCCATACATAGTGATCCAAAGTCATAGACATCGACAACCCCTTGGCACACGTCCCGCAGCAAAACCCAACTCATGAAGTCGACTCGTTGGTTCCCAACTGGATCCTGAGTTCTACTTCCTATTTGGACTTCCTTTGCATCTCGGGTTTTGGTCGAATTGGAGTTGGTCTTCAAAAGAGTCGTCGTGTAATCGTAACTCCAGTCCTATTCGGTTCGGTTGTTCTTCCCTAGTTCGGTTCGGTTCACTCCACTTCCTGGCCATCCGGTTCGGTTTGGACGTGTTTAAGTGCTCCAGCCTCGGTTCGGTTAGGTTGTCCTCACCCGGTTTGGTTCGGGTACCACGCTCCATTCGGTTCGGTTCGGGTGCTATGCTCCATTCGGTTCGGTTCGTCCATCCTGCTCTAGCTTGCCTGCTCCGATCCGATCCCGCTCGCTTGCCTGCTCCGATCCGATCCGCTCCCTAGCTCCGATCCGATCCTCTGTCCAGCTCCAACTCTAAGCAATGGCCTTACTTCCTGCCAAACTTCCTTTTGCCAGACTTCAGTTCGGTTTGGATTCCTTGCCCAGCTCCCCTATCCGATCCGAGCCCCTAACCCGATCCAATCCGAAACTGTAACACCCCACATCCGTTAGTGTCACTCACAAAGGGAATGCACTAAGTTCTGTGGAGCATTTAGGGTAAAAGATGCAGATAAATTACAAGACAGACAAAAATTACAACAGCGGAAAATAAAACTTTGCTTTATTGATAAAATAGTTTGTACAACGATTTCTTTATAATATCAGAGTATCATCAGTCTTACAAAATAAAGAAGCATAAAACAACATTTATATTCCCCAATGTAGCAAGAGCCAGCCATAGCATCTGAAAAGAGAATCCAAGCAAAACTTCGACAAATCTTCAAGCTGGGAAAGAGTGACAATCCAACTTAACCTGAGCTATACTATTCCCTTCTTTACTACCTGGGGGGGGGGGGGGGGGTGGGGGGAGGGGAACGGAAGAAAAGAAGACGAAAGAAAAACAGAGTCAGACATAAAGCCTGAGTAAGTTTAGTAACTTGTAGCATATGAACATGGAAACAAAAAACGACATGAATTAACAGAATACAAGATAACACCATGACGATAGGGTCAGCAAGCTTAGACAAGATAATCACAAGATATGCTAAGATAAGATAAACTGGATATGTTCTAATACTTTCGTCGCTTCGCTATTTCCTTGTTATACTGGTTTCTATATCTCTGCACCACCTAACTAGTGTCCCAACTAGTAATGATAACGTGATACCAATCCCTGTAGTTTCCATTGCCTTCAGGCATACATTTATTATTTATTACCTAGATCTAATCTAGGGTTTTCTATCAAGTGCTTTCTAAACTCAACTAGAGTTTACGCTATCTGCTGAACGCTTCTCGGATTCAGGGTTTATGACACCTAGTCCAACTAGGGATTATGCTACCTGTCGAACGATGCCCCCAAGTCTAGGACACACTACCTAGAGTGGTATAAGTTCCTATACTTCCCTACGCATGTATCGCGAATCGTTATCGCTTGTCTAGATGCACATGTCCTGTAATGTGCGGCCCGAGTCCTGTGGCAGGGCAAATCAAGAAACACAGAACTCGGTCGGGAGCTTTCAGATATCTGTCGATGCCGATGCTAAGGTCTGTTTTTATTCCTGTGGCTATGGTCCCACTCGACCCCTCCCTCAACTAATGAAAGGAACACCTTGAAAACGAGAACTATACGCATGCCCCATATGCCCCCACTAACCTATGGCCATCCTCACCCATAACTAGATAGCAAGTATATGGTCTTTTGGAGTTCTCCGCCTTTCCGCTTCACGTATCTCGACTGACTCAAGATGGATGGTAGACGACGAGTTGCTATCACAGGGCTACCGGTTTCTCGCCGAATCACGCTGGTCCATCCTAGTCTTTAGGTTGCCATATTTTGCAACCAAGGCATACCCTTGGTTCTTCTACCGCAGACCTTAACCTCTGTGAGCCCAGGCGGATCATCTGCAGCCTCACAGAGGGATACCAAGAGTACCCTCACGTCCCCTCGAAGCCTCGGGCTTCATAACCCAATTCGTTGGAGCCTTCTTTTTACTCAGACGGACATTCGCTCCTTCCCTTGTTATACTAAGAATTACTACATAGTTTTACTAAGGTTTACCACTTAGTTTCCAGAATCGTTATTTTCTTAACTAAGGTTTACTACTTAGCTCCTTTTAACTAAGGTTTACTACTTAGTTCTCTTTCACGTCAATTTGGATTGGTTAAGTGTCATTAGTCAATTCAAGCTAACTTAACCCTCTTCATTTATCCTGTTAAACTGGTTAAGTGTTATCAGTAATTCATGTTGACTTAACCCTACCACAAACCAAGTTATATTGGTTAAGTATTTCTTATTACTTAACCCTGCCCATTCGTCCGGTATTGGTTAAGTGTTCCTTTTTAACTTAACCTTGCCCGTCTGTTTAACTAACATGTTATTAATGGTTAAGTATTATCCCTTCATGTTTTAAACTTAACCCTATTCCTTTATCACAATCTGATGGTTAAGTGCTCAAGTTTACTTAACCCCACGGTCTAGTCTAGCTAACATATCAAATTGGCTAAGTGTATTAAATTTTACTTAACCCCAACCTCTAGTCTAGTTAACATGTTAATTTGGCTAAGTGTTTTCTTAGTTACTTAACCCCTACAAATCTTGTCTTGTTACCATGTTAAGTTGGTAAAGTGTCCCTATGGAATTAGCCCTCCCATTCTAGCTTAACTGTGTTAAGTTGGTTAAGTGTTCCTATGGACTTAACCCTCCCATTCTAGCTTAACTGTGTTAAGTGTCTGTATGAACCTAACCCCACCCATCGGTTTGGTTATCATGTTGAATTGGTTAAGTGTCTTAGTTAACTTAACCCTACCATTCTTTTTCTAGCTTTAACTAAATAAATTAAAGCCGCGGCCACTCACATTAGACATGTATTATTTCGATTACTGGATGTGCTGGTTGGTTCCGGGCAGGTTTACATCGCAACTCAGTCTAACCTCGGGTTAGGCATATTCGTGTTTTCTAAGTTCAAAGGGTTTTGATTAATTTTCAAATCAGGTTTTGAAAGTAACCATTCCGTCCGTTGGATCAGTTAGGGATAGCCAGGGAGAGCAGGAAACTTGTATTTTCCAAACACAAGCCTAGACACTATCCTCTCTGTCACCCTAGAACTTTCTGGTGTGTTATTAAAAGAGATGTCGTTAATAAACCTTTCTTTTGTATATATATAAATTGTTAACAATTTATCCTCAAAGTCCATTTTCCCTTTATAAATAAATTTGGCCTATACCATATACATTTGCCATGCCCACTAATGGACTTATATTCTAGGCCCAAATCATGATTTGCCTATCTTACAGTTTATAGCAATTTAGACCCAACATCCTCATTTACAGTTCATGCCAAAAACTAGATTTCATATTCTAGTTTACAGTTTATGCCAAACTAGGTTTCATATTCTAGTTCACCGTTTATGTCCAAAACTTAATTTGCATATCAACTATCTACTTTGTGGCCCATTTAACCATTTACCATTTACGCCCAATGTATGTAAATTATTCACAGTTATGCTAATTCACTTATCATGCCTAATTTAGCCACCCAATTCTGATTTAATATTCTAATTTCAGTTCATGTCAAAACTAGACTTGTTATTCTAATTTTCATCTTAATAGTCATGCTATAATGCATGTTCCCAAATTATAACAATTTCCAAGTTTAGTCAATTTCATGTTTTTCCCCAAAACGTATTCCCATCGTTCGTAAAATCGTGATTCAACCTAGATCATAAATAAAGCTAGATTCGTGGATAAGAGGGAATGAACCGAAATGCCATGAAAGAACGGGCATAACAACTGGCATAAGATGATAATTCACAGGCATATAGATTACGACATGAAAAGGGTTGAATAGTACAGATTCAAGAACATGGGTAGACCTAACTTAATAGGTAAATTCCCATGATCAAGATCTAAGAATAAACTGAAATAGAAAGTCAAGCCTAGGTCCAATATAATGCCAGTTTGGGGTACAACATGGTTTTGTAACTACAGTGTCATGGGCATAAATAATAATCTTATATCCATAGTCATAGGCAATAAATCCTCACAGTTAATGAATCAAAGTCATATGCGATGTTCATAGTCAAAGGAAAATAGTTCTCACAGTCATGAGTCACAGTCATTGGCAATGTTCATAGTCAAAGAGGCATATGGTTTTAAGGTCCATAGTTTCATAGTCACAGTCTTATTTGTCATCGAATCATAACAGTTCTTAATTAAGTCCAAAGTTATAAGCACTGATTCGAGTAGAAAGATTTGGCATATTATTTTATTCCTTTAATTTCATGTCACGAATAGAGAAAACGTTCAAATCTAAAAAGTAACCGACTTACATTGATCGGTTTTTAGAATAGAAAGATGGTGTTGCTATGATTCGTGCGACGTTGCTCGAAACCGTTTGAGTTAACCTTTGATTCTTAACTTGAAGCTTTAATCTTGATTCGAATCTCTTCTTGACAAACTTGCGCAGCATAACCTTGTCTTGGATTTTCGTATTATTTTATTTATTTATTCATTTTCTCAGAGGCAGCATAAGGATAGAAAAGAATTGTGAATATTGAAGGAGACTAGGGCTGTTTATATAGGATTAGGGGGATGAATCTAGGCAGAAAATGAGACCAGGTACATCAGAATGCACCTTGGCCCAAAAGTGGGTTTCTGTACCCAGGTCGACACCCAGGTCGACTAGGCAGTCGACCTGGTCAGGGGGGGAGGGTCGACTACCCAGTCGACCTGGGTCCTGGGCGGGAATTTTCCCGCCCAGCCCGCTTCTGGGTTTGAATTCGAATTTTGAATTCGAATTTCGAGCTGATTTCAATTCTGAAATTTCCTGAATCTTCGGAGGGTCATATATCCTTCATACGGACTCCGATTCTCGCAAACTCGGACTCGTTTCCAAGAAGAATTTCGATACGAACGCAATGGCGCAACCTATTTCCCTCTATTTTGATTTTAAAATTTAATTCTGCCTTGATTTGTGAATCTTAGTGTTACAGAATTATGGGGTGTTATATTCTCCCCCACTTAAAAGGATTTCGTCCCCGAAATCTTCAAGTTAGGAAGAATGTGTCCTACCATCCAATCACCCATCTACTCAACCATTCAATCACAAGCATTCATTGTCCTTAAAAGATTTCTAATGCTTTCATGTTCATATGCATAGTGTGTGTATATGTCTTTATCTAATGCAAAATCAGGCGGTCTACTGATTCAGTTGACCTCCTTAATGCGAATCATGTCAGTGCCATGCGTCCAATCATATATGCAAGCATCCCTAGTTTTGTAAATACTACATGCTTGCACAACCATTCATCCATATGCAACATCCATATGATAACATATCAAGTTCAACTTACAAACAAATACATATCCGTAAATGCAATATGAAAGCGTCTGAACTGATCTAGTGCCTAATACTTATGCATATGCATTCACGAGCAACCATTAGCAACCACTTGCAACCATCAACCATAACATGTTTCAAATACATGTTTACATCCATTGGCTTCTACCTAAGGATCGAAGATACGACCTATAGGATATACCAAGAGAGAAATAATTATGCGTAAAGCTCCTACAAAAAAAGAGATCAAGGATGCACCCTTAAGGAAAAGGGTATGATGCTAGTATCTAGCCTTCTTGAGCTTTACTCCACTGTATCTTAACTAATTTAACTTCACGATTGTGAAGTTTCTGACCTCCATTTCCAAAATAAACAAATGTTAACTATGATACCAAGTGTACATACCAGGATGGTTTGAGGTCCCTCCTCTTAGCTTATCCATCACGCCATAACTATGAGGGTCAAAAGGTCACTATGTGTTTTTTAGAGTGCCGGTCACAACCATTCATCTCTCACGCAAACCATCCTAGTCGAACTCGACATTCCTCAAGTACAAGCCCCAAAGGCCTAAACCAATATCAGACAAGCACCCAAGGAATATCTCCTCCGAATTTAGACGATCTATGTGAGATGATATAAGCAAACTCGATAGCTATTCTCAAATCCCTACTAACCAAAAATAAACGGGTCGGACCACCAATTGGATTTGAGACTCTAGTGGGATCTTTCTACTATACAAGTACTATGGTGCAGAGACTCAACTATGGAAGTGGATATGAACAAATGCGAAGCGCTAAAACCAAAGGAAAGAGTACGAACAACAAAACTAGACTCTTCCAACAAAACTTTACTACCTTTCTCCTAGGTACGCTTGGTGGCGAAAGTAGGTTCTTACCCTTCTGAAAATCTTGTCCTTTGCCCTTAATTACATGCCCTATTACACAATAGTAAAGATACTTCCTCTTGCCTTAGGTTTTATAATTCCTTCCTTCTTTGTGAGCTAAATCTACATCCATGAATTCCTCATCCTCTTCCGTGTGTAGTCATGTTGACAAATATCTCGAAAGCTGCTTCCATCGTACAGAAAACCCTATAAGCTTGAAAGAAAACTGACTGTAGGTGAAACAACTACGGCTATGGATGGAAGCTAGACACTACTTCACCCATCGATGAGGTTACCTCCCAGAAAGCCAGGAGCCCCAGAGACTCAAGAAAGAAGGAGACAAGAATTCAAACAGAGAATCAGAAGATAGTGCGTATGGCTTTTGGGGAATATGCCTTTAAAACAAAACTTTTCTTTTGAAAATGCTTCTTTTAAAACTGTTTGAAAATAATAATTTTTTTTTCAAATCTTTTATCTGATCCGGTAACCTTCAGCTCTGATACCATGTGTAACACCCCACATCCGTTAGTGTCACTCACAAAGGGAATGCACTAAGTTCTGTGGAGCATTTAGGGTAAAAGATGCAGATAAATTACAAGACAGACAAAAATTACAACAGCGGAAAATAAAACTTTTCTTTATTGATAAAATAGTTTGTACAATGATTTCTTTATAATATCAGAGTATCATCTGTCTTACAAAATAAAGAAGCATAAAACAACACTTATATTCCCCAATGTAGTAAGAGCCAGCCATAGCAATCTGAAAAGAGAATCCAAGAAAAACTTCGACAAATCTTCAAGCTGGGAAAGAGTGACAATCCAACTTAACCTGAGCTATACTATTCCCTTCTTTACTACCTAGGGGGGGGGGGGGACGGAAGAAAAGAAGACGAAAGAAAAACAAAGTCAGACATAAAGCCTGAGTAAGTTCAGTAACCTCTAGCATATGAACATGGAAACACAAAACGACATAAATTAACGGAATACAAGATAACACCACGACGATAGGGTCAGCAAGCTTAGACAAGATAATCACAAGATATGCTAAGATAAGATAAACTGGATATGTTCTAATACTTTTGCCGCTTCGCTATTTCCTTGTTATACTGGTTTCTATATCTCTGCACCACCTAACTAGTGTCCCAACTAGTAACGATAACGTGATCCCAATCCCTGTAGTTTCCATTGCCTTCAGGCATACATTTATTATTTATTACCTAGATCTAATCTAGGGTTTTCTATCAAGTGCTTTCTAGATTCAACTAGAGTTTACGCTATCTGCTGAACGCTTCTCGGATTCAGGGTTTATGCTACCTAGTCCAACTAGGGATTATGCTACCTGTCGAACGATGCCCCCAAGTCTAGGATACACTACCTAGAGTGGTATATGTTCCTATACTTCCCCACGCATGTATCGCGAATCGTTATCGCTTGTCTAGATGCACATGTCCTGTAATGTGCGGCCCGAGTCCTGTGGCAGGGCAAATCAAGAAACACAGAACTCGATCGGGAGCTTTCAGATATCTGCCGATGCAGTTGCTAAGGTCTGTTTTTATTCCAGTGGCTATGGTCCCACTCGACCCCTCCCTCAACTAATGAAAGGCACACCTTGAAAAATGAGAACTATACGCATGCCCCCTATGCCCCACTAACCTATGGCCATCCTCACCCATAACTAGATAGCAAGTATATGGTCTTTTGGAGTTCTCCGCCTTTCCGCTTCACGTATCTCGACTGACTCAAGATGGATAGTAGACGACGAGTTGCTATCACAGGGCTACCGGTTTCTCGCCGAATCACGCTGGTCCATCCTAGTCTTTAGGTTGCCATATTTTGCAACCAAGGCATACCCTTGGTTCTTCTACCGCAGACCTTAACCTCTGTGAGCCCAGGCGGATCATCTGCAGCCTCATAGAGGGATACCAAGAGTACCCTCACGTCCCCTCAAAGCCTCGGGCTTCGTAACCCAATTCGTTGGAGCCTTCTTTTTACTCAGACAGACATTCGCTCCTTCCCGTGTTATACTAAGAATTACTACTTAGTTTTACTAACTAAGGTTTACCACTTAGTTTCCAGAATCGTTGTTTTCTTAACTAAAGTTTACTACTTAGCTCCTTTTAACTAAGGTTTACTACTTAGTTCTTTTTCCCATCAATTTGGATTGGTTAAGTGTCATTCGTCAATTCAAGCTAACATAACCCTCTTCATTTATCCTGTTAAACTGGTTAAGTGTTATCAGTAATTCATGTTGACTTAACCCTACCACAAACCAAGTTATATTGGTTAAGTATTTCTTATTACTTAACCCTACCCATTCGTCCGGTATTGGTTAAGTGTTCCTTTTTAACTTAACCTTTCCCGTCTGTTTAACTAACATGTTATTAATGGTTAAGTATTATCCCTTCATGTTTTAAACTTAACCCTATTCCTTTATCACAATCTAATGGTTAAGTGCTCAAATTTACTTAACCCCACGGTCTAGTCCAGCTAACATATCAAATTGGCTAAGTGTATTAAATTTTACTTAACCCCAACCTCTAGTCTAGTTAACTTGTTAATTTGGCTAAGTTTTTTCTTAGTTACTTAACCCCTACAAATCTTGTCTTGTTACCATGTTAAGTTGGTTAAGTGTCCCTATGGACTTAGCCCTCCCATTCTAGCTTAACTGTGTTAAGTTGGTTAAGTGTTCCTATGGACTTAACCCTCCCATTCTAGCTTAACTGTGTTAAGTGTCTGTATGAACCTAACCCCACCCATCGGTTTGGTTATCATGTTGAATTGGTTAAGTGTCTTAGTTAACTTAACCCTACCATTCTTTTTATAGCTTTAAATAAATAAATTAAAGCCGCGACCACTCACATTAGACAGGTATTGTTGCGATTAGTGGATGTGCCGGTTGGTTCCGGGCAGGTTTACATCGCAACTCAGTCTAACCTCGAGTTAGGCATATTCGTGTTTTCTAAGTTCAAAGGGTTTTGATTAATTTTCAAATCAGGTTTTGAAAGTAACCATTCCGTCCGTCGGATCAGTTAGGGATAGCCAAGGAGAGCACGAAACTTGTATTTTCCAAACCCAGGCCTAGACACTATCCTCTCTGTCACCCTAGAACTTTCTGGTGTGTTATTAAAAGAGATGTCGTTAATAAACCTTTCTTTTGTATATATATAAATTGTTAACAATTTATCCTCAAAGTCCATTTTCCCTTTATAAATAAATTTAGCCTATACCATATACATTTGCCATGCCCATTAATGGACTTATATTCTAGGCCCAAATCTTGATTTTCCTATCTTACAGTTTATAGCAATTTAGACCCAACATCCTCATTTACAGTTCATGCCAAAAACTAGATTTCATATTCTAGTTTACAGTTTATGCCAAACTAGGTTTCATATTCTAATTCACCGTTTATGCCCAAAACTTAATTTGCATATCAACTACCTACTTTGTGGCCCATTTAACCATTTACCATTTACGCCCAATGTATGTAAATTATTCACAGTTATGCTAATTCACTTATCATGCCTAATTTAGCCACCCAATTCTGATTTAATATTCTAATTTCAGTTCATGTCAAAACTAGACTTGTTATTCTAATTTTCATCTTAATAGTCATGCTATAATGCATGTTCCCAAATTATGCCAATTTCCAAGTTTAGTCAATTTCAGGTTTTTCCCCAAAACGTATTCCCATCGTTCGTATAATCGGGATTCAACCTAGATCATAAATAAAGCTAGATTCATGGATAAGAGGGAATGAACCAAAATGCCATGAAAGAACGGACATAACAACTGGCATAAGATGATAATTCACAGGCATATAGATTACGACATGAAAAGGGTTGAATAGTATAGATTCAAGAACATGGGTAGACCTAACTTAATAGGTAAATTCCCATGATCAAGATCTAAGAATAAACTGAAATAGAAAGTCAAGCCTAGGTCCAATATAATGCCAGTTTGGGGTACAACATGGTTTTGTAACTACAGTGTCATGGGCATAAATAATAATCTTATATCCATAGTCATAGGCAATAAATCCTCACAGTTAATGAATCACAGTCATAGGCGATGTTCATAGTCAAAGGAAAATAGTTCTCATAGTCATGAGTCATAGTCATAGGCAATGTTCATAGTCAAAGAGGCATATGGTTTTAAGGTCCATAGTTTCATAGTCACAGTCTTATTTGTCATCGAATCATAACAGTTCTTAATTAAGTCCAAAGATATAAGCACTGATTCGAATAGAAAGATTTGGCATATTCTTTTATTCCTTTAATTTCATGTCACGAATAGAGAAAACGTTCAAATCTAAAAAGTAACCGACTTACATTGATCGGTTTTTAGAATACAAAGATGGCATTGCTATGATTCATGCGACGTTGCTCGAAACCGTTTGAGTTAGCCTTCGATTCTTATCTTGAAGCTTTAATCTTGATTCGAATCTCTTCTTGACAAATTTGCATAGCATAACCTTGTCTTGGATTTTCGTACTATTTTATTTATTTATCTCAGAGGCAGCATAAGGATAGAAAAGAATTGTGAATAGCGAAGGAGACTAGGGCTGTTTATATAGGATTAGGGGGACGAATCTAGGCAGAAAATGAGACCAGGTACATCAGAATGCACCTAGGCCCAAAAGTGGGTTTCTGAACCCAGGTCGACACCCAGGTCGACTAGGCAGTCGACCTGGTCAGGGGGGTCGACTACCCAGTCGACTCCCCAGTCGACCTGGGTCCTGGGAGGGAATTTTCTCGCCCAGCCCGCTTCTGGGTTTGAATTCGAATTTTGAGCTGATTTCAATTCTGAAATTTCCTGAAACTTCGGAGGGTCATATCTCCTTCATACGGACTCCGATTCTCGCAAACTCGGACTCGTTTCCAAGCAGAATTTCGAGACGAACGCAATGGCGCAACCTTTTCCCTTGATTTTGATTTTAAAATTTAATTCTGCCTTGATTTATGAATCTTAGTGTTACAGAATTACGGGGTGTTACAGAAACCCTGCACAACTTTCTGCAATTTTTTCCAGCGACTTGTTTACGCCATTCGACGACGTTTTCGACCAATCTAACTTTTCTAAACAACCACAAATCATTCCAAATAGTCATAGCAACAAATAGAAGTGATCTCAAACACCAAAACAACAATCTTAACATGTGAAATGGATCAAACATACCCAAAATCCCATATTTTCCCTTAAGCATGTTTAGGCAAAACTAATGATATGATTAGCAAAACTTAATCAAATTAAACCAAATTTCTAACAGAGGTCTAGAACATTATTTTAGAATTTATAAACATTTTT
This sequence comes from Allium sativum, assembly GCA_030737875.1. Classification (NCBI taxonomy): domain Eukaryota; kingdom Viridiplantae; phylum Streptophyta; class Magnoliopsida; order Asparagales; family Amaryllidaceae; genus Allium; species Allium sativum. The sequence continues at coordinate 804,895,329 of CM060924.1, read as the reverse complement.
CCAGAATTTATTAATGCATAAATTCGCTAATCTTCACTAATTACCCTTAATTAACTGTAATTAGTGTCAAAACAATGCTAATCACTCACCTTTGCTACAAATTATTAACATGTGAAATGGATCAAACATACCCAAAATCCCATATTTTCCCTTAAGCATGTTTAGGCAAAACTAATGATATGATTAGCAAAACTTAATCAAATTAAACCAAATTTCTAACAGAGGTCTAAAACATTATTTTAGAATTTATAAACATTTTTCCAGAATTTATTAATGCATAAATTCGCTAATCTTCACTAATTACCCTTAATTAACTGTAATTAGTGTCAAAACAATGCTAACCACTCACCTTTGCTACAAATTAATTCTCAAATCTGAAACTTCTCTGATTTAGATCCAATCTCTATGTATTCCAGCAGCTCTATCCCAATTCTTATGCTAATCCGCCTTAATTTGATGTACTTTATGCCAAAACTTGATTAAGAGGTGATTAGAGGTGTATTTAGATGTTGGAGGCCATTGTTAGGTTGAAGAGAGAGTTTGTGGCGGCTGGAAAATGAGTGAAAAACCGAAATCCTAACCCTAGCAGCCCTCAAATACCTCTAATCCCGAAATCCCCCATTGGGCCTAGCTGTTAATCACCCGGTTAAGCCCAATTAAGCTGTTTTTCACTATCTGAAACTTGTTTCAGCCATATCTCCCAAACGGTGAGTCCGTTTGGCTATTATGACCACTCTACGGAAAGGTAAACCATCAAACGAATCTAATGGAAGTGGTTTCAGGTCAAAATTCCTTTAAAGTCAAAAGTTATGGCCAAAACAGTATTATCTAGGGGCAAAACGATTATTTAAAAATCGGGAAAAATCACGAACATGGGAAATGACTCCAATAGTCGTCTCCCAAAGTTGCATGACGATACGACTTCGTATGTGAAAGAAATAAATATTCTACGATCCTGCGATGCGTAAAATGCGGGTCGTTACACTATCCCCCCCTTAAGAAATTTCGTCCCCGAAATTCCTTAACCCAAAACATACAAAGGATCCTGCATGCCTACCAACCATATACAACAATCAATCATGCAAAACAAGCTTATCCTAGCATGCGGAAAGACTAAATCGAAACTGAAATCTTACCAGGCGAAGAGTTCTGGATACGTCTTCCTAATGCTCTCCTCTGTCTCCCAAGTACAGTCATTCTCATTCTCGCCCCACTGAAATTTGACTAGATTCACCGCTTTTCTTTGAAGTTGCTTCGTATCGTTCCCAACAATACGCATAGGCTTGTGGTTCCCAACCGCCTCGGGTTCAACTTCGATATCATCCAACTGATCAGGTGAAATAGTCACATCTGGGTCATACACGAACTTCCTTAACTGGGAAACATGAAACACGTTGTGAACTCCTGCCATCTTCTCTGGTAACTCAACTCTATATGCCAAATTCCCAATTTGCTCAAGAACTAGGAATGGACCAACAAATCTTGGTGCTAACTTGCCTATCCTGCCAAATCATATCACGCTCTTTAACGGAGATATCTTGACAAACACCAAGTCGCCAATGGAGAACCTTAATTCTCTTCTCCTTTTATCAACATAACTTTTCTGCCTATCTTGGGCAGCCATCATTCGCTGTTGGATAATCTTAATCTTAGCTGAAGTTTCTCTTATCACATCGGGTCCAAGCACAAACTTCTCACCAGTTTCTACCCAACATGACGGCGAGTTGCACGGTCTTTCGTACAAAGCTTCAAACGGAGCCATACCGATACTGGATTGATAACTATTATTATATGCAAACTCTACTAGATGCAAATGGTCATCCCATGATCCACCAAAATCCAATACACAGGCTCTCAAGAGGTCTTCCAATACTCGATTCACCCTCTCTGTTTGACCGTCGGTTTGAGGATGATACGCGATACTGAGATGTAATTCTGATCCTAATGCCTCTTGTAAGCTCTTCCAAAATCTACTAGTGAACAATGGATCTCGGTCACTCACAATGCCTTTGGGTATTCCATGAAATCTCACTACCCACTTTATATACAGTTCCGCTAACTTAGTTGCCGTCCTGTTTGACTTGACGGGTATAAACCTTGCACTCTTAGTCAATCGGTCCACAATCACCCAAATGCTATCATGGCCCGATCTAGTCCTTGGTAACCCATCAATGAAATCCATTGACACGTGTTCCCATTTCCATTCTGGAATTTCTAATGGTTGTAGCAAACCACTAGGCTTCTTTTGCTCAGCTTTAACTAGCTGGCAGTTCATGCATTTGGATATAAACTTCCCAATGTCTCTTTTCATCCCTTCCCAGTAGTAGGTCTGCTTCATGTCTCGATACATCTTGTTACCACCGGGGTGTATAGTCAGTTTTGAGTGATGACACTCTCTAAGCACTTCATCTCTCAATCCAATGACATAGGGTACAACTAGTCTTCCATTCTTTCTAAGCCGTCCATCTCGATCAAGCCCATACTTGTTCATCTCCTCGTTGATACCCATCTCCAATTTGGAGATGACTTCTAATAAGTTAGGATCGCTCCTCTGACTGGAACCAATCCGCTCAATCAAAGTGGGTCTGATCGTCAAACTTGCTAACATTTCCGGATCCAATTCGCACTTTGGCCTGAAATCATACCCAGCGATGTACTCCAGTTGCTTCCATTCTAGAAACATAGCCCCTAAACTGGCATGTCTCCTACTTAATGCATCAGCCACCGCATTGACCTTTCCCGGTGTATATGCGATGTCGAAATCATAGGAAGCTAAGAATTCTAACCACCTTTGCTGCCGGAGATTTAGATCTTTATGAGAGAAGAGATACTTTAACGATTTATGATCGGTAAACAACTCGAATCTTTCTCCCAAGAGATAATGTCTCCACATCTTCAATGCAAACACGATTGCTGCCAATTCCAAATCATGGGTAGGGTATCTTCTCTCATGCGGTTTCAATTGCCGACTTGCATAAGCTACAACCCTACCTCCTTGCATCAATACAGCACTTAGCCCTGTGCCACATGCATCCGTATATACCGTCATCTCTTCATTCCCATTAGGAATGACTAACACTGGTGCACAAGTCAACTTGTCCTTTAGACTCTTGAATGCATTCTCGCACCTTTCGTCCCAGACAAAAGCTTGATTCTTCTTGGTCAACTGGGTCAACGGTGCTGCTATCTTGGAGAAGTCTTGGATAAACTTACGATAATATCTAGCTAACCCCAAGAAACTTCTTATGTCCATTGCATTCTTGGGCGTAGACCAATCTTGTACCGTAGCCACCTTTGCAGGATCCACGACGATACCATTTTCTGAAACAACATGGCCCAAGAATCTCACTTCCCTCCTCCAGAAGTGACACTTAGAAAACTTTGCCTTCAATTGGTGTTTTCTCAACATCTCCATCACTATTCTTAAATGTTCCTTGTGTTCTTCCTCTATCCTCGAGTAGACCAAAATATCATCCACGAACACAAGGACAAACTTATTCAACTGATCTCTGAATACCCTATTTATAAGATCCACAAAATATGCTGGGGCATTGGTCAGCCCGAATGGCATGACCAACCACTCATAAAATCCAGACGGCGTTCGAAAGGCCGTTTTAGCTATACTCTCAGCTTCCACTCTAAGCTGATGAAATCCTGTCGCGAGATCCAACTGGGAGAATACTCTCGCGCCACTCAACTGATCTAACAAATCTTCTATCCGCAGTAGAGGATACTTATTCTTCCTCGTCACTTTATTCAACTCGCGATAGTATACACACAAACGAAGGGAACCATCCGCCTTGGTAGCAAACACAACTGGTGCTCCCCATTCAGAAACACTCCTTCTGATAAATCCCTTCTTCAAAAGATCGCTGACTTGCACCCCGAGCTCTCGCTGCTCCCTTGGTGCCATACGACGAAGTGGCATCACTACAGGTCTGGCATCTTTCACCAAATCAATACGGAACTCAATCTCTCGGTGTGGTGGAAGCCCGGTCACTTCCTCGAAGACATCCGGATACTGGCCAACCACAGGCAACCCTGACAACTCACTATGCGGGATGTCGAGGGAATTTAGAAAATTAGCCATTAACCCATCACCGGGTAGACCACCAAACACTACCCTCCGCTCATCGTCCGCTCTAGCTGTCACCAAAATGCCCTCACAGTCTACCACCACCCCGTGTATCTTTGGAGCCAATCGACTCCCAAAATAATGCCAAACCCAGTAAAGCCCAAAATAAAGCAATCACAAACAAACATGCATCCATGACTCGATAAGACCACATTATGACAAATCATGCTAAGGTTAGTCGAACCAGCAATCGGGTTCGTCACTACTAAAGGTCTATCGACAATCTCGGGCTCCAATCCCAACCTATCTACCAGGTCACTAGATATGAAAGAACTGGAAGCTCCGGTATCAAACAAAACTCTAACAAGAACATCACAAACAGAAAGCATACCTTGAATAACAACATTCTTTCCCTTCTCTGCCGCAGTTGGGGCATTCGACGAAGAAGGAATAGCATTAAGGGCATATGCTTTCACCATTTGCTTTTCTTTAGGGGGTTGCGGACACTTGTCCTTGTGATGTTCTACTTGGCCACAGTTGAAGCACTTCCTATCTGCTGGCTTGGCCCGACAATTACTAGCATAATGGCCCTTCTTACCACAGCTGAAGCACTCAACATCTTGCTTATTCTTTTTCTTCTGGCCATCCTTAGTCTGATTCTGCTTTCTCTTATTCTGAGAACCATTCTTACCTCCACTGCTTGCTTGCGGTTTCGGTTCCTCTGCAGATGCAGCCTCAGTCTTCGGCTTAGGGTAAAGACTCTCTGACCTTGATGCTTTCCCCACAATCGATTCAAACGTCTCATCGATGTGGTTAATAAGCCTTTCCCCCAAGTATTGATCCAAGCCGGTTATGAACTTCTCATTCTTCTTCTCGGCAGTATCAATAAGAGATAACCCGTATTTCGACAAAGTGTCGAATTCAGCAATATACTCCGAGACAGCTCTACCATTCTGCTTGAGCTCCAAGAATTTCTTAAACAACACTGACTTCTGAGCAGCTGGAATGAACTTCTCGCTAAAGCGAACCTTAAAATGCTCCCAGGTAATCTGATCCTCGGGAGTAGCTACCTTTATAGCATTCCACCAATTCATTGCCCGTCCTTGCAGCTGATGGGATGCTAGACTTCTCTTCATCGCATCCTCGATACCCAAATCTTCAAAGATACGCTCGCAGCTATCCAACCAATCCTGAATATCCGTGGCCGAATCCGTTCCGTAGAACGGCTTCCCACCAAGACTAGTATAATCCTTATTCAGCTTGGCGAAATCGGCCCTAGGCGCCTGCACTATTGGACCACCACCATTATCACCATTGGGAGCTTCCCTCTGCACATCCCTAAGCATCTCTCTCATGAGGTCAGTAAACATCGTCCTCATGTTAGCAGCATTCCCATTATTGGCTCCCCTACCGGCACCTCTTGCGTATCGGCTCATCGTTAAGTCTGTAAAGAGAAACGATTAACCATTTCTATGGTGGTGTTAATGCAGTGCGACTTCATCCTTAGCTATACTAATAGTATATATATAGCTTTTGAAAACCAAAATAATCACAAATACGCGCTCTCATATACGTATACTATCTCTCCCTGATGACTTCCTTAGGTTAACTACGCAACCTAGAGCTCTGATACCAAGTGTGATAGCCCGCCCCGCATCAGCCTGCATTTCCTCCGAAGGTGCGCTGTACACATGCCCGACTAGCACGGAACGGTCGCCAAAGAAAAGAAAGAAGAGGATGAACTAATAAGGAACCTGTAGAATGTCTCACAGCGCATGGAACAAAATATAATAATAACATAATCTTGACATAAAACAGGCGAGACAGTGCATAAGCTGAAAACTAAACCAACATAGCAGCGGAAATCCAAATACAGCTTATTACAACTTTCCAAATTTACTGTCTCTAAAACAAAAGAAAGCTAAAGTAGAAGATGCACTACTAATGCCCAAGCAGTGATCTTCAACAACACAGGGAGAATACTATATGTATCATACGTGGAAGCCTCCTGCTCGTCTTCGAATCAGCTACTCGTGCATGCCCAGCTAACCTGTCTCTAGTCTGCTCGTGAGAGCACCCAGAGTAATAAGAAGAGACATAAAACTCTGGGTCAGACAAATAGTCTGGTATGAGCGATAAGCAGCTAAACAGAACAATAACAGGTACACTAAACCATACCTGAACCTGGACCTGCAACCAAAGAGTTAGCACTACATACCGTACAATACTCTAACGTGCCATAACAAATAGTGTAAAGAATACGGGGGTGGGGTGTGCATGTCATAATGATGGCAAACAAATCAAGCATAGCAACCATCCTCACATCTCTCACTCAGTGCGTAAAGCATACGATGTCCACCACTGTCAATCACTAGACCCATCAAAGTAGTGACGGAGTTCAACTTGTACAACTACTGCTACTACCAAGCTTACCACATGGAGTCATGACCAAATCTTTACAAATGACCCCACTTCATTGGTCTATAGCCCTTTAGTCGTACCTAGGCCACTATGGCCCTGAATCCGTCCACGTACCTCCCATACATAGTGATCCAAAGTCATAGACATCGACAGCCCCTTGGCACACGTCCCATAGCAAAGCCCAACTCATGAAGTCGACTCGTTGGTTCCCAACTGGATCCTGAGTTCTACTTCCTATTTGGACTTCCTTTGCATATTGGGTTTTGGTCGAATTGGAGTTGGTCTTCAAAAGAGTCGTCGCGTAATCGTAACTCCAGTCCTATTCGGTTCGGTTGTTCTTCCCTAGTTCGGTTCGGTTGTTCTTCCCTAGTTCGGTTCGGTTCACTCCACTTCCTAGCCATCCGGTTCAGTTCGGACGTGTTCAAGTGCTCCAGCCTTGGTTTGGTTAGGTTGTCCTCACCCGGTTCAGTTCGGGTACCACGCTCCATTCGGTTCGGTTCGGGTGCCATGCTCCATTCGGTTCGGTTCGTCCTTCCTGCTCCGATCCGATCTCGCTCGCTTGCCTGCTCCGATCCGCTACCTAGCTCCGATCCGATCCTCTGTCCAACTCCAACTCTAAGCAATGGCCTTCCTTTCTGCCAAACATCCTTTGTGCCAGACTTGAGTTCGGTTCGGATTCCTTGCCCAGCTCCCCTATCCGATCCGAGCCCCTAACCCGATCCGATCCGAAACCCTACACAACTTTCTGCAATTTTTTCCAGTGACTTGTTTATGCCATTCGACGACGTTTTCGACCAATCTAACTTTTCTAAACAACCACAAATCATTCCAAATAGTCATAGCAACAAATAAAAGTGATCTCAAACACCAAAACAACAATCTTAACATGTGAAATGGATCAAACATACCCAAAATCCCATATTTTCCCTTAAGCATGTTTAGACAAAACTAATGATATGATTAGCAAAACTTAATCAAATTAAACCAAATTTCTAACAGAGGTATAAAACATTATTTTAGAATTTATAAATATTTTTCCAGAATTTATTAACGCATAAATTCGCTAATCTTCACTAATTACCCTTAATTAATTGTAATTAGTGTCAAAACAATGCTAATCACTCACCTTTGCCACAAATTAATTCTCAAATCTGAAACTTCTCTGATTTGGATCCAATCTCTATGTATTCCAGCAGCTCCATCCCAATTCTTATGGTAATCCGTCTTAATTTGATGTAGTTTAAGCCAAAACTTGATTAAGAGGTGATTAGAGGTGTATTTAGATGTTGGAGGCCATTGTTAGGTTGAAGAGAGAGTTTGTGGCGGTTGGAAAATGAGTGAAAAACCGAAATCCTGACCCTAGCAGCCCTCAAATACCTCTAATCCCGAAATCCCCCATTGGGCCTAGCTGTTAATCACCCGGTTAAGCCCAATTAAGCTGTTTTTCACTATCTGAAACTTGTTTCAGCCATATCTCCCAAACGGTGAGTCCGTTTGGCTATTACACTCTACGGAAAGGTAAACCATCAAACAAATCTAATGGAAGTGGTTTCTGATCAAAATTCCTTTCCAGTCAAAAGTTATGGCCAGAACAGTATTATCTAGGGGCAAAACGGTCATTTAAAAACCGGGAAAAATCACGAACATGGGAAATGACTCCAGTAGTCGTCTCCCAAAGTTACATGACTATACGACTTCGTATGTGAAAGAAATAAATATTCTACGATCCTGCGATACGTAGAATGCGGGTCGTTACAATATAGCTTGGGCTTGGAGCGAGGCTCCTTGACCTGGGCTTATCCTCTTCCCTCTTTGGGGAAGAACCTTTGTATACTAAAGAATTTAGTGGGTATGAGTGTATGTCCTCAGGCATACACCTACCTCCTTTGAGGTAGCGCCTTGACTATGTCAAGGACTTTTAAGGTTTTCCATATATAAAGGGCATTTCACCTCCAACCAAGTAAAATTTCTTATTTTGGTTTTCACTGGAGACTGTTATCCATAATTTTATCCCTGTAGACAGAACCACTAGAACTAAATCGAGTCTTTATTCCATAATTTGACATTTGAACTGGATTTCCTTAAGCTTTGATAAAATGTTTCCTTTGATGAATCACTTTGTTTACTGATGGAGAGAAAATAAAGTCTTAAGTGTTCCCCATTCCATGTTCTAAAAAATAAGCAGTAATTCTTTGGAGGTATTATCATAGAATGATGTGGGGCTCTTCCCGATTTGGTCTAAATAATCCATTCTCCATATTCTTAGAGTTGGCCATTATTCGTGGAGTACTAAATCTCCTTCTCTAAATACCCTTGATTTTACCTTCAAATTTTAGTAGCATGTCATTCCTCTTTGATAATCTATTTCTTGAATAAAATATTTATCTCTTAGTCCAGGGAGTAAGCCTAAAGATTCCTTTAATAGTTCTTGATTCTTGACGAAATAATAAGCAACCCTTTGGTGGGATGGTATCTCAATTTCGAATGAAAGAATTTCTTCACACCCAAAGGTTAAAGAATAGGGCGTATGACATATAGCTGTCTTACAAGAGGTACAATAATCCCAAAGTACCAATGGTAGTTCCTCTACCCAATTTCCTTTAGTATTGTTTAATTATTTTTCCAACATGTCCATTATGGTTTTGTCAGCAACTTCTACTTCTCCATTTTCCTTCAGATGCGCTACCGAAGAAGAACTCTTAATAATTCTGTTACAGAAAAATCATGAGAAATCCTTGCTTTCAAACTGTGTTCCATTGTCGAATATAATCTTATTGGGGGCTTTCCAAATCTAGTGACAACATTCTTGATGACAAATCTTTAAACTTTACCGAAAGTTATTTTTGGAAGCGTTTCTGTTTCTACCCATTTGGTGAAATAATTTATTGCCACTACCGCATATTTGGCAGCTCCTTTTGAGATTGGCAATGGACCAATAAGGTTAACTCCCCGTATGTTGAACGACCATGGACTTATTATGGGTGTAAGATTGCTTGGTGATAGCCGCGGATCCTAGAATATCATTGACATTGTTGCATCTTTTAACCAAATCTATGTCCTTCTTAGTCATTTATGGGTAGAGGAATCCCTGTCGTTCCTATTGTATATAACACTTCTATGATTTTTGTTTGATGATAACAAACATATATATATATATATATATATATATATATATATATGTTATTAGAAATGTGTTTGTAATTGTTATATTCCACTACATCACAGACAAAAATAAATATTTATATTTAAATAGAATACTACTGCACAAGAATTTAAATATTCAAACAGTATTTTTATTGAAATATAATATTTTATTTTTACATTTGAATTGTACAGATTTATAACTCCAATATTTATACATCTCACTGTAATACAATATCTAAGCAATCTTTTTCGTCAACATTTGAACTAGGATGAGTAATGCATATACTTAGTAGTGTGATGCAAGGGTGATCTAAAGGTCATTGGAATGCAGCTTTGAATCAGTGCTCTTTAACAAGTTCCTTCGATTCCTGGGCATCAAGACCTTGAGTCCGAGTATTAGTTACTCTTCCCTCGTGAGGTAAGTATCACGTTTATGAGACTGCAAAGTCAATGACAACCTTAGGAGAATGCTTTATACAGGTTAAATAAGATTGAAACCTTATGCAACAATCACCTTTAGATTCAGGATAAAATAGTATACATTGTGCTAAGAGGAAACCAACTAATGCCTTACAACGCTCGGGTTGTTTACATGCCATAACACTTATTGACTTATATGATACTTCTGCATCGAACCAGCCCAGGTGGGACTTGGTTGCGTCAGTTAACAAGCCATAAGCTTACAACAAGCTCCCTTTCGAGGTTGGGTTGCATTAGGCTTACTATGAAAGAGCTAAGTCATATAATAACCGTTCGAAAGGGGAAAAGCCTTGGCTTTACCCAGGACCTTCCCTTCTACGAAGGAGTTATGGTTAACACTTTCATAAGAAATGTTAGAGTTAACTCCCTATCTAATCATTATAAACACAACATTATTAAAAAATCGAGAAATGCTTAAGTCTTGGACTTCTCCTTCTCATTAATTACGGATATATTACAAGAGTTGAAGAAATCCCCAATTTGATTTCGGTATTAGGCTTTGCTCCTGAGAGAAAGAGAATAAGATTGAGAAATGAAAATAACCCCGAAAATGAGACCCCTGAGGTCTTATTTATAGACAAATCGGGGATCCTTCTGTCATTGGGCCAGAAAAATCACCTATCGGCCGCTTTTCCCTTCGGTTCCGGATTCTTTGGCTCTCAGCCGCTTTTCCCTTTAGTTCCGGATGCCTCTTCGATCTTTGCTCATTGCCTTCAGGGTGCCGGTCTTGGCTCTTGGAAAGATAGTCTCGGTTTTCAGAGCTTTTCTTTGATGTTATTTCTACCTTCTTTGTATCGATACCAAGCTTGTCGGTATGGATAGCTTTAGGAAAGGCTTTCGGCTTCCGGTTGAGAGCTTCGGTCATGAGCTTTCGGTTATGAGCTTTCGGTCATGAGCTTTCGGTCTTTAGCTTTCGGTTATGGTCTTTTGACCTTGTTATTAATTCTCAGGTGGCTTGCCTTAGTGATTTCAGTGTGTTGTTTCGGGGACTAGCACACCTTTCGGTATCAACTTCGGTCTTTAGCTTTCGGTTATGGTCTTTTGACCTTGTTATTAATTCTCAGGTGGCTTGCCTTAGTGATTTCAGTGTGTTGTTTCGGGGACTAGCACACCTTTCGGTATCAACACTAAGCAGATCAGTGTGGATAGCTTGTCTCTTTAGAATCTTTAACTTTCTTCTCGGCTTGTTTCGGAAGTGGTCTTCAGTCTTCCGGAGGGGTGCTTCCTGCATCTTGTCTGATGATTACTGAAATTGCGTTTCAGTGATTAATAAGCTTGGGTCCAGGTAGTTGGCTTTCGATAAGCTTCCTTTGATGCTTACGTCTCTTTTTGTATCAGCATTAAGAAAATTAATGCTGATAGCTCTTTCGTCCCTCTGGGTCTCGGGTTGTAGTATTCTTGGTCTTTCTTTTCATTAGCTTCTGGTCCTAGACAACTTGTTGGTTACCCTTCATGCCAGAACTACCCTACCGGTATTATTTCTTCATGTCGGATTGGAGGTACCTTCTTTGGTGATGGTGTCAGTTACTCATTATTCTGAATGCCTCTTTTATTCTCCTGGTTTTATCCTATACCGGATCTTTTGCTTTCAGACTATTCTTTTCTACTTGTAACGATCTGATACCCCTTCACCGTCAGCCTGCCTGTAACACCCCACGTCTGTTAATATCACTCTTTATCGAAATGCATTAAGTTCCATTGATTGTTATAGGAAAACAGGAACATAAACATCACAAGACAGATATGAAATAACAAAGGAATTTAAAACTTTATTCTTCAAACAGAAAACATCATGGTCCAAAATCCAGTTACAACGTAAGTCTGAAATACAAATAACCCATTATATCAAATTAAAATATCTTCTTTATACTAAAATCATCAGAGTACAGTAACATAAATTCATAGTCCCCAAAAATAGCCATAACAAGGCAGGAATGTAGTCAAAGCGGTACATCTAAGCAGCTCCAAGTGGAAACAAAAGAGAGAAACTTAATCAAGCCTGAGTATTCCCACCCTAAGAACCTAGGGAGGAAAGGAAGAGGGAGAAAAGGAAACAAAATGGGTCAGACATAAAGCTGGAGATTCCAGCTACTTTTAGCATATTAATAAGTAAAAGCATCATGATAGGCATATAAACTGGATGAGAGAGATAACAGTATCATAAGACCGGTATAACAGAATGAGCAGGATAAGCAGAATAAACAGAACATAATAGATTGCGCTTCCCAAATACTTTTATCTGCACCAACATTAGTATAACGGAAACAGAATAGTCCCAACAAAAACATAATGGTAGACTTAGGGGTATTTCTAATGACGGATTTTACCCCAACGATAATAATAGGCAGCCGAACATAAATAACGGGTGTTACCCCAAACGATAATAACAGACTCCTAAACAGGAAGGACAAGAAGTACTCTAATTATTACCCTAATCGATCGGCTCCCTATTCCGTAAATACCCTATGCTGGCCCCATATTAGGATGGATCACTTCCTAAAGTGGAAACACCCAGATAGACCAGCCATATTTACTAGTTCTATAACGTCTTATTTTCCCGAGAAAGCGGACCCATGCATGCACATGCTTCGTTGGAACGCGCCATCAGTCACCTCCGTCCATATGGACCTCTTATAATCAACTCAGTAAGCATGCCCTGACCCCTACATAGTTTGGGGTCCCCCTTTTGATACCAGCATGGGTTACTAACTAATACAAGTCCCACACAATAGATGATACAAGCCATCCCCAGGCTTGCATCCCCAATTTCCCTATAGACCCAAAGCAAACTACATTCCTTAAAGGTGATACCTTGATGAAAACCATGTCTCCCACCTCAAACTCAATATCAGTCCTTCTCTTATTTGCATAGGACTTCTGCATGTCGTAAGCTGTCTTCATGCGTCTGCGGATAAGATCAATCTTCTTTGAAGTTTCTCTAACCATCTCAGGTCCAAGCATAAGACTATCTGTAGACTCCCACCATCAAGTCAGTGATCTACAAGGTCGATCGTGCAATGCCTCGAAGGGTGCCATACTAATACTAGCTTAATAATGGTTGTTGTAGGTGAACTCTACCAAAGGAAGATGCTCCTCACATGTCCCTCCGAAGTCTAGGATACACAGTCTTAAAAGATCCTCAGGAATTCTATTCACCCTCTTCGTCGGCCCATCGGTCTGAGGGTGATAAGCGGTGCTCAAACACAACTATTTACCTAATGCTTCCTACAAGCTCCTTCAAAACTTACTAGTGAATATGGGGTCACGGTCACTCACTATATTGGAATGTACTCCATGTAGGCGGACTATCTCACGAAGATAAACTGCTGCCAACCATGTTGTCGTTCTCTTACTCTTAACAAGAATGAAATGAGCGCTCTTAGTAAGCCTGTCAACTATAATCCAAATACTGGTGTTGCCTTTCCTTGATCTAGGAAAACCATCAATGAAATAAATAGAGACACTCTACCACTTCCACTGTGGGACCTCCAAAGGATAAAGTAAACCACCGGGCTTCCTTTGCTCAACTTTGACTTTCTGGCAAATCAAACATCGAGAAGCAAATTCCACTACATCTTTCTTCATCCCAGCCCAAAAGAAGACCCTCTTCATATTTCTATACATCTTATCACCGCCTGGATGGATAGTCATCCTAGAATGATGGGCCTCCTCAAGGGCTGTCTTTAACAGACTCTCAACTCGGGGAACACAAAGCCTTCCATCTCATTGCAACCACCCTCTATCATCCGTGAAATATCTACTGAGATGACTAGAAGTCTCCCCTCTACTGAGTCTATCCAAGATGTCAGCTATCTATGGGTCCTCTCGCTGCGAAGTTCCTATCTGATCCATAAGAGTAGGTCGCACCTCTAAGGATGCCAACAAACCAGGTATAAGATCCATAGATGGCCTAAAATCAAAGGTCGATATATATACTCCAAGCTCCGCCTCTCTACGAATAATGGACTCAAAGTCATCCTTTGCCTACTCAACGCATCCGCTACCACGTTACCCTTGCCAGGGGAAGAGGAAATCTCAAAATCATAGGATGCTAAGAACTCCGTCCATCTCTGTTGCCTCAAATTGAGATCCTTCTGTGAGAACAAATACTTGAGAGATTTATGATCGTTATACTAATCGAACTTCTCTCCAAGTAGATAATGACGCCAAGTCTTAAGCGCGAATACTATGTCAGCCAACTCTAAGTCATGGGTAGGATATTTCTTCTCATGAACTCTCAACTGTCTTCCACCGTAACATACTACCCTTCCCTCTTGCATCAAAATAACACCAAGCCCTGTACCACATGCATCAGTGTATACTGTGAAAACTTTGTTCCCATCAGGCAAAGTCAAGACTGAGGCGGTTGTCAGAGCCCTCTTCAATTGCTGAAAAGCATCATCTATCCTAAGAAAAGGCTAAATTCTTCTTTGTTAGTCTGGTGAGTGGGAATGATATCTTTGCGAAGTCCTTAATGAACTTCTTATAACAGCCCGCTACACCAAGAAAACTCCTCACCTCCATTGCATTCTTTGGAATATTCCAATCTTGAACTGCAATTACTTTCGTGGGATCCACTGTTATCCCATCCTTAGAGACCACATGCCATATAAATCTCACTTTCTTTCTCCAAAAATGACATTTGGAGAATTTTGCCTTAAGCTGATGCACTCGGAGAGTCTTCAAAGCCTCCCTTAAATGTAGGGCATGCTTTTATTCATTTTTCAAGAAAATCAAGATGTCATCAACAAAGACCACAATGAACTTATTTAGAAACTCTCAAAACACCCTACTCATCAAATCCACAAATTAGACGGGTGCATTCGTCAACCCAAAAGGCATGATGAGCCACTCGCACTACAACAAAAATAGTCTTTTATAGCAGCATGTAACCACTATTAAACAATACTATAGCGGCCAGAAAAGCACTGTATATCGACATGTTATAAAAGACAGTTAAATAATTATAACACAAAAACTGCCGTTATAAAAGAGTGATTTTATAGTGGCTATATGCCACTATGATACGTAAAGATAATAGCTCGTTATTACCACTAGAAAACATGTCATTCTTCATGAAAATAACGAACTTCTATAACACTATATAGCTGCTATAAAATATTAATTTAATAACCGGTTTATTGCGCTACAAAACAACAGGATAACATTTCTAAATCCTTTAACAGCTTGTATATGCCGCTATAAAATATGTAGATATAACACTTATTCGATGATATCCTTTGCCAGCAAGCTCCCGCATTGCATTATCTTTTATAACGCTTTTCAATATATTATAATAATAGCAAGTAAATGAATCTTCCAGGGGTGGCAATTAGACCCGACCCAATGGACCCGGACCCGACCCGGCGGGTCTCGGTTCTAGGCGGGTCGGGTTTTGTCGGGCCTAAACTATACATTTCAAAAATCTAGACCGACCCGACTCGAGCTTCGGGTTGGGTTGAAGCTCGGATCGGGTCGGGTCAGTTCGGGTCTGATTGAATAATAACACTAAAAATACATGTATTTCAATGTTTTTTGGTCCGGTCTTTCGGGTCGGGTTTATGCGGGTCGGGTTTGATCGGGTCTTGATGGTATTTTTCAACACCTAAACCCGACCCGAGACCCATCGGGTTCGGGTCTTTTCGGGTCGGTTCGGTTCTGGTTTTCGGTTCTGATTGCCAGCCCTAGAATATTCACAACAATTTCAAAAGCAGTTTATAACCAAAAAATTATAAAACTCAACAACTATAACACATATTCATGATAGCAAGATAAAGGGTTAACAAAAAAATAATTTTAGTACATATGTTTTCAATTTCATATTGATGTCAATTTGGGTTAACAAAAAATAATACATAGTTCAAATTTAAAGTCTACAATAAAACACCAACCAATTGCTTTCCTCCATCAAACTTCCATATCCATGCTATCCATCCGATCTCTACTTCACACATTCACTATCCCATAAAAGATAATATATCATGTCCACCTTACGGGTAAGCATTTGCTGCATCAAGATCACTAAGAGTGTCATCTATTAAAAATAACATCAGTGTTTAGCATATACTTGCATTCATATCATATCGGAGCACTCTTAGTACAAGCAGCTAACCACACAGCTTAACATGTATGCCAATCAAAGGTAGTATGACGTAATAATAATAATATTTGGTATAAGGACCTGTAACTTCCCCGGTAAGGAAAGACCGGATTGCTTTGAGGACAAGCCACATTAGAACACAAATAGAAGAACATTTCATTGCTTATTACAACAATTCCATCAGAATACATGAATATACAGAGTATGAACAAATATTATACAACAAAAATATCAGAGATTTAAATACATTACTGCAACGGAAAAATAGTACAATACACAACTGAAAAGAATATACGGATACAGAGCTTTCCGAATATCATTCCAGCTGTAAACCAGGATCCTATGAATATAAATCTACAAAACCAAAACTACTAGCTGCCCGTGTCGAAAATAAAGGCACCCAGAGTTTAGGTTAAAACAATAAACTCCAGGTCAGTCATGTGACTGGTGTGAGAACTAAAACAGTTATTTAAATCTTTACTTTAAATCAGGTATATCAAGGGACCACGCCGTATAACACGGAACGGGTTTCCTCCCAAGAATACTGGTGCATATAACAAAACAGCGCAATGCTTTTTGAAAAAATGAAGCTATTATAAGACCCAGGTCCCATCACACAATGCAAAATAAGCCGGAGGATAGGATTTTCCCTTATAATAGCCAAACATGCTTGGTACGTAAAAAACAAATCATTTGATACTATTATAAGTGTATAGTGTCAAAACAATTTCAATCACAAATATCAATCATAGACGGCATGAGTACCATATATCATGTCGCCGTACTAGGCTCTACAATCAAAACCACAAATGTCACGTATTGGAAGTTGGGTTTCCATCTGTGAACCGAGGAAAAAGATAGTCCTCTACCGATTCGAGACGCTCTAGCCCGTGTCTCGGGTCATAGCTCGAGTGACCTTTGGATCATCAGGGCCAGTCCATCAATGTGGATTAAAATGCCTGAACACTGCGTTTCCCCGCACTTTGGGGGCGTCAATGAGCCAAATGACTCCATCGGCTCCACACAGTCACCGATATATCCGAGGCGCCTCGCAATCCAACAACCACACATGTGAAAATAATATAAATGTCAGGGCTAATAGGTCACTGACACCACCCTAGCTAGAAGGAAACGCATGCCCTCCCTGATGTTCTCTCCCGTTTCTGGTTCATAACCGGGGTGTGAGGCTCGCGAATCAACGTTACACAAAGCTATGCCACACAGGCGGTGCTTTGATCATCAACCACAAGACTTTGCTTTTCAACAGAAGCCTTGATTAATTGCCACTTAGTCATGCCACACAGGCAATTCACTCAATGCGACTGATGTCCATCGATATACAACCTCTGATCCTGTATGTCTCAGAGAACGGTGAAGTAAGGGAATAAATTCCCCTTCACCAGGCAGATGTATATTTAATATAGATCAATCAACATAGAGCAAAATCCAATGTCAGACACATAGTCAATACAAGTCCGTTCTGGGTCTGAACGAAACCAGAGGAACCTTATTCCTCGCATATCCATCGATCTCCAAGTACGTCTGGACAATCACCAACTGATTCCCTCCTCTTGGGTGTACAGCCCAATCAAGATCATCAGTAATTATCCAAACGATGTGAAGACCTCCGGTCTTCTACCACCGTCTTCATCCTCGACACATCTTCGAATCAGTTATTCAGAATGGGATAAACCCGGTCTTTCTGAATAACTCGCGTATATAATAAACAAGTGTTACACAAACACAACATACACCTCATTCCAATTTAGAATATTCTTTTATTCAAATATTCTTATACTTTGGGAAAGGTTCCCATTAATTTTATCAAAGATAAATTCTATAAATTTATTCTTTAATCTTCTTTTGAATATCAATTCAAATTAGTCGGGATTAGCGAACCACACCGAAGTAATTATTTATTTTATTTCCCAATCCCAACCTATTCATCCCATGAAGTAAAACTGGTCATACTTCATATCTAACACCACGGTGTTATCGGTAAATTCAATTACCATTTCACGTTCAAATATAATTAAAGATTTAACTATCGCCTGGAGCAAGATTGGTGATACTCCATTCTCGTTCATTTCAATCTAATTAAAGATTCATTAAAACTCCACTTGGTTTTAATCTTCCCAAAAATCAATATTAATGATTGTTTAACTTGGGAAATCATATCCTGTCTTTAACTGGGTTAAAGAACCAAGATCTTTTAAAACACGGTTCACGATAAACCCAAAATCACATTCCATTCTATCAGCCTTTAACCGTAAATTAGCAAGTGAACAAATCCCTAAGTATTAACCCCGAAGGCCGAAACCAACATCAGATCAATACCCAAGAAACCATTTAACTTAACTAATCTTCAGTTAGCTTCTGATTTTTCTTAACTCCATCGGGTCTAAGAACAGTATTACTAAAGAATACCGCTCCCGACAACCCAAAATCACATTCCATTTACAATGGAATTTTAATGGAAAACAAATCGATATATATATAATCGATATAACCTTCCATATCCGACTAATAATATAAATGGAATAACGACAAAGCCTTTTAAATTCCAGATATATTAGTTGCCTTCCTCCATAGAAATTCACTTCGATTATTACCAAATCGAATTCCATTCCATTCCAATTTATTTTATTAAATTGGAAAACTTTACTTTGGAAAATCTCCTTTAAATCTTAACAAAAGATCTATAAATTCCAAATCACATTTCTCTGTAAATCGGGTTAAAGAACGAATGTCGTTAAAACACAGTTCACGATAAACCCAATTCCCATTTGATATTAAATACAAGGCTCTGAATAGAAAATATATCGGCTTATATTCAATATCAAATTCTACGACCAACAAATATCGTATTGGAAATAACGATATAAATATATCTTTCAAATTTCCATAACAATATCTGTATAATCATGAAATCCAACATCGAAATATTCTAAAGACAATTTCGATTCAAATCCATTCCAATTCAATTATTGGAAATTCTGGTTACTTTTAAAACCCTTTCAAATCCAATTTATTTATTTAAAAAAAAAATGGATTTTTAATTCTAGTTCAAAACTAGTTCATTTCGATAAAAATCTATTTTTATCTTTTCAAATATGGATTTTTTCATCCTAATTCTTTCCAAATCATTTCTTATGATTTTACACAAATTATTACTATTTTTAATAATTTTATCAAGGCCCGTAAAGTCGATTTCCATCAGTGGCCATCGAACTGCACTTACAGCGACATTTTCCATATTTGATTTGAATATAATTCCAAATCCAACTGTTAGATTTTTACTTTCTTGTATTCGTTAGAAATCTCTTTTCGATACGAACCCAACGGTTCCGGTTTTAGGAGAATCCGACAGTCGGATCTCCCGTAATGTCCATTCGAAGTCAATGGTCGAAATTCGCGAACTGCCGCAGCGCGGCGCGTTCTATTCAGGCCATTATATATATAATATATATATTATATATATTTCGTCGATTTCCTTTTAAAACGTATTTTATAAATCATTTTAAATGCGTTTTCAAAACGATTTCAACTTCATATTCAATTTCAGATCAAAATTGAATATTCCATATCATTAATATATAAATGATAATATTTTCAAAACGTTATATTTTGAAATCACCTCGTTTTCTATATTCATTATAAGAACGAATATAATCAATATAAATATCGTTCGCGTCAAAATGGCGCATATCTAACCAACACGACTTTATATATTTCAATAACTTCGTTATTCTATTCAACAAACGAATATTTTCTTCAACACATGAATTTTCTTTTATTTAACACATGAATATATATTTTATTCAACACATGAATTTTCTTTTATTCAACACATGAATATATATTTTATTCAACATATGAATATTCTTTTTATTCAACACATGAATATATATTTTATTCAACACATGAATATTCTTTATATTCAACACATGAATATATATTTTATAATATTATTTATTTTCCAAATTGGAATGAGGCCCAATCAATTACCATATAATGTTAATTATATGGATTCCCTACAACACATGTATATAATAGCAACGATAAATAATCAACCATCATCCAGAGTGCATTCTTCACTGCATAAGCATCAAATATAAATATTTAACGCTTATAACAACCTGTCAATCAATCGATCGACATACAACTAATTATTGGGACTAGTGTATGTCCAATTTCATCCCAACACACGTGCGGCGTTTTCAAACAATCAAACACAGGTTTTATTTGTGCAGTTGGGTGATGTGTAAAATTTATCGTCCCAATCAATATCAGTCAAATGGGTGTACATAAACAAACCGTCCGATTTGTTTATAAATATTTATTTTATATACACGTTAAAAATTATATTTTTAACTATAAAATATTTATTCAATTCCACATCACACAGTCAACTTTCACAACACATCAATTAAACAAACAAGTCATCCGTGGTCTGTAGACGACGGGTGTCGGGTGCTGCTAAGCACCGTCTGCATCCTAGTATACATTTCAAACTAGAAAATAAATAAAATTGAGGAGTTCTCACCTTGGGGTTCCACTACACCATTCTATATTTCTGAATGGTTCAGATTTGGATTTGCTTCCCACCTGTTTCATCGCATCCCATTTTGCGATGTTCATAGTAAAAAATCATATTTTTAATATAATGTTCATATATTAAAAATCACATTTTTATATCGCTATATATATATATAAAATTCATATTTTTATATAACTAAAAATCGAATTTATTTATCTAACCAAAAATCATTATGATTCATACGATAAAATTCCCATCTTTATATTTTTAAAACTCTTATCTTTATATTTTTAAAACTCTTATCTTTATATTTTTAACAATATAATCTTTACTATTTAAAAAATATAATAATTCAACATATAAAAATCCAATCTTTTTATTTATAAAAATCTAGTCTTTCTCATTTTAAAAATCTATCTTTCACTACGTATTCATATGAATTACAAACTGAATTTAAACACTATGTATATAAATTAAAACTGAATTTAAACACTATGTATGTAAATTAAAACTGAATTTGAACAATGTATATTTTTATTCTTAAATATATATATATATATCATATTTTTAATATTGTTTTATCCATATAAAAATCACATTTTTATATAAAATAATATATATAAAAAAAATTAGATTTTTAACAAAACTTCTTATACATGTAATTTCAGATTTTTTGTCAATGCTATATAAATTAGGCAACATAAAAAAGAGAAAAAAACTCACTGTACTACTCAGAATTGAACTCGCACGGTAGCTCCAACCTAGGGTTCAGTTTTTCACGCCATACGAGGCACGTGGCGTCGATCGGAGACCACCACCAGCGGCGGCGCGACGTCCTCCTCCATCGCCCCAAGCGGCGTCCCACTCGGTGCTCCGCCCAGCTCAAGAGACGAGCTAATACGCAGCGGTTTTAGGCGATGAATTCTCCCCCATCGAGCAACTATAAATCCTCAGACCAGTTCGAAATTGAAGATCGAAGGGAGCTCTTCCACTTCGTTCTATGGGTTTGGATTAAAACGTGATGGATTAGAGGAATTTTGAGGGAGAAAGATTGATGAACTTTCGCCATTCAATCGTTAAAACATGGCTGATGACGGGTTTGACCAAGGCGCGTTAGAATTTTAGGGTTTGACCGTATTTGTAGCATATTTATGTGAGTATTTTATTTTATTCAATTCAAAAATTAATCGTTTAGTCTCTGAACTCCAAATCGAACCCAACGAATGTCGCCCCTAGCCAAATACCCCTATTTTGAACACAATGGGATATGTTTCGCAAGTCAATTCGGCTGTTCCGATCAGTTTCTGCTAAATTTAAAATATAAATCATTATATTTTAAATTTAAACGCACATTTTAATTTACGGGGGCCACATAAGAGCTCTAACAATTCCCAAAATATTATTTCTAGCTTTGAATTGACGATACGGTCTTAACAAAACTAATTTCGTCAAATTCTGAGACCGTTTGAAAAATGGCCATTTTCCAATCGATTAAAATCAACTGAAACTGGTCAAACACGTTTTCCTTTGCCACGCTCACATATTGATTCAGAAAATTATGAATTTTGAAACCTAGCAATAATTTGACATCATGGATCCAACAAAAGTGGTTTCGTCGAAAACAGAGGTCGTTTGCAAAGTTTCCATTTTTAAGGGCTAGAATTCCATAGCGACTATTCTGAATTTTCAACTGGACGTAACTTTTGATTCCCACTATGAAATTTTGATTTTTCGGGTTCGTTGGAAATATATTCTCAAATAGTTTCTAATATTTTTGGTTTTGCTAAAATTCGGTTTATTTTGGATCATGTACATTCATTTGAAATCTGAAATCGAATTTTCAAACTACCGCGCCATTTTCAATTCCTTTTATATTTAAAATAAAATATTTATATTCCAAAGACGATCTATATAAATATATTCATTCTAATTCAATTCAAAATAAATTTCTCGTCATTATCATTTAAAATAATTCATTTTAAATGTTCAAAATTCACTAAAATTGCCAAAATAAAATTTTTAAATTGGCTCGGATTTCCGGGTTATTACATTTGGATTACTGAAAAGTATAGTTGTGTGGATTCTTAAATTCACAACCAGATCAGTTGGAAATGTTTTGCATAATACCCACAAGTCAAGGCTTAGCTAGAAAAAAAACTCAAGTGTTGCATAAATGAATTAGTTTTGCATTTTACACTAGTATAAATAAAACTGAGTAGATCTGGATGCAACATTAAACTAAAAATAGGAAATACATTACCATTGTTAGCACGTCGAGCATTCACCCAGATCATTCATGAAACAGTATGCATAACATTCGTTTGATCAATCTATGACTTTCACCCCTTTTTCATTTGGCTAAATTTTCATCGAGGAGAAGCAAAATTGAAATTATATCAACTAATTGCGTTCACCCGTAAGAAGAAGACTGCAATTTTAAATGTCTTTAGTACAAATTACATAGATATGCACATAATACTCCAAATTATGTACCTTAACCAGATTCTTTTTGACTTCATTGCTCATAGCATGCAACTTTCTCTGCAAAGAGAAGATAAAATATGAGATGAACTGTTTGGCTTAGATAATGGCTTGAGAATACAAACAAAGGAACTGCCTAGGGTTCTTGTACCGAAGAATGTTTTTTTAAAAAAAAAAAATATCAATTCATACTCTTCTATATAGGCACTATATAGGTACATTTTTCCATAGCCCCTAACTATATACTGGAATATAAATGCAGCAAGATAAAGTTCAAACGAAAGTTGTTATTTAACCAAATGGAGATAAACACAAGTAATTCCTATGAACTTAAAATTTTCATATGACTAAGGAATATTCCAATGTCTATATGCAATAGCCAACCGAAGAAACAAATTAGTTGCATTTGTCATAGTAAAGAGTGAAAAATAAAGTAAATTACACACAATTAATAACTTGAAGAATTATATTAGCATCATTGTTATAGCAGCTTTGTCTCCAAAGTCCAAACTATCTTCCTGTTAACATCCACTGGTATGGGTTTAGTGCTTACAAAATCAGAATGTTGATTCTCTGTTGTTGAAATAGATGCAATAATATGAAAGCAAGCAGTATGGCCAAAAAAGAATAAGTACTATGAAAGAACTAAAAGATAGATGAAATCATAATTTTGTTAGACCGGTTGAATAAGCTTTGTCGCATCACATAATACTGCATTAACCTCTCATACAAACCAACATTTGCATTTATTGAAAATTGATAAAGCACGCTTGTATATACATGTTTCATAAAAAAAAAGAGAAAGAAAAAGAAGATTATAGTGAATGAATCACAAGAACAATTAAAAAGTAACAAAATGGATGACTACTAACTCGGTGGGCTGTTCAGTTATAACTTTACTGCTTTCTAATAAAGCCTAAACAAGAGAGGACACAAGGTGGTGCTGAAAGAGCAAAAGACAAAAACAATGCTTTACTTGAATACTTCACAACCACCTTAAATAAGACCTCATCAGAGATTGAACACCACCACTTCATTCAGTCTAACCTTCATCAATCATAACTTTAATGATTAGCATCATAGCTTTAATGATTTTATTCTTAACTTCTTGCTTTAATTGCTTCACTAGGGAAAAAGTGTGTTAGAAAAGTGGACAATAGGGAGAACGAACAAAGTTAGCAAAATGTTTAGCCAAAAGTATGGCAAATTTTAAAATTGGCGAGGACAAGTTGTAGGGTAAAAGTGAAAATGAGAGTGGACCCCCTGAATTCCAATTTTGCCTAAGTTTTGTCCTTCTCACCAATTTCAAAACTTTGTATACTTTTGGCTAACAAATTTGATAAGTTTGTCCTTTAAAAGAAATTCCTCCTTAGAAAATGTTCATAGTATTCAGCAAGAAAAGTAAGAAATGAACCTTTTTCTGAGCTTCATCCACCTTTTCTTTGATTTCTCTTCTTTCCTCGTGAAGCTTATCTATGCTTCTTCTATGAACTTTCTCAACTCACTGAACTAAATCGCAAACAATGATATTATTATGGATGGCAATCGCAAACTACATTAAATTTGATTTTTTTCCAATTTCTAACTATTTTGAAAGTCCAATTCACAATAGCCATTTATAAAGTTACATCTGATGTATTCACAGTGATATTTCTAAATATTTATTCACAATGATACATATTTCTAAATGCTTGCTTATGTTATCTAAAGGTTGCAACTTGAAGGTTACATTAGTATGTCAACAAAGTCCTTTTTACCTATTAATAATAGACTAGTATATCCCTTTGGAGGATCAAAGGCATGCTGCATGCTATCTTGGATTCCGCTGATTGAGCTTTAGGTAAGGTATGTATAAAACTCTACAATCATGAAACTGTTAGATGATCATAAACAATTGATTTGTCTAATTTTATGTATCAATGAGCTAAATGCAGCAAGTTGCACAAGTTGAAAAGACTGAAGGACCATTGAGGCTCTCCGACCAAAGCTACAGATTAATGAACTAATGCACGTTTATCATTTATGTCAGGATCAATAATTGAATGACTGGTGAAATTTGATGCTAATGAGAATTTCATGCAAAAAGTTGGTTCATCATGTTTTAGTGCTAATTCATCCGATATGTAGTAAAGTAGTTCAACGGCGCACAACATATACCTGATCTAGAAAATATTTTGAACGACAAAAAGATACTCACATGTGGAAATTAATTACTTGAAACTGTAAAAAAGAAAACAAAGATATATATGCGTGCTTGCACACTTTTTTACATTGATTATGTCCAATGTACACATATAATGTGTAGCAGGTACTTTAATCATTTGTAAACTGACCATGAATGAGAGCTAGTTTTGAAGAGCAATGAAATATGTAGTATAAATTCATCCGGATCACGATATTGTTATTTATTGTAACGACCCGGAAAATCTGAACCAATTTAAAAAATTTCAATTAGCCAATTTGGTGAATTTAAAATATTTAAAATAATAACGACGTAAAGTGAGTTTGAATCGACGTTTGAAAATAAATATAATTAATTCTAATTATAAACAAGGCCTGAAATGGCGCAGTAGTTTCAAAATTTGAATTCAAACTTTGCCTGACTGTACCAAGTGCAAAACAAAACGGATTTGAGTGAAACCAAAAATATTTAAATCTGTTAGTGAATATCTTTCTAACGAATCTGAAAAATCGAAGTTTCATAGCGGGAAGCAAAAGTTATGGCCAAATGAATTTTCCAAAAGGTCGCTATGGAGTTTTATATAGCCCGTGAAAATGGCCATTTTGCAAATGACCTCAGAATTCGACGAAACCACTTTTGTTGGATCCGGGATGTTAAACTATTGCTAGGTTTCAAATTTCATAATTTTTGAAGCTAGTATGTGAGCGTGGCAAAGGAAAATGTGTTTGGTCGATTTCTATTAAATTAGATCAACCAGAATTCGACGAAACTAGTTTTGTTGGGATCGTATCGTCAAAACATAGCTAGATTTATTTTTCGGGAATTTTTAGAATCAGTATGTGGCCCCGGCAAATTGAAATGTACGTTCAAATTAAATATTGAATGTTTTATATTTTAATTTAAAGGAAAACTGACTGAAACAGTCGAATGGGCCTACGAAACATATCCCATTGTGTTCGGAATGGGGGTATTTAGCTAGGGGAGACAGTCGTTGGGTTTGGATTGGTGTTCGTGTGTGACAAGGGGTATTTTTAAGAATTTAAAAATTATAAAATAAAATAAAAAATTTCTAATGGCCATAATTTGTTCTCTCTCCCCGATATCATCCAGAACGACGGCGGAAACCCTTCCAACGCTTCCCTCCTTGATTTCTCCTTCCACACTCAATAAAAATCCATCCTCCAGTTGAAGATTTTGAAGAGCTCGAGACGAGCTTCAAATCCATACCAGGATTGGATTTTTTCGTGGAGATACGGGTCTCTAAAGTCGAGCCCTTTGAATCGCCGCCGCGGCCATGTCTGGCCACCGAACTGGGGCCCACTTCCGACGAGCTGGCGCCTCACCTCCCCCTTCGACCTCGCTCAACTCGATCCCCGTATCGATCAACGGATTTTCTGAAAATTTGAAACCTAGTTTCGAACCATTCAGCTAAGGTACGACTAATTTTAAAAATAAACTATATTATAGCACTTTAAAGCGCTACGGTTTTTGATTTCACTGTAAAAATCATATCTTTTTCGTTTGTTAACGAAATTCAGTGAAACAAGAGACAGTGGACTCGTGTGGACGTCTTCTACATTCTATAAGAGACCGCATATTTTTCTGAGCCTTCTGCTAATTTTTGTGGAGTGGAACCCAATGTGAGATTTCTAAATTATAAACGATATGGAAAACGACGATGTATAAATTATATAGTCGATGTATGAGTTATATAAGCATTGTACACCTCTTGTATAAGCGTTGTACAAGTTGTACGTTCGATATATAAGTTATATATGCATTGTGAAAATTATATATGTGTTGAAATAGAAGTGAAATGCTTATATATATATATATACATATATATATATATATATATACGCCCCTCGTTCACAAACCATGGACGATATTTACTGGTTATGATTGGTGTGAAAATTGGTTGATTACGAATGGTTGATTAGAATTGTTTGTGGTTGAAATTGATTGATTGTGGTTGAAAAATACCCGTTTGTGGTTGAGAATTATTTGGTTGAAACCACATAGGATTAGTTTGTGGAAATGAAAAAAATATACATGCCGCTTGCGTGCGAACTAGATGCATGAAATCCCCATTGTCAAAAGCTACGAGGCTTTAAGGTAGAGCGAGGAGCCGTACTAGGGACGACCCCGATTTTAACTACCTTGCCGTTATGCAGCCGAAATTTTCTGAAATATTCATGTGTTAGAATTATTTTCATTTGTTGAAATTATTTTCATATATAGAAAACGTTCATGTGTTGAATAGAAATTCATTCGTTGAATAGAAATTCATGTGTTGAATGGTATTCGTGTTTGAAATAAATTGTTTTATAATAAAAATCATATTTTTGTCTTCTATATGAACTATATAAAATAGTCATGTTTTGATATAAATTGTTTTAACAATAAAAATCACATTTTTATCTTTTATATACGAACTATAGAAACCGTTCATGTGTTGAATAGAAATTCATTCGTTGAATAGAAATTCATGTGTTGAATGGTGTTCGTGTTTTAAATAAATTGTTTTAACAACAAAAATCCCATTTTTATCTTTTATATACGAACTATAGAAACCGTTCATGTGTTGAATAGAAATTCATTCGTTGAATAGAAATTCATGTGTTGAATGGTATTCGTGTTTGAAAGAAATTGTTTTATAATAAAAATCATATTTGTATCAGCTATATGAACTATAAAAAATAGTCGTGTTTTGAAAGAAATTGTTTTATAATAAAAATCATATTTTTATCATCTATATGAACTATATAAATTAGTCGTGTTCTGAAATAAATAGTTTTACAATGAAATCACATTTTTATTATATACATGAATTGTTAAAAATAGTGAAGTGTTGAAATAGAAGTCAGTTTGATAAAAATATCATTTTTATCAAAGGTATGAAAAGAATATGGTTTTGAAATGGACGAATCGATTATATTTTTATATATATAAATATAATTAAAATAAATCGAATAACGAAGCTGCAGTTCGTGTTTTGAAACCATGGTTTCAAACGATTAGTGCGGGAGATCCGACCATCGGATTTTCCCGAAACCGAAACCGCTGGGTTCGCTTTGGAAATATCTTTCCAACGACACCAACTTTGTAAAGATCCAATGGTTGGATTGTCTGGAATGTTTAATTCAAATCTGAAGAAAAACAGTGCCGAGATTGATTATATATATATATATATAATTAAATTAAATCGAATAATGACGCTGTAGTTCGTATTTTGAAATCAAAACTTCAAACAATTGTACCGGGAGATCCGACCGTCGGATTTTCCCAA
This sequence comes from Allium sativum, assembly GCA_030737875.1. Classification (NCBI taxonomy): domain Eukaryota; kingdom Viridiplantae; phylum Streptophyta; class Magnoliopsida; order Asparagales; family Amaryllidaceae; genus Allium; species Allium sativum. Next base: position 804,866,617 of record CM060924.1, on the reverse strand, counting down.
AACTGGAACCGTTGGATTCGTTTTGAAAAGATCTTTCTAATGATATAAATTTTGTGAAGATCCAATGGTTAGATTTTCAAATATGTGTAAATCAAATTTGAAGAAAAACAACGCCACGGCCGCGTTACGGCCTGAAGCGTCGTTTGAATAAATTGGCCATTTTTAAATAAATAAAAATAGCGATAAATCGTTATAAAATATTATAAACGATATGGAATGTGAAATTTAGAAACTAACTGAAGGTTAGCTAAGTCGAATGGTTTCCTGGATTTTGATCTGATGTTGGTTTCGGCCTTCGGGGTTAATATTTGGGAAATCGTTCTCTTATTGATTTTCGGTTAGTGACTGATGAATTGGAATGAAGCGTGTGTTGTGTTTGTGTAGCACTTGTTTATTATATACGTGAGTTGTTCAGAAAGACCGGGTTTATCCCATTCTGAATAACTGAATCGACGATAAGAAATCGAAGATGAAGACGTTGGTCGAAGACCGGAGATTTTCACCTCGGTTGGATGGTAACTGATGTCCTGATTGGGAGGCATCCCGAAATATGGATAATGAGTGGTGATCGTCCAGATGTATGTGGAGATCGATGGGTATGCGAGGTATATAGTGCCTCCGGTTTCGTTCAGACCCAGAACGGATTTGTAAATAGACGGTGTGTCTGACATTGGAATTCATTCTGTGTGATTGATAACCATCAGTTACATGGTGTGAATTGCCTGTGTGGCATGCTAAGATGCAGTGATCAAGGCTTCTGTTGTAAAGCAAAGTCTTGTGGTTGATGATCAAAGAACCGCCTGTGTGGCGTAGCTTTGTGTATGAAATGAAATCGCGAGCCTCACACCCTGGTATGAGCCAGAAACGGGAGAGAACATCAGGGAGGGCAAGCGTTTCCTTCTAGATAGAGGTGGTGTCGGTGCTTAAACAGGCTGACATTTATATTATTTTCACCTAAGTGGTTTTGCTATTGCGAGGCGCCTCGGATATGTCAGTGACTATGTGAAGCCGATGGAGTCATTCGTTGGCTCATTTATGCCCCAAAGTGTGGGGAAATGCAGTGTTCATGCATAATAATCCACATCGGTGGACCGACCCTGATGATCCAAGGTGCAGTTGCGGCTGTGCCTGAGACTCGGGCTAGACAGTCTCGAATTCGGTGAGGACGATCCTTTGCCTCGGTTCATGACGGAAATCTAATTTCCAAATACGTGACTGTGCGGTTTTGATTGTATACCTATATATGGCGACATAGTGGTATGAGGCATTAATGCCGTCTATGATTGATACTTATGATTTGAAATTGTTTTTGAAATATATAAACACTAGTAATAATAGCAAATTCTTTTGTTTTATTCGTATCAAGCATATTTTGGCCGTTATAAGGTAAAAACTCTATCCTCCGGTTTGCGTTGCATTGTGTGATGGGAACTGAGTCTTATAATGGCTTCATTTTTACAAAGAGCATTGCGATGTTTAAAAGAATTACTTGTTTTAAAGCACTGACAATCCAATGGAGTAAACCCGTTTCCGCGAAAATGGCGTGGTCCTGTGATTAGCCATATTATAAATGTGTTAAGTAGATTTCTCATACCAGTCCCATGACTGACTCGTAGTTTGTTTCACTTGCAAACTCGGGTGCCCCTTTTTCTACACGGACAGCCTTGTATTCAGGTTTTAGCAGGCTCTTTCTGGATAGCTGGAGCTGAAGATGGATTCTATCATTTATCTCTTTTTATGCTGTTCAGCTCCTATTGTACATATTATGTTTGTTTCGGATGTAGACATTTATGTATAGCTGAACTGTATTTGTACTAAGTATGATCCTGTATACTGTGTAACTCTGATGATTTCATTTATCCAGTGTATTATTTGTTCATTATCTGGTGTATTTATTTATTTCTGTTTTGCTATTATCTATTTATGTGTTATATTCAAAAGATTACCCTTAACACTGTCGTACGGGGTTTTGGGGTCGTCACAACGTGGTATCAGAGCTTTGGTTAAGCTTAGTGCTGGAATATAACATATTAATGAACTCGTCAGAAATAGAACCAGTAGTGTTCTCGGACGGATAACTCATTACAGATAGGATCAGTAATATCCTAGTATGAATATAGCAGAATGAAATTACACCCCGATAGACACATTTACATTTGAAGTATATGTTTATATGTTTTAAAATACCTTTTCTGTGACCTGACACTTGATCTACTATTTGCAGAAGTACTTGAAAATGAGTGTCAGAAACAGAAGGAATGCAGAATCAGATCTAGAGGCTCTATTTAAGAGATATCGAAATCTGGGTGGAGCACAATTCTCGGGCAATGAATCTATTATTCAAACTCAAGCTTGGATGAGCTCCGCGGAAAGAATTTTTGAGCGTTTCCAACTAAGAGATGATCAGAAAAGATTAGTAGCATCTTGGGCGCTCAAAGAAGAAGCTCTAATCTAGTGGGAAACAATCATCAAAGATTATCCAGAAGGTGATATCACCTGGGATAGGTTCAAAGAGATTTTCCTAGAAAGATTTACTCCTCCTGAAGCAACTGAGTGATTATGTGATGAATTCTCTTATCTGATACAAGGATATATGACCATTCCAGAATATCATAAGAAATTCAACGAACTTTCTCACTTTGCTCCTCATCTAATTCAAAATATGAAGAGAAAGAATCTGAGATTTATTAACGGGCTTCAAAGGAAATACCAGAATAAAGCAATAGGGCATGTGAAGCTTCCTTTTTCAGAAATGATATACACGGCTTATCAGTATGAAGATCTCCATAAGAAAGGTATGTTGCGCGATGAAGAGGAAGTCAGTTCTAGTAATAAAGGTGAGTCTGAAACTGATCATCCTGAGGCCAGTACGATGTCTGAGGCCAGTAAGAAGCCCAAAGTCAATCGGAAAAGGGCCAGATCTGAGGAAGAACACATAACGACGGCTACATGCTCTAACTACAAGAAACAAGGGCATCTGACCAGGAATTATAAATCCTCGAAGAAACGAAAGGATGAGGGATTTAAATCTGGCAAAAAGCTTCAGGAAAGTAAGGAATGCAATCTCTTCCCTCAGGCTGGTCATGTAAAGCAAGATTGCTGGCTGTTGAAAAAGACCAAAGAGGTTCAAGTAAATGAAGTGGCAGAAACTTCAGCCCCCTCAGCTAGTCAGGGAAGGCCTGATGTTTTGGAAGGCATGCTTAATGTCAAAAACATTCCAGTTAAAGTACTGTTTGATACAGGCGCGTCACGAAGCTTTATTGCAAAGAATGCAGTTAAGAAGTTGGATTTAAATTTGAAAAAGCTCAAAGAACCCATCACTGTCCATAATCCGGTTGGGGGTTCTCTCGATCTTAGCTGGATTTGTGTGGTGCCTGTCTCTTTTTTCTTTTATAAGTTCCTTACCATCTCTATCGTCATAAATTTTACTAAATTCGATCTTATTTTGGGATTAGACTGGTTGACCAAATATGAAGCAGAGGTTAGATGCGCCGAGAGAGTTGTTAGGGCAAAGATTAAATCAGGGAATTACATAACCATACCCTGCGAAGGTCCGAATTCAAATAGAAAAGACTTTTGGTCTGCTCTTGATGTTTCTCCTGCTCAAATAGAAAATATCCCTGTAGTCACAGAGAATATTCCCGACCTCATCAAAGATATTCCCGTCGTCAAGAATTATGCGGACGTGTTCGAAGAAGTTGTTAGCTTACCTCCGTAGAGAGAAATTGATTTCAAAATTGCTTTAATTCCGAATGCAAGGCCAGTAGTGCACGCTATTCGGAGAATGACTCTAAAGGAGAAAGAAGAACTAGGCAATCAAACTCGTCAGCTTGTATGGAAGGGTCTGATCAGGCCTAGTTTCTCTGATTGGGGAGCAGCAGTGGTGTTTGTCCCAAAATCTGACGGTACTCTACGACTATGTGTGGATTATCGTGATTTGAATACTCAGACAATAAAGAATAAATATCCATTGCCGCGAATCGATGATTTATTGGATCGTCTGAATGGAGCACAAGTATTTTCAAGGATGGACCTAGCTACAGGTTTCCATCAGCTTCGTATTGTCGAAGAGTGTGTTCCTATGACAACATTAAGAGGTCCCGACTTATTCTATGAGTGGTTAGTAATGCCGTTTGGCTTATGTAACGCTCCAGCATATTTCGTCGATTTGATGAATCGAGTGTTCAGAGGGGTCTTGAATAAGTTTGTTCTGGTTTTTATTGACGATATTCTAATCTTCTCTAATTCAAAGGCCGAACATGAAAAACATTTGGAACAAGTTCTGGAAATTCTGAGAAGGAATGTATTGAAAGCTAAACTGTCCAAATGTATATTCTAGCAAGATGAAGTAAAGTTTCTTGGCCACGTCGTATCGAAAGAGGGAATTGCTGTGGATCCAAGTAAAATCACAGCTATTCAAAACTGGAAACAGCCTAATACTCCCACAGAAGTTCGAAGTTTTCTTAGATTGGCTAATTATTACCGGAAGTTCGTTAAAGATTTTTCGAAGATATCTAGTCACTTAACGAAGCTTACAAAGAAGCACTTAAAATTCAAGTGGACTCCAGAATGTGAGGAGGCTTTTGAGGAGCTAAAGTTAAGATTAACAACGGCTCCAGTGTTAACGATAATCGACGGCAATCAGGACATGAAAGTATGGACGGATGCCTCTAGAGAAGGCCTTGGCGTAGTATTACTGCAAAGAGGTCAAGTTGTTGCTTGTGTTAGCCGTCAGCTGAAGCCACATGAAAAGAACTACGTCACTCATGATCTTGAGTTGTTGGCTATCGTATTCGCTTTGAAAATCTGGAGACACTATCTTCTGGGTGAGAAAATCGTACTGTTTACAGACCATTAGTCGTTAAAGCATCTGTTCACCAGACAGACTTGAATCTGAGGCAACAACGTTGGCTAGAGTTCCTTGCAGCATACGATTTTGAGATTCTATACACTCCAGGGAAAGCCAATGTCGTGGCCGATGCACTGAGTCGAAAGAATGTAATGATCGCCAGCTTTATTATTACGACTTCCTTGATTGACAAAATATCTATTCTTCAAAAGGAGGATAATTTTATTAAGGATATGATCAAAAGGATTCAGAAAGGTGAACCCTCGTGTTTTCAAAAAAATAGTGATGGGACCCTGAGATTGAGAGGAAGGATTTGTGTTCCCGACATCCCAGAGCTAAAAAGGGAAGTGGTAGATGTGTGTCACAAGTCCAAGCTGAGTATCCATCCAAGTGTGACCAAAATGTATAACGATCTCAAGCGAACATTCTGGTGGAAGACTATGAAAAGGGACGTTTCAATATATGTTAGCCGATGCCCTACTTGCCAACTAGTCAAAAGCGACCAGCAGAAACTGGCTGGATTGTTGCAACCACTGGACGTTCCAGGTTGGAAGTGGGAACATATTTCCATGGACTTCATAGATGGTTTGCCCAGAACCAAAAAAGGAAATGACAGTATTTAGGTGATCGTAGATAGACCGCCCATTTCATACTTGTCAGATCGAACCGAACTACTCAGAGTCTGGCGCATATATATTTCAAGGAAATTGTTAGGCTACACGGAGTGCCGATCATTATAGTTAGTGATAGAGATCCAATATTCACTAGAAAATTCTGGGAGGCATTATAAGTAGAAATGAGAACGAAGCTGAACCTAAGCACCGCCTATCATACTCAGACAGATGATCAAACTGAGAGGGTGAATCGTATACTAGAAGATTTATTGCGGGCTTGTGTTCTAGATTTTGGTGGATCATGGGAAGACCATTTACATTTGGCTGAGTTCTCCTATAACAACAGCTACCAAGCGAGCCTGACAATGTCACCATTCGAAGCATTGTATGGTAGACCGTACCGATCTCCTGCTTGTTGGGTCGAACCAGGTAATAGGCTTGTATTGGGACCTGATATGATCAGAGAAGCTGCCGACAAAGTCGATTTCGTTAAGAAACGATTACTCGCCGCTCAAAGCCGACAGAAGAGCTATGCCGATACGAGAAGAAGAGATATATCATTTGCTGTTAGCGACTATGTATATTTGAAAGTATCGCCGATGAGAGGAGTTATCCGGTTCGGTAAAACTGGGAAGTTGGCGCCCAAATTCATTGGCCCGTTTCCTATTCTTGAATGGATTGGAACTCTCGCTTATAGGGTTCAATTGCCTGATTGGTTGTCTGGAGTGCATGATGTATTTCACATATCTCAACTTCGAAAGCACGTTCATGATCCAGACTTGATCGTGGAAGAAGCAGCGCAACAGGATATTGAAATTACTCCAGAGTTGGCTATGAGTAGAGAGCCGCTAAAGATCATTGGCAAAGAAACCAAAGAGCTGAGGAACAAGAAGGTTCACTTAGTCAAATTGCAATGGAGTGGAGATCCGCGAGATTGTACTTGGGAAACTGAGGAGAGCATTCAGAAAGCCTATCCTAAGTGTCGAGTGGATATCTCTGATTGACTCCGTTGCAAGGTACATTTACCATACTTTGCATTACCATTTAGTTCTCTACTTTGTTGTTATTTTCCTTTCATGGATGTGAACTTTTAATTCTATAGTCTGAATGATTTTAAAAGAGTATAGGAATTAATTAGTACATTTTTGAAAAGTTAAAAATAAAATTGATTATTGCTTGTGTTGTGTGATAGTAGATTTGATTAATTAAATTGTTATAACGATAGTTAATTTAATCAATAAGAGAATGAAGGGTAGAATTTATTCGATTAAATCACACATTGAACTGGTTTAAAAATAGATAGCAGTATATACATGTGCATCATATATGTTTGAACAGGTAAATGGATAGTTGTTGAGTAAAGAAATTATTTGCGTGCCCGACAAATAGGTAAACCTTAATGAGTTGGATGCGAAATATTATTATATCAACTCCTGTGAATGCCATTGGATGCGGAGTGCTGGTTGTTCTATGTGTAATAATAAACGTCGCCATAGGATAGTAACAATTAATTTTGAACTACACTACATGGCATACTTCTTGAAGATAGGCATACTTCATCATATACCACATAAGCATTTGGAGCTTGTGTGACGAGGTGGAAGATTTACCATACGAGCGAAAGGCTTGTATGGCGATGACTATATATTACAGGTTGAACTGATGACTGATATAGATCATATAAAATTGTAATGATAAATTGCCAGATTTATAAAAACCCCACACGGGTCTGGAGTTCACAATAATCATGTCTCTCTAGTTATTAGATACTAAACATGGATTATTTATTTCCCACACGGGACGAGGTGACGAGAATTTATTCTCTGGAGTAATTAAAAATACACACTCCCTCTGGCTTAGATGGGTGACGAGAATTTATTCTCTGGAGTTATTATCTATACACGCTCCCCTGTAAACACAAGAATATATCACTATAAATATGTGTATGCTTTATAGGATTTATTGGGTACCAAATACGGCCCAATAAATTTCCAAACCCCTCCCCGTACAAAGGAGGTTATGGCGAAATTTTTCGAAAATTTAGGGTGTTAGCCAAATTTTTGAAGAATTTGAAAATTCTCAGAAACTGAAAAGTTGGAGAATGGAAGCCAGATAGAAAGTAGAGTTGATTAATCAAACCACTTTCGACTTTGTTCCTTTTCGGGGACGAAAAGTTTTAAGTGGGGGAGATTGTAACAACGCGGAAAATCTGAACCAATTTAAAAAAAATTCAATTGGCTAATTTGGTGAATTTAAAATATTTAAAATAAATATTTTAAATAATAACGACGAAAAGTGAGTTTGAATCGACGTTTGAAAATAAATATAATTAATTCTAATTATAAACAAGGCATGAAATGGCGCGGCAGTTTCAAAATTTGAATTCAAACTTTGCCTGACTTTACCGGGTGCAAAACAAAATGGATTTGAGTGAAACCAAAAATATTTAAATCTGTTAGTGAATATCTTTCTAACAAATCTGAAAAATCGAAGTTTCATAGCGGGAAGCAAAAGTTATGGCCAAATGAATTTTCTGAAAGGTCGCTATGGAGTTTATATAGCCCGTGAAAATGGACATTTTGCAAACGACCTCGGAATTCGACGAAACCACTTTTGTTGGATCCGGGATGTTAAACTATTGCTAGGTTTCAAATTTCATAATTTTTGAAGCTAGTATGTGAGCGTGGCAAAGGAAAATGTGTTTGGTCGATTTCTATTAAATTGGATCGACCAGAAAAGGGCCATTTTTCAAACAGTCTCAGAATTTGACGAAACTAGTTTTGTTGGGACCGTATCGTCAAAACATAGCTAGATTTATTTTTCGGGAATTTTTAGAATCGGTATATGGCCCCGACAAATTGAAAAGTACGTTCAAATTAAATATTGAATGTTTTATATTTTAATTTGAAGGAGAATTGACTGAAATAGTCTAATGAGCCTACGAAACATATCCCATTGTGTTCGGAATGGGGGTATTTAGCTAGGGGTGACAGTCGTTGGGTTTGGATTGGTGTTCGTGTGTGACAAGGGGTAATTTTAAGAATTTAAAAATTATAAAATAAAATAAAAAATTTCTATTGGCCATCATTTGTTCTCTCTCCCCGATATCATCCAGAACGACAACGGAAACCCTTCCAACGCTTCCCTCCTTGATTTCTCCTTCCACACTCAATAAAAACCCATCCTCCAGTTGAAGATTTTGAAGAGCTCCAGACGAGCTTCAAATCCATACCAAGATTGGATTTTTTCGTGGAGATACGGGTCTCGAAAGTCGAGCCCTTTGAATCGCCGCCACGTCTAGCCACCGAACTGGGGCCCACTTCCGGCGAGCAGGCACCTCGCCTCCCCCTTCGACCTCGCGCAACTCGATCCCCGTATCGATCAACGAATTTGCTGAAAATTTGAAACCTAGTTTCGAACCATTCAGCTGAGGTACGGCTGATTTTATAAATAAACTATATTATAGCACTTTAAAGCGCTACGGTTTTTGATTTCACTGTAAAAATCATATCTTTTTCGTTTGTTGACGAAATTCAGTGAAACAAGAGACAGTGGACTCGTGTGGACGTCTTCTACATTCTAGAAGAGACCGCATATTTTTCTGAGCCTTCTGCTAATTTTGGTGGAGTGGAACCCAATGTGAGATTTCTAAATTATAAACGATATGCAAAACGACGATGTATAAATTATATAGTCGATGTATGAGTCATATAAGCGTTGTACACCTCTTGTATAAGCGTTGTATAAGTTGTACGTTCGATATATAAGTTATATATGCGTTGTAAAAATTATATATGTGTTGAAATAGAAGTGAATTGCTTATATATATATACGCCCCTCATCCACAAACCATGGACGATATTTATTGGTTGTGATTGGTGTGAAAATTGGTTGATTACGAATGGTTGATTAGAATTGTTTGTGGTTGAAATTGATTGATTGTGGTTGAAAAATACCCGTTTGTGGTTGAGAATTATTTGGTTGAAACCACATAGGATTAGTTTGTGGAAATGAAAAAAATATACATGCCGCCTGCGTGCGAACTAGATGCATGAAATCCCCATTGTCAAAAGCTGCGAGGCTTTAAGGTAGAGCGAGGAGCCGTACTAGGGACGGCCCCGGTTTTAACTACCCTGCCGTTATGCTGCAGAAATTTTCTGAAATATTAATGTGTTAAAATTATTTTCATTTGTTGAAATTATTTTCATATATAGAAAACGTTCATGTGTTGAATAGAAATTCATGTGTTGAATGGTATTCGTGTTTGAAATAAATTGTTTTATAATAAAAATCATATTTTTGTCATCTATATGAACTATATGAAATAGTCGTGTTTTGAAATAAATTGTTTTAACAATAAAAATCACATTTTTATCTTTTATATACGAACTATAGAAATCGTTCATGTGTTGAATAGAAATTCATGTGTTTAATGGTGTTTGTGTTTTAAATAAATTGTTTTAACAATAAAAATCCCATTTTTATCTTTTATATATGAACTATAGAAACCGTTCATGTGTTGAATAGAAATTCATTCGTTGAATAGAAATTCACGTATTGAATGGTATTCGTGTTTGAAAGAAATTGTTTTATAATAAAAATCATATTTTTATCGTCTATATGAACTATATAAAATATTCGTGTTTTGAAAGAAATTGTTCTATAATAAAAACCATATTTTTATCATCTATATGAACTATATAAAATAGTCGTGTTTTGAAATAAATAGTTTTACAATGAAAATCACATTTTTATTATATACATGAATTGTTAAAAATAGTGAAGTGTTGAAATAGAAGTCAGTTTGATAAGAATATCATTTTTATCAAAGGTATGAAAAGAATATGGTTTTGAAATGGAAGAATCGATTATATTTATATATATATAAATATAATTAAAATAAATTGAATAACGAAGCTGCAGTTTGTGTTTTGAAACCATGGCTTCAAACAATTAGTGCGGGAGATCCGACCATCGGATTTTCCCGAAACCATTGGGTTCGCTTTGGAAATATCTTTCCAACGACACCAACTTTGTAAAGATCCAACGGTTGGATTGTCTGGAATGTTTAATTCAAATCTGAAGAAAAACAGCGCCCGAATCGATTATATATATATAAATATAATTAAATTATATCGAATAACGACGCTACAGTTCGTATTTTGAAATCGAAACTTCAAACAATAGTACCGGGAGATCCGTCCGTCGGATTTTCCCAATACTTGAACCGTTGGATTCGTTTTGAAAAGATCTTTCTAATGATATAATTTTTTTGAAGATCCAACAGTTAGATTTTCAGATATGTGTAAATCAAATCTGAAGAAAAACAGTGCCACGGTCGCGTTATGGCCTGAAGCGTCGTTTGAATAAATTGGCCATTTTTAAATAAATAAAAATAGCGATAAATCGTTATAAAATATTATAAACGATAAGGAATGTGAAATTTAGAAACTAACTGAAGGTTAGCTAAGTCGAATGGTTTCCTGGATTTTGATATGATGTTGGTTTCGGCCTTCGGGGTTAATATTTGGGAAATCGTTCTCTTACTGATTTTCGGTTAGTGACTGATGAATTGGAATGAAGCGTGTGTTGTGTTTGTGTAGCACTTGTTTATTATATATGTGAGTTGTTCAGAAAGACTGGGTTTATCCCATTCTGAATAACTGAATCGACGATAAGAAATCGAAGATGAAGACGTTGGTCGAAGACCGGAGATTTTCACCTCGGTTGGATGGTAACTGATGTCCTGATTGGGAGGCATCCCGAAATATGGATAATGAGTGGTGATCGTCCAGATGTATGTGGAGATCGATGGGTATGCGAGGTATATAGTGCCTCCGGTTTCGTTCAGACCCAGAGCGGACTTGTAAATGGATGGTGTGTCTGACATTGGAATTCATTCTGTGTGATTGATAACCATCAGTTACATGGTGTGAATTTCCTGTGTGGCATGCTAAGATGCAGTGATCAAGGCTTCTGTTGAAAAGCAAAGTCTTGTGGTTGATGATCAAAGCACCGCCTGTGTGGCGTAGCTTTGTGTATAACGTGAAATCGCGAGCCTCACACCCCGGTATGAGCCTGAAACGGGAGAGGACATCAGGGAGGGAATACGTTTCCTTCTAGCTAGAGGTGGTGTCAGTGCTTAAACTGTCTGACATTTATATTATTTTCACCTAAGTGGTTTTTGCTGTTGTGAGGTGCCTCGGATATATCGGTGACTTTGTGAAGCCGATGGAGTCATTCGTTGGCTCATTTACGCCCCAAAGGGTGGGGAAACGCAGTGTTCAGGCATAATTATCCACATCGGTGGACCGGCCCTTATGATCCAAGGTGCAGTTGCGGCTGTGCCTGAGACTCAGGCTAGACAGTCTCAAATTCGGTGAGGATGATCCCTTGCCTCGGTTCATGACGGAAATCCAATTTCCAAATACGTGACTGTGCGGTTTTGATTGTATACCTATATATGGCGACATAGTGGTATGGGGCATTAATGCCGTCTATGATTGATACTTATGATTTGAAATTGTTTTTGAAATATATAAACACTAGTAATAATAGCAAGTTCTTTAGTTTTATTCGTATCAAGCATATTTTGGCCATTATAAGGTAAAAACTCTATCCTCCGGTTTGCGTTGCATTGTGTGATGGGAACTGAATCTTATAAAGGCTTCATTTTTACAAAGAGCATTGCGATGTTTAAAAGAATTACTTGTTTTAAAGCACTGGAAATCCAATGGAGTAAACCCGTTTCCGCGAAAGTGGCGTGGTCCTGTGGTTAGCCATATTATAAATATGTTAAGTAGATTTCTCATACCAGTCCCATGACTGACTCGTAGCTTGTTTCACTTGCAAACTCGGGTGCCCCTTTTTCTGCACGGGCAGCCTTGTATTCAGGTTTTAGAAAGCTCTTTCTGGATAGCTGGATCTGAAGATGGATTCTATCATTTATCTCTTTTTATGCTGTTCTGCTCCTATTGTACATATTATGTTTGTTTCCGCTGTAGACATTTATGTATAGCTGAACTGTATTTGTACTAAGTATGATCTTGTATACTGTGTAACTCTGATGATTTCGTTTATCCAGTGTATTATTTGTTCATTATCTGTTGTATTTATTTATTTCTGTTCTGCTATTATCTGTTTATGTGTTATATTCCAAAGATCACCCTTAACACCGTCGTATAGGGTTTTTGGGTCGTCACAACTATTTTTTTGACAATAACTTGCTATATTAACGTAGATAACATAGCAGTAAGCATGATCCATTCGAACTAGAATCGTTAAGAAAACACAAGCAAACATTTAGAAATATTTATCGAATTCACAATATATATTCACATAAGGAAAACTGTGCTTACTAGGCGTGCTGGTATCATAGCAAAGTTTTGATATTTAAGGTTTAGATTAGAATAACGATATGAGGTTTATGATTTTAAATAATGAAACAAAAGTACAATTAGCAAAGTATCAGTAGGTATTTCTTGGTGGGTTCATAATGTTATGTTTTACTATTTTAGCATATCGCACAAGGAAAAGGCATAACAGTATACACTGTCAGATTTCATCATCACCACTAATAAAACTTTTCTTGTAAGAAAGACCAACAAATGTAATATGTCGTCATTATAGCCTGAATCACTTTACTGGACCTTGTTAGAAGGAAATAACATAAGCAAAGGATGAATCACTTAATATTTGGGATAAACATGTCATGCATAACTCATGCACTTTATTGTAGTTGCTTCAATGTTAGCACACTTTTCTAATCTAGAACGTTTCACATCTTTAGTGCTTAGAAACGCATCCACCAAGACAAATCCGTGCATCAGCTTGGGCACGAGCATGTGAGACCATTCCGTATCATTAAAAAAATCAAAGTAACTCGTTACCAGTTTTACTATAATGACAGTGCCATAATCAGCAAGAAAGCAAACGGTAAACTGGCTGAATATGGAGCTTGATTTTCTCGTTAAATACAACATCCATATATAAGAATTTGCAGTCCCAACTTTGAACTGTTTTTTTTCGTTATCCTTCCTAAATCAAAATTACTGCTGCCATTAAAGAATAAGCAAATAAAATGGCAAAAATAACCATTATTCGACAATTAAACTATTGCTTCAGCATCCAAGCACTGATTGAATTCCATTTAAATATCTCAACTTGCAGTAACTAACAATATGAACTAAAAGAATTAAAGTCTAAAAGTTTCTCATCCATTGGTAATTGAACGTAATATGTATTGCACAAATAATAAAAAAAAAGACTCATACACAGTGTTCAAAATTCCTGATCCAAAGACTGTAATATGTTGTTTTTAAATTTGAATATTGAAAAAAAATACAGTTTTATCAATGTTAACTTCGCATGGACTATTAAGTAAACAAAGTTACAAACAGTTACATTTTCAGTAGACATTGAAAGCAACACTCCAATATATAAACCTTTGAATACTCATAAATGTTCTCATATGGTATAAAATATAACCATGCTGTCTATCTGGTACTAATCATACGAACAGAACTGTAATAGAATTTTCCTGACTTTAGCATACAAACTGCTATTATGAAAACAGAAGTACGACACAATGCTTATATAGTTCCATAGAATTAGCATATTAATGTGAAAGTCAGACATTGAACTCTCATAAAACCAATACTTCCATAATAACACAAATCACATAGAGCTTTCTAGGTTCAATTAGCTATTATTATTAACGTTTAAGAAATTCTATTTAACAAGACACATGCCAGTAATTATTAACTTATTGTTCATATGAATGACGCATGAACTAGAAACAAAAAAAATCAAAAAAACGTACCCAGTGAAAGTGCTCACACACTTCTCGATGAATCGATGCTGAGTCTCGATATCGAATGCACCCGGTGAAAGTGTTCAGCCAGTTCTGAAGATGATCTCACCCAAGTGCTAAAAAATTGTTATTTGGTTTGTAATCAATATTTACAATGAATTATTTTAAATAATAACAACTAAAAACTTATTTAAATTGAAGTTAGAATGTATATATTTATTTTAATTATAAATCGAGCTTGAAATGGTGTGGTAGTTTAAAAATTCAATTTTAATTTTCAAATGAATATACAGAATTCAATATAAGTCGGATTTCAGTAAAGCAAGAAACGCTAGAATCTGTTTAATTATATCTTCCTAACGAATGTGAAAAATTAAGATTTCATAATATAAATTATAAGTTATGTCCAGTTTAAAATTTGAAATAGTCGTTGCGGAATATATATATATATATATATTTAATATAATATATAGCACTTAAAAATAGTCATTTTGCAAATGACCTCCATTTTCGACGAAACCACTTTTATTGGATCCAGAATGTCAAATTATTTTTAGTTTCAAATTTCATAATTTTTTGAATTAATATGTGAGCGTGGTAAATTTAAACGTGTTTTTGTAAATTCTGTTTAAATTTAATCGACTATAAAAAGGGTCATTTTTCAAATGGTCTCCAAATTCGATGAAAATTAATTTTGTTAGGACCGTATCGTCAAAAATAGCTAGATTTCAATATTCGTAATTTTTGGAGTCAGTATGTATCCCCGATAAATTAAAATGTATGTTCAAATTCAATATCGAACGTTATATTAATTTATATTTTAATTTTGATGAAAACTGATTGAAACAGTAGAACTGGCTTACGAAACATATCCCATTGTGTACGGAATGGGGGTATTTAGCTAGGAACGACAGTTGTTGTGTCTGATTTGGAGTTCAAATGCAAAATCCAGTTTTATGAATTTAATAATATTAAATATATGTATATATATATATATATATATATATATATATATATATATAAATTTCGGACCCTCTCTCTTTACTCTAGGAAAAAAACCGCCGACCCTAAAAGATGAACGACGATTTTCGTTTGAAATTTCCTCCTTCAAAATCTCTTAATCCATGCAATTAAATTGAAAACTCCCTGAAGCCAAATTGTTAAGCTCGACGAGATGAACAAGATCAATGGTCATGATTTCTTATGGGGTAGTATATTGCTAGAAATCCTAGCATGATGTCGCGCGGTTTGAGGCCATTTTCTGGTACAGTGGGGCCATCGAATTGGGCACGGTTGGAGGGGTGGCGCGGCTCACGGAGGCGATGGACGTGGTAGGTGGCGACCAATGACTGGAGGTCTGGAGTGGCGGTGCGACAATGGTTTTAGGGAGGAGCTTTTGGGTTCGACGGGTTCAGAAAAAGAACGAGGAAGACGGAATTGAAATGTAATTAGAGATTTTAGTTATTTATTTAATTATTTCATCAATGTAATTAATGTATAAACACTGATATCTCATGCAAACGATGTCAGAATTCTGCAAACAAGGGACTGTTGGAACAGTAAAATTGAACACTACACAATGGAACTGACCATAACGGAAATGAAACAAGTTGCAGTTTTGATAAAATTATATGTCCAGTTTAATTTTATTAAAAATAAAATAGAAATTCAGAAATAAAGAGTGACGGAGTGGAAACTAATGTGAGAACTCCTTCTCACTCATTATATTATCATATAGTTATTTTTGGAGTTCAACACACAAACTCCCACAAATCATTTAAATTGGAAGCGATGTATGGATATTAACGACACATGCATTCCATACTCCACGGATGGCTAGTTGTGCCACCGCAAATGGCAATGGGTAGTTGAGTATTTATTTGTATGGATGGTTTGGTGATTTGTGTATTGTGATGGTGATTTTGTGGTATCTAACATGTTAGAAAAATATTAATATATTTATGGTAGTTGAACTGGAATAAACATTCATTTACAAGTCGGGCGACTTATTTATGTACACTTATTTAACTGATGTTGATTGGGACAATAATTTTTACACATCGCCCAAATGCACAAATAATAATCAGTACTTGTTGGATGAAAACCCCGCATAGGTATTGGGATGATATTTGACATACACTAATCCTAATATTTAGTTGTATGTCAATCGATTGGTTGAAAGACTGTGATGAGCATTATTTATTTATTTTAATGCTTATACAGTTGTAGAATGCACTCTGGATGATGTTTGAATGTTTGATGATTATTTATCATTATTGTTGAATACATGCGATGTATGAAATCCATATAATTAAAATTATATGGTAATTGATTGAGTCACATTCCAATTCGGAAATAATGAATATTTTAAAATAATATTTGGTGAATAATCAAAATATGGTTCTGATGTTTGATTTTGGATGGACACGAAAATATTGAAATATACGAAGCCGAGTTAAGTAGTTAAGCAATATTTTAACTCGAAAGATTTTTATATCGATTTTATTCATTTTTAGAATGAATATTGAAAGGGAAATGAATTTCAAAATCAGATGTTTTGAAAATATTATTTTGAATATATTATCATTTTAATATTATAATGATATGGGATATTCAATATTGATTAAAAAATTGAAATGGAAGTTGAATCGTTCTAAAATGAATTTATAAACAATTTACAAAATACATTTTAAATTGAAATCAACGACATATTATATATATATATATATATATATATATATATATATATATATATATATATATATATATATATATATATATACTGGCTTGAATAGAACGCGCCGTGCAGCGACCGTTCGCGAATTTCAACCATTAACATCAAATTGATGTTACAGGAGATCCGACTGTTGGGTTCTCCTAAACCCGGAACCATTGGGTTTGTATCGTAAAGAACTTTCCATTGAATATAAGAGATTTAAATTTGAACGGTTAGATTTTAAAATATGTCAAAATCACTTTCAGAAAAGGTCATTATGGATGCAGTTCGGTGACCGTTATAGGAAACCGATTGTAAGGGCTTTAATAAAATTATTAAGATTATGGAAAATTTGTGTAAAATCACAATAAATAATTTAGAATGTTTTTCAATGAAAAATTCCAAGTTTGGAAATGTAAAAATATATTTTTATCCAAATGAACTAGTTATTAACTAGAATAATAATCCACTGTTTTTAAATAAATAAATTGGATTTGAAATGGTTTTGATATAACCAATTTTTTTTTGATATAACCAAATTTTTTCAATGTATGAATCGGAATGGAAATAATACTCGGAATATTTCGATATTGGATTCCGTAATTATACGGATATTATTGAGAAATTTGGAAGACATAAATATCATTATTCCCAATACGATATTTGTTGGTTTCAGAATTTGATATTGAATATAAGCCGATATAATTTCTATTCAGAGCCCTGTATTGAGTATCAAATTGGATTTTGGGTTGGTCGTGAACTGTGTTTTAAATAACATTTGTCCTTTAATCCAATTAACAGCGAAGTTATGATTTGGAATTTATAAATCTTTTTATTAAGATTTAATGAAAATTTTCCAAAGTAAAATTTTCCAATTTAATATATTAAATTGAAATTGAATGGAATTCGATTTGGTAATAATCGAGATGAGCTTCTGTAAAGAAAGACCGTTGCGATATATGGAATTTAATAGGCTTTGTCATTATTCCATTTATATTATTAGTCTGATGCGGAAATTTATATCGATTATATATTGATGTGTTTTTCGCGAAGATTCCATATTTAATGGAAGTTGATTTGGGTTTATTGTAGACTGTGTTTTTAATAACATTGGTTCTTAAACCCAATTCAAGACAAGATTAATCTCTTAAAGTTGAATAATCATAAAGTAATGATTTATGATATTAAAACCAAGTTGGAGTTTTAATAAATCTTTAATTAGATTAGAATGAAAATGGGATAATTAAATTTATCGAATTCATGAAATGATCGAGAGTGGAGTACCGCTAGCTTTACTCCATGCGATAGTTAAACCTTTAATTAGATTTGAAACAGGAAATGGTAATTAAATTTACCGATAGCACCATGGGTGATAGATATGGAGTACTACTAGTTTTGCTCCATGGGATGAATAGGTTGGGATTGGGATAATAAAATAAATGATTATTCCGGAAAGGCTTGATAATCCCGACTAGTTTTATAAACCATAATTTGGTTTAAAATTGTTAAAGGATAAAATAAAATCTTTTGAAAACGATATCAAAAGAAAGATTAAAAAGAAAATTTAAAAGAATTTATCTTTGATAAAATTAATGGGAACATTTCCCTAAAGATACGAATATTTGAATAAAAGAATATTCTGAATTAGAATGAGGCGTATAATGTATTTTTATAACACTTGATTATAAGATACGCAAGTTATTTGGAAATACCGGGTTTAACCCATTCTAAATAACTGACACGACGATTAAAAGTCGACGATGAAGACAGAGGTTGAAGACCAAAGATCTTCACATCATTTGGATGATTGCTGATATCTTGATTGGGATGTACACCCAAGACAAGGTAATAAGTGGTGATCGTCCAGACGTACTTGGAGATCGGCCGGATTTACGAGAGCCTCTCTCCTGTATTGGACATATGAGATGAGGAATAAGGTGCCTCCGGTTTCGTTCAGACCCAGAATGGACTTGCAAATGGATGGTATGTCTGAAATCATATTCCTTTATATTGTATTCGTTGATCTATGCTAAATATATATTTGTTTGGTGGCGGAGAATTTATTCTCTTGCTTAACACTATTCTTTGAGACGTATGAGCTTATAGGTTATATATTGGTGGAAATCAGTGGTACGGTATGGACTGACAGTGTGGCATGCTGAGATGCAAATGACCAAGGCTATTTTTGAAAAGCAGAGCCTTATGGATGATGATCAAAGCACGACTTTAATTAACATAGCTTTGTGTAGCGTTAGTTCGCGAGCTTCACTCTCTGGTATGAAACTAAAATGGGATTAGGGACAACAGGAAAATGGACATATATTAGTTCTAGCTACGAGTAACATCATGGCATGGAGCCCAGACTGTTTACATATGTGGATGTTGGAAAACTTTATTAATGGAAAGCAAGGTACCTCAGATATGATTTGAGTCCCTAGTGGCTCTTTATTGGTCGACGTGACTGACCATTTAGGAGGTTTGATATAGCCAGTTAACATATAGTTTATGGTATAAGTAATCATCGACGGATGACCGGCTCTGCAAGATCCAAGGGCTCGCCAGCATCCGAGTCCCGAGGAATCGCTAGTGTGTCTCGAAATAGGAAGGAACATCCTTTGCCTTGGTTCATAGATGGAAACCCTAGTTGTAAACCTATATGGCGACGTAATATAATGGTACCTACGCTGCCTATGATTGATAAATTTATATTTGAAGTTGATTTCTTCACTTCTAGTAATAATAAAAGATGAAATTTCGTGTATCAAGCATATTTGGCTATTATAAGGTAAAACTCTATCCTCGACTGCGATCATTGTGTGATGGGACCTGAGTCTTGTAATAGCTTCATTTTTCTATTTAGCATTGCGTTATTTGTTTTATGCACTGGTATTCTTGGGGGTACACTCGTTCTGTGTTATACAACATGGTCCCTTGATTTACCCCAACTTTAAAATAAAGTTATTAACTTTTTTAGTTCTCATACCAATCCTTGCTGCTGGCCATTGAGCTGGGTATGTATGATAGGGGGTTCTCACCATGTGATTTGGTGGTGAACAGTGGGATCTTACCCCTACATGTCCCTGTTGAGGGTTGGAGAACTGTCGAGAGGTTGGCCATAAAACAAGGTGTCTGGGGGATCACTTGAAATGCCACAACGGGGTTGTCCGCTCAATGATGGTTGCAAAGCCTAAGTCGCATTTCAGTTGGTATCAGAGCTTTGGTTTACAAAGCTCGAGAATATGGCCCATTAGAACCGAACAAGAGAATTCATCAGAGATAGGATTAGTAATATCCTATAAGAATAACTCGTTAGAGATAGGATCAGTAGTATCCTAAAATGAGTTAGAAGAGTGCTATTTACAAAAACGAATTTAATTTTGAAAATTATATCTTATTATACGTATTTGAATATTTTATTTTATATTGATTTTGGACTATCGGGTATAAGGAAATTTTTAATATACGTCTGATCCACGTGTATTAGAAGTCTCAAATATACTGGATGGATATAGAATCACACTCTAGTCGCTCGGGGATGATTCTATTGATGACTGTACAATATCCATAGTTTTTTTTTGAGTTCCGAAAGTGGGATATCTATATATTTCCAATTGACTGGTGTGAGAACCAAAACTTAGATAGGGTTTATTGTTGTGATTTGGCATTAAAAATATGATTTTTGAGTACATAAAAGTTATGCATTTGGAATTTTAATTAAGAAATTTATTGCTGGTTGTGTTGTGTGGTAATTAATTTAACTAATGAAAATATTGGATTAATAAAACCAAAAAATGAACGAATTATACGTAAAGCCAAGTCAAATATAAAGTAGAACCGAATTGAGAATTGAATGGAATTGCATACATAGACATGTATATATATGTTGAGCAGGTTAATGGCTTCACGTTGAGTAGAGAATTAAATTGTGTGCCCGACAAACAGGT
Source organism: Allium sativum (assembly GCA_030737875.1). NCBI lineage: Eukaryota > Viridiplantae > Streptophyta > Magnoliopsida > Asparagales > Amaryllidaceae > Allium > Allium sativum. The sequence goes on along the minus strand of CM060924.1, from coordinate 804,845,682 downwards.
GCACCTTAATGAGTTGGTTGCACAATTTTATTTACCATATAAACTACTGTGAGTGATTATGGATGCATTGTGATGGTTGTTCTGTGAGAGATTACAAACATACGCTATAGGATAGCTACAAATAAATTATGAACTACACTGCATGGCATATTACATGAAGACAGCATATCATATCATATTCCATATAAGCATTTGGCACTTATATGATGAGGTTTGGATTACCATACGAGCGAGATGCTTGTATGGCAATGACTGAATTACAGGTTGAACAGAAGACTGATTATGGACTTAATAAACATACAACGGTGCTTGGGGTAGGATTTAATAAAAAACCCAACACAGGTCTGGAGATGACAAAAACTCACGTTTCTCTTGTTGTTAATTAAGGCACATGGATTATTTTATTTCCAATACTGGGGCAAGGTATGAGATTTCGACATTTTTACACGTCTCCCTTTAGCATAGATAGGTCATAAAAATTGTCTATGCTTTTAATTGATTTATTGGGTTCCTAATACGGCCCAATAAATTTTTCAAACCCTCCCCGTACAAAGGAGGTTATTGTGTTTTTCAGAAATTTAGGGTGTTATCCAAATTTTTGAGAAACTAGAAAGTTCTTAGAAACTGAAAAGTTGAAGAATTTGAGTCAAGCGAAGGTGGAGTTGGTTAAGTAAACGACCTTCAGTTCCTTATTCCTTTTTTAGAACGAAAAGATTTTAAGTGCAGGAGATTGAAACAACCCGGAATTTCTGAACCAAATATTTTTTTAAAATATTTTATCTATTTTAATGGGTTTTGAATATTTAAAATGAATTATTTAAATAAATTAAATAATAATGACTAAAAATTTATTTAAATCGAAGTTAAACGTATAAATTTATTTTAATTATAAATCGAGCTTGAAATGGTGTGGTAGTTTGAAAATTCAATTTCAAATTTCAAATGAATATATAGAATTCAATATAAGTCTGATTTCAGTAAAACCAGAAACGTTAGAATCTTTTTAATTATATCTTCCTAACGAATGTGAAAAATTGTGATTTCATAATATAAATTATAAGTTATGTCCAGTTTAAAATTTGAAATAGTCGCTATGGAATATATATATATATATATATTTAATATAATATATAGCCCTTAAAAATAGCCATTTTGCAAACGACTGCCGTTTTCGACGAAACCACTTTTGTTGGATCTGGAATTTCAAATTATTGTTAGGTCTCAAATTTCATAATTTTTGGAATTAATATGTGAGCGTGGTAAATTTAAATGTGTTTTGTAATTTTATTTTAAATTTAATCGACTATAAAAAGGGACATTTTTCAAACGGTCTCCAAATTTGACGAAATTAATTTTGTTAGGACAATATCATCAAAACATAGCTAGATTTCAATATTCGTAATTTTTGGAGTCAGTATGTGGCCCCGGTAAATTAAATTGTACGTTCAAATTCAATATCGAATGTTATATTAATTTATATTTTAATTTTGATGAAAACCGATCGAAATAGTAGAATTGGCTTACAAAACATATCCCATTATGTCCGGAATGGGGGAATTTAACTAGGAACGATAGTCGTTGGGTTTGATTTGGTGTTCGAATGCAAAACTCCACTTTTACGAATTAAATAATATTATATATATATATATATATATATTCAGACCCTCTCTCTTTACTCTGGGAAAAAGCCGCCGGCCTTAAAGAGCGAATGGCGAATTTCGTTTGAAATTTCCTCCTCCAAAATCTCTTAATCCAAACAATTAAATTGAAAACTCCCTGAAGCCAAATTGTTAAGCTCAACGAGATGAACAAGATCAACAGTCATGATTTCTTATGGGGTAGTATATTGTGAGAAATCCCAGCATGAAGTCATGCGGTTCGAGGCCAATTTCTGGCACGGTGGGGCCATTGAACTGGACGCGGTTAGAGGCGATGGATGTGGTTCATGGAGGCGATGGACGTGGTAGGTGGCGATCGATGGCTGGAGGTCTGGAGTGGCGGCGCGATGATGGTTTTGGGAAGGAGCTTTTGGATTCGATAGGTCCATAAAAGGAACGAGGAAGATGGAATTAAAATGTAATTAGAGATTTTAATTATTTGTTAAATTATTTCATTAATGTAATTAATGTATAAACACCGATAGCTCATGCAAATGATGTCAGAATTCAGCAAACAAGGGACCGTTGGAATAGTAAAATCGAACACTACGCAATGGAACTGACCAGAATAGAAATGGAGCAAGTTACAATTTTGATAAAATTAGACGTCTAGTTTAATTTTATTAAAAATAAAAAAGAAATTCAGAAATAAAGACTGACAGAGTGGAAACCAATGTGAGAACTCCTTCTCACTCAATATATTATCATGTAGTTATTTTTGGAGTTCAACACACGAACTCCCACAAATCATTTAAATTGGAAGCAATATATGGATATTAGCGACACATGCATTTCATACTCCGCAGATGGCCACTTATGGCGTCATAAATGGCGTTGGGCAGTTGAGTATTTATTTATATGGATGATTTAGTGATTTGTGTATTGTGATGGTGATTTTGTAGTATCTAACATGTTAGAAAAATGTTAATATATTTATGGTAGTTGAACTGGAATAAATATTCATTTACAAGTCAGACGACTTGTTTATGTACACCTATTTAACTGATCTTGATTGGGACGATAATTTTTACACATCGCCCAAATGCACAAATAATAATCAGTATTTGTTAGATGAAAACCCCGCACGGGTATTGGGATGATATTTGACATACACTAATCCCAATATTTAGTTGTATGTCAATCGATTGGTTGACAGACTGTGATGAGCATTATTTTATTTATTTTAATGCTTATACAGTTGTAGAATGCACTCTGGATGATGTTTGAATGTTTGATGATTATTTATCATTATCGTTGAATACATGCGATGTATGAAATCCATATAATTAAAATTATATGGTAATTGATTGAGTCACGTTCCAGTTCGGAAATAACGAATATTTCAAAATAATATTCAGTGAATAATCAAATATGGTTTTGATGTGCGATTTTGGATAGACATGAAAATATCGAAATATACGAAGCCGAGTTAAGTAGTTAAGAATTATTTTAACTCGAACAATTTTTATATCGATTTTATTCATTTTTATAATGAATATCGAAAGGGAAAATGGATTTCAAAATCAGATATTCTGAAAATATTATCATTTTAATATTATAATGATATGGGATATTAATTTTTGATTAAAAAAATTGAAATGGATGTTGAATCATTTTAAAATGAATTTATAAACAATTTATAAATTACGTTTTAAATGGAAATCGACGATATATATATATATATATATATATATATATATATATATATATATATATATATTATAATGGCTTGAATAGAACGCGCCACGCAACGACCGTTCGTGACTTTCAACCATTAACTTCAAATTGATGTTACGAGAGATCCGACCGTCGGATTCTCCTAAAACTGGAACCGTTAGGTTTGTATAGAAAAGATCTTTCCATTGAATATAAGAGATTTAAATTTGAATGGGTAGATTTTAAAATATGTCCAAATGAATTTCAGAAAAGGTTGCTATGGATGCAGTTTGGTGGCCGTTATTGGAAACCGACTGTAAGGGCCTTCGTAAAATTATTATGAATATGGAAAAATTATGTAAAATGATAATGAATAATTTAGAAGTTTTTGGATGAAAAATTACAATGTTTTGAAAGATAAAAATATTATTTTTATTGAAATGAACTAGTTATTAACTAGAATAATAAACCAATGTTTTTAAATAAATAAATTGGATTTGAAATGGTTTTGATATAACCAGGATTTTCCAATGTATGAATTGGAATGGATTGGAATGGAAATAATCTTTGGAATATTTCGATATTGGATTCCGTGAATATACGGATATTGTTAAGGAATTTGGAAGATATAAATATCGTTATTCCCAATACGATATTTGTTGGTTTCAGAATTTGATATTGAATATAAGCCGATATAATTTCTATTCAGAGCCCTGTATTTAATATCAAATTGGATTTTGGGTTAGTTGTGAACTATGTTTTAAATAACATTTGTTCTTTAACCCAATTAACAGTGAAGTTATGATTTGGAATTTATAAATCTTTTTATTAAGATTTAATGAAATTTTTCCAAAGTAAAGTTTTCCAATTTAATATATTAAATTGGAATTGAATTGAATTCGATTTGGTAATAATCGAGATGAGCTTATGTAAAGGAAGACCGTTACTATATATGAAATTTAAAAGGTTTTGCCGTTATTCCATTTATATTATTATTCTGATACAGAAATTTATATTGATTATAAATCGATGTGTTTTCCATAAAGATTCCATATTTAATGGAAGTTTATTTGAGTTTATTATGAACTGTGTTTTTAATAACATTGGTTCTTTAACCTAGTTAAAGACAAGATTAGTATCTTAAAGTTGAATAATCATAAAGTAATGATTTATGATATTGAAACCAAGTTGGAGTTTTAATGAATCTTTAATTAGATTGGAATGAGAATAGGATAATTAAATTTATCAAATTTATGAAATGATCGAGAATGGAGTACCGCCAGTTTTACTCCATGCGATAGTTAAATCTTTAATTAGATTTGAAATGAGAAATGGTAATTAAATTTACCGATTGCACCGTGGGTGTTATATATGGAGTACTACCAATTTTGCTCCATGGGATGAATAGATTGGGATTGGGATAATAAAATAAATAATTATTTCGAAAAGGCTCGATAATCCCAACTAGTTTTATAAACCTTAATGTCGTTTAGAATTGTTAAAGGATAAAATAAAATCTTTTGAAAACGATATCAAAAGGAAGATTAAAGAGAAAATTTAAAAGAATTTATCTTCGATAAAATTAATGGGAACATTTACCTAAAAATGTGAATATTTGAATAAATGAATATTCTGAATTGGAATGAGGTGTATGATGTATTTTTATAACACTTGATTATAAGATACACGAGTTATTCGGAAAGAACGGGTTTAACACATTCCGAATAATTGATACTACAATTAAAAATCGACGATGAAGACGGAGGTTGAAGACAGGTTGTAACAACCCAAATTCCGACAGACCGAATTTTTTTTAAAATTCCAATCTATCGAAACTCAAGTTGATGTGCCCTGGTATCCTACAGAAAAGACAGAGACATAAACATGTCAGAGCTCAGAAAATATCTCACAGCGGAATGAATAAAATATAATATACTCAAAGTATAACCTTACCGTATTAATAATACTATCTAACCAGTATCCAAAGCTATCATGCCTCTGCCACAATTCTAACCTCCAAGTATGGTATGAGGAGGGGGTCAGAACATAAGTTCTGGTGACTGGATTTTAGTTATACAATTTGGATTATCCTACATATACCGTTCAATCATATTTTCTTATTTATTAGGTTACTTGGGTAAACAACACTCAAGGCTTACACACATGTCGTACCATTTACTTCCCAGTGGATTAACCTAATACGGTATATATGTAGCTACCTCTCAATATTAAGGTACACTCTGTGGTACCTCACTTGCACGGTCTCCGCCATAATACCACCAAAATAATCGCAGTCCCACATCCTATGCCAGAGTGACGTAAGGATCTCAACATAGAAATGTTATGTTCCATATATATCTATCAATGCTATGCTACGTAAGCGTACGGACTACCACCGTCGATCGAATTAGATTTCATATCGGAGTAATGCCCTCAAGTCTATGATACACCACCTAAAGCCAACATGCATGTATCTTGACTGTCCCACATATGTATCGTCAATTGTAGCTCGATGCCTTACCGCATGTCCTCTAATGTGCACCAAGTTCCGTGGCAAGGCGATACAAGAAACACGAACTCGGTCGGGAGCTTTTCCATATCTATACAGGCCCATCTTTAAGAGCCTCTATATACAGATATCCCTAGGATCTGTTTTCACGGTGGTTATGGCCCCACCTCGGCCCCTCCCTCAACTAGTAAAGACTATAAGAGCTAAACGATTACCCTAAAAAGACAATCTAAACATCCATTTGGCATCTTCCCTCAACCACCATACCCCAATAGTGAAGGGTGAGTGGTCTACTGGTTTTAACTCTAGTCTTTCCGCATACCACTAGCAGCCGATGACGGGTATCCAACGATCTACTATCCTTGTTGGTCGTGACCCTTTGCCGCCCCGTTGAGGCGACCGCCGAATCACCCTGGTGTCACCGTGTCACATCATTCTGACTGCATAGCTACTTTTGCAGTCAAGGCATACCCACCTAGTAGTTACGCGCAGACCCAACCTCTGCGAGCACAGCGTAAACATCTACCACTACACAGAGGACTACTAGGAGCACCTTACGTATCTCAGGAAGTTGTGTGCTTCCCCTTCCAGTCCTTCAGAGCTGATAGAATAATCAGATGAATGCGCTCTTCCCTTGTGTCTTTTAACACCATGATGATCTACCCCGTTGGATTATTCACCCTCAAACGTGCGGACTGATCCAAGCACCTCACTTTAATATATTGTTAGACCCTATGTCTAAACATTCTTTTATGCGCTTACCTTACCTCATCAGGTTTCCATTTTGTGACGACCCGTAACTTCCCCGTGAGGGAAAGAGCGGATACCTTGAGAACAACACACATAAGAACGCAAACAGAAGAACATTTCATTGCTATTACAACAATGCCATCAGATACAAGAATACACAGAGTATAATTGAATAAATTACATTCGATAAATATCAGAGATTACAATAAATTACATAGCAGCGGAAAATAATACAAAACACAACTGAAAGTAATACACGGATACAGAGCTTTCCGAGCATCGTTCCAGCTGTAAATCAGGATCCTATGAATATAAATCTGCAAAACCAAAACTACTAGCTGCCCGTGTCGAAAATAGGGGCACCCAGAGTTTTGGTTAAAACAATAAACTCCAGGCCAGTCATGTGACTGGTGTGAGAACTAAAACAGTTATTTAAACTTTACTTTAAAAGAGAGTAATTCAAGGGACCACGCCGTATAACACGGAACGGGTTTCCTCCCAAGAATACCAGTGCATATCAATAAACAACGCAATGCTTTTTCGAAAAATGAAGCTATTATAAGACCCAGGTCCCATCACACAATGCAACGCAAGCCGGAGGATAGGGTTTTCCCTTATAATAGCCAAATATGCTTGGTACGTTTAAAACAAATCATTTGATACTATTATAAGTGTATAGTGTTAAAACACTTTCAATCATAAATATAAATCATAGACGGCATGGGTACCATATATCGTGTCGCCATACTAGTTTTACAATTAAAACTGCAATATCACGTATTGGAAATTGGATTTCCGTCATGAGTCGAGGCAAGGGGCAAGCTCCTCTCCACTTCGAGACACTCTAGCAAATGCCTCGGGACTACACACTCTGGGTAACCCCTGGAATCGGCTGGGCCGGTCCTCTCTTACGTTTGAGGATTAGTTATTCCTGAACACACGTTTCCCGGTCCTTACAGACCTATAATCAAGGCGCCTCATTCCAACAACCACAAAGGTGAAAAGTATATAAATGTCAGGGTTGGCAAGTCACTGACACCACCAAAGCTAGAAAGAAACGTCGTGTTCTCCCAGCGGTCACTCTCCCGTTTTTAACTCATACCGAGGTGTGAGGCTCGCGAATCCACGCTATACACAAAGCTTCCACGTAGGCCGTGCTTTGATCATCAACCACAAGACTTTGCTTTTCAATAGAAGCCTTGATCCATGCAACTCAGTGTGCCACACGGGCAATTCATGCCATGCGATTGATATCTATCGATATATAACCTCTAAGCTCGCACATCTCAAAGAAGGGCGTTAAGCAAGAGAATAAATTCTCTGCCGCCAAACAGATATATATTTAACAGATATCAATCAACACAGAATAAAAACCAATGTCAGACACACAATCCATTTACAAGTTCGTTCTGGGTCTGAACGAAACCAGAGGCACTTTCCTCGCATATCCATCGATCTCCAAGTACGTCTGGGCGACCACCAACTATTTCCATCCTCTTCGGTGTACAGCCCAATCAGGATGATTAGTAATTATCCAAACGATGTGAAGACTTCCGGTCTTCGACCACTGTCATCATCTTCGACTTATCGTCGAATCGGTTATTCAGAATGGGTATAAACCCGACCTTTTTAAATAACCCGCGTATATAGTAAACAAATGTTACACAAACACAACATACGCCTCATTCCAATTCATCAGCCACTAACCGTAAATTAGCAAGAGAACAATTCCCCAAATATTAACCCCGAAGGCCGAAACCAACATCAGATCAATACCCAGGAAACCATCCTACTTAACTGATCCCCAGTCAGTTTCTAAATTTCATATTCTTAGGGAAAGGTTCCCATTAATTTTATCAAAGATAAATTCTTTAAATTTATTCTTTAATCTTCCTTTGGATGTCATATCAAACCAATTATGGTTTTTCAAACTAGACGGGATTAGCGAACCACACCGAAGTAATTATTTATTTTATTTCCCAATCCCAACCTATTCATCCCATGAAGCAAAACTGGTAATACTCCATATCTAATACTACGGTGTTATCGGTAAAATTAATTACCATTCCATGTTCAAATCTAATTAAAGATTTGACTATTGTTTTGGAGAAAAACTAATGATACTCCATTCTCGCTCACTTTCTAAATTTGATAATTTAGATTATCAATTGACATTTCAATCTAATTACAGATTCATTAAAACTCCTTTTACTGGGTTAAAGAACTAATGTCATTTAAAACACAGTTCACGACAAACCCAAATCACATTCTATTTATTATCGGGTTAAAGAACAAGTGTCATTTAAAACACCCTTCCCGATAAACCCACAAATCAATTCTATTTACAACCCATTTCAAATCCAATTTATTTATTTAAAAATAAATGGGTTTTAATTTTAGTTCAAAACTAGTTCATTTCGATAAAAATCTATTTTTATCTTTTCAAATATGGAGTTTTTCATCCCAATTTTTCCCAAATCATTTCTTATGATTTTACACAAATTATTACTATTTTTAATAATTTTATCAAGGCCCGTACAGTCGATTTCCATCAACGGCCATCGAACTGCACTTACAGCGACCTTTTCCAAATTTTATTTGGACGTATCTCCAAATCCAACTGTTAGATTTCAAATTTCTAATATTCTTTAGAAAGCTCTTTTCGATACGAACCCAATGGTTCTAGTTTTAGGAGAATCCGACGGTCGGATCTCCCGTAGTGTCCGTTCGAAGTCAATGGTCGAAATTCGCGAACTGCCGCGGCGCGGTGCATTCTATTCAGGCCATTTTATTATACATTTAACTTGGTTATTCCTATTCACGTTGAATTCTTAGTCAAGTTACCATGTTCCTTTTGCTTATTAATTACAGCTATATAACTTAAGCCGTTTAAGTTTATTAATAAGCCCACAACATGTTATTCTCTAGATTGTGGTCTAAGGTCTATAATCCACAATCCTCTTTATACTCTTGTTTGATTTCAAGTTTACAATAACATGTTCTACTTAATATGTTATTAAGTATATCTCAATTCACTTGCTTTCTAATTAACATGTCACTTACCATTTATGATTAAATATAACTTATTTCATTTTATAAGTTTTCCTCATCCTTTCTCATTTAATCATAATCCCATTTTACACTGTTACTACAACTTATTGTTGTTTACTTATTAACTTAGTTTACTTAACTAAGGCCTATTAATAAGTTTCTCTACACATTTATTATAACCTTATGTTATAATTTCCTCTTGTCCCTAAGACAAGTCCAAACATGTTATTCTTATCAGCGGGTTTCAGACTTCCAAGTTTACAGATTACTTAATTTATAATTAAGTACAATTTATTATATTCCAGATATTTTCCCCCTTTTCTCAACTGGTTTCCGGGTTCCCCATTTACTGATTACTTGATTTACAATTAAGCATCCCTTATCTCATTTCATTAGTTATCCCATTTCCCTACTAGTTTATTATAACCTAAGTTATAATATTCACTTGCCCTTAGGAAAAGTCTACCTATTATACAACATTTTCATTAATGTTATTTATTTATAATAGGTTATTATCATTCCCCGTTTAAGCCATTTACTGTTGTAATGCATTATTCTTCATTCACTGTAATATATGTTCCTTATTTTATTAAGAAAAACATTTCACGCACTTATCAGTTTGATTTATAGAAGGAATCCATGATTAATTTTCATAATGTATTCCCATCTAAATTCGTGGTGGCAAGTAATTTCTTTCCTCTTTCTTACTTTATTCACCGTGGCTTACTTGCAATCACGTTATCAAAAATAGGTCATTTAGGGAAATACATCACTTTTCCTTCGCATCACACTAACGCAGTCCATTACATTCCTTCCTTTATTATTTTCCGAGTTAGACATTTAATTACCATCATTGCCATTTATTCATATCTTGTTATATATATTACATATATATATATATATATATATATATATGCACTAGACCTTTCACATTGAGACGACCCCAAACCCCGTACTGACGGCGGCAAGGGTAATCCTTGGAATATAACACAGAAACAGATAATAGCAGAACAGAAATAAATAAATACACCAGATAATGAACAATAGAATATACTGGACAAACCTAATCATCAGAGTTACACAGTATACAAGATCATACTTAGTATAAATACAGTTCAGCTATACATAAATGTCTACAGCGGAAAAACAAACATAATGTACAATAGGAGCTTAACAGCATAAAAAGAGATAAATGATAGAATCCATCTTCAGCTCCAGCTATCCAGAAAGAACCAGCTAAACCTGAATACAAGGCTGCCCGTGTAGAAAAAGGGGGCACCCGAGTTTGAAAGTGAAATAAACTACGAGTCAGTTATGGGACTGGTATGAGAAATCTACTCAACATATTTAAAATATGGCTAATCGCAGGACCACGCCACTTTCGTGGAACGGGTTTACTCCATTGGATTGCCAGTGCTTTAAAACAAATCCTTCTTTTAAACATCGCTATGCTTTTTATAAAAATGAAGCCATTATAAGACTCAGTTCCCATCACACAATGCAACGCAAACCGGAGGATAGAGTTTTTACCTTATAACGGCCAAAATATGCTTGATACGAATAAAACAAAGGCATTTGATATTATTGCTAGTGTTTATATGTTTTGAAAACAATTTCAAATCATAACTATCAATCATAGACGGCATTAATGCCCCATACCACTATGTCGCCATATATAGGTATACAATCAAAATCGCACGATGTCGTATTTGGAAATTGGATTTCCGTCATGAACCAAGGCAAAAGATAGTCCTTACCGACTTCGAGACTGCCTAGCCCGAGTCTCAGGATCAGAGCTCGAGTGACCCTTGGATCGTCAGGACCGGTCCACCGATGTGGATTAAAATGCATGAACAATGCGTTTCTCCGCCCTTTGGGGCGTAAGTGAGCCAACGAATGACTCCATCGGACCCAGATCGTCCGATCTAACCGAGGCGCCTCGCAATAGCAACAACCACATAAGTCAAACTCATCAGGGCGTGTAAAACCACTGACGCCACTTCTAGCTAGGAAGAAATGCATGTCCCCCCTGAGGTCCTCTCCCGTTTCTGGTTCATACCGGAGTGTGAGGTTCGCAAATTCACGATGTACACAAAGCTATGCCACACAGGCGGTGCTTTGATCATCTCCACAAGACTTTGCTTTTCAATAGAAGCCCTGGTCACTGCATCTTAGCATGCCACACAGGCAATTCACCCCATGCAACTGATGGCTATCAATCACACAGAATAAATTCCAATGTCAGACCCACTGTCCATTTGCAAGTCCGTTCTGGGTCTGAACGAATCCGGAGGCACTATATACCTCGCAAACCCATCGATCACCACGTACGTCTGGACGATCACCACTCATTATCCATATTTTGGGATGCCTCCCAATCAGGACCTCAATTACCATCCAAATGAGGTGAAGATCTCCGGTCTTCGACCACCGTCTTCATCTTCGATTTCTTATCGTCGATTCAGTTATTCAGAATGGGATAAACCCGGTCTTTCTGAGCAACTTGCGTATATAATAAACTAGTGCAACACTAACATACATACGCATCATTTCAATTCATTAGTCACTAACCGTCAATCAGTAAGAGAACGATTTCCCAAATATTAACCCCGAAGGCCGAAACCAACATTAGATCAACACCCAGAAAACCATTCGACTTAGCTAACCTTCAGTTAGTATCTAAATTTCACATCCATATCATTTATAAAATTTTATAATGATTTATCGCTATTTTTATTTATTTTAAAATAGCCAATTTATTCAAAACGACGCTTCGGGCCATAACGCGGCCGTGGCGCTGTTTTTCTTCAGATTTGTTTTACACATATCTGAAAATCTGACCGTTGGATCTTCATAAAATTTACATCATTTGAAAGATCTTTTCAAAACGAATCCAACGGTTCCAGTTTCGGGAAAATCCGATTGTCGGATCTCCTGGTATAATCGTTTGAAATTTCGATTTCAAAATACGAACTGCAGCGTCGTTATTCGATTAAATATAATTATATTTATATATATATATATATATATATATATATATATATAATCGATTCTAGCGCTGTTTTTCTTCATATTTGAATTAAACATTCCAGACAATCCAACCGTTGGATTTTTACAAAGTTGGTGCTGTTGGAAAGATATTTCCAAAGCGAACCCAACGGTTGCGATTTCAGAAAAATCCGATGGTCGGATCTCCCGCAATAATCGTTTGAAATCACGGTTTCAAAATACGAACTGCAGCGTCGTTATTCGATATATTTTAATTCCATTTATATATATATATATATATATATATCGATTCTTCGATTTCAAAACTATATGAATTTCATATATTTGATAAAAATAATATTTTTATCTAACTGTCTTCTATTTCAACACTTCACTATTTTTAACAATTCATGTATATAATAAAAATGTGATTTTTAATGCAAAACAATTTATTTCAAAAACACAACTATTTTATGTAGTTCATATAGATGATAAAAAATATGATTTTTATTATAAAACAATTTATTTCAAAATATGACTACCATTCAACACATGAATTTCAATTCAACGAATGAATATTGATTCAACACATGAAGGTTTTCTATAGTTTATATATATATATCGATAAAAAGGTGATTTTTATATTTAAAATACGAATACCATTCAACACATGAATTTCAACTCAACGAATGAATATCGATTCAACACATGAAGGTTTTCTATAGTTTGTATATGTCGATAAAAATGTGATTTTTATATTTAAAACACGAATACCATTCAACACATGAATTTCAATTCAACGAATGAATATCGATTCAACACATGAAGGTTTTCTATAGTTTATATATATAGAGTAAAAATGTGATTTTTATTGTTAAAACAATTTATTCAAAACATGATTACCATTCAACACATGAATATGATTCAACGAATGAATTTCTATTCAACACATGAAGGTTTTCTATTCAACAGACGAATATAATTTCAACACAGGAAAATAATTCTAACACATAAATATTATTCAAAATTTCGGCAGCATAATGGCAAGGTAGTTAAAACCGGGACCGTCCCTAGTACGGCACCTCGCTCTACCTTAAAACCTCGCAGTTTTTGACAATGGAGAATCATGCATCTAGTTCGCACGCAGGAGGCATGTATATTTATTTCATTTCCACAAACTAATCCTATGTGGTTTCAACCAAATATTTCTCAACCACAAACGGGTATTTTTCAACCACAATCAATCAATTACAACCACAAACAATTCCAATCAACCATTCACTATCAATCAATTTTCACACCAATCACAACCAATAAATATCGTCCATGGTTTGTGGTCGAGGGGTGTGTATATATATATATATATATATATATATATATATAGCCTTTCACTTCTATTTCAACACATATATAATTTTTACAACGCATATACAACTTATACATCGAACGTACGACTTATACAACGCTTATACAAGAGGTGTACCACGCTTATATAACTCATACATCGACTATATAATTTATATATCGTCGTTTTCCATATCGTTTATAAATTAGAAATCTTACATTTCACATTTCATATATATATATATACACAATTCACAGTCACAACACAATCAATAAATCGTCCATGGTTTGTGGACGTATGTGAACAGTTCAGATATGCAGTTATAATATAAATAACTGTACAAGAAAATTTATAGTGAGAGAATTCTCACCTTGGGATCCACTCCGTCAGTTTTATCTGAATTTCTATTCTGTTTCGATTTGAAATTGTCTGAAACTCTAACGTGCTCTGTTTTCGACACGGTCAGTTTTGTTGCGAAGCTCTCGTCCCCATGATCGCAACGAATCCAAGTTTGTAATTTTTCGACCTCGGATGAAGAAGATATGGATTTTATACATTGGATAATAATTTGTGTAATTAATATAATTATATTATTAATTAAATAAATAACGTTTAAATTACTGTTACATTCTCTATCATTTTCACTGGAACGAGCAGAACCCATCGTCGCCGACTAGGGTTCGCAACCGCGGCCCCCACATCCACCTGACTGTCGATCGGAGGATGCCACCCCGAGGAGCTTCACCTCGCCTCCTCATGCCCAGAGTTTTGATGAACTCGCCCCTCTGCGGTGCCCTAAAAATGAGGGCGAACTTGACAGCTTTGAGGAAAGAATTCGCACAGGATACTCAACGATAATTGCCAATTTGGGTATGGATTTAACGAGCTCGAATTGCTCTTCGATTTGCAGTTGTAAATCTTGTGAATCATTGATGGAATTTAGAGAAAAAGGGAGAGGAAAATCAGAGTGCGGGGGTCGTTGGTTTGAGTTCGGTGGCGGCTGTCCTCTGATTAGAGAATGAGCTAGGGTTCTAAGGAGCTTTTATAATAAATTATATTATTATTTTAATTATTTTAGTTTCAAATATACTTGTTTATCCATACGAACTCCAAATCAAACCCAACGATTGTCGCCCCTAGCTAAATACCCCCATTCCGAATACCATGGGATATGTTTCGTAGGCCCATTTGAATGTTTCAGTCAGTTTCCATTCAAATTAAAATATATAACATTCAATATTCGATTTGAACGTACATTTCAATTTACCAGGGCCACAAACTAATTCGAAAAATTCCAGAAAAATAAATCTGGCTATGTTTTGACGATGCGGTCCCAACAAAACTAGTTTCGTCGGATTCTGAGACCGTTTGCAAAAAGGCCCATTTCTGCCCGATCCAATTTAACTATAATTGACCAAAAAACGTTTTCCTTTGTTACGCTCACATACTAGCTTCAAAAATTATGAAATTTGAAACCTAGCAATAACTTCACATCCCGGATCCAACAAAAGTGGTTTCGTCGAATTCCGAGGTCGTTTGCAAAATGGCCAATTTCACGGGCTATATAAATTCCATAGCGACCCTTCTGAAAATTCATTTGACCATAACTTTTGCTTTCCGCTATGAAACTTTGATTTTTCAGATTTGTTAGAAAGGTATTCACTAACAGATTTAAATATTTTTGGTTTCACTCAAATCCGTTTTGTTTTGCACCCGGTACAGTCCGACAAAATTTGAATTCAATTTTTGAAACTGCAGCGCCATTTCAGGCCTTGTTTATAATTAGAATTAATTATATTCATTTTCAAACGTCGATTCAAACTCACTTTTCATCGCTATTATTTAAAATATTTATTTTAAATATTTAAAATCCATTATTTTAGCCAATTTAAATTGGTTTAGATTTTCTGGGTCATTACACACATTAAGCCTACACTTGTGGATGCAAGATTCGTCGGGCAGGTCCGGGCAGACTTCTACCACAAGTTGACTTAACCTCATGTCTTAGTACGATTACATGTTTTAATTATGCACTTAGACCCCTCACATTAGATTTACCACTTGTGAATGCTCAATATGTCGGGCGGTTCTGGGAAGACTTCTATCACAAGTGCAATCTAACCTCATGTCTAAGAGCGTTGTAGTGTCAAATTACTGTGAATCTAGGCATGTTTGTTCTTTTTACAATTATTCCTATTTCATGTAAATTTTAGGCATATTATCCTTTTTACTGTCTAGTTTACAGTAATCTAATTTACATGTCGTCCAATTATCCCTATATTTTGTCGCATGTCCTTTTTAACATATGTTTAATTCTATTTTGACGTGTAAACATTCAATCAGGTAATTTTCAAATCTAATAGGTTAACATGTCATTTACTCTATAATATGCCACAAGTGAATCTTATAAGTATAACTACAGTAGTCATTGCCCATATTTTAACAAGTTTGTTCAACATGTAATCATTCCAACACTTTAACTGATTCAACGTATGAATCATTCATATTAACATCTCAAATTATTATAAATTTTTTTTATAATTAATCTGGAAATTTCACAAATAATAAAAAAAGGGAATGCTAAATGATAACATATTATTATCTAAAGGCTATAGCTTAAAACCACTCACCTCGTATGCTTTCCCAATTCTAGATATGATCCAGTTTTAGCATCCATGGTTTTTCCCCTTAATCGGATTCACAACCTAATGACCATGGATTTATTATTTTCATTTATTATTTTCATTAAAAGAGAAAGGAAAAGAAAGAGGAAGATATTTGAATAGATCAGATCTAGAAAGTTACCTTACTATAATCTGAACACCTATATATAAGCATGTGTTCCTTTCCTCCAGATTTGGATTCAGAATTTTTTTCCTAACTAATAATTTATATTTACTAAAGAAATATTTAAGGGAGGAGAAACAGCAGAGCTTCAATGTAGCTTCTGAGGTTTAGGGTTAGCTCTAGGGTCTTATTTATAGGTGTATCAGAGAAGCCAGGACCCTTAGATTTAAATCTTAAACATCAAAACCGATCACGTCAGAAAAGAATGTTCCAGATCCGCGTGGGTTCGACCCCTAGGTCGACCCCCAATGGTCTACTTTCCCTCCTCCTTTTACCGCTCGTGAAAATTTTATTTTCTAGATAAATTTATTTATTATATATACATATAACCTCCTTATATGTATACAAACTTCTAACGCTCATAACTTCTTCATACGGTATCCATTTTACACAAACCAGGTGTCCATTTCGACCAGAATTTCGAGACGGACGCAATGGTGCGGTCTGTTTCACTTGATTCTGAATATTTAATTAAGTTATTCATATTTTAGCATTTTGAGTTAAAAATGTGGGGTGTTACACTGGAGATCTTCACATCGTTTGGACGATTACTGATGCCTTGATTGGGATGTACACCCAAGACATCGTAATAAGTGGTGATCATCCAGACATAATTAGAGATCAACCAGATTTACGACGGTCTCTTTCCTATATTGGACATATGGGATGGGGAATAAGGTGCCTCCGGTTTCGTTCAGACCCAGAATGGACTTGCAAATGGATGGTATATCTGACATCGTATTCCTTTATACTATATTTTTTGATCTCTGCTAAATATATATCTATTTGATGGCGGATAATTTATTCTCTTGCTTAACACCCTTCTTCGAGACGTATGATCTTAGAGGTTATATTTTGGTGAAAACCAGTGGTACAGTATGGATTGACAGTGTGGCATGTTGAGACGCAAATAATCAAGGCTTTTGTTGAAAAGCAGAGCCTTATGGTTGATGATCAAAGCACGTCTTTAATTAGCATAGCTTTGTGTTGCATTAATTCGCGAGCTTCACTCCCCGGTATGAACCTAAAAAGGGATTAGGGACAGTAAGGAAAAGGACATATGTTAGTTCTAGCTACAAGTAATGTCATGGTATAGAGCCAGGCTATTTACTTATGTGAATGTTGGAAAAATTTATTGATGGAAAGCGAGGTACCTCGAATATGATTTGAGTCCCTAGTGGCTCTTTATTGGTCGACGTGACTGACCATTTAGGAGGTTCGATAGAATCGGCTAACATATAGTTTATGGTATAACTAATCATTGACGGATGACCGGCTCTACAAGATCCAAGGGCTCGCCAGCGTCCGAGTCCTGAGGCATCGCTAGTGTGTCTTGAAATTGAAAGGAACATCCTTTGCTTTTGTTCATAGATGGAAACCCAATTTCCAATACGCGATTTTACGGTTTTAGTTGTAAACCTATATGGCCATGTAATATAATGGTACCTATGTCGCCTATGATTGATACATTTATATTTGAAGTTGATTTCTTCACTTATAGTAATAATAAAAGATGAAATTTCGCATATTAAGCATGTCTGGATATTATAAGGTAAAACTCTATCCTCGACTGCGTTCATTGTGTGATGGGACCTAAGTCTTATAGTAGCTTCATTTTTCTATTTAGCATTGCGTTGTTTGTTTTATGCACTGGTATTCTTAGGGGTAAACCCATTACGTGTTAAACGGCGTGGTCCCTTGATTTACCCAACTTTATAATAAAGTTAATAACTGTTTTAGTTCTCACACCAATCCCATGACGGACTCGGAGTTTATTGTTTTAACCTAAACTCTGAGTTCCCATATTTTCCACACGGGCAGCTAGTAGTTTTGTTTTTTGTAGATATTTCTTTACACAGGATACTGGGTTTATAGGTGGAGCTATCTTCGGAAAGCTTTGTATCCAAGTATTTCTTTCAGTTGTTATAGTTGATGTCTTCCGCTGCACATTACATTCATGTATTATATTTTCTACTGCTATGTATTTTAAATCTCTGATATTATTTCTCATTGTAATATTTATTCATACTCTGATATATTCTTGTACTCTGATGTAATTGTTGTAACAACAATGAAATGTTCTACTGTTTGTGTTCTGATGAGTCGTGTTCTCGAAGCAACCCGGGTTCCTCCGTCTCCTTGAGGATCAGGGAAGTTTAGGTCGTTTTAGATTTCGTATTCAGTTACCTTTTATGTTCTTTCGTATCTACTACTTCAAAGATATCAAACTTTTATTCAAAGCTAGATCATTTTGCCAGGCTTATTAAAACATAGCCTAAAATCGACTTACATCATCCCATAATATCTCTTGCTTGTAACTCTTATAATAATTTTATATCCATTCATTTTTTCACCTGAAAATAACATTCGAATCATAATTCTCCAAATAATAAAAAAATCTATATGCCAACTATTATCGTTATTTAGTCAAAGTAAATTGAAGATAAGTGGTTACTGCAAAAGGGTAGTTCTCTACTCACTATATTTAATGTTTGCGCTTAACTCATTTAGTTTAATGTTAGTCTGATCCTTCTGCGATGATATATGTTGTGGCTGCTCCACTTATCATAGACATTGCCCCTCTAGCTCCCTTTTTTTTGAATCCCGATGAACAAACATGTTTCTAAGATGGCATGAAAAGAATTCACATTACACAGTATTCATTTTTTTTACAGGTATGTCGGGGAGACTGTGAAAGACGACGTCTGTGTTACCAAGTGGTGAAAGCTGATTTATAAATGTACATCCTTAGGGAACTTGATGCTAGAAATGAGATCGTTTTGGTGGATAATAACATAACTGCTCTTGTTTGTCCTCAAATAACTGATTTCATAACTAAGTAACTATTTGGATTGAATTTAGGAAAACAGAACAGTACCAGAGTCCAAACACACAATACCACTTTTTTACACATAAATATTTTAGTATCTGAGATTACAAGCTTCAAAATATACATACAATAAAATTAAGCAACAAAGTCAAATGATACATACTCGAAACTGGATGAAAAATAAATATCAGAAGAATGCAACCTTCTGTTAAATCACATTTCAATGCCAATTTGTAATGTGAAAGGATCGAATTGTTAAGGCCATAATGAAATAATCTTCTCCTATGACTGGATAATTTATAGATGAATCAAGCAAATGTATTTCTAAACACCGTTTGTCAAATGATACATCTCTTTGTTTGTCAGGTCCTAGAACCATTCCTCTTCCAATGTGAATAGTGTACCAAGAAAATGAATTTTTGAACACTGTTTGAACTTGCAGTGTCACTATAACATGGAACGGAGTTTTGAGATAATTTTTTTAAACTTAGTAGGTTCTTAAGTTAAATTCCTTAAGTTTTGAGAACATGGAACAGTGTTTCACTATATTATAGTTAAATCTGAAAAACTGAAATCAAACAAAATTGGATTTGTTTATTATTTGGAGACAAATAACAATTTGATTACACACCCTCCAAGATGAGAGTAAAAAGGACCGATATAGCCAAATAGTTGTTTTAAACACATGATCGATTTTATCAAAAACATATTGTTAGCCCTAGCAATTATATGATGAAGAACCCTCTAAACAAAATCAACGATCCGAGATTAGGATTTCGAACCTGAAAAATACTAATGACAGGGGCACCCAGTCATCCGATTAGGGTGTCAGACATCGTTAGTTGATTACTGAGGAGTGAACTATAGCAATGGAGGAGAACGACTGCAAAGATGTGAGATGGAGTGGACAGTTTCTATTAGGGTTATTTGGTTGGAGATAAAATTGGGAGGGGACAGGAGAATGACTGAAGAGGGAGATACGCGTTATTTCTTACTTCGGAAGGAATACAAATTTTTTGGAGCGAAGAGCGTTACACATCACAATATAGAACAAAATGAGCTAAAAAACAAAGGTTTAAGTATAAACAATAACACTTTAAAATAACGTGTTATTAATTAGCGTTGTTAATAACATATTTTCTTGTAGTGTCGAAGAAACCATTTGGAGTTCTAAAAGCAGTCTTGTCTACGCTGTCCTTGGCCGCCCTCAACTGATGAAACCCCGTGGCCAATTCTAACTGGGAGAAAACAGATGCACCAACCAGCTGGTCAAACAAATCATCTATCCTCGGAAGTCGTGCCTATTCTTCTTAGTGAGCTCATTCAATTCCTTGTAATCCACATATAAGCGAAGCGAGCCATTTTCCTTAGTCGCGAAAACGAATGGACCACCCCATTCAGATTTGCTTCACCTAATAAATCCTTTCTCAAGTAGCTCCCTTACTTTCTTGCTGAGCTACCTCCTTTCTCTCGGAGCCATGTGGCGCACATGCAATGCAACTGGCATTGCATTGTCCACCTAGTATATCTGGAAATCAATATCGCACCTTAGAGGTTATCCCCGAACTTCCTCAAAAACATCAAGATACTCATAGACTACTAGTATAGAACGTAATTCGTCAACAGAAGCATCAAATGATTCTAGGAAACTAAGCATGACAGACTCCTTAGGGTCACAAGAAACCTCGAGAGTCCTCCTTTGGAAAGTAAAAATTCAAACGACCCTCGTATCACAGTCCAAAATGGCACCATACATGGCTAGCTAATCCATCCTTAGAATCAAACCATAGCCTATAAAACCAAGCACATATGCGCTGCACTCAAACTCGACACCCAACACAAATATCCTCAAACTCTGACAAATCATAGACAGATGAGCCGTGCCCCCAATGGGGTTTGAGACAACAACTGGATAAAAAACCATACTAGCACTAAGGTGCAGAGACTTAGCCACATAATCAGATATAAAAGAATGCGAAACGCCAGAATCAAAAAAGTTCTAAAAGGATGATTGGTAAAAGAAATCAAACCTTTAACAAAAACTTTCCTACCTCTGTCCGGTACACTGGCCACGAGAGCATGCACCTGCTCTCCAGAAGATCCTTCCCTTTTGTTATGTCCTTGCTTCTTTGGGCAATCCTTAGTATAATGTCCGACCTCACCATAGTGGAAACAAGCATTCTTCCTATTTCTACACTCTTTGCTCAAATGACTCACGTGTCCAAAACAATGACATTTCTTCTTATCTCAGGCTTTGTCGTTCTTTCTGCCCTTCTTCTGCTGTTGTTGTTCTTTCTTGGGCCATACTTTCTTGTTTTGTGTCTCATCAATCTTAGCTTCTTTCTTTTCGCCTCTTTCTTTTCGCCTTTGTCTTCTTCGTGCATTAATGTCATATCAACGAGTTTCTCGAAAGTCGCCCCTATCGAAATATGAGACATAGCCAACCCATGGAGGGGTTCATTCAAGCCTCTTGCAAATCTCAAAGCTTTCTTGTGTAGGATATTCACTAGCTCCAAACCAAACCTCGCCAATTGATTGAACTTATTGACATACTCTTTGATAGACGTGACTCCTTGCTTAAGTGTCAGAAACCTTTCCATTTGCATACCCTCTTCTGCCTGAGAAAGAAAATTCATTTCAAATCTCTATCGGAATTTTCCGCAAGTCTCAACTGGACCTCTACTTGCATTACTTCCCATCAGAACGAAGCATCATCCTTCAGCTGCCAAATGGCCAGCTGGATCTTAGTGCGGTTGTCAACCTCAAAAATCCCAAACAAATTATCCAAATCCTTAAGCCAATTCATTGCTTCTACAAAAGTCTCAGTTCCTCGGAAAGGCTTTCCTCCCATTGCATAGAAATCCTTGCATAACTTGGAGTAATTATCTGCTCGTGGAGGAGGAGGGACAGTGGCTGTAGTTGGGGGAGGGGCGTTTGCTTGGCCTCTGACTGGTGCTATAACCTCGAGATATCTACGGAACCAAGCCGGTATCTGAACGCCCTCGGGAATATTCGGTTCCCCGGACATGCTGAAAAGAAAAGGAAAAGAGGTTCAAAAAGGGAATCGAAAAATATTTCATATGGCTTTGGGGAATTTGTTTTTCAAGACAAACTTTTCTTTTGAAAATGCTTTCTTTCAAAACCTTTTGAAAACAGTTTTCAATTTTTTTTAATCTGACCTTATAACCTTCAACTTTGATACCAAATGTGACACCCCACGTTCGTTAATCGAAAAATATTATTCTATTTCTGTTATAGGTAAGCAGGAACAGAAACATCACAAGACAGATATGAAATAACAGCGGAATTTAAAACTTTATTCTTCAAACAGAAAACATCATGGTCCAAAATCCAATTACAACATAATTCTGAAATACAGGAAACCCATATATCAAATTGAAATATTTTCCTTATACTAAAATCATTAGAGCACAGTAATATAAAATCATAGTCCCTAAAAATATCCATAGCAAGGTAGACAGGTAATCAAAGCGGTACATCTAAGCAGCTCCAAGCGAAAACAGAAGAGAGAATCTTAATCAAGCCTGAGTATTCCCACCTTGAGAACCTGGGGGGGAAAGGAAGAGGGAGAAGGAAACAAAACGGGTCAGACATAAAGTATAGTGAGTCCAGTTACTTTTAGAATATAAATAAGTAAAAGCATCACGATAGACATATAAATTGGATGAGAGGGATAACAGTATCATAAGACCGGTATAACAGAATGAGCATGATAAGCTGAATAAACAGAACAGAATAGATTGCGCTTCCCAAATACTTTTCTCTGCACCAACACTAGTATAACAGAAATAGAATAATCCCAATAGAAATAACGGGTGTTACCCCAAATGATAATAACAGGATCCTAAAGAGGCAAGACTAGGTGTACCCTAATTTCTACCCCCAATCGATCGGCTCCCTATTCTGTAAATACCCTGTGACTGCCCCACAGTAGTATGTATCACATCCTAAAGTGGAAACCCCCAGATAGACACAACCATATTTACTAGTGTTATGCCGTCTTATTTTTCTGAGCAGGCAGACCCATGCACGCACATGGCTCCGTTGGAATGCGCCATCCGACACCTCTACCCATATGGACATCTTATAATCAGCTCAGTAAGCTTACCCTGACCCCTACTTAGTTCGGGGTCCCATTTTTGATACCAGTATGGGTTACTGACTAATACTGGTCCCACACAACAGGTGATACAAGCCACCCCTAGGCTTACATCCCCACTACTAGGATTTTGACACATTATGCCAAACTGATTTACAAGCCCTCATAACCCCAACATATAAAATAGGTTAAGTTTATCGGGCTCGTATACCCCATCACATATTTAAACAGATTTACTTAACCTCTCATTAATTCAAACATGTTTACTTAACCCTTACACAATTTAATAGGTTCATATAACCCCCACAGATTTAAATAGGTTAAGTATAATAGGTTAACAAGTTATTATCATTTCCCGTTCATGTATGTTAATGCACCAGACCTCTCACATTAAGTCGACCACTTGTGGATGTTGGATATGCCGGGCGGTTCTGGGCAGACTTCTACCACAAGTTGGACTTAATCTCGTGTTTTAGCACTGTTACGTGTACATTTACGCACTAGGCCCCTTACGTTAAATTAACCACTTTTGGATGTTGGATTTGTCGGGCGGTTCCAGGAAGACTTCTACCGCAAGTCGAATTTAACTTCGTGTCTGAGTGCGGTTACGATTACTATCAACGGTGAATTTAGACCTATTCATTCTTAAAAAATTATTCTTGTTCATTATAGGCTATGCCCCCAAATCCTAGTCCTAATTCACGATACAAGTTATGCCATAATTTTTCGTTCCCAACCATTCCTAATTTCGTTCATTCACATATGTCAGCGATAGGCCTAAGCTCGAAGGTAGCCTAGGCTATAAACATAAAAAGGGAAAGAGGGATAGAAGAGAACATAAATAGGTATAATAACAAAATAGGCACATGATGACAGAAATGGGCATAATAACATAATAATCTATGATGACAGAAATATGCATAATAACATAATAGGCATATGGTGACAGAAATAGGCACAATAACAGAATAGGCATATGATGACAGAAATAGGCATATAAGGAATAAGCATATGAGAACTGAGCAGTAGATCAGGTGTATATGTAATGGCAGACCGATTTAGGAATGAATCGGATTCTTAACAGGTATAGGTTTAGATCTAGATTTATTTACATGTCTGGATTACTTGTTAAATGTTTATATCTAAAAATAACTTGAACTCACCAAGACTGGATCCAAAGGTCAGAGAAAAGAATGTTGATGTTGAAGGAGAGATTCTTGAATACATATTAATAGTTGTTTGCAGAAGAATAGGCTAATTCAATCTAAGTTGGGGCAGCATCTCGGTGTCTTCATTGTTTTGGGTAAATAAAATAATAGAAATGTTGTCCTATTTATAGCCCACCATCACTACACCAAAACAACAAATTTGGCACACCGGGATGTAGAGATTTGATACAGCTTTAAGCCGTATCAAATTTGATACGGCTCTTAAGCATATTAATTTTTTTTGGCTACACCTCTACTGATCCACACCTCCCCAATCTTTAAAATCTGACCGTAGATGGCCAATCTTTCAGATCAGCTAATTTAATACGGGCTTGAACCGTACCAAACCTGTGTTCCAATTTCCCAGCTAACCATTTCGTTGAAACATTTTCCAGGCTGTTGTCATTCCAATTTAACGCTTCCTCCCAAAAAACAGAGAAATCCAAAACCCTAAAATTCATCTTTCTAATCTGATTCTCGTTTTCCTTTCTTCTACTCTTTCCGATCCTCTATCATCTCAACAAAAGAAGCTTCTTATGCGTTCCTCCTACGACTGGTTACAATTGATGGATAAACATCAAAACTTTTTGCACTAGGTCATCTCTTGTTGCCGCTGCTCCAAATCAAGTAAGGCATCACATTTATGTCAGAAGAAAGTTGATTTATGTGACATATAACAATATTTTACTTGCTTATAACGATTATTTTCTCATTTATTCTCAATTAGAAACTTTACCTGCTATTATTGTTGTGTACTCGTTCTTACGCAGATGGGCCATTAGGTTCTCAATTGAACTCAAATAGTATATGGTTAGAAAAGGTTTGAATATATGGGTAGATTTTGTAATTTATAATATTAATCTTTTGTCTTTCACAAATAAAGGCATACATAAGGAATACTAGTAATTTTCCCATGTTGATGTATGACCAGATGATTGTTGATTCATGCCAAAGGGTGGTTATGAACCTCACTACTTATCTTTGTTTTTTGGAAGCTGTGTTATCAAGGGGCTTGGCGAATGGATGTAGTACATACTAAGTTTTAGTCTTTTTATTGTTGGTTAACTAGAAAACACCGGCACTAAAATTGTCAATAGTTTTGAAGACAATAAACCTTGTGCCAAACGGAGTCTACAGTACAGATAAAGCAAAATTTTCATACAAGTTTGCACTTCACTTGTGGATATTGACAATATGAGGTACCTGTTGTCAAAGGTATAACTTCAAATTAGAAGGATTTTAGCTCGACTTGATTTAGGTTCAGTTAGATTATTTTGAACCCGGTTTGTTACCTTAGATATTAGTCAATACTTCAGGTATGTCTTCATGCTATTTTTGTCTGAAACCTAATTAATATTCAACTTATTTTGCATAGTTATTATCATGTGTTCTCATCTTAGACCTCACAGTTTACACATTATTCAGGCATACAGTTTACATTCACCTTCAGCGTTAAATTATTTCCTACTTTTCAACGTATATAGATGTCCAGCGAAGGTTTCTTTTAAACTTGATATAAGGAATTTTGTGTTTAAATTCCTATCCCCTAAATCTAGCGGAGAGAATCGGATTGTACTTCGACCAAGACACTGGAAGTTTATGTCATGTTTCCTGAATGATTAGTATGATAGCAATGTGACCATCTTGCACGACCGTTATAGTCAGGTATACTGTATGAACCAGTAGTGTGCACTTTTTTAACTTTGAGTTCACTGCTTTTTAACTTATATGGTTTTCTAAATATATGTGCTGCTAAGGACTCATTTGTGTTATAGTAATTTTATACAAAACTTGTGTTATAGTTGACTACTGTATCAATGATTTTGAAATAGATATAGCAATTGCTTACTATCCAAACAGCAAGGTCTTAGGCTTGCTGTCTCGGAACAGCAAGCCTGTGCTTGCTGTTCCGAACAACAATGGCTTGCTGTTCAGAACAACAATCCCGCGCTGGCTTACTGTTTGGAATAGCAATGGCTTGCTGTTCCGAAACAGCAAGCCTAAGAGCTTGCTGTTCGGACAGCAAGAAATTGTTTCTTTCTTTTTCTTACTTATTTCTTATCTTGTGAACTGATTAGTGGCTATAGTATAAGACATCTTTAGTGCAAAAAACTCGACGTTACTTTTTTCAACCTTTTAAATCGGCAACTGCAATTAGTTTAGCTAATCTTCATTTGCTAATGCTTCAAGCTGAATTCATTTACATTTTTAAAAATTTGAAATGAATATCGAGGCTTAGATTTTATTTTATTTTGGGGATTTCCCCGAAGTTCCGGCTGTATTGGTAGCAAACCGTGTTGTATCTGTCGTATCGTATCTCTCTCACTTGTATATAGATCTGCCTAGTAGAAAACCATTCACAAAGTATGTATTCAATCCAAAATGATGTAACAAGGGTTTCATTTGCAGTTATCTGTTCATCTGCAGTTAGTAAATTGCAACAATGTTTCCATTGGTTTGAAAATTGAGTTTGCAAACTTATGAACTCAGTTCGGAACTGAGTTTGCGGACTCAGTTCGAGACTGAGTTCGCGCACTCAGTTCGCGAACTGAGTTCAGGACTGAGTTCGCGAACTGAGTTTGAAACTCACTCTTTACATATGCCAGTGTTTTCTAATTATGTTAGATCTCGTTACCAAAATCGTATTGCCTAGCTTGTGTATGAAGTGCTTCTAGATATGTCATCAAAGTCTGTAGTATCAAGAGATCCCAGTTTTCATATAACTATTGCAACTTAAGATACTTAACACACTATCCCAGTTTTCTAATTATGTTAGATCTCGTTACCAAAATGTGCTTTTTATCTGTATTTGCTATCTGATGAATCAGCTGCAGACCTTGCTGCTTTCTGCAAAGGTTGCATTCATTACCTATCTATACAAAATCAGCTTAACCGTTTGCTGTGACCGTTGCATTTTGCAAATAATTGACAACAAAGTAATTACCTATAATAATTCAAGTTTCTAAATTAACCAACAATAGCTTCTTTAATAAATCAGGGTAGGTTTCTACTTGCTGCAGCTACTGGCCGTGTGTTAGCACGTTCTTTTCATTCAGTTCTTCATGTTGGTTCTGAAATGCTCGAGCAAGCTCTTGGCAAAATCTCAATTCCTGATGTGGAACCAGAGATGACTTGGAAAAGAGCAGAGCTTTCTATTATGCTCGAGCAAGTCCAAGCTCATGTTGCACCAACTGATGTTGACCCTGGCGCTGGGCTTCAATGGTTACCCAAAATTCTTAGAAGTTCACCAAAAGTAAAACGAACTGGTGCTTTGCTTGAGAGAGTTTTCATGCCTTATCAAATGTATTTTCGTTACACAAGACACAAAGGTGGCATTCCAGAATTGAAGGTAATATGCGCAAGACTAATTTCTTAAATCACAGTTAAGCAACTAATTAATGTCAGGTCTTTGACTGTATAGTCTATAGACTATATTGATGGCATATTATGCATTCAACAAAGATAAAATGTACTACGTAAGGGTAACCAAGAGCTCCGTGAAGTAGCATATGGATAGTGACAAGTGACAACAATTGAGAATACACAATAAAAATATTTTTGAAAGCTGTTTAATGGATCTTGTGTATGGTTGTCGTAGTCTATGGCTATCTATGGACATTTTATGGAGTACTTCCTATTATCTTCTAAGTAACATACTTGTTTGTTTAGGTGAAGCCTCTGAAGGAGCTGAAGTTGAATTCCCCTAACATTACTGCTACGATGACATCCAGGCAATTTCAAGTAATGTTGGATGTACTAACCAATCTCCTCTTTTGCTCGGCTACCCAAGTAAGGCCTACTCACATTAAATACAATGACTTGTTTATCGATGAAAGTACCAGGAAATCCAGCACCCATTGTAGTAAGGATTTATTTTATGATTCCTGTTCAAGTACTCAGTTGCGGATTGAGTTTGCAAACTCAGTTACGGACTGAGTTTGCAAACTCAGTTCCAGAACTTAGTTATTAACTTGGTTTGTGGTTTGGAAGGGATTAAGTTGGCAAAGAAGGGGTTATTAACTTGGTTGCAAAGAAAAGAAGAGGGATCGATTTGCATGGTTTGGGAAGTTGTA
Source organism: Allium sativum (assembly GCA_030737875.1). NCBI lineage: Eukaryota > Viridiplantae > Streptophyta > Magnoliopsida > Asparagales > Amaryllidaceae > Allium > Allium sativum. The sequence goes on along the minus strand of CM060924.1, from coordinate 804,816,647 downwards.
ACATAAGGAGTTGTAATGAATATATGATATGCTATGCATTTGTTTAGTCAATTTCATGTATATGCAGATTATAAAGTGAACCCTTAACCTGCTATGATATTGTGTAGGCAGTTTTAACATGCTTTTAGAATGGTAGGAAGTAAACTATAAAACACTTTTATGGGCTGTTATGATAGGAGTTTGTCATATATATTAAAACACTATTATATATTCTAGAAATGGGAGTCTTCTTGCTTAAAGCATATAGATATAGCAATTGCTTGCTGTCCGAACAGCAAGCTCTTAGGCTTACTGTCTTGGAACAGCAAGCCATTGTTGTTCGAATAGCAAGCCTGCGCTTGCTGTTCCGAACGGTAATGGCTAGTTGTTCCGAACAACAAGCTCTTGTATTTGCATTTGTTATTCGAATAAGTTTGTGTTTGCATCATTTTTTGCAGTTTCCTCCATTTCAAATTTGGGTAATACTGTAGTAGTTCAGGCTTGGGGTAAAGTCTGGTTTAATTTGCTTAACAAGCCCTTTCTTCTGTTTCAGGGAAATTTGTTGGGAGAGGAAGGGGACGAGGCCGTGGCCGTTAACTTTGTAGTTTATTTTATTTTCCTTCGAGAATTATAGTACTAACTAAAGATTTCTGAAATTGTTTATTAGACTATGGCCAGTGTTATTTTGAACAAGATTTAGTTGGTTTGTCAATGGTGTCAGCAAGATTTAGTAGCACAATGTAATTTTTTTTATTTTTTTATTTAAATTTGATACGGCTCAAAGTCGTACCAAATGCATGAATTGATACGGCTCAAAGCCCTATCAAATATATGAATTGATACGGCTTTTAGTCGTATCAATTCATATATTTTATAAGGCTTTGAGCCGTATCAATTCATGCATTTGATAAGGCTTTGAGCCGTATCAATCCCTTAGATTTGATACGGCTTAAGGCCGTATCAAATAAAAAAGACGCCATATTTTGATACGGCCCAAAGCATTGCCAAATCGATTTTGATACGACTCATAGCACTGCTTAATTGGCATTTCTGGTGTAGTGCACCAATGAATCTCGTTCAGAAACACGTTCAAGTTCAGGGTAGGGATCTGGCCGGAATCTGGGGTGGGTCGACCCTAGGGTCTACACCCCCTTGTGTAGGCCGACCCCTAACGGGCCAGAATCCCACTTGATTTCCCTCTATGATTTTTAAATTATTTTGAGTATTCTGAACTAGTTTGTTTATATACATTTTGCTTATATGTATATAAACTTCAAAGCTTAATAACTTCTTCATACGATGTCCGTTTTACACAAAATCTGAGTCTATCTTAAGAAGAATTCCGAAACGAACGCAACGGTACAATCCATTTTCCTTAATCCCCAATATTTAAGTAAGTATTATTTAGTTTATCATTATAGTGTTCTTTAAAATTACGGGGTGTTACACTGTCTTTTGGTAGTAACATTTGTCCCCCTTGTGAAGGGGTACTTTCAACTTCTTAAGTCAAACTTCCTTTTGGAGTTTTTCCTGCATTTCCCTGTATGAATTTCAATAACTGACATCTGTGTTAGCCTTTCCATGGTTTCTGTAATCAGTTACATAAGTACTAGATTAGATGTTGCACATGATCGATCCTTAATAATATATTGACCCTGTATCTATAGATTCCACGCCCATTTATACTTTTCATTCTATTGGAAAACAAGAGAGGATTTAGGAAACTTCCTCGTTATCGAGTATAAGCAGATTCCACACTTAATATCGAATTCCATAATGAGGTGTCTATGATACCACCTTCGTGGTGAGTCGCCAATTGTGAAACGATGGGATAGAATCCCCATATTCAAATGTTCATGACAAAAAGTCATGGCATCGCTGTGTGAAAACGGAAAAAATCTCGTTCGAACCCCTATTAGGGTATTAAAGATTGAAGATCAGAAACCTTCTTCTAATATTAATAGGAGTCCCAAACTAACCAGATTTGGGTATTAAAGGTTGAAGATCAGACATTCTCTTCCTATAATAATAAAACTCCCGAACTATCCCAGATTCGGGTGTTTTTGATTGTAGACCAGAAATTCCCTTTCGGTAATAATAGAAGTCCCAAGCCGACCCTTTTTCAGGTATTAAAATTTATGACTAGAAATCCACTTCTGGCAATATTAAAAGTCCTGAACCGACCCTTATTTCGGTATTAAAAATTTAAGACTGGAAATCCACTTCTAGCGATAATAGAAGTCCCAAACCGACTTTTACTCGGGTATTAAAAATTGAAGACTAGAAATCCACTTCTGGTGATTAGCTTTATTACCCGCCTTCAAACTTGATTTTTAAGGAAGCCGAGGGTGTATGTGCTTCTTAAGCCTCTTCTTGGGTTTTTGATTGTCAAAGCATAAGTTGTACGTGCTTTGTTGGCCACTCTCCAGGCCTGTGCGTCCGATGCGCTTGGCTAGCTTATCCACAAGCAGGGCCAAAGTACTTACCCGACCTCCCTCCAAGAGGCGCCTTATCCTGACCATCATAGGTGATGACAAGGTCTTATATGCATAAACTGCCATGTAGACGCGGAATTAAGGGTTACTCTTTCAATGCTCTACCCTGGCCATTGTAGGTGGTGATAGAGGCTTACACTCCACCCTCTTCAAGTGGTGCCTTATCCAGGCCATTGTAGGAGATGATAAGGGTTTGTGTTCCCTTCTGCGGGTAACGCGGAACATAATCAGAGGTAGGATGTGCTCTTTTACGAGTAGAGGTAGGACGTTCTTAGTTCATAGCAGAGCCACGACATACTCTTCTACGAGCATAGGTAGGGTGTGCTAAATAGATGCCCTGTCCCGACCATTTCTAACATGGATCGGAGGCTTACGGTTTTAATGCTTCAACCTAGCCCTTTCTAACTTGGGCACGCAGAAAGGCTTACACCTCAACCCACTCCGGGGGGTGCCTTTCCTTGGCCAGCTTGGCGATGACAAGGGTTTTCATCCGTTCGTGGTTTGACCCATCTTGGGTTACTTTGAACTTAGAGTGGGTTCCATACCCTTAGTTTTATGAGTATTCTTGAAGAAGACCTTCCTTTATTCATTTATCATTGAGATGTATGGTCTGAATTGTTCTGAGTTCCATGTTCTTGGAGCGAGATCACAATTTGGTTTACATAGTCGATACGTCCCAGGTATGACTTCTAGATGGATGACTAAAGATCCTTCCCAATTTGGACCAAGCGGCCTATCCGATGGGTTTTTTGTGTTGGTTATTACCCTTCATAAGTCTAAATATCCCTTTGTGAATACTTTGGTTTTAACCCTCAAATTGTAGTACTTTGTGATTCTCGTTTGGTATTCGGCTGTTCTAATTGTAGCCTCGTCTCTTAATCCTTGTATTAGGTCTAAGGATTCCTTTTTTACCTCTTGATTAGGATTAAATGCATAGGCTATCCTTCCATGTGAAGGAATTTCAACCTCAATTGGAAGCATGGCTTCGCATCCACATGTCAAAGAAAATGGAGTATGTCATGTTGTCATTTTGGCGGAAATTCTATATGCCCTAAGCACTAAAGGTAATTCTTCTGCCCAGTTCCCTTTAGCTTGGTTCAGTCGTTTCTTGAGAATTGTCTTTATGGCTTTGTTTGTTGCATCGACGACTCCATTTTCCCTCGATTGTGCTACTGAGGAAAATCTTTTGATGATCATATTCTTATCACAAAATCATGTGAATTCCTCGCTTTCAAACTGTGTTCTATTGTCCGATATGATCTTGTAAGGAACCTCGAAGCGAGTGACAATATTCTTCATCACAAATCTCAACACCTTCTTAGATGTGATTGTTGGAAGGGGTTCTGCTTCCATCCATTTGGTAAAGTAATCAATAGCTACTACGACATACTTAGCTCCTCCCTTGGAGACTGGCAGAGGTCCAATCAAATCTATCCACCACAAGATGAAAGGCCATGGGCTTGATATAATGGTTAACTCACATGGAGGTAGCCGAGTTATCGTAGAATTACCTTTGAAACTTCTCCTATTTCTTGACATATTCAATTGCTTGGCTAACCATTTGTGGCTAGTAAAAGCCTTGTCGCATGACCTTCTTGGCTAACTTGATTCTATTGGAATGGTCTCCGCACAAACCTTCATGTGCTTCTTTCAACAAATTAAACCCATTTTTAAGGCTTACACATCTTAAGTAGGGGAGCGAGCTCCCTTTCTTATAGAGTATCCTATTCGTAATCACAAATTTTGGGGCTTGGTGTCTTATCTTCCTTGCGTCTTGCCTACTAAGGGGTAGAACTCCGTTCAGAAGGTAATCTACTATAAGGCACATCCAAGTATTTTCGTAATGGTAACCCATTTTCGCTAAAGAGGCTCCTTACCAAAAACAACCTCTTTACGCATTTCATTTCCCTTTTTATAGGCTTGGGATCTAGTTACGACCAACAACTCTTTTCTTGTTTCAAGCCCTTCCTGCTCAATGCTGGGCCTTTCTTAGTATCCTACAGGGATTATCTGATTTTCGGGCGCTTCTCGGGAGCTGGCCAGTTTGGCTAGTGAATCGGCTTGGGTGTTCTCTCGCATTGGGATTTGATGTATTGAGAAATCCTCAAACTAAGAAATCATCTTTAGTATCTTTTTTTACGTATAGGGCAAGTCGACATCTTTGGTTTGGTCAGTCTGCTTAATCTGATTTACCATTAATTATGAGTCACTAAAGATCTTTATTCAAGGTATTTTCTACTGTAGTGCTAGGTTCAATCCTGTCATCATTGACTCATATTCAGCCACATTGTTAGTAGCTGTAAATCCTAACTTCATTGCATAATGCAAGTGTTGCCTACTTGGGTGTATTTATGATGTATCCTGCCCCTGGTCCTTGTTCGTTTGAAGCCTCATCTACGAGTAATTTCCACTTAGCCTTTAGGTCATTTTCCTTGGTTGACTATTCTGTAATGAAGCTTGTGCATTCATTTACAAAGTCTGCTAGAGCTTGGATTTTGATTGCTGCTTGAGGTTGAAACTCAATCTGATATCGGCTAAGCTCAATTCCCCATTTTACTAACCTTCCTGAGGTTTCTAGCTTGCTGAAAACTTTCTTAAGTGTAAAATTAGTTAAAACCTTAGTGGACTGTTCTTGGAAGTAACCCCTGAGCTTTTGTGCTGTAAGTATTAGGCAGTATGCTAATTTTTCCATTATATGATATAGGGTTTTTGCATCCTTTAACCTCCTGCTAACATAATAAATTGGATGTTGAGTTCCATCACTTTCTCTTATAAGGACTGGACTTACTGCATATTCTGAAATGACCATATATAGGTATAAGTCTTCCCCTTTCTCAGGGATGGATAAAACAGGGGTTTCCCTATGTAACCCTTCAATTCTTAAAAGGCTTCCCTACGTTTTTCATTCTATTCAAAGTTCTTCTTTTTCTTTATAACATAAAAGAAATGGATGCATTTGTCAATGGCTTTGGAATGAACCTACTGAGGGCTGCTACCTTTCCGTTTAAGCTCATGACCTCTTTGCTTGTTCTGGGTTTTTCCATATCCTTTATGGCTTAGATTTGATCAGGGCTAGCCTTGATGTCGTACTCGCTTACCACATATCCAAGGAACTTTCCCGATTGGACCCCAAAAGAACACTTTTGTGGGTTGAGCTTCATGTAGTAACCCCTCAAGATGTTGAACATCTTCTCTTGGTCCTCTAATTGGCTCTCTGCTTTGAAGGACTTTACCATCATATCATCTATGTACACTTCCATGTTGCGCCCTATCTACTCCTGCAACATTCTGTTAACCAGCCTTTGGTAAGTTGCTCCAGCATTTTTCAATCCAAAGGGCATTATTTTATAACAAAATGTCCCCGAGTCAGTGATAAAGCTCATATGTCTTCTTTAGGTTTGTGTATGGGAATTTGATTATACCCCGAGTAAGCATACATAAGGGATAATATCTTGTGGCCACTCGTTGCATCAACCAATTGGTCTATCTATGGGAGGGGATAACAATCCTTTAGGCAGGATTTATTTAAGTTTGTATAATCAATGCAAATTCTCCACTTCCCGTTGGACTTCTTTACCAACACAGGGTTGACTAGACACTTGGGATAAATAAAACTTCTCAGATGAACCCGGTTGTTTCTAACCTTTTGACTTCCTCTTTTAAAGCCTGCGACCAATCTCTAATGTATTGCCTTTTCTTTTGTCGAACTGGGATTACAGAGGAGTTGATGTTTAGGGAATGGCTCATGATAGAGAGGTTGATTCCAACCATGTCCAAGTGAGTCCAAGCGAACACATCCTTGTTGAGATGTAAGAACTGAACTAGGTCATTCCTCAAGGGTTCTGTCAACCTTTGCTATCTTGATAAATTTTGTCTCATCCTTTAGATCAATGCTTACTTCCTCCAAATCCACTATTGGTTTTATCCTTTTAGTGTCCCTCAAGAATCCAAATCTGTTAAGATTTCCTCTTCCTCTACCAAATTTATGTCATCGACTCTCTTCCTTTTTTGTTTCAAGGAAGTGTACCTAACATTTGTACGTTTATCAGCTTTATTGATTTTTATTTTAGCTTCGAATATTGAATGTAAGAATGCATTATCCGAAGGTTGAAAAATAGTAGAGGAATCAAAGTACAAAGAATACTCCCTTTCGTATTTGTCAACCGTTGAGAAATACAGTTCGCGAGAACTAAATTGTTCCCCTCTGATGGTACCCCATCCTTGTTTTGTTAAGAATTTCAGGATCAGGTATTTAGAAGAAACAAAAGCATCAATTCCTCTAAAGCAGGTCGACCGAAGAAGGAATTATAGTAAGGTGGTTGGTTGATCATGACAAAAAGAGTTTCAAAGGTTCGGTGGAGCAGAGACAACCAAACTTGGACCAGGAGGTTGATCTGTCTCACTGGAGTTGATCCATTGTTGTTGAAGCCGAAGATTGGCTCATTACTTTGTTCTAACTTTTCCTCAGAGATTCCTATCTGATCGAAAGCATGTTTAAAGATGACATTGACTGGATTTCCAGTATCCACCAGGTCTTGGCTACAAAAGAGAGCCCAATCTGAGCTGTTATCATGAGAGGGTCATTGTGTGGATGATGGACCCCTTTCTTCATCTCGTCCGGAGAAATCACCAGGTTGTGTATTTTGAGAGTGTAACGAGCATTCTTTAATGATGGTTCTTATCGAATGGAGAATAACCCTTCGCGAGTTTCCTATAAGTATCGATTACTGGCTATTGGGCAATTTCCAGTAGGGGGTGGCCCACCATGGATCACATTGATTCGATTTATTGGGGGATCCAAGTCTAGATGACCTTCCTCCACAGTGAATTCTACAACGTTGGCTGAAACCTTTTGTTGTCCATTCGTATATTGGGCGGATAATGACTTGTTCAGAACAAACTCTTTCAAATGTGCCACGCAGATAAGCTTCTGAATAATCCCGTCAAAAACTTGTACTCATCTATCTTATGTCCGTTTGTTTTGTGATACTCACAATATTATGCACTGGTATGAGGATCAGGGAAATTCTTGGCTTTGAAAGAGACGGGGAAGTTATTGACCCCTTTTTTTCCATAGCATACACAAAGGAGATGGGCTTACTTAAAGAGACTGCGTTGGAATTAGAATCCTCCCATATTGGCCTTTTCTTATTTCCATCTTGACTAAACCTTCCACCTTGGGGTTTTCGTCTGAAGCTCGGCTTTCCTCCTTCCCCTCGAGGTCCGAAATTCTTCTTTGTAAAGTACAATTCATCCATGTAGATGAATTTGTCAGCTTGAAAGTGGTAGTCTTGTAAGTCTTTATAGCCATGAATGTATAGTACCTTCCAGATTCTCAGTTAACCTTGAATGCACAACAATTAACTTCTCATGATCATTCATATCTTTTGCCTTCAACGCTTATATGTTGTACCTTTTCAAGTAATCTCCTAGGGACTTTCCTTGCCTTTGCTTGATATTAGCAATAACTGTGTAGTCAACTATTGGACCCTTGCAGATACAAACTTGTGCGGAAAATTCATAGGCGAACTGTTTCCACGAGTAGATGGTATTCTATATGTATTGACGATACCATTTGGCTGCTGCTCCTTGGAGGGTCACCGGGAAAAGACTACATCTGACGGCCCCCGAAGCGTTATAGATATCCATTTAACTGTCGTAAGCCATTAGGTATTCGTCAGGGTAAGTAGTTCCGAGATACTTTATAGTGGGAACCTTCACCCAAGATGGTATTATAGTGTTCATGATCTTGTTGGTAAAAGGGGTTACTCTTTCATTATCATTAACCCTATCATCCTGGGTTCTTTTCCCTTTCCTTCCCAACGTGTCCTTGATGGATTGTCTAGTGATATCTTTGAGATAAGCCTCCGTGTTGTCATAATTCGTCCTCTTAGGATCATAACCTTTCGAAGTAGAGCTCCTAGATTGCTCCTGGTCATATTGATTTCCTCGATGATCTATTCCCGTTAAGAGGGATCTTTTCTTCTTAGAGGAAGTTTCTTCGAGCTTTTATTTTGCTTCAAAGTGTTGGATAGGAATCTTTATCTTTGGAGACTCATCCACCTCCTTTTGGCTAGACTTAGTGAGCTTTGAAGACTTCTGCTCTTGATTAGCTTCATTTGAGCTTGCATTTCCTATACCTTTTTCTCCAGAGCCATGATTTTAGTAGCATTCTCCTCCATAATATTTGGGTTTGGTGGTTGCACTGGGTTGGAAGTTGCTCCTTCTTCATTATTGTTTAGATTGAACATTGGATCCATGTTTCCTTCAAGGGTTGCATTAGGAGCTACTTCCTTATTTCATTCCTCCAATCTTTTTGGTTTCATCTTCTCCTACCATGGAGAAATAAGTTTACGAAATTAATTTTTAATAAGGTAAATATAAAGTCGAAGGTTCAAGCCCTCCTTCTAGCGCCAAAATATTAATGATATTTTTCATCAACACCCGAACTAGAATGAACAATGCATATACTTAGTAGTGTGATGCAAGGGTGATCTAAAGATCATTGGAATGCATCTCTGAATCAGTTCTCTTTAACAAGTTCCTCCGATTCCTGGTCATCAAGACCTTGAGTCCGAAGATTAGTTACTCGTCCCTTATGGGGGTAAGTATCACGTTTGTGAGACTACAAAGTTAAAGACAACTTAGGAGAAAGGTTTATACATGTAAATAAGACTCAAACCTTATGCAATAGTCACCTTTAGATTAAAGATAAAACAATATACATTGTGTTAAGAGGAAAAAGGCTAATTCCTCACAATGCTCGGGTTGTTTACATGTCATATTATTTATTGACTTATATGACATTTTTGCATCGAACCAGCCTAGGAGGGCCTTGGTTGCGTCAGTTATCAAGCCATAAGCTTACAACAAGCTCCGTTCCGAGGTTGGGTTGCATTAGGATTACAATGAAAGAGTTCAGTCACATATGACCGTTCGAAAGGGGAATAGCCTTGGTTTTTACCCAGGACCTTCCCTCCTACGAAGCAGCTATGACTAGCATTAATTCCCTATCTAATCATTATAAACACAGTATGTGTAACACCCTGTATTTTCTATGTTTATTAAAGTAATGAATTAAAGAATACCTAATTGTAAAAGTGAGAATTAAGGGAAACGGGTTACGCCATTGCGTTCGTCTCGGAATTCTGCTTGAGATAGAGTCCAAGTTTGCGTGAATCGCACTCCATATGAAGAAGTTATGGAGTTCAGAAGATTTCATGTTTAAATAGAAAATTATGTAATTTAATAATTAAATAAACAAAACAGTTCGAATTTCAAAATCACGTAAATCAGCTGGGCAGGAAAACTCCCGCCTATAGGGGTCGACTCCCCCTAAGGGGGTCGACATAGGTGTCGACCCCCCAAAAGGGGTGTCGACCCCCCCTTTAGGGGTCGACCACCTCGCCCAGATCCAAACAGTGACGATTTTTTGATCTGTTGCTGAGTCACTAGGGCATAGGTGGCAATTTCTGGATAGCTCTATCTAGTCTGGATGGTTCTAATTGTTCCTAGGTTGATCTAATGGCTCGCATAAGTCTAAACCTCTATAAAAACAACCCCAATCCTTAACCCTAAACCACACAATTTCATTCCAAGGAGCCACCATGCTGTCCATGGTCAACCAAACATAGCCACCATTCTTCTCCAACTAGGAAGCAAACTAGAAAGCAAGTTAGAAGCTGTGAATCAAATCTAAATCAGAGAATCGATAGTTTATGTCAAGGGATTGCTTTTCAGTTTCAGAAAACAGATCCCGAAAAACAAGATTTTTCTTTATTTGTAAGTCCTGTTATTATTTTGATGTAAACAATTAAAAGTCGTGGTTTGAAACAAAATGAAACTAGAGTTGCGTCTAGTTGTAAGATAATGGTGATGATGATTCATGTCTATTCTTGTAACGATTCTATCATATATGCCTATGAGACTATTGTGGTTTATTGGACTTATCATGTTGTATGTTAAACAAATCGTGTATTATATAGATTTGGTGACCCTTTCATGTTATGTTACATGCAAGTTTTTAGGCTGAGTCATATATATGTTCAGATCTACATTCTCCTATGTTTAGATCTATGTTAATTGGATCCAAAATGCAAGTTCACATTTACATGCCTAATTGGATTTGTGTAATTTTATGTATGTCCCTGTTCATAAGCTTAAGATTCATGTTAATTGGATCCAAAATTCAAGTTCACATTTACATGCCTAATTGGATTTGTGTAATTCTATGTAAGTCCCCGTTCATATGCTTAAGATTCATGTTAAAATGCAAGTTCATTGTTTTATGCCAAATTTATATGACACATGTTTTGATAGATCCTTATTATTTTATGTTGTGGGAATGGTACATGCTCCTTTCTTTTCCTTTTGTATATAAGGTAGGCTAATTTGTGAGCCTAACATTCTATGTGAATTTTTCAAAAGTTTAATGGGGGTAACATTGGGAAAAACCTTAAATTTCAAATTATTGGCATAGTTTGGCTCATAACCATGTAAATGATTAGTGGCATAAATTGGTATAATTTATATACTTAAAATTTATGAACATGATTTAGAGGGTAGATGGGGCATGACTTGAATGGAAATAATTGTGGATAATTTACATATAAATATGAAGGGTAAATATGTAAATTAAGTAAAAAATGAATATGCCTAACCCGAGGTTAGATTGAGTTACGGTATAAGACTGCCCGTAACCGCCCGACACATCCAGCAACCGTAACAATATAGATCTAATGTGAGAGGTTAGCGCATCAAGCCCAAAAGAACCCGAGGTTAGATTGAGTTGCGATGTAAGACTGCCCGGAACCAACCGGCACATCCAGCGACCGCAACAATACATATCTAATGTGAGTGGTTGGTGCTTTAATGAATGAATTAAAGCTAAGACAGGAATGGTAGGGTTAAGTTAATTAAGGCAACCCTTACCAATACAACAAGTTAACAAAACTGATGGGTGGGGGTTAGGTTAATTTGAGAACACTTAACCATTTTAACATGTTGATTAGGAAATCCTAGTAATGGGGACCCATTTCAGCCGTAACCCACATAGATGTATCATGGTACCCTGAACTAGGCAGGGTAGGGCATGATTACTGGGCTGATTATAAGCTGTCAAAACAACGGCGGGTGGTGCGTCTGTGTAGGTTCAAACGGAGTGCGGGCGTGCAAGTACTCCAAAGTGGAAAAAGCAGGCACTGGGCATCAGTAGTTATATGCTATGCATCTTGAATTGTGTCGGGTTGTCACCATAGGATTTGATACACCCCATGGTGGGACTAGCACAGGTATCTACAATCAAGCGGGGCCGAATGAACACAAGTAGTGGATATATATGAGTAGGAGCCGATCGATAAAGGGGATCATTTATCTTGAACACATGGTGCTAGTTGAAACACTTGTAAGTGGGTGTAGAGAAATAGTAATGAGTGCGATAGCATATTCAGTCTTATTATCTCATTTCTAGGATGTTGTCCTAGGTTCAGTTCATTCATGTCATGATCCTTTTTCCTATTTACATGATAAATAATCACTGGACATACCAGACTCATGTCTGACCCATTTTCTTTCGTCTTTTTTTCTTCCTTCCCCCCCCCCCCCCCAGGTCCGCAGGGAGGGAATACTTCATCTTAGTTTGGATCATTTTCAGCTTGAAGAGAGTAGATGTATTACTTGGATTCTCTTTCCTTGGGCTATGTCTTTGGATACACTCTTATTGGGGATTTATGCTACCTTATTGTTATTTCATGCTTCTTTATGTTCTAATTAAGACAGAGATTTTGTTGTAATAATTTGGAAGTTGGTTTGAGACAGTTGTTGTAATGTTTTAACTGAACCACGTACTTATGTAATAAATTTCGTTTTTCCGCTGTTCATATGTCTATCTTGTAAATTATCTGTATCTTTTACCTATAATACTTCACCATAGTTAAGGCATTCCCTTTGTGAGTGACCTTAACGAAGGTGGGGTGTTTCACTTGGTATCAGAGCTGATGGTTGCCAGATCAGATAAAAAATTCTGAAACTAATTTTCAAAAAGAAGTTTAAAGAAGCATTTTCAAGAAAAAGTGTTGTTTTTGTTTTAAAAAGGCATAATCCCCAAAGCCATATGCACTATCTTTCTATTTTTTATTTTTTTTTGAATATTTTCTTTTCCGTTTCAGCATGTCTGGGGATCTTAACCTTCCAGAGGGCGTACCAGTACCTGGCTGGTTCAGAAGGTACCTAGAGGCTGGGGCTAATGATGCAGGCCCAGCGGACGTTACTCCTCCCCCAGTTGCAGCTGTTCCTCCTCCTCGTGCAAATGCTTTCTCAAATATATGTAGAGATTTTCGAGCCATGGGTGGAAAGGACTTTAATGGGGCTGAGTCATTTGTAGAAGCAAGAAACTGGCTCAAAGAAATCGAGGACTTGTTTGTTATCTTCGAAGTGGACGATAGGCAGAAGATACAGTTGGCCATATGGTTGCTTAAAGACGAAGCCTCTTATTGGTGGGAAGTTACTAATGCTGAGAGACCTGTTGAAACTTGGGTGGATTTCAGAATGAGGTTTGAAATGAAATTCCTCTCACAAGCTGAATGAAGCTTACAGATGGAGAAGTTCTTAGCTCTCAAACAGGGAAGTATGTCGGTCAAGAAATACGTCAAACAATTCAACCAGCTGGCAAGATTCGGAGTAGAGTTAGTGAACACTCCCCAAAAGAAGGCTCTCCATTTTGTTAAAGGGTTGAATGAGCCACTTCACAGCCTAGCTATGTCCCATATACCTATGGGAGCGACTTATGAGAGACTGGTGGATATGGCACTGTTACAGGAGGAAGACAAGGATGGCAAGAAAGAGGCAAAGGTGGAAGTACCTCAAGATAAGAAAGTGGAGGGATCGCAGAATAAGAAGACAGATTCAAAGAAGGGTGGAAAGAACAACAAACCCCATGAAAAAAGGAAGTGTAATTTTTGTGGCATTCCTGGACATCTGATTAAGGACTGCAGAAATAAGAAGAGGAAGATGGGTGGTTGTTTTCAGTGCGGCGAGACAGAACACATGGCTAAGGACTGCCCGAGAAAGCAAGGGCAAGTGCAGAGGACTGGATCTACTTCTGGAGGGCAGGTTCACGCTCTCATAGCACCTCCGTAAAAACGAGGTAGAAATATTTTTGTTGAGAGTTTAGTTTATCTTTTTGATCATCCTGTTCGTACACTCTTTGATTTTGGTGCATCGCACTCTTTTATATCTACTGCTTTAGTTGAATCTCTGCACCTAGACACCAGTACAGTAGAGGATCCCTTGGTTGTTTCAAATCCAATTAGGGGCTCGGCTTATTTTTCAGTGATTTGTTTGGATTTGGAAATTTCTATACTAAGCGTTGGGTATAGATGTAATGCCTATGTTTTGGGCTTCACGTGCTATGGGCTGATTCTAGGCATGGATTGGTTATCCAGTAATCGTGCCATCCTTGATTGTGAAAAGAGAGTGGTTAGACTTATGAATCGCCTCGGTAACGCTCTCGAAATCTCTTGTAATCCCATGAATTCTGTTATGCTTGGCTACCTAGAATCTCTTGATGCGTCTGTTGAAAACTTGCAGTCTGTTCAAGTTGTCCGTGAATACTCAGATGTATTTGAAGAGGTGAAGGGATTACCTCCAAAGCAGGAGATAGACTTCCGCATATACCTTGTTGATAATGCAAAACCCGTAGCTCTACCCGTTAGACACATGGCTCCAAGGGAGAGGAAAGAGCTTAGCAAGCAAGTTAAAGAGCTACTCGAAAAGGGGTTTATAAGGCGGAGTATTTCTGAATGGGGTGCTCTAGTAGTATTCGCAACCAAAGCATATGGTTCACTTCGCTTATGCGTTGACTATAGGGAGCTAAACAAGCTGACCAAGAAAAATAAGCACCCACTTCCAATAATAGACGATTTGTTTGATCAGCTTGTAGGTGCATCGGTTTTCTCTCAGCTAGATCTATCTACCGGGTTTCATCAGCTAAGAGTGGCTGAAGATAGCATTGATAAGACTGCGTTTAGAACCCCGGATGGTTTCTTCGAATGGCTTTTCATGCCTTTCGGCTTGACAAACACACCCGCTTATTTCATTGACTTGATGTGCAAGGTGTTCAGGAAGTTCCTTAATAAGTTTATGGTGGTCTTCGTAGACGACATTTTGATTTTCTCGAAGAATGAAGAAGAGCTTGCTCTGCATTTAAGGGAAGTCATGGATACTCTTCGTGCACATCAGCTGAAAGCTAAATTCTCCTAATTTCATTTCTGGAAAGAAGAAGTAAGGTTTCTTGGACATGTGGTGTCCAAAGAGGGGATAGCTGTGGACCCCGCAAAAGTAGTTGCGGTGCAAGATTGGAAGGTTCCACGGAATGCAACAGAAATCCGAAGCTTTTACAGGCTAGCAGGATTTTACCGAAAGTTCTTTAAAGACTTTGCGAAAATCTCAGCCCCACTCACAAGATTGACAAAGAAGAACCTAACTTTCATTTGGGAATTGGATTGCGATGTTGCTTTCCAATGTTTGAAAAGGGCTCTAACAACAGCCCCAGTTCTGACATTGCCTGATGGGAGCAAAATGTTTACCGTATACACAGACGCATACGGTACATGATTAGGCGTTGTGTTGATGCAAGAAGGCAAGGCAGTTTGTTATGGGGGAAGGCAGTTGAAGGTACATGAGAAAAACTACCCAACTCATGATTTCGAGCTAGCTTCCATTGTTTTCTCTCTTAAGTCATGGCATCATTACCTACTAGGAGAAAGGTTTGAATTGTTTATTGACCATAAATCGTTAAAGTACCTTTTCTCACAGAAAGATCTTAACTTAAGACAACAAAGGTGGATGGAGTTCCTTGCCTCATATGATTTTGATTGCTCTAGGTTGATCTAACGGCTTACATAAGTCTAAACCTCTATAAAAGCAACGCCAATCCTTAACCCTAAACCACACAATCTCATTCCAAGGAGCCACCATGCTGTCCATGGTCAACCTAGCATAGCCACTATTCTTCTCCAACTAGGAAGCAAACTAGAAAGCAAGTTAGAAGCTACGAATCAAATATAAATTAGAGAATCGATAGTCTATGTCAAGGGATTACTTTTTAGTTTCAGAAAACAGATCCTAGAAAACAAGATTTTTCTTTGTTTGTAAGTCCTATTATTATTTAGATGTAAACTATTAAAAGTCATGATTTGAAATAAAATCAAACTAGAGCTGCGTCTAGTTGTAAGATAATGGTGATGCTGATTCATGTCTATTCTTGTAACGATTCTATCATATATGCCTATGAGACTATTGTGGTTTATTGGACTTATCATGTTGTATGTTAAAAAAATCGTGTATTATATAGATTTGGTGACGCTTTCATGTTATGTTACATGCAAGTTTTTAGGCTAAGTCATATATATGTTTAGATCTACATTCTCCTATGTTTAGGTCTATATTAATTGGATCCAAAATGCAAGTTCACATTTACATGCCTAATTGGATTTGTGTAATTCTATGTAAGTCCTCGTTCATATGCTTAAGATTCATGTTAATTGGATCCAAAATGCAAGTTCACATTTACATGCCTAATTGGATTTGCGTAATTCTATGCAAGTCCCCGTTCATATGCTTAAGATTCATGTTAAAATGCAAGTTCATTGTTTTATGCCAAATTTATATGACACATGTTTTGATAGATCCTTATTATTTTATGTTGTGGGAATGGTACATGCTCCTTTCTTTTCCCTTTTGTATATAAGTTAGGCTAAGTTGCAATCCTAACATTCCATGTGAATTTTCCAAACGTATAACGAGGCTAACGTTAGGAAAAACCTTAAATTTCAAATTATTGGCATAGTTTGGCTCATAACCATATAAATGTTTAGTGGCATAAATTGGTATAATTTATAAACCTAAAAATTATGAACATGATTTGGAGGGTATATGGGGCATGACTTGAACGGCAATAATTGTGGATAATTTACATATAAATATGAAGGGTAAATATGTAAATTAAGTAAAAGACGAATATGCCTAACCCGAGGTTAGATTGAGTTACGGTATAAAACTGCCCGGAACTGCCCGGCACATCCAACAACCGTAACAATATAGTTCTAATGTGAGAGGTTAGCGCATCAAGCCCAAAAGAACCCGAGGTTAGATTGAGTTGTATTGTAAGACTGTCCGGAACAGACCGGCACATCCAGCGACTGCATAATACATATCTAATGTGAGTGGTTGGTTCTTTAATGAATGAATTAAAGCTAAGATAGGAATGGTACGCTTAAGTTAATTAAGGCAACCCTTAACCAATACAACATGTTAACTAAACTGATGGGTGGGGGTTAGGTTAATTTGAGAACACTTAACCATTTTAACATGTTGATCAGGAAACCCTAGTAATGGGGACCCATTTCAGCAGAAACCCACATAGATGTATCATGGTACCCTGAACTAGGAAGGGTGGGGCATGATTACTGGGCTGATTATAAGCGGTCAAAACAAAGGCGGGTGGTGCGTTGGTGTAGGTTCCGATGGAGTGCGGGCGTGCAAGTACTCCGGAGTGGAAAAAGCAGGCACTGGGCATCAGTGGTTATACACTGTGCATCTTGAATTGTGTCGGGTTGCCACCATAGGATTTGATACACCCCATGGTGGGACCAGCACATATATCTACAATCAAGCGGGGCCGAATGACACAAGTAGTGAATATATACGAGTAGGAGCCGAGCGATAAAGGGGATCATTTATCTTGAACACATGGTGCTAGTTGAAACACTTGTAAGTCGGTGCAGAGAAATAGTAATGAATTTGATAGCATATTCAGTCTTATTTTATTATTTCTAGGATGATGTCTTTGGTTCAGTTTATTCATGTCATGATCCTTCTTCCTATTCACATGCTAAATAAACACTGGACTTACCAGACTCATGTCTAACCCATTTTCATTTGTCTTTTTTCTTCCGTTCCCCCCCCCCCCAACCCCCCAGGTCCGCAGGGAGGGAATACTTCAGCTTAGTTTGGATCATTTCCAGCTTGAAGAGAGTAGATGTATTGCTTGGATTCTCTTTCCTTGGGCTATGGCTTTGGATACACTCGTATTGGGGATTTACGCTACCTTATTGTTATTTCATGCTTCTTTATGTTCTAATCAAGACAGAGATTTTGTTGTAATAATTTGGAAGTTGGTTTGAGATAGTTGTTGTAATGTTTTAACTGAACCACGTACTTATGAAATAAATTTAGTTTTTCCGCTGTTCATATGTCTATCTTGTAAATTATCTGTATCTTTTACCTATAATGCTCCACCGTAGTTAGGGCATTCTCTTTGTGAGTGACCTTAACGAAGGTGGGGTGTTTCAGTATGATTATCAAATCGAGAAATGCTTAAGTCCTGGACTTCTCCTTTTTATTAATTGCAGATATATTACTATATTTGAAGAAATCCCCAATTCGATTTGGAAATTAGGGTTTGCTTCTGAGAGAAAGAGAACAGGATTGAGAAATGAAAACTCAGCCGCGAAAATGAGACCCCTAGGGTCTTATTTATAGACAAACCGGTGCCCCTTCTATCATTGGGCCAGCAAAAACCCATGTCGGACGCTTTTCCCTTTGGTTCCAGATTCTTTGGCTCTCGGTCGCTTTTCCCTTTGGTTCCGGACACCTTGGCTTTCGGTCGCCTCTTTGATCTTTTCTCATTGCCTTCAAGGTGCCGGTTTGGCTCTCCGAAAGATGGTCTCGGCCTTCGGAGCTTCTCTTTGATGTTATTTCAACCTCCTTTATATTGATACAATGCTTGTTGGTATGGATAGCTTTAGGAAAGGCTTTCGGCTTCTGGTTAAGAGCTTCTGGTCATGAGCTTTTGGTCATGAACTTTCAGTTATGAGCTTTTGACCTTGCCATTAATTTGTCAGGTGGCTTGCCTTAGTATTTTCAGTGTACTGTTTCTAGAACCGCCACGCCTTTCGATATCAACACTAAGAGGATCAGTGTGGATAGCTTGTCTCTATAGAAGCTTTAACTTTCCTCCCGGCATATTCCTGAAGTAGGTTTCGGTCTTTTGGAGGGGTGCTTCCGGCGTCTTGTCTGTTGATTATTGAAATTGCCTTTCGGTGGTTAATAAGCTTGGGTCCCGGTAGTTGGCTTCCGATAAGCTTCCTTTGATGCTTACATCTCTTTTTGTAACGGCATTAAGCAAATTAGTGTCAATAACTCTTTCTTCCCTTTGTGTCTCGGGTTGTAGTATTCTTGGTCTTTCTCTTCATTAGCTTTCGGCTTAGACAACTTGTTGGCTACCATTCAAGCTGGCACTACCCTACCAGTATTCTTTCTTCATGTCGAATCGGAGGTACCTTCTTTGATGATGTTATCGGTTACTCATTAATCTGAATGCCTCTTTTATGCTCCAGATTTATCTTGTACTGGATCTTTTTCTTTCGGACTATTATTTTCTTCTTGAGACGATTCGATACCCCTTCACCATCAGCCTGTCTCGGTATTAATTTTGATATTAACATAATACATTCGATTTCTTTTAATACATTTGTTCCTCACTAAAACTCTCAGTCACTTAGTTTATACATGTAATGACACACTTAGTTATATAATCTCTATATTGTATATACACTCACACATACACTCTAACTCACTTGTCCTATATCAGCTTCACTGTTAGTCCAGTCACCTGCTTACCTATCACAGAAACACACACAGTAAACTGGAACAAAACAATATTAAATTCTAGCAAATGTAATTTTATTTTAAAATTTAGTTGTCTCGAAATTTTGGTGTGTTTCTCATTATATTTCATGACTTAGTCCGATTTATATGGACATCCATCTGTGTCTAGACTGCTTGTGATATTAATAGTGATTCGCTATAAATACCACAAGGTAAACAGTATTTCTAGTGCTCACATATATAAAACTACCTAGACACATACATGTATGTACACATATTTCTTCCTTAGGCATATAGGTGATATCTGGTCAAAAATTCAAATTCAGCATGGCCAAGCAAGTGTATGCAGCTCAAGTGCAAACTCATCAGTTCAAACAAATGGAGCCAAACAGATATGTACATGGGTATAACAACAAGAATTTAAATATGTATATATACACACACATTTGTGCATATATACACACATACATATATACATACATACATATATATATACACACACACACCAACCACATACATATATATATATATATATATATATATGATGTATTGATCAATGCCAAGCTATAGCAATTCCAATTAATTGTGGAGTGCAAAGTCCACCAATGCCAAACACGGATATACATATACATATTTGTGTGTGTATATATATGCATGTACAAATGGAAGTATCAAAAGCAAGAACAAGTGCCAATATCAATACAATAGTTGCATGAATGGTCAACAAGAGGAATAACTCGAATAGGTTCAAGCATGTGCACAGCTTTAAGTACACAATGGTCAAAGCCAAAGCTACACAACAAAGCCATATGCACACAGCCAACAGGAAGAGCAGAGGCAACAACAAATAGCGTGGTGGATATAGAAGAAGTGCACAAACATACAAAGATCAATGCCATGTGACACAACAACAGGAAGAGTCGCACATTGGAAAAGTATATGGTGCAAAATGGATGATGACAACACAACAAGTGTATGATGGCAACAGGTGATGGAAAGTAACACAAGTGCATGGAAATGCAACATTTCAAGTGCAAATGCACAAGTAAAGGCTGTGTACAACGCCAGTATGAACAAGTGAAACTAGTGTATTATATCAATATACATATATACACATAAATCTTATGTATAGATGTATACATGCAGACATGCCTTAATCATTGTATATACATACACATGCCTTATTCAACTACACATTGTCTTCCAAAGGAATAGGTGCAAAAGACATACACATGATTTAATCAGCTGATTATGGCAAGTCATACATTCACAGACATGGCATGACAGGGCAAGTCAGGGGAAATTCCAAGGTGCAAACTAATTTAAACAAATTAAGGCAAAAAGACATGTGCATGGCATACAAATCCAAAGTGAAAATACATATGTGCATGAAACTAAGTTCAAGTTACAGCATGACACACAAATGAGCCAGCAAGCACAAGGAATAAGAAGGAAATAATTTAAAGTAAATGTTAAAAAGAGGCAAACAAATCTCTGGAATGTTTTAATCATCAAGATTTTGTTTCCAGAAATGTATATATGGCATGGTTACAAATCAGCATGTGGTTAAATTAGCAAGAGGTGCAAATCTACCGAATATTGTTTCCCAGATCTCGCATGTGTTATAATTTGAAATTGTATATTGGAATTCAATGCACCAAATCCACAGGGATATAGAAAATCGACCAGGTTCATCAATAATTTCAAGAAAGTGCTCAATCACAAATCACAAAGTCATCTTTTGGGAAAATATTATTTTCAAAATTCAGTGGCACTCCAAAATACACAGTGCAATTTCAATGGGCCACAAAATCATATGATTTAATTCCAGAAATATACAATCATTTTTAGTCAAGGAAATTCATTTATTCGTTTCCTAAAATCATGTTCTAGTTTACGTGTTCAAAGAATTTGTTCCAGAAATCATAGTACCGCTTTTAGGCCAGAAAACATTTCAATCCTTCCAGATATTTACAAGTTTTGTTTTGGAAAAAAAATTTTGTATTTCTGTATATATGGAAAAAAACTGTCTTCATGATAAATGGAAAATCGCAATCACAATTCTTAGGCAAGAAAATCATTCCATGTTTTTCAAGAATTCAATCTCAAACTCACGGTCGTTTTAATCAAGAATCAATCACGCAGTTCAAACCATGGCAACAAGTCATGATAATCATCCAATCATTTCCAGAATATAATTCAATGCCGTGAAAAATAAAGGAGGTTAATCACATACGAAACTCACTTTGTTTTCGATCGTGTGCCCCAAATTGAAGTACTAGGAGCAACAAACTTCGAATATCATCTGCGAAACATTGTAGCAAGCCATCGCATCGTGATTTGGAGGAAGGCAAAAAAACCTAATTTGTTTTGGGTTGACCGACGTATTTGAAGACAAAGCAAAGCAAAGTAATATAATAAAGGCTGCTATTTTTTAATTCACAAATGATCAATCTGTTTTTCTAGTCTTCTATAAAACTAGGGTTTTCTAGTTAAAGGGTGTATAGCTAGGCTTTACAAACTACAATTTGTAATTTGGGAAAAACTGATCTTAGGGTTCTAGATCAGTATAGGGTTTTGAGTGTTGGATTAGAACAATTGTGAGAGGGTGTCACAAGTTTACAGGGATTTTGTAAGTGTAGATATTGTAACACCCCACGTCCGTTAGTGTCACTCACAAAGGGAATGCACTAAGTTTTGTGGAGTATTTTGGGTAAAAGATGCAGATAAATTACAAGACAGACAAATATTAAACAGTGGAAAATAGAACTTTTATTTATTGATAAAATAGTCTGTACAAGATTCTTTTACAATATCAGAGTATCATCTGTCTTTACAAAATAAAGAAGCATAAAACAACATTTTATATTCCCCAATGTAGCAAGATCCAGCCATAGCATCTAAAAGAGAATCCAAGGACGACTTCGTCAAATCTTCAAGCTGGGGAAAGAGCAACGGTCCAATCTAATCCTGAGTTATACTATTCCCTCCTCAACTACCTGGGGGGGAACGGAAGAAAAGAAACGAAAGAAAAACAGAGTCAGACATAAAGCCTGAGTAAGTCAGTAACTTCTAGCACGTGAACAGGAAAAAATGAAACGACATGAATTAACTGAATACAAGACAATACCATGATGATAGGGTCAACAGGATAAGATAAGATTACCACAAGATATACTAAGGCAAGATAAACTGGATATACTTTAATACTTTCTCTGCTTCGCTATTACCTTATTATTCTGGTTTCTATATCTCTGCACCGCCTAACTAGTGTCCCTACTAGTAACGATAATGTGATCCCAATCCCTGTAGTTTCCGTCGCCTCCAGGCATCCATTTATTATTTAATTACCTAGATCTAATCTAGGGTTTTCTATCAAGTGCCTTCTAGATTCAACTAGAACTTACGCTATTTTTCTGAATGCTTCTTGGATTCAGGGTTTATGCCACCTAGTTCCAAACTAGGGATTATGCTACCTGTCGAACGATGCCCTTTAGTCTAGGACACACCACCTAGGGTGGTACATGTTCCTAGACTTTTCCCACGCATGTATCGTGAATCGTTATCGCTTGTCTAGATGCACATGTCCAGTAATGTGCGGTCCGAGTTCCGCTGTCAGGGCTACTCTAGAAATACGGAACTCGGTCGGGAGCTTTCAATATCTGCCGATGCAGATGCTAAGGTCTGTTTTTCCAGTGGCTATGGTCCTACTCGACCCCTCCCTCAACTAATGGAAGGCCACCCTTGTAAAATGAGAACTGTACGAAGGCCCCTATCTACCCCACCAATTCTATGGCCAACAACACCCCGCAACCACAACTAGATAGCAAGTATGTGGTCCGTATGAGTCCTCCAGCCTTCCCGCTTCATGTGTCTCGCTTGACTGAAGATGGTAGGTAGACGACGAGTTGCTATCACAGGGCTTCCGTCTTCTCGCCGAATCACGCTGGTCCATCCTAGTCTTTTGGTTGCCATATATTGCAACTAAGGCATACCCTTGGCTCTTCTACCGCAGACCTTAACCTCTGTGCGCCCAGGAGGATCATCTGCAGCCTTACAGAGGGATACCAAGAGTACCCTCATGTCCCCTCGAAGCCTCGGGCTTCGTATCCCAATTCGTTGGAGTCTTCTTTAAAATCAGATGGACGTCCGCTCCTTCGTGTTATACTAAGAATTACTACTTAGTTCTACTAACTAAGGTTTACCACTTAGTTTCCAAATTCCTTGTTTTCTTAACTAAGTTTTACTACTTAGTCCCCTTTTCAACTGAGGTTTACTACTTAGTTTTCTTTCTCACCAGGTTGGATTGGTTAAGTGTCTTTAGTCGATTCAAGCTATCTTAACCCTCTTCCCTTATCCTGTTAAACTGGTTAAGTGTTATCCCTTTATGCTTTTTACTTAACTCTATTCATTTATCATATTCTGATGGTTAAGCGTTCAAGTTTACTTAACCCTATGGTCTAGTCCAGCTAACATATTAAATTGGCTAAGTGTATTACTTAACCCCAACCTCTAGTCTAATTAACATGTTAAATTGGCTAAGTGTATTAACTTTACTTAACCCCACCTTCTAGTCTAGTCAACATGTTAATTTGGCTAAGTATTCCCATGGACTTAAACCTCTCATTCTAGCTTTAACTGTGCTAAGTTCGTTAAGTGTTCCTTAACCTTCCCATTCTAGCTTAACTGTGTTAAGTTGGTTAAGTGTTCCTATGGACTTAACCTTCCCATTCTATCTTAACTGTGTTAAGTCGGTTAAGTGTTTCTATGGACTTAACTCTCCCATTCTTGTTCTAGCTTTAATTAATAAATTAAAGCCGCAACCTCTCACATTAGACAGATATTGCTGCGGTTACTGGATGTGCCGGTCGGTTCCGGGCAGGTTTACACCGCAACTCAGTCTAACCTCGGGTTAGGCATATTCACGTTTTCTAAGTTCAAAGGGTTTTTGATTAATTTCCAAATCTAGTTTTCAAAACAACCATCTCGTCCTTCGGATCAGTTAGGGATAGCCAGGGAGGGCAGGAAACTTGTATTTTCCAAACCCAAGCCTAGACACTATCCTCTCTGTCACCCTAGAACTTTCAGGTGTATGTGTTATTCAAAGAGAAAACCTTTCTTTTGTCCATATATAAATTGTCAACAATTTATCTTCAAAGTCCATTTTCCTTTTTTAAATAAACTTGGTCTATACCATTTTCATTTTGTCCTTCCCACTAGTATACTTATATTCTAGGCCCAAGTCCTAACCCAACTTGCAGTTCAGGCCATTTCCTATTTCATTGCCAAAACTAGATTAAATATCCTAGTTTATAATTTATGGCCAAAACTTTACCTACATGCAAGTTACACATTTTGTGGTAAATGAACAATTTATCATTTATGACAAATTCTATAAGTAAATTTACTCCTAGTTAACTTATTTCATTATTACACTTTTAATGTACATAGTCACATTTATTATTATGGCCCGTTCCCTCTTATTTATCATATTTAACTTTTTGGTATGTAAATTATACCAAATTAAGTGTCACTAACCATAATTTATTCTAAACATGACAATTTCTCACAATTATGGCTAAATTCAAAATTGTGCTAATATACTTATTCCAAATCTTTAATTAACACAATTTTGATTTAACATTCCTAATTCACAGTTTATGGTAAGACTAGAATTATTATTCCAGTTTACATTTCATGCCTAGAATTTAGCTTACTTGCTAATACTAAATTTAATATGTCAAACTTATCCAATTTGCATTCCTATGAACATGCCATAATACATATTCCCAATTTATGCCAATTTCCAAGCTTATAACTACATTTATGTTCATTTTCATATTTTCCCCAAATTGCATTCCCACCGTTCATATAATCGTGATTTAACCTAGATTGTAAACAAATCTAGATTCGTAGAAAATAGGGAATGAACCAAAGATGCTATGAAAAGGGATAATAACTGGCATAAAAGGTTTGGATAGCGACGTAGGTTCAAGAATATGGGTAGACCTAACTTAATAGGTAAATTCCCACGGTCTAAAACCAATGGATAGAATAGGTTCAAGAACATGGGTAGATCTAACTAAATAGGTAAATTCCCACAGTCTAAAACCAAAGAAAAACAAGGAACAGATAAAATAGATAATCGGGTTTAGACCCGATTTCATAGCCACAAAACTTAAGCAACAATTTTCCTAATTATGAATCATAGGCAAAGTTCATAGTTATAGGCAATGTTCATAGTCCAAAAGGGAAAATAATTCCCATAGTCATAAGTCATTGTCATAGGCAATGTCATAGTCGTATGTTGTATGTCCCAAATCAAGGTTCATGTTTGTAATTCAAAGGCAATAGGTTCATGGTCATAGTTCTCATAATCATGATCATAGGCATAGGCATATCCTCTTTCTTCAATAGTCATAGGCCGTCAATCAAAGTCATAGTATGTTCTGGGCCATAGTCAAGAATTAGATCCAAAAACTTAAATAAACACAGATCCAAGTGAAGAGATTAGGCATTTTTCTTATATCCTTTTAATTTCATGTCACAAATAAAAATAAAACGTTCAAGTCTAGAAATAACCAACTTACAGAAATTAGATCTAGAATAGAAGAACGGCGATGCTAAGATTCGTATGTCGTTGCTCGAGGTTTGTTGATTTAGCCTTTGAATTCTTCACTTTGATTTGAATCTTCTCTTGAACAGATTTAAGCAGCATCTCCATGTCTTGAATTTAAATTTTATTTTAATTACTTAAGAAAATTTAGAGGAGGGGAAGAAGCCATGAATCTTAGCAGCATAAGGATAGAAGAGAATTGGTGCAAAGAGAGTGAAGACTAGGGCTGTTTATATAGCTGCTCAAGACCTTATCGTACATGCAGCGCTGAGTCAGCATTGAACCCAGTTAAGAAAATAGTCCAGGTACGTAGATGAATCTAGCCAAACCTTATCATACACGCAGTGCTGAGTTAGCATTGGGTCCCACAAGCTATTTTGGCGTAGAAATTTGAATTTCGAATGAATTATTTTGGCGTAGAAGTTTGATTTTCGAACTTTTGAATTTCTGGAATTTATTTAACTGTTTTATTCACATGAAATATTCTTATATGTATACAATTCCTCTAACGACCATTTTACGCGTATATATATATATATGCGCACAACTTTCATTTTATTTTCAAAATTCAAATGATGTTGCCATATTTCATTGACTGTAGCCTTATCTTGAATTTTATCTTTCGTATACATATTTTTTTGCATATATATATATATTTATATTCTCATATGTATACATATATTTTCTTTATTTCCTTATATGTACGTTCTTATCCTTTCAAATTTTGAATTTGTATATGTACATATATTTGCATGTTCAGTTGGCCATCTCTAAAACAAAGATAAAAAATTATGCCGCCGTCGGGGTTCGAACCCCCGACCTCCATGCTACAAATCCAATGCCTTAACCAACTGAGCTACAAAGGCTTTTGTTAATAAGTCTTAGAACAATAATAATTATTGTTCTCTCCTTACTTCTCTTTTTCATGTTAGTTACAATACTTAAATTAAACAACTGCATGGACCTTTTTCTTTTAATTTTTCTTTTAAAAATTAATTACACTTTAATTTGAGAATCTTAATGTCACAGAATTACGGGGTGTTACATTCTCCCCCACTTAAAAGGATTTCGTCCCCGAAATATTCAAGTTAGGAAGAATGTGTCCTACCATCCAATCACCCATCTACTCAACCATTCAATCACAGGCATTCATTGTCCTTAAAAGATTTCTAATGCTTTCATGTTCATATGCATAGTGTGTGTATATGTCTTTATCTAATGCAAAATCAGGCGGTCTACTGATTCAGTTGACCTCCTTAATGCAAATCATGTTAGTGCCATGCGTCCAATCATGTATGCAAGCATCCCTGGTCATGTAAATGCTACATGCGTGCACAACCATACATCCATATACAACGTCCATATGATATCATATCAAGTTCAACTTACAAACAAATGCATATATGTAAATGCTATATGAAAGCGTTCGAACTTGATCTAGTGTCTAATACGTATGCATATGCATCCACGAGCGACCATTTGCAACCACTTGCAACCATTCAACCATAACATGTTTCAAATATATGTTTACATCCATTGGCTTCTACCTAAAGATCGCAGATTCGATCTAGAGGATATACTTTGGAAAGAGAGAAACAACTATGCGTAAAGCTCCTAAACAAAGAAATCAAGGATTCACCCTTAAGAAAAAGGGTATGTTGCCAGTATCTAGCCTTCTTGAGCTTTACTCCACTGTATCTTAACCAATTTTTACTCCACGATTGTGAAGTTTCTAAGCTCCATCTCCAAAATGAACAAATGTCAACCAAGTGTATATACTAGGATGATCAGAGGTCTCTCCTCCTATCTTATCCATCATGCCATAATTATAAGGGTCAAAAGGTCACTACGCGCTTTTTAGAGCGTCTGCCACAACTATCCATCTCTAACGCAAACTATCCTAGTCGAACTCGACATTCCTCAAGTACAAGCCCCAAAGGCCTAAACCAATATCAGACAAGTACCCAAGGAATATCTCCTTTAGACAATCTACGTGATATGATATAAGCAAACTCGATAGCTATTCAAATCCCTACTAACCAAAAATAAACGGGTCGAACCACCCACTGGGTTTGAGACTGATTGGGATCTTCTTACTATACAAGTACTATGGTGCAGAGACTCAACTATGGAAGTAGATATGAAAAAATGCGAAGCGCTAAAGCCAAAGGAAATAGTACGAATAGCAAAACTAGACTCTTCCATCAGAACTTTACTACCTTTCTTCTAGGTACTCTTGGTGGCGAAAGCATGTACTTGTCCTTCTGAAAATCTCATCCTCGTTCTTGCCCTTGTCCTTAAGTATATGCCCTATCATACCCTAGTAAAGATACTTCCTCTTGTCTTAGGTTTTATAATTCCTTCTTCCTTTGTGAGCTAAATCTGCACCCATGAATTCCTCATCCTAGGGTTGCGCTCCCTAGCCAAACTCCTCATCCCCTTCCGTGTGTAGTCATGTTGACAAATCCCTCGAAAACTGCCTCTATCATCCGGAAAACCCTATAAGCTTCGAAAGAAAACTGCTCGTAGATGAAACAACTACGACTATGGATGGAAGCCGGGCACTACTTTGCCCTTCGATGAGGTTACCTCCCAGAAAGCCAGGAGCCCCAGAGACTTAAGAAAGAAGGAGACAAGAAATTAAAAAGAGGAAGAGAAGATAGTGTGTATGGCTTTGGGGAATATGTCTTTAAAACAAATCTTTTCTCTTGAAAATGCTTCTTTAAAAACCGTTTGAAAATAATTTTTCAAATCCTTTATCTGATCTAGTAACCTTCAGCTCTGATACCACGTGTAACACCCCACGTCCGTTAGTGTCACTCACAAAGGGAATGCACTAAGTTCTGTGGAGTATTTTGGGTAAAAGATGCAGATAAATTACAAGACAGACAAATATTAAACAGCGGAAAATAGAACTTTTATTTATTGATAAAATAGTCTGTACAAGATTCTTTTACAATATCAGAGTATCATCTGTCTTTACAAAATAAAGAAGCATAAAACAACATTTTATATTCCCCAATGTAGCAAGAGCCAGCCATTGCATCTGAAAGAGAATCCAAGGACGACTTCGTCAAATCTTCAAGCTGGGGAAAGAGCAACGGTCCAATCTAATCCTGAGTTATACTATTCCCTCCTCAACTACCTGGGGGGAAACGGAAGAAAAGAAGCGAAAGAAAAACAGAGTCAGACATAAAGCCTGAGTAAGTCAATAACTTCTAGCATGTGAACAGGGAAAAATGAAACGACATGAATTAACTGAATACAAGACAATACCATGATGATAGGGTCAACAGGATAAGATAAGATTACCACAAGATATACTAAGGCAAGATAAACTGGATATACTTTAATACTTTCTCTGCTTCGCCATTACCTTATTATTCTGGTTTCTATATCTCTGCACCGCCTAACTAGTGTCCCTACAAGTAACGATAACATGATCCCAATCCCTGTAGTTTCCGTCGCCTTCAGGCATCCATTTATTATTTAATTACCTAGATCTAATCTAGGGTTTTCTATCAAGTGCCTTTTAGATTCAACTAGAACTTACGCTATTTTTCTGAATGCTTCTTGGATTCAGGGTTTATGCCACCTAGTTCCAAACTAGGGATTATGCTACCTGTCGAACGATGCCCTTTAGTCTAGGACACACCACCTAGGGTGGTACATGTTCCTAGACTTTTCCCACGCATGTATCGCGAATCGTTATCGCTTGTCTAGATGCACATGTCCAGTAATGTGCGGTCCGAGTTCCGCTGTCAGGGCTACTCTAGAAATACGGAACTCGGTCGGGAGCTTTCAATATCTGCCGATGCAGATGCTAAGGTCTGTTTTTCCAGTGGCTATGGTCCCACTCGACCCCTCCCTCAACTAATGGAAGGCCACCCTTGTAAAATGAGAACTGTACGAAGGCCCCTATCTGCCCCACCAATTCTATGGCCAACAACACCCCGCAACCACAACTAGATAGCAAGTATGTGGTTCGTATGAGTCCTCCGGCCTTCCCGCTTCACGTGTCTCGCTTGACTGAAGATGGTAGGTAGACGACGAGTTGCTATCATAGGGCTTCCGTCTTCTCGCCGAATCACGCTGGTCCATCCTAGTCTTTTGGTTGCCATATATTGCAACCAAGGCATACCCTTGGCTCTTCTACCACAGACCTTAACCTCTGTGCGCCCAGGCGGATCATCTGCAGCCTCACAGAGGGATACCAAGAGTACCCTCACGTCCCCTCGAAGCCTCGGGCTTCGTATCCCAATTCGTTGGAGTCTTCTTTAAAATCAGATGGACGTCCGCTCCTTCGTGTTATACTAAGAATTACTACTTAGTTCTACTAACTAAGGTTTACCACTTAGTTTCCAAATTCATTGTTTTCTTAACTAAGTTTTACTACTTAGTCCCCTTTTCAACTGAGGTTTACTACTTAGTTTTCTTTCTCGCCAGGTTGGATTGGTTAAGTGTCTTTAGTCGATTCAAGCTATCTTAACCCTCTTCCCTTATCCTGTTAAACTGGTTAAGTGTTATCCTTTTATGCCTTTTACTTAACCCTATTCATTTATCATATTCTGATGGTTAAGCGTTCAAGTTTACTTAACCCTATGGTCTAGTCCAGCTAACATATTAAATTGGCTAAGTGTATTACTTAACCCCAACCTCTAGTCTAATTAACATGTTAAATTGGCTAAGTGTATTAACTTTACTTAACCCCACCTTCTAGTCTAGTCAACATGTTAATTTGGCTAAGTATTCCCATGGACTTAAACCTCCCATTCTAGCATTAACTGTGCTAAGTTCGTTAAGTGTTCCTTAACCTTCTTATTCTAGCTTAACTGTGTTAAGTTGGTTAAGTGTTCCTATGGACTTAACCTTCCCATTCTAGCTTAACTGTGTTAAGTCAGTTAAGTGTTTCTATGGACTTAACTCTCCCATTCTTGTTCTAGCTTTAATTAATAAATTAAAGCCGCAACCTCTCACATTAGACAGATATTGCTGCGGTTACTGGATGTGCCAGTCGGTTCCGGGCAGGTTTACACCGCAACTCAGTCTAACCTCGGGTTAGGCATATTCATGTCTTCTAAGTTCAAAGGGTTTTTGATTAATTTCCAAATCTAGTTTTGAAAACAACCATCCCGTCCTTCGGATCAGTTAGGGATAGCCAGGGAGGGCAGGAAACTTGTATTTTCCAAACCCAAGCCTAGACACTATCCTCTCTGTCACCCTAGAACTTTCAGGTGTATGTGTTATTCAAAGAGAAAACCTTTCTTTTGTCCATATATAAATTGTCAACAATTTATCTTCAAAGTCCATTTTCCCTTTTTAAATAAACTTGGTCTATACCATTTTCATTTTGTCCTGCCCACTAGTATACTTATATTCTAGGCCCAAGTCCTAACCCAACTTGCAGTTCAGGCCATTTCCTATTTCATTGCCAAAACTAGATTAAATATCCTAGTTTATAATTTATGGCCAAAACTTTACCTACATGCAAGTTACACATTTTGTGGTAAATGAACAATTTATCATTTATGACAAATTCTATAAGTAAATTTACTCCTAATTTACTTATTTCATTATTACACTTTTAATGTACATTGTCACATTTATTATTATGGCCTGTTCCCTCTTATTTATCATATTTATACTTTTTGGTATGTAAATTATACCAAATTAAGTGTCACTAACCATAATTTATTCTAAACATGACAATTTCTCACAATTATGGCTAAATTCAAAATTGTGCTAATATACTTATTCCAAATCTTTAATTAACACAATTTTGATTTAAAATTCCTAATTCACAGTTTATGGTAAGACTAGAATTATTATTCTAGTTTACATTTCATGCCTAGAATTTGGCTTACTTGCTAATACTAAATTTAATATGTCAAACTTATCCAATTTGCATTCCTATGAACATGCCATAATACATATTCCCAATTTATGCCAATTTCCAAGCTTATAACTACATTTATGTTCATTTTCATATTTTCCCCAAATTGCATTCCCATCGTTCATATAATCGTGATTTAACCTAGATTGTAAATAAATCTAGATTCGTAGAAAATAGGGAATGAACCAAGGATGTTATGAAAAGGGATAATAACTGGCATAAAAGGTTTGGATAGCGACATAGGTTCAAGAATATGGGTAGACCTAACTTAATAGGTAAATTCCCACGGTCTAAAACCAATGGATAAAATAGGTTCAAGAACATGGGTAGACCTAACTGAATAGGTAAATTCCCACAGTCTAAAACCAAAGAAAAACAAGGAACAGATAAAATAGATAATCGGGTTTAGACCCAATTTCATAGCCACAAAACTTAAGCAACAATTTTCCAAATTATGAATCATAGGCAAAGTTCATAGTTATAGGCAATGTTCATAGTCCAAAAGGGAAAATAATTCCCGTAGTCATAAGTCATTGTCATAGTCATATGTTGTATGTCCCAAATCAAGGTTCATGTTTGTAATTCAAAGGCAATAGGTTCATGGTCATAGTTCTCATAATCATGATCATAGGCATAGGCATATCCTCTTTCTTCAATAGTCATAGGCCGTCAATCAAAGTCATAGTATGTTCTGGGCCATAGTCAAGAATTAGATCCAAAAACTTAAATAAACACAGATCCAAGTGAAGAGATTAGGCATTTTTCTTATATCCTTTTAATTTCATGTCACAAATAAAAATAAAACGTTCAAGTCTAGAAATAACCAACTTACAGAAATTAGATCTAGAATAGAAGAACGGCGATGCTAAGATTCGTATGTCGTTGCTCGAGGTTTGTTGATTTAGCCTTTGAATTCTTCACTTTGATTTGAATCTTCTCTTGAACAGATTTGAGCAGCATCTCCATATCTTGAATTTATATTTTATTTTAATTATTTAAGAAAATTTAGAGGAGGGGAAGAAGCCATGAATCTTAGCAGCATAAGGATAGAAGAGAATTGGTGCAAAGAGAATGAAGACTAGGGATGTTTATATAGCTGCTCAAGACCTTATCGTACATGCAGCGCTGAGTCAGCATTGAACCCATTTAAGAAAATAGTCCAGGTACGTAGATGAATCTAGACAAACCTTATCATACACGCAGTGCTGAGTCAGCATTGGGTCCCACAAGCTATTTTGGCGTAGAAATTTTAATTTCGAATGAATTATTTTGGCGTAGAAGTTTGATTTTCGAACTTTTGAATTTCTGGAATTTATTTAACTGTTTTATTCACATGAAATATTCTTATATGTATACAATTCCTCTAACGACCATTTTACGCGTATATATATACGCACAACTTTCATTTTATTTTCAAAATTCAAATGATGTTGCCATATTTCATTGACTGTAGCCTTATCTTGAATTTTATCTTTCGTATACATATATTTTTGCATATATATATATATTTCTATTCTCATATGTATATATATATTTTCTTTATTTCCTTATATGTACGTTCTTATCCTTTCAAATTTTGAATTTGTATACGTACATATATTTGCATGTTCAGTTGGCCCTCTCTAAAACAAAGATAAAAAATTATGCCGCCGTCGGGGTTCAAACCCCCGACCTCCATGCTACAAATCCAATGCCTTAACCAACTGAGCTACAAAGGCTTTTGTTAATAAGTCTTAGAACAATAATAATTATTGTTCTCTCCTTACTTCTCTTTTTCATGTTAGTTACAATACTTAAATTAAACAACTGCATGGATCTTTTTCTTTTAATTTTTCTTTTAAAAATTAATTACACTTTAATTTGAGAATCTTAATGTCACAGAATTACGGGATGTTACAGATATTGTTTTAATTTTAGTAAAAAAACCTTGGGGAATGCAGCAGTAGGCAGGGTTTGCCGAAGCTGGGTAAAATCTGTGTTATTTATTTCCGGCATTTATTTTATCTAGTGCAATCTGTGTTGTGATATTTTTAATATTTCGTAAAACTCTAATAAACCATATTCACCCCCCTCTAGGGTTAATCTAGATCCAACAAGTGGTATCATGGCAGGTTTTTCATTAACTCTAGAGTCATGGTATTCCCTAATTGTCAATCCAATGAGGGTCAGTGCATTCGTATCCTAACTGTTTTTAATGGTACAGTTTTATTAAATTACAAATCAGAAATGGAATCCTATTTAAAATCAGTTAATATTAAATGTTGGGACATTGTTATTAATTGGTATGATATGGTAGATAGGAATGATGTTGGATTTAATTCTCGTGCTACACAAATTTTATATTCTCTTATTAATGATGATCAATATTGCCTTATCTCCCATTGTTTAATTGCGCAAGAAATTTGGAATACTCTCAATACGAAGTATGGAAGAATTGACTACAGTAGCTCAAAACCTCAGAAGGTCAACTTAGATCTATGCTTAAAAGGAGAAAAAGATGAAAATTCAAATAGATCAAATAATGGAGTCTCAATAAACGATGAGATAGGGAATTTCTCATATGAAGATAAACTTTGTATGTGTACCGACTGAACTAAATCTGTTGATAAAATCCAATGGAAAAATAAACTTTTGAAATCTAAAAATCGTGAGTTAACCAGCAAAATTAATGGGTTGGAATTAAAACTCGAAAAAGTCAAAAAATCTGAAAACTCTGATTGCAAAAATTGTTTGAATTTGGAATTCAATCTTGTTCATCACAATAAAATTATTCAAAATCTTGGGAATGAAATTTTGATCATAAAAGAGAACTAGAATGAGCTTCTAAGTTCAAACAATTTTCTGCAAAAGGAATTGGATAATTTTGAGACATTTGAAAATTCCAAATTCAATTTTTTCCAAAATAAAAATTTACTGAAAGCTGAATCTACCTTGAACGAGCTTGAGAAAGAGATTGAAAAATTCAAGAGTTTTGAAAAACATCAATTTGAAAAGCAAATTCAATTTGAATCTGAGATTTTTGAGTCCAAGACCAAAATCAAATTGCTTGGAAACGAAAACTTGGTTTTGAAAAAAAAAATGATGCTGAAAAGAGAAAGATCAATATTAATCATTGTTCGAATTTGACAAAAGAGAGTAGTGATCTTAAATCCAAAATTGAACAACTAAAATCAACTTTGGATAAATTTTCTAATGTGGAAAAATCATTGAATATGTTGTTACAAAACCAAATTTCTGTTGGAAATAAAAGTGGTCTTGGATTTGGAAAACTTGATAAATTTGCTCAAAAGCTGAATTCAAATGGTTTAAAAAATACTTTAAACTCCTTTGAAAAGAACCGTTTTGAAAATTTTAACTCTGATAATTTCAAATGATTTTTAAATCAAAAACGAGATGTGGAATTGTTTTGTAACAAACCATTTAAACATTTTTGGATCCCAAAAGGAAATAAAATGAATTCAGTTAAATTCAAACAGATTTAGGTTTCTAAGGGTACAAAGGTAAATTTAAATGGATCGTTGTACAAACTAGTTTCTGTACCAAAATGTGTAAACAAAACTGTGAGTGGTAAAATAATTTTTGTTAGACCACTCGATCCTATAAATTCTTAGGTACCAAAGGATCGTTGAGGAACGACCTTCTAGAATAATCAATGATTGTTCCATATTTGAATTGAAGCTGTTCGATATTTGTTCCTTAGCCAAGTTTTCTGAGTTAGATATTCATTTTGTCACATCAGATTCAGGTATGATCTCTAAACTCACAATTTTTGTGTATATTCTTTATTTTTACTCTTCCTATTTGTTGCTCCATTAACCCCTTCTTTTTTTATGCTGATTTGATTTGTCACTGCCACATACTTTCTTCTTGAGCTTCTTAACTTCAAATTGCAGAATTCTTGATTTTCTGGAAAATTTCTTCATTTGTATAAAACTCTCATGTTTTAATAATTTCCAGATCTTGAATTCAAAGTTTTAATTTTTTTTCTGTAATTATTTTGAAGTGTAATTCTTTTCTGTTTTCCGAGTTCCTATCAGTGTTAAAGCATTCTTATCATATCTTGAACACTATTAATTTGAATTATAAATTTTTTGAAGATCTAAAAAATTAATGGAATTACACACACCTCTGCTATTTTGAGTTTCTTCTAATTTATTTTGGAAAGACATGAAAAATTATACTCATTACAGCACACTACTATTTCTCAATTGTGATAATTTCATTGGTTTTTGGATTGACTTAGATATTTCTGAAGTGAAAAACATTTGGCTTGAATCATTGTGTTACGTCTTGAAATTCATTTTTGAATTCATGACCATATGCTTAGATATTTGCTTGTTTGAAATCATTTGATTTTTTTTATCTTGAATCTCACACACTTCTTGGATTTGACATTAATAATCATGTGTGACCGATTCATTGAATCTTGAAATTTACATATTTCTTCAAGTGATTTCAAATGAACTATTTTGGATCATGATCAGTCTCTTGTGCTTGTTACAAATGTCCAGAAAAATGCTTGTGAGACTTATTCTGATCTTGAAAGATTGCTGCTCTGATAAAAAGAACTGTTTTGTTAGATTTGATTGCTTGGGCTCGGTGATTGGATATTTTTTGCTTGAGATACCTTTGTTAGCCACCGGGGTTGTATTAAAATCCTTATTAATGGAGATAACAAGTGGTATTAGTACTAGAAGTGTTTGAATTTTTATAACATTCATCTATTTTTGATTGATCTGATTTGAACTGATTTTAAAGTTCTATCAATCTTTCAAATCCTTCTTCTAATTATTTTTCAATTTTAAAATCATTTTTTAATGTTTATTTAGAAATTGAAATCAATAACCAAATTGATCTGTATTTAGAATACATCAAAATTATTTTCAGATTATTGAAATTGTGATGAGTTGTGACTACAGTATATTTAACAACAAGAGGAAATTCTATTAAAATCTCATGATGTTTTGAACAGTTTTTATAATATCCTTGAATTGGTACTTATTTGATGACCATCTTCATTTTCTATCATCATTCTGTCACCCATCATAATTTTATATTAATGTAGAGAGTTTTTTTTTAAATCATCTTAAATATATTGTTTCAAAACATGTGATGGAAATGTGACTATATTATTTTTCAGCAATAGAGATAATTGAAAATTTTCAAAAATCCTGATACAGTTTAGCATATTTCATAATATGATTATTTGTGAAAAAAAAAATTCAATCTTTTCTGTACCTACCAAATTTCTATCATCCATTTTGGTTTTATATACTAAGGAGTTTTTTATAAAAAAAAGGGAAAATGATAAATATATAATATACATAACTATTTCTCTAACCTCATTTAAAAATTCAAGAACTGGTCATGCGTGGTTAAGAGATTACTTATAATTTAAGTTACAACTGGCCTCATTTAAAAATCCAAGATATGGTTATGTG
The DNA here is from genome assembly GCA_030737875.1 of Allium sativum. Taxonomy (NCBI): domain Eukaryota; kingdom Viridiplantae; phylum Streptophyta; class Magnoliopsida; order Asparagales; family Amaryllidaceae; genus Allium; species Allium sativum. Next base: position 804,779,555 of record CM060924.1, on the reverse strand, counting down.
TGGTTGGTGTGCTCTTATTTGAAAAGAAAATGAAAAGAAAAAGAAAAGAAAATAATTCTATAAATAAAAATATATTTGATATTCTCCGTGGTGTATAATAACCAGCCTATCAATCTATTGTCTAATTTGTGGATAGTGTTAATATTTTATGATATATTATGATTAGTTGATTGATAGCTATTGGGATATGAGATTATTTAATTACGTCACTTAATTTGAATATATAATCGTAGTCCAAATCCATCACTGTTTTGTGCTCATTTTTAATAAAAGTTTTATTTGAAAATAATTGGAATCATACTTTTTTAACTCTCTCCATTTTTATAAATTTCCTTGTAAATCATTCATTCTACAATGTGAAATTTGCTTCTAGTTCTTAGAATATTATGTTTTTCTTTGATTGAATGAGATTTATGATGAACATTCTCTCTCTTACGGTGATTTTATATTTCTAGTCAATTTTTCATCGCTATTTTAATTTATGTATCCTTCTAATGATAACAAAAGGGGAGAATGGTTAAGATTTTGATCAATGAATGAATACTCCTTGAATATTTTAATATTGAAGTTTCAATTGTTGTTTTCTCTTTTTCACTCATGGTATCCAAGCTAGGGGAATTATGTTGTAGGGGAGCATACATATAGGGGGAGTTCCACAATTCATCGTCAAACATATTTATTATATTCAAAATCTTATTATATTTTTGTCATCATCAAAAGAGGGAGATTCTTATATATAACAATACTATGATTTTTGTTTGATGATAACAAACATATATATATTATTATAAACGTGTTTGTAATTGTACTATTCTACATTACAGACAGAAATAAATATTTATATTTAAATAGTATACTACTGTACAAGACTTTAAACATTTGAATAGTATTCTATTGTAATATAATATTCTAATTTTATATTTGAATAGTATAGATTTATAACTCCACTATTTGTACATCTCACTGTAATATAATACATTCAATCTCTTTTGATACATCTATTCCTCACTACAACATTGACACACACAATTACATACTCTCCTTGTTGTACATACACTTACTCATACACTCTGACTCACTTGTCCTCTGTCAGTCTAGTCACCTGCTTACTTGTCATAGAAACACACATAGTAAACTAGAACAAAACAATATTCTAGTATTTATAATTTTATTTTAAAATTTATTTTCCATAGACTTTTGGTGTGTTTCACATCATATTTGTTGACTTGATCTGATTTATATGGACATCCATCTGTGTCTAGACAGCTTGTGATTTTCACAGTGATTCGTGGTAAATACCACAAGGTCTACAATATTTCTAGTGCTCACATATATAAAACTGCCTGTACACAAAACATGTATACACATACATGTGTATATATATATATATATATATATATATATACACACACATATTTCTTTCTTAGGCATAGAAGGGAAATTTGGTCAAAAATTCAAATTCTGCATTGATAAGCAAGTGTATGCAACTCAAGCGCAAACTCAAATGTTCAAACAATTGGAGCCAAACAGATATGTACATGGGTATAACAACAAGAAATATAAATATGTATATATAGACACATTTGTGCATATATATATATATATACATATAAATATATATATGCTATATTGATCAATGCCAAGCTACAACAACGCAAATGAATGATAGAGTGCAAAGTCCACCAATGCCAAACACACACATATATATACATATACATACATACATACATACATATATTTATGTGTGTGTGTATATAAACACACACACACACACACATATGCATGTATAGATGGCAATATCAAAAGAAAGAGAAAATTCCAATATCAATACAACAGTTGCATAAATGGTCCGCAAGAGGAAGTAACTCGAATTGGTTCAAGCATGTGCATAGCTTCAAGTACACAATGATCAAAGACAAACCACACAACAAAGCCATATACACACAGCTAACATGAAGCACAAAGGCAACAACAAATAGCATGGGGAGATATGGCAGAAGTGCACTCAATGCCATGTGACACAACAACAAGAAGAGTTGCACATTGGCAAAGTATATTGTAACAACCCGTATTTCGATAACATGATTAAGACGAGAATCAAGGCAGAATTTAATTTTAAATTCTGAATCAGGCAAAATGGGCTATGCCATTGCGTTCGTCTCGGAAAAATACGCGAAATAGAGTCCGAGTTTTCGAAAATCGGAGTCCGTATGACCCGGTTAAGGCCCAACGAAGTTTTCAGAAAATTTCTAAGTAAAAACAGATTTCAAATTCAAGCTTGAATTTGGAAAATTGGGCCAGTTGGGCCAGGCGGGAAAAATTCCCGCCACAGTACCCAAGTCGACAGCCCTGTCGACTTGGGAGTCGACTTGGTCTGACCAAGTCGACAACCCTGTCGACTTGGCTGTCGACTTGGCTCAGACGAGCATTCCTGGCTTGGTGCACCTGCACTGGTCCCTGGTCTTGTTCTGGAAGCTTCTGATGTGGTTTGATGGTTCAGATCTATCCTAGGGTTAATCTAAGGGCCTAAAACTATCCTAATCTCTATAAAAAGACCCTAAACCTAACCTAAATCCCTAAAAATCAAACCTAGCAACTAAGTGCTGCCAAAATCAATTTTGATCATGGCCTCCATCTCCAATCCCTAGAGCCTATGCATTCAAATCGGATTCAAATCAAAAGGTGCAAGCTTGCTACACCAAATAGAGGTCAAATCAACGTTGCTATGCGAGTTTCATGACGGATCTTCATCAAAGGAGCCACCTTTCTTCGTCAAAACGATTCATGCTCCTAGTCCTCTTGCCACGCTATGTAAGTTCTAGCTACTTGTAGATTTAAACGATGATCTTGATGTGACATGGGATAAAATGCAAAGTAACATGAGTATGTTAGCCTATGGGAACCTAGTTTGCCCCTTTAGCATGAACATATGACTTTGGGTTATGTTGTAGCGACTAAACCATGCTATTCATGTTACATTGGACCTAGTTTGCCATGCAAGATTGGACCTTTGCTTGTGGTATGTTAGCATGCACACTTGAAACCACTTTGACTCATGAAACATGTGCATGAATGTGACTTTGAGGCTATGCAAGTATATGAACCCGAAATCCCTTATGATAATATGCAAGTTTACCTTTTTATCACATGAGTAACATGGGCATGTTCATCCCTTCATGATAGGTTTATGACATGAACACTTATGCAAGTAATCCCCTTTTATGCTATGCATGTTTGTGGCCAAATCCCCTTGAGATACTATGCATGTTTGTGGCCAAATCACCTTATGACACTATGCATGTTTTTGGCCAAGGTTGTGCATGTGGAAGCCAATCCCTTTTTGGCATCATGCATGTTTTGAGGCCAATATGTGACGTAGTATCCTTACTATGTTGACTCGCTTTTGCTTGCGTTGGAGAACACGACTTTGGGGTAGTTAGATAAACATGAACATGACGCGAAATCTTGACTTGAATATGACATGAAAACTTGACTTGAGGTTACATGTGAACACGACATGTAAGTTGAACCAAAATGGGGGCATGACACGTGGGGTAAACTTGGGACTTGAAATTAGACACATATGGGTTGTAAGTGTAATATAACACTAGACCAAACATGGAAGTGGCCAACTCGAGGTTGGGTTGAGTTTGTAGCATAAATCTACCCGGACCCGCCCGGCTTAACTAGTAGCTACAAACAATAGGATCCAATGTGAGAAGTTGGTCATGTCGCGCTTAAGACCCGAGGTTAGACTAGGTTGTGGTGTAAATCTACCCGGACCCGCCCGACTTAACTAGTAACCACAACAAGGTCTAATGTGAGAGGTTGAGGGTGCATTAATTAAATTAATGCCACATGATAAGGTTAAGTAAATTTGACTAATGACACTTAACCGATATGACACGAATGGGTAGGTTAAGTGGGACCGGACTTGATTTCTTAATGACACTTAACCATGCAAGATGATTAAGGGATGAGGTTAAGTAATTTACACTTAACTAATCCGACTCGGTAATTAGATGGGGTTAAGTAATTGACGCTTAACTAATCTAACCACGGTAATTAGATGGGTTTAAGTGATCCACACTTAACTAATCTAAACACGGTAATTCGATGGGGTTAAGTTACACACTTAACCAACTTAAACTTGGTAATTCAATGAGGTTAAGTAACCAATACTTAACCAACTTAACGTGATAATTTAATGGGGTTAAGCAACTTATACTTAACCAATTATACATGATGATTTGATGGGGTTAAGTAACCTACACTTAACCAATCTAATACGCGGACCTGATAAGGTTAAGTCACAAGACCTTTTTAGAATATACTTAACCATTGTAGTACGATTAGAGAATGGGGTTAAGCCCACCTATACTTAACCAATCCGACTCGATAATTTGATGGGATTAAGATAATCTATGCTTAATCGATCTAGCAAGATAATCCGATGGGATTAAGGTAAGCTAGTACTTGACCGATTTGACTTGATAGGGTTAAGTCATGAGCCTCTGGGTACACTTAACCAACTTGTAGGGCTAAGTCTTGAACTTAAATACTTAGCCAATCTTGACGTGATTCGTGGGCGGGTTAAGGCATGGACTTGAATGATAACACTTAACCCAATAAGACAAACCCTAGGAACTAGGTATAGAATCGTGGTTAATCAAGGACAACGGGAAAGGAAGCTAAGTGGTAAACCTTAGTTAAGGGTAACTAAGTAATAATTCTTAGCTAAGGACATAGGATTAATTCACAAAGCGATGAGTAACCTGATACGGTAGGTCATCGCTTAGTATACGAGGAGGAGCAAGTTATCTGACTTGGATAAAAGCTCCAACGCACTGGGTGCCGAAGTGGAAGCTTCGGGGGACGTGAGGATATTCTTGGGATCCCTCTGTGGGCTGCCAGGTAATTATACTAGGCCCATGAGAGGTTAAGGTCTGCGTTAGAAGGACCAAGAGTATGCCTTGGTTGCTATGCGAGCGACCTAAAGACTGGGATGGATTAGCGTGGAGTCGACGATTCTTGGTTTTGCCCTGGATAGCACATCGCCGACTACCTACCATCTTTAGTCAATCGTGTACGTACGGAAAGGCAGGGAACCCCCAACAGACCATGTGCTTACTATCGAGTCATGGGTGAGGTTGGCCCGTAGGAAAGTGGGCTATAGTGGGGCCGTGGAGTGGTTCTTATACATGATTTTTCTTGGATTGCCTTTCAGTAGTTGAGGGAGGGGTCACGTGGGACCATAGCCACGGGTACAAAAACAGACCTTGATATCTGCATCGGCAGACGATTTAAAGCTCCCGACCGAGTTCCGTATTTCTTGATTTGCCCTGGCACGGAACTCAGATGGCACATTGGGGAACATGTGCATCTAGACATGGAAAACGATTCACGATACATACGTGGGATCAAGGGCGCGATTGACGGGTGGCGTAATCCCTAGTGGTCCTAGGTGGCCAAAACCCAAACCGAGACACGGAAACGTTCATTATGTAGCATAATCCCTAGCGGCCCTAGGTGGCATAAATCCTAAGTGGACGCGCGATAGTTCATGGTAAGGAAACACAACTAGATCAAGGGTTGCAGTCCAAAACAACTTCAAGGATAAAACGTTTACATGGAAAAGCCCGTATGGCCTACGGCAAAGGACTGAACTTATACATGGAAAGAAACATACGAGTTGGGAAAACCTACATATGCTATATGTTAGGATGACATGGACCATTTCATGACATGGTGCAAGGGACATTCATGGTTAACACATGACGCGGGGAGGGATACTAGTACGAGAGGTGCAGAGCAGATATACATGTTAGAACCAGGAAAAATATACATAATTGACACCGAGGGATGTTAGACAGGATAGATACCTTGGGATAGTATACTTGATAGAACCTGACGATGTGATACCTTGATTTATCACGACACCATAGTTTATCACGGTATCTTAGTTTACCTTGCTACAGTAGTTCAGCCAGTTACCCTGGTTTAGCTTATCTATCTTGTAGTCATCCTTATGTTTACTTTCAGTTTATGCATGTCATGTTACCTTTACCTGTTTTTATACTGGGAGTAGATAGGACTTACCAGTCTTTATGACTGACCCCGTTTTCTTTCGCCTCTTTGTCTTCCGTTTCCCCCCCAAGTTCCAGGGAGGAAATGATGTTGTTTAGTTCGGGCCTCTTATGCTTGAAGGTCATCATGTATAGCTTGATGTATAGCTTGGTCTTCTCTTGGCTATGGCTGCTTCACCGCTTTATTTTGGGGAATAATTTATGAAAAGGTTTTTATGCTTCTTTATTATTGCAAGACAGGTTTTGATGTACTCTGATGTAAAAGGCTTTAGACCTTATGTATTCATGTTTATGAAAGTTCGATTTTACTTCTGCTATTTTATATGTTCTGTCTTGTGATATTTCTGTGCATGTTTACCAATAATGCCCCTCTAAAGCTAGTGCATTCCTTTGCGAGTGACCCTAGCGGAGGCGGGGTGTTACATTTGGTATCAGAGCAGAAGGTTACCAGACTAGGCAAAAGTTTTTAAAGACCTTCTGAAAACTATTTGAAAAACCGTTTATAAAGAAGCATTTTTCATTAAAAGTTTGTTTTAAAGGCTATTCCCCAAAAGCCATTAGCACCATCCTTTGATTCCTTGATTAAATCTCGTTTCCTTTCTTTTCTCCATCCATGGTCACAGTAGTTCTCACTGTGACTAATCTTGGTCTAGCCACGTAGGTGTTTCCCGTACGATGGAGGTGGTTCTCGAGAGACCCATTACCGTGTTACAAGAAAGGATAATAAGAGTAAGGATAAAGGATACCAGCTTAAGGATAAGCAACTGTTGTTAGGGCTTGGTCCATCAAGGAGGACAAGGACAAGATCAGCGGAGAGGGAAATAGTACGCTCCCACTTCTGGGGTGCCTAAAAGAAATGGTACCGTTTCTATTAGAGGTTCAGCCTTTCTTTTCTATCATCCCGTCCAGACTTTGTCTTGATCACCGTATCATTTAAGTCTGCTTGGATAGTGAGTCTCTGCACCTTAGTACTAGCATAGAAGAGGATTCTATTTTGTCCCAAATCTTGTTAGAATTGGTCCATTTCTTCATGACTTGTTTGGATTTGAGAATACCTATGACAAGGGTTGAGTCTGGAAATAATGCTTATATTTATAAGCTATGGATGGATTCTAGGGATGAAGTGGTTATCCAGTAAGGGGTGCCACTCCCGGTTTTGATAGGAGGGTAGTTAGACTTTTGACTAGCCTTGGTAATACCCTCGAAGTATCGTGTAACCTTTTTGAGGTTCTGTCACGACTAGTTACTTAGAATCCCTGGATGCCTTTATTGGAAATTTGAAGCCCGATCGAGTGGCGTTCGCCGATGAGATGGATGGTCTATTTCACTTATGCATGGGTTATAGGAGTCACCCTAGTAAGTGCGCTTGATAACCTGGTTGGCATCTGTTTACTTTCAAGAGAAAGTTTTTCTACGTGGAATACCTTATGGTACGAGATCCAAGGTTCACTAGTGAATTTTGGAAGGCTTGCATGAGATCATGAGTACGCAGTCATGTTTGCGTCAAGTATTCTAGAAAGAGGATAAGTGCATGTGGAACGAGAGGCGACGAAGAAATGAGTTCCAGCTCATGTTATGGAAACAGGAAATAAGAAGCTACGAAATCGCGAAGTTAAAAGACGGTCAAGGCACAATGGAATTGAGCTCAAGGAAGTACGACTTTGATGGTCAAAGACTAGATACGCGCATGATATCTCTTTTTGGGAGTATCTCCTTGATCCCTGTTTCTGTAGAGCTTACTTGTAGGCTATCTTTTGTGGACACCCTCTCGGTCCTATTTTCTGTTACAAACCCCGTAAGGAGTTTGCCTTGTTTATCTTCTCGACCCTGTTTCCGGGAATCCTCGGTAGAACCCTATGGATGCAAACATGTATTTGAAACATGTTATGATTGATATGGTTGCAAGTGGTTGCTCGTGGATGCGCAATACACATTAGATGCTAGCTCGACTCGGTCACGTTTCATATTGCATATGCACGAGTGTTTATACTTGTTTATGGATGAAATTGAATGTGTTATCATGCGGTTGTTGCATATGAATGAATGATTGTGCACGCATATAGTATCTATATGACTAGGACTATTTGCATACATGTTGGATTCATGGCACTATACATATCTTTGCATTAGAAAGATTATTCAGGCCTGATCATTAGCATTGGCTAAGGAACATGTACACACACGTTTTGCATATATTCATATAGCATTAGAAATCATCTAAGGACAATGGTTGCTTGTGGATGATGTTTTGAGTAGATGGATGATGGATGGTAGGATATGTTCTTCCTAACTTGGAGATTTCGGGGACGAAATCCTAAAAGGTGGGGAGAATGTAACAACCCGTATTTCGATAACATGATTAAGACGAGAATCAAGGCAGAATTTAATTTTAAATTCTGAATCAAGCGAAATGGGCTATGCCATTGCGTTCGTCTCGAAAAAATATGCGAAATAGAGTCCGAGTTTTCGAAAATCGGAGTCCGTATGACCCGGTTAAGGCCCAACGAAGTTTTCAGAAAATTTCTAAGTAAAAACAGATTTCAAATTCAAACTTGAATTTGGAAAATTGGGCCAGTTGGGCCAGGCGGGAAAAATTTCCGCCACAGTACCCAAGTCGACAGCCCTGTCGACTTGGGAGTCGACTTGGTCTGACCAAGTCGACAGCCCTGTCGACTTGGCTGTCGACTTGGCTCAGACGAGCATTCCTGGCTTGGTGCACCTGCACTGGTCCCTGGTCTTGTTCTGGAAGCTTCTGACGTGGTTTGATGGTTCAGATCTATCCTAGGGTTAATCTAAGGGCCTAAAACTATCCTAATCTCTATAAAAAGACCCTAAACCTAACCTAAATCCCTAAAAATCAAACCTAGCAACTAAGTGCTGCCAAAATCAATTTTGATCATGGCCTCCATCTCCAATCCCTAGAGCCTATGCATTCAAATCGGGTTCAAATCAAAAGGTGCAAGCTTGCTACACCAAATAGAGGCCAAATCAACGTTGCTATGCGAGTTTCATGACGGATCTTCATCAAAGGAGCCACCTTTCTTCGTCAAAACGATTCATGCTCCTAGTCCTCTTGCCACGCTATGTAAGTTCTAGCTACTTGTAGATTTAAACGATGATCTTGATGTGACATGGGATAAAATGCAAAGTAACATGAGTATGTTAGCCTATGGGAACCTAGTTTGCCCCTTTAGCATGAACATATGACTTTGGGTTATGTTGTAGCGACTAAACCATGCTATTCATGTTACATTGGACCTAGTTTGCCATGCAAGATTGGACCTTTGCTTGTGGTATGTTAGCATGCACACTTGAAACCACTTTGACTCATGAAACATGTGCATGAATGTGACTTTGAGGCTATGCAAGTATATGAACCCGAAATCCCTTATGATAATATGCAAGTTTACCTTTTTATCACATGAGTAACATGGGCATGTTCATCCCTTCATGATAGGTTTATGACATGAACACTTATGCAAGTAATCCCCTTTTATGCTATGCATGTTTGTGGCCAAATCCCCTTGAGATACTATGCATGTTTGTGGCCAAATCACCTTATGACACTATGCATGTTTTTGGCCAAGGTTGTGCATGTGGAAGCCAATCCCTTTTTGGCATCATGCATGTTTTGAGGCCAATATGTGACGTAGTATCCTTACTATGTTGACTCGCTTTTGCTTGCGTTGGAGAACACGACTTTGGGGTAGTTAGATAAACATGAACATGACGCGAAATCTTGACTTGAATATGACATGAAAACTTGACTTGAGGTTACATGTGAACACGACATGTAAGTTGAACCAAAATGGGGGCATGACACGTGGGGTAAACTTGGGACTTGAAATTAGACACGTATGGGTTGTAAGTGTAATATAACACTAGACCAAACATGGAAGTGGCCAACTCGAGGTTGGGTTGAATTTGTAGCATAAATCTACCCGGACCCGCCCGGCTTAACTAGTAGCTACAAACAATAGGATCCAATGTGAGAAGTTGGTCATGTCGCGCTTAAGACCCGAGGTTAGACTAGGTTGTGGTGTAAATCTACCCGGACCCACCCGACTTAACTAGTAACCACAACAAGGTCTAATGTGAGAGGTTGAGGGTGCATTAATTAAATTAATGCCACATGATAAGGTTAAGTAAATTTGACTAATGACACTTAACCGATATGACACGAATGGGTAGGTTAAGTGGGACCGGACTTGATTTCTTAATGACACTTAACCATGCAAGATGATTAGGGGATGAGGTTAAGTAATTTACACTTAACTAATCCGACTCGGTAATTAGATGGGGTTAAGTAATTGACGCTTAACTAATCTAACCACGGTAATTAGATAGGGTTAAGTAATCCACACTTAACTAATCTAAACACGGTAATTCGATGGGGTTAAGTTAAACACTTAACCAACTTAAACTTGGTAATTCAATGAGGTTAAGTAACCAATACTTAACCAACTTAACGTGATAATTTAATGGGGTTAAGCAACTTATACTTAACCAATTATACATGATGATTTGATGGGGTTAAGTAACCTACACTTAACCAATCTAATACGCGGACCTGATAAGGTTAAGTCACAAGACCTTTTTAGAATATACTTAACCATTGTAGTACAATTAGAGGATGGGGTTAAGTCCACCTATACTTAACCAATCCGACTCGATAATTTGATGGGATTAAGATAATCTATGCTTAATCGATCTAGCAAGATAATCCGATGGGATTAAGGTAAGCTAGTACTTGACCGATTTGACTTGATAGGGTTAAGTCATGAGCCTCTGGGTACACTTAACCAACTTGTAGGGCTAAGTCTTGAACTTAAATACTTAGCCAATCTTGACGTGATTCGTGGGCGAGTTAAGGCATGGACTTGAATGATAACACTTAACCCAATAAGACAAACCCTAGGAACTAGGTATAGAATCGTGGTTAATCAAGGACAACGGGAAAGGAAGCTAAGTGGTAAACCTTAGTTAAGGGTAACTAAGTAATAATTCTTAGCTAAGGACATAGGATTAATTCAAAAAGCGATGAGTAACCTGATACGGTAGGTCATCGCTTAGTATACGAGGAGGAGCAAGTTATCTGACTTGGATAAAAGCTCCAACGCACTGGGTGCCGAAGTGGAAGCTTCGGGGGACGTGAGGAAATTCTTGGGATCCCTCTGTGGGCTGCCAGGTAATTATACTAGGCCCATGAGAGGTTAAGGTCTGCGTTAGAAGGACCAAGAGTATGCCTTGGTTGCTATGCGAGCGACCTAAAGACTGGGATGGATTAGCGTGGAGTCGACGATTCTTGGTTTTGCCCTGGATAGCACATCGCCGACTACCTACCATCTTTAGTCAATCGTGTACGTACGGAAAGGCAGGGAACCCCCAACAGACCATGTGCTTACTATCGAGTCATGGGTGAGGTTGGCCCGTAGGAAAGTGGGCTATAGTGGGGCCGTGGAGTGGTTCTTATACATGACTTTTCTTGGATTGCCTTTCAGTAGTTGAGGGAGGGGTCACGTGGGACCATAGCCACGGGTACAAAAACAGACCTTGATATCTGCATCGGCAGACAAATTAAAGCTCCCGACCGAGTTTCGTATTTCTTGATTTGCCCTGGCACGAAACTCGGATGGCACATTGGGGAACATGTGCATCTAGACATGGAAAACGATTCACGATACATACGTGGGAACAAGGGCGCGATTGACGGGTGGCGTAATCCCTAGTGGTCCTAGGTGGCCAAAACCCAAACCGAGACACGGAAACGTTCATTAGGTAGCATAATCCCTAGCGGCCCTAGGTGGCATAAATCCTAAGTGGACGCGCGATAGTTCATGGTAAGGAAACACAACTAGATCAAGGGTTGCAGTCCAAAACAACTTCAAGGATAAAACGTTTACATGGAAAAGCCCGTATGGCCTATGGCAAAGGACTGAACTTATACATGGAAAGAAACATACGAGTTGGGAAAACCTACATATGCTATATGTTAGGATGACATGGACCATTTCATGACATGGGGCAAGGGACATTCATGGTTAACACATGACGCGGGGAGGGATACTAGTACGAGAGGTGCAGAGCAGATATACATGTAAGAACCAGGAAAAATATACATAATTAACACCGGGGGATGTTAGACAGGATAGATACCTTGGGATAGTATACTTGATAGAACCTGACGATGTGATACCTTGATTTATCACGACACCGTAGTTTATCACGATATCTTAGTTTACCTTGCTACAGCAGTTCAGCCAGTTACCCTGGTTTAGCTTATCTATCTTGTAGTCATCCTTATGTTTACTTTCAGTTTATGCATGTCATGTTACCTTTACCTGTTTTTATACTGGGAGTAGATAGGACTTACCAGTCTTTATGACTGACCCCGTTTTCTTTCGCCTCTTTGTCTTCCGTTTCCCCCCCAGGTTCCAGGGAGGAAATGATGTTGTTTAGTTCTGGCCTCTTATGCTTGAAGGTCATCATGTATAGCTTGATGTATAGCTTGGTCTTCTCATGGCTATGGCTGCTTCACCGCTTTATTTTGGGGAATAATTTATGAAAAGGTTTTTATGCTTCTTTATTATTGCAAGACAGGTTTTGATGTACTCTGATGTAAAAGGCTTTAGACCTTATGTATTCATGTTTATGAAAGTTCGATTTTACTTCCGCTATTTTATATGTTCTGTCTTGTGATATTTCTGTGCATGTTTACCAATAATGCCCCTCTAAAGCTAGTGCATTCCTTTGCGAGTGACCCTAGCGGAGGCGGGGTGTTACATATATGGTGCGACAGGGAGGATGACGACACAACAAGTTTATGCAGGCAACAGGTGATGGCAAGTAACACAAGTTCATGGAAATGCAACATTTCAAGTTCAAGTGCATAAGTAAATGTTGTGTACAAAGCCAGTATGATCAAGTGAAACAAGTGTACTACATCAATACACACTCATACATAAATCTTGTGTGTGTGTGTGTGTGTATATATTTACACGTTGTATTGCAAAGGAACATGGTGCAAAAAACATACACATGATTTAATCAGCTGATTAAGGAAAGTCAGACATTCACAAACATGGCATGACAGGGAAAGTCTGGGGAAATTCCAAGGTGCAAACCCAGGGAAACAGATTAAGGCAAATATACATGTGCATAGCGTACAAATCCAAAGTGAAAATACATATGTGCATGAAACCAAGTTCAAGTTACAACATGGCACACAAATGAGCCAGCAAGCACAAGGAACGAGAAGACAACAATTTAAAACAAATGTTAAAAAGAAGAAAGAAAATCTCTAGAATGTTTTAATCACCAATATTTTGTTTCCAGATGGCATGGGTACAAATCAACATGTGATTAAATTAGCAAGAGATGCAAATCTGCTGAATATTGTTTTCTAGCTCTCGCATGTGTTATAATTTGAGTTTGGAATTGGAATTCAATGCACCAAATCCACAGAGATAGAGAAAAGCAACCAGGTTCATTAATAATCTCAAGAAAGTGATCAATCAAAAATCAGTGTCAACTTTTGGGAAAAATACCATTTTCGAAATTCAGTGGCACTCCAAAATACACGGTGCAATTTCAGTAGGCCACAAAATCATATGATTTAATTTCAGAAATGCACAACCATTTTTGGTCAAGGAAATTCATTTATTTGTTTCCTAAAATCATGTTCTAGTTCACGTGTTCAAAGAATTTGTTCCAGAAATCATAGTACTGCTTTTAGGCCAGAAAACCTTTCAATCCTTCTAGATAATCACAAATTTTGTTTTGGAAAGAAAATTTCATATTTCTATATATATGGCAAGATTTTGTCTTCGTGATAAATGGAAAATCACAATCACAATTCTTAGTCAAGAAATCCATTCCACATTTTCCAGAATTCAATCTCAAACTCACGGCCATTTTAATCAAGAATCAGTCACACAATTCAAACCAAGGAAAAAAGTTAGGGCAATCATTCAAGCAAATAAACCATTTCCAGAATATCGTTTAATGTGGTGAAAAACAAAGGAGGTTAATCACACAACAATCAGGTCAAGCCGTTCATGAAAATCAGAGAGTAAAATGGATTTGTTAATCCTATTTATACATGCAAATCATCACTGGCAAAAGCATTGAAAACAACAAGCCAAAAATTCGAGAGCTCAAAGAAATAAAATTTAAAAACTCATTTTGTTTTCGATCGCGAGCCCCAAAACGAAGTACATGGAGCAACAAACTTCGAAGATCATCTGAAAACATTTTAGCAAGTTGTCGCATCATGATTTGGAGGAAGACAAAAAAAACCTTAGTTTGTTTTAGGTCAGCCGACATTTTTGAAGAAAAAGCAAAGAAAAGAAATATAATAAGGGCCGACTATTTTTTTAATACAAAATGGGGTTCTTTTCATTTGTATTGTTTTTATTTTGTTTTTTTAAATGATCAATTTGTTTTTCTAGTTTTCTGTAAAACTAGGGTTTTTTAGTTATTGGGTGTATAGCTAGGGTTTACGAATTACAGTCTGTAATTTGGAAAAAAATTTGATCTGGGTTCTAGATAAGTACATGGTTTTGAGCGTAGGATTAGAACAGTTGTGAGTGGGTCTCACAATTTTACAGGGATTTTGTAAGCGTAGAGATTGTTTTAATTCTAGTAAAAAAAACCTTGGGAAATGCAGCAATAGGCAGGGTTTGCCGAAGCTGGGTAAAATCTGTGTAATTTATTTCCTGCATTTATTTTCTCTACTGCAATCTATGCTGTGATTTTTTTAATATTTCGTAAAACTCCAATAAACCTTATTCACCCCCTTCTAGGGTTAATCTAGATCCAACAGTACCACTCTCTTAGCTAATTTTATCCCATTAGAGTGGCCTCCATAGAACTTCAATTTTATCCCATCTTCAGGATTTATGCATCCGAGGTACAAAAAAGCGTAGTCTTTTTTCTAGAAGAACCTATCTAAAATGGTAAAACTTGAGGCTTGCCCCTTAATTTTCTTAGTTTCTGTTTTATTCGTAAGCAACGTATTATTAGTCAAATACTTATATGCTAGTGTCACCTAGTTGTTTTCATCATATCATCTGAAAGATCTTTCTGGTTCAGGCGGAACCTCTTGGCTTATTCCTTTTTCAGTTTCTTCTTGAGCATGTGCTTGTGATCCAATTAGAACTAAGGATTCCCTTCCTTTCTCAATTTACTTTTCATTAATGCTCGGAGTATCCTAATATCCGATAGGAACAATTAAAGTTTCCAGAGCTTCTCTCGAGCTTGCTAAATTAGCTAAGGAGTCTATTTGGAAATTTTTTCCTCTTGGAATCTGGTATATCGAAAAAATCCTCGGAAGATACCAATATTCACAATATTTTCTTCACATATTGAGGAAGTTTCTAATCCTTTGTCTGGTATTTTTACTTTAGTTGGTTCACCGTTAATTGGGCATCGTTAAAAATTCTGATTCATGGAATCTTAATTTTCTTTGCGAGTTAATCCTGCAACCATGGATTCGTATTCTGCCACGTTATTTGTTATGGGAAAACCCAATTTCATGGCATAATATTGGCGATGCCCATCTGGTGTTATGGTAACGTACCCTTCTACCGCACCTTATTCATTAGATGCTCCATCTACAAACAATTTCCATTTCGGCTTTAAATCATTTTTCCTTACTGACTGTTGCTCGATGAATCATGTACACTCATTTACAAAATCTGTTGAGGCTTGGCCTTTGATATTCTTTTGTGATTTGTACTCTATATCATATCGGCTTCACTCAATTCCCTACTTCACTAGCTGTTGACACCAAAAAGTGGGCACAACACCCAAAAAGAAATATTATAGGGAAATATAAATGAAAATGAGAATAAATGCAATCACAAGCAAATTTATTATGATTCGGCGTTAAGGAGCCTACATCCACTTTATAATCTCTTGATTATAAATCATCATTGAGTATAAACGATGATTTTAATGGAAAATCAAGAGTACAATGCTGTAATAATACTAAAATGACAAGAGATTGGCCAAAAGTCCTTTCTTTGAAGCTTTAAAGGGCTATTTATAGATGATACAGTTCTCGGGTCGACTAAGACATATGGCATCCATCCCAGGACTGTAGGAATGGCTGAAGAAGCCTTCTTCAAATATGAAAAGGCCCAGTTAGATATTCGCAGGTGGCAGCCGATCCAAAATTCTAAGGGTAGAAGAAGAACTCAAATCAGAGCAGGACCAAGTCAAAATGGAGATATTTGGCATAAGAACTAGCCCGGCTTGACTAGATGTTCAACCCGAGTCTTCATTATTTGACTATCTTCACTCGTATGTATAGCTTCCAGTTTAGGTTGACCTAGGTCTTAGTGGATCCGAAGATATTTCGAATTGGGTCTTCGTGGATGCTCGTTACTTCTCACATAATGGTGGCCCGGGTCAACAAGTGGCTTAGTCGACCTGAAGGTTTTCAAGCCGGCGCTTGTGGATGATTCAACAAAAAGAATAATATAAAAACAGGCGTGTTTGGCCAGGCACAGGTTCATGCCTGGCTCGAAGTGGGTCATCGATCCACCTTCTATGTGGGTCGTCCCATATAGGGTTTGGGTCTCCCATTTACCCTTGCACTATTATGATTTGATTTAATTAAATTACTTATTTTAACTTCATACTTTGATTAATCATAACTTGTTCATTTCTAGTCCGATTTGCGCAAACTGAAAGTCTATCTAAATCAAAATTTCTTAACGGACGCAACAGTGAAGTCCATTTTACCCAATTTTGATTATTTCATTTATTAATATTTGATTTATTAATCTTCTTCATATAATTATTATTTATTAAAATTTGGGGTGTTACATTTGTCGTCTCCTAATTTAATTGGATATCGTCTACTTATATATTTAGCAAGTAGTTTTAGTCACATTTATTTAATATAAAATAATTTCATTTCAAAATTTGAATTTTAAAAATTCATGGATCAAAAAATCCATGTTATAATTTTTCTAGAGATTTTTGAATTTAAGTATTATTTAAAAAAATAGTTCGTTTGACACTATTTAAATAACTGAAAACAGATAAAAAATTATGAATTTTTTTGAGTTGCTGCATATATGTAGTAATTAAAAAAAATCTAATTTTTATGCATTAAATATTTTAGATATAATAAACAGTTTGAATAATCAATAAATAATTTAAATATGTATGTATACATACATATATGTGTATATATATATATATATGAATTGCATTTTTTGGTTTCATCATTCATATTATGTATAAGTAGATATAAGAAAATTTCTAGCTATATAAATTATGTATGTGTACTTATATTATATATATATATATACACACACACACGTATAATTAATATTAGAGTTGTAGATAACCAACTATACCTTTTTTTTAAATTGGTACACTTTATTATGAAATACCAACCATATACTTCATTTTTATGCCTTGGTAAAACCTTGCAACCATCCTACAGGGTACTTTACAAGGGAAAATAGCAATATAAACTCCGTTTATTAACTATACATATAATCGATACACATTAACTGACATAGATCTGAAAATAATGTAAATATATCTAAAATAGTAATATCCCCGCTTTCAACTGCCCTTTTCTTCTTTTATATCATGCCACATCATGAAGCTCAGCTTCAGACCGTTGCAGAAACGCCAGAGTTTTCGATGATCTAGTTGACTTGCTCGCATTATATGCAACCAAGTAATACATCTCCTGCTCAATTTGATGAAGCTTGACCATAACTCTGATAGAATTCCCCTCAAACACACGTTGATTTTGTTCCTTCCAAATAAAATAACCATGTTTGTAAAAGCAGCTCAAGCGTATTGATTTGATCACCAATAATGAATGTTGATTGTAATTTGCTTACATTAATTTATATATATTAGTTCATACATATGTTAGCATATGTTTCTCTCACATAATTACATGTATACATGCATGCATACTTATATACGGTTTCAAACTTTTATTACACTTATTTTTATATAATATGAATTGTAAAACTTGAAAAAACAATTACATATATATTTAAATTTAAATTTATTGTTTTTGAGTTGTTTATTATATCCAAAATAAGTATTGCATCAAAAATTCAAATCTCATAATTTTCAAAATGAATACATTATAACAATAATAAAAGGAAAAATCGTTGTCCTTTTCACTAACATTTATTATTTTTATTTTTGGCCAAATTTTGTACTAGTTATTAAAAAATTAAGTCAAAATTTCTCAAATTTTTCTATAATTTGTGATCCTTGAATTTTGAATAAAATTTGAATTTTTAATCTTATTGTGACAGCCCACGTCCGTTAATTTCAATCACTAAGGAAATGCATTAAGTTTCGTGAAGCGTTATAGGTAAACAGAACTGAAACATAACAAGACAGATATAAAATAACAGCGGAATTAAAATCTTTTATTAATCATAAAGCACGGTTACACCATATGTCTGAAAATACATAAACTCAGTACATCATTAAAACTTCTGTCTTGTACTTTAAATATCAGAGTACAATAACAATGAAAGCATAATTCCTAAATCATAAGCCATAGTAGCAAAGATAGAAGCTTGAGCAATACATCTAGAAGATCCAAGCAAGACGATAGAAGAATCCTGACTAAGCCCGAGAATTCCCACCCTTGAGAACCATGGGGGGAACGGAAGAAAGAAGGAGAAACAAAATGGGTCAGACATAAAGTCTAGCGAGTCTAGTTACTTTTAGTCAGTAAATAAATAAAAGTAACATGACAGGCATATAAAGTGGATAAGAGAGATATAGCTACATAAAAGGTAGGTGTGACAAGATAAGGAAGATAAGGTATATGTGCCTCACTAATGATTACTCTGCACTATTACTAGTATAACTAAAATGAGATGATCCCTTCCACTCTAAGTTGGTAGACCTAAGGCATACGTCTGAGTGTACCCTAACCACTACGCTAAATGATCTGCTCCCTACTCTGTAGATATCCTGTGCTGGCCCCACAATAGGAGGTATCACTTCCTAAAGTGGCAACCATTAAGGTTTGCACAACCAAACCTGCTGGTGTCATGGTCGTCTTATCCCCTTTGCCCGGCTCATGCATGCACATGGACCGGTCGGTTTGCGCCGCCCACACCATCCGTCTCGTTTGGATCTCTTATAATCAATCAGTAAGCATGCCTCTTCTCCGCCTAGTACGGAGTTCTTTATTTGATACCAACTCCGGGTTACTGACTGAAATGGGTCCCACACAATATGATACAATCTTTCCCCTTTGTCTTGCATACCCACTAGGTTTTTCACTAACTATGAATACCCTTAGGTGTCTTTAATTACATAGACCTATGTCAGTTATGTTTAACCTAAAGGGTGTCTTTAATTACATAACTTTATTATATTTTTCCACCGGTTATGTATACCACTAGGTGTCTTTAATTACATAACCTTATTCGGTTATGTATACCACTAGGTGTCTTTTATTACATAACCTTATTGGGTTAAGTTCGCGGGCCTATTTGTAAATATTGCCCACCCCCTCTAATTTACTTAACCCACCCACTTATTCAAGCATGTTTATTTAACGGTTAAGTTTGTGGGCCTATATATACTAATATTACTCTCCTTCCCAAGATTTACTTAACCCATCCACTATTCCAGTCAATTTACTTAACCCTAACCTTAGTTCAATATCATACAATCCCTATGGAATAGATTTGGTTAAGTAGTCCAATTCATTACCATGTCCATTTATGGTTTTCAATGGGATAGACCTCCTACATTAGGCCTAAAATGTGTGGATGCTGGATATGTCGGTCGGGTCCGAGCGGTCTTAATCCACAGTTGGGCCTAACCTCGTGTCTTATCCCGATTCATATTTGCGTACTTAGACCGCCCACATTATGTTCAACACTAGTGGCTGCTGGATATGCCGGCTGGGTCCGGGCAGACTTCCACCACTAATGCAACCTAACCTCGTGTCATAAGTACAATTACAATTCCTAATTGTAATTACTAGACATTCCATTTTTAATTAATTTACCAATTAATTAATCCTTTCCTTTTATTGGTGTCAGTACCTATTTTACCCAATAATTTGAATTACTTGTCCAAAAATGTTCATATTCAAATTATGCCATTTTTAACCCTTTTTCCCTCGTTTCTTAACTAGCGCCCTCACAAAATTGGCAACATGCCTAGGCTAGACAATAGCCTAGTCACAAACGATAACATGGAAAATAATGGGAATATAACTAAAATGATTATCTTGGCATAAACATAAACTAGCATGATAATAAGGCGAACGTACACACTGGCATGGACATGAAATTGTCATCATAACAAGGTGGTCATAAAACTAATGAACGGTTCGCAATCAATAACTATGATGTCACAATAAGCATAGTAAGATCAAAATTAGCAATTCAGATGTCCGATCGATTTAGATCTATCATAATAACACAAGGTGATAAATTAGATCACATAATTCAGATCTAGAGATTAAAATAGATCAAACATGATAACATAAGGTGATAAATTAGATCACATAAAATTGATCTAACATGATAACGCAAGGTGATAAGTTAGATCACATAAAATATATCTAACATGATTACGCAAGGTGATAAATTAGATCACATAAAATAGATCTAACATGATAACGCAAGGTGATAAATTAGATCGCATAAAATAGATCTAACATGATAACACAAGGTGGTAATCTAGGTCTGACTAACAGTTTCAACGTCCACATAAATTAGATCTACTAGTTTAGAAATAAATCTATACAAATATACATCATAGCATGTCATAAAAGTTACAATTTAGATAAAGATTTAGATCCAATCTTAACCAATTCAAGGTGGCATATGTTCATGATTTACATAAATGATTAGATCTATCCAATGATATAACTACCCAAATTAACAGATCTATATTAACCATAATATAGTTACAAACCAAGATCCACAATAATAACATTGTAGAATAAATACAATTAAATTGGATCTAGAGAAATATATCTATCATGACATATCATAAGATCTAACAATAACATACATTCAAGGTTTACAACGTATCTAAACCACAGTCTTTCATAATTCACTTTTATTTATCTAAACCTAAAAGCAACTAGAAACTCACAACGTTAGGTTTAGAGAATTGAGAAAGAACGGATCTAGAATTCTGAATTTGATTTGCAAAGTATGTTGTTGTAGAAAACGGTTCAGTTCGCACTCCAGCAGCATATAGCCTCCATGACATCCAATGAATAAAATATGAGAAATAGCCATATATTTATAGCTGCAGAGTCCTCTGAAACTGACTGCTACCTCAGTCCTAGGGGTGTCGACAAACCTATAGGTGGGTCGACCCCTAGGTCAACACCCCTTCAGGGGGGTCGACACCCCTCTAGAGGATCGACCCCTAGAGTGGAAATTTTGCCGGTTTGACGAATTTTTCGAATTTGAATCTTTCTATATAAAATTCTGAATCAGCTCTGACTCATACGTATGTATATAATTTTTCTACGGGTATACAAACTTAAAACCCTCATAACTTCCTCATACGGTGTCTGTTTTACGCAAACCAATTGTCTACCTTGACCAAAATTTCGAGATGGACACAATGGTGCAGTTTGTTTCCTCTAATTCTGAATATTAAATTAATTATTATTTAATTTATCCTCTTTAAGTGTCGGTACAAATTCGGGGTGTTACGTTCTCCGCTACTCAAAGGATTTCGTCCCGAAATCTCTAAGTTGAGAATAATGCATATCCTACCATCCATCATCCATCTACTCATCCACCAATCACTGGCATCCATTGTCCTTAAATATTTCTAATGCTTATATGAATATATGCGAAGACGTGTGTATCTGTCCCAACACTAATGCGAAGATCAGGCTGTCTACTGATTCAGTTGACCTCTTTAATGCAATGTATGTTACTGCCATGAATCCAATATGTATGCAAATAAACCTATCATATCATATAAGTTCTATATGTGTGCACACTCATTCGTCCAAATGCAACATCCATATGCTAACTCATCCATTTCCATTCATAAAAGGAAAGAAAATGCACACACATCCATATGCAGTATGAGAGTGATTGAGCCGATCTTAGTACATAATGTGTGTGTATATGCGTCCACAGGCAACCACTAGCAAACACTTGCATCCATCAAACATAACATGTTTCAAACACATGTTTACATCCACAGGATTCCTATCTAAAGGTCGAAAATACGATGGATAAGATATATTCTATTGATAGAAACAAGCACTGATAAGACTTAGGAAAAGGAATTAAGAACATACCCTCGAAAAGAAAAGAGTGCGAAGCACGAAACTTATCTTCGGTCTCCCAAGTCGCATCTTCTGGGTTATCTCCCCATTGAACCTTTAGCAACTTGATCTCCTTATTGGGCAGCTTCTTAACCTCTTACCCAAGAATACGGGTAGGGACTCGTCTGATTGTCGCCTCCCTTTCCACTTCGACTTCTTCCAACATACTCGGTTCAACAACTTCCGTGGTATCATGCAGGCACTTCTGCATATGGGAAACGTGGAAAACATCATGAACACCGGATAGATTGTCTGGGAGTTTTACTCTCTAGGCCATTTGGCCAATCCTCTCGGTTATGGGAAATGGTCCCACAAACCTAGGTGCCAACTTCCCTACTGATGAAAAGTGAACCACATTCCTCAGAGGTGATACTTTGATAAGAACCAAGTCTCCTACTTCAAATTCGAGGTAAGTCCTTCTCTTGTCTGCATAGGATTTCTGCCTATCTTGAGTTGTCTTCGTCTGCCGTCGAATAAGGTCAATCTTTTCAGATGCTTCCCTAACCATATCTGGTCCAAGTAATAATATTTCTGTAGATTCCCACTAACAAGTTGGCGATCTATAGGGTCGCCGTACAATGCTTCGAAGGGTGCCATGCCGATGCTAGCTTGATAACTGTTATTGTAGGCAAACTCTACAAAAGGAAGATACTCTTCTCAAGTCCCTTCGAAGTCTACAATACACACCCTTAAAAGACCTTTAAGAATTATGTTCACCCTCTCCGTCTGTCCATCGTTCTGAGGATGATAAGCGGTGCTTAAACACAACTGTGTACCTAATTCTTCTTGCAAGCTCCGCCAAAATTCGCTAGTAAAGATGGGGTCATGATTGCTTACGATGTTGGAAGGTACTCCATGAAGACGAATTATCTCATGAACATAAATTGTTGCCAACCACGATGTCGTCCTCTTACTCTTAACCGAAATAAAGTGAGCACTCTTAGTGAGTCTATCTACCACCACCCAAATACTGGTATTGCCTTTCTTTAACCTAGGCAAACCATCTATGAAATCCATAGAGATGCTCTCCCATTTCTACTGTGGAACCTCTAACGGATGAAGTAATCCACCAGGCTTCTTTTGCTCAGCTTTAAATTGCTAGCAAATCAGACATTGAAAAACAACGCTGCTACATCTTTCTTCATCCCATCCCCAAGAAAACCCTTTCTCAAGTAGCTCCCCTACTTGATTACTCAGCTCCCTCCTTCCCCTTGGAGCCATATGGCACACTAGTAATGCAACTGGCTTTGCATTGTCCACCAGATACATACAAAAATTGATCTCACGCCTCGAAGGTAAGCCTCGTACCTCATCAAAAACGTCAGAATAATCTCGGACTACTGGAACAGATTGCAGATCATTGACAGATGCATCAAGAGACTCTAGGAAACTAAGCATAACCGACCCTTGGGGGTCACAAGAAACTTCAAGGGTCTTCCAATGACAAGTCAGGAGTTTACAACCTTCCTCTCACAATCCAGAATGGCCCCATATGTGGTAAGCCAATCCATTCCTAGAATCAACCCATAGCATTATAAACCCGAGCACATATGCGTCACATTCAAACTCAACGCCTAACACAGATATTTTCAAACCCCAACAAATCATTGATAAATGAGCCGAACCACCAATGGGGTTTGAAACAACTACGGGATCTACTACCATACTAGTATTTAAGTGCAAAGATTCAACCACAGAACTAGATATAAATGAGTGTGAAGCACCAGAATCAAAAAGTGTTCTAATTGGATGGTTTGAAAGAGAAACTAAACTTTCTACGGAAATTTTTCTACCGCTTTCAGGAACACTGATCGCGAGAGCATGCACCTGCCCTCCAGAAGTCCCTGCTCTTTGACCTTGTCCCTGCGATCCCTGTTTCTTCGAGCACTCTTTAGAGAAGCGTCCGACCTCTCCATAATTAAAGCAATTGGACCTCCTACTCTTGCAATCTTTGATCAAGTGACCCTCCTTCCCACAATTGTGACATTTTCTCTTATCCTTGCATTTATTATCTTTCCCTCCTTTCTTCTGCTATTGTTGTTGTTGTTGTTGTAGCTGCCCCTTCTTGGGCCACGCCTTCTTATTCTGCGATGTCCCCTCAGCTTTTATTTCCTTCTTTTCTCCCTTGTCCTCCTCGTGCATTAAGGCCATATCAACAAGCTTTTCAAAGGTGTCCCCCGTTGGGATATGGGACATAGCTAACCCATGCAGAGGCTCATTCAGTCCTTTAGCAAACCGCAAAGCCTTTTTGTGCGTGTATCCACTAACTCTAGCCCAAACCTTGCTAGTTGGTTGAACTTGTTCACATACTCCTTTATCGTCAAATTTCCTTATTTGAGTGTAAAGGACCTCTCCATCTGTATGCTTCTCTCAGCTTGGGAATGAAATTTCATTTCGAACCTCTGTCTAAAATCTTCCCAAGTTCCACCGAACGTCCAGCTTGGGTGATTTCCCACCAAAATGAGGCTTCGTCCTTTAATAGGCAAGCAACTAATTGGATCATTCTTCAGTCCTCCACTTCAAAGATTACGAATAAGTGCTCGGTCTCTTTATGCCAATTCCGAGCTTCTATGAATGTATCATTCCCATAGAATGGCCTTCCTCCCATAGCCCGGAAGTCTTTGCAGATCTTGGCAAAATTGTCAGCTCTTTGAAGGGGAGGAGGAGGAACGACTGGTGCAGCTGGAGGAGGAACGTCTCTTTGGCCTTCGGTCGGCGCCGTGGCCTCCAAATACCTACGGAACGATCTGGGTATTGTGACGCCCTCTGGGATATTAGGGATGTTTTGTTCCCCAAACATGCTGAAAAAAGGGAAAAGGAAGAAATTTAGATAAAGGACCGAAGGATACTACATATGGCTTTTTGGGGAATGTTTTTCAAAACAAACTTTTCTTTTGAAAATACTTTCTTTTAAAACCTTTTTGAAAATAATTTCCAAAAACTTTTATCTAGCCTAGTAACCTTCAGCTCTGATACCAAGTGTGACGCCCCACCTCCATTAATGTCACTCACTAAGGGAATACATTAAGTTTCGTGAAGCATTATAGGTAAAAAGAACATAAACATTACAAGACAGATATAAAATAGCAACGGAATTAAAAACTTTTATTAATCATAAAGCACGGTTACACCATATGTCTGAAAATACATAAAATCAGTACATCATTAAAACTTTTGTCTTGTACTTTAAATATTAGAGTACAATAATAAAGAAAGCATAATCCCCAAATCATAAGCCATAGTAGCAAAGATAGAAGCTTGAGCAATACATCCAGAAGCTCCAAGCAAGACGATAGCAGAATGCTGACTAAGCCTGAGAATTCCCTCCCTTGAGAACCTTGGGGGGAAACGGAAGAAAGAAGGAGAAAAAAATGGATCAGACATAAAGTCTGGTGAGTCTAGTTACTTTTAGCCAATAAATAAATAAAAGTAACATGATAGGCATATAAAGTGGATAAGAGAGATATAGCTACATAAAAGGTAGGTGTGATAAGCTAAGCAAGATAAGGTATATGTACCTCACTAATGATTACTGTGCACTATTACTAGTGTAACTAAAATGAGATAATCCCTTCCACTCTAAGTTGGTAGACCTAGGGCATACGTCCGAGTGTACACTAACCATTACCCTAATCGATCGGCTCCCTACTCTGTAGATATCCAATGCTGGCCCCACAGTAGAAGTAATCACTTCCTAAAGTGGCAACCATTAAGGTGTGCACGACCATACCAACTGGTGTCACGGTTGTCTTATCCCCTTTTGCCCGGCTCATGCACGCACATGGCTCGGTCAGTTTGCGCCGCCCACACCATCCATCTCGTTTGGATCTCTTGTACGGAGTTCTTTATTTGATACCAACTCCGGGTTACTGACTTAAATGGGTCCCACATAATATGATACAAGCTCTCCCCTTTGTCTTGTATCCCCACTAGGTTTTTCACTAACTATGTATACCCTTAGGTGTCTTTAATTACATAGCCCTACATCTGTTGTGCTTACCCTAAATGGTGTCTTTAATTACATTAATTTATTATATTTTTCCACCAGTTATGTATACCACTAGGTGTCTTTAATTACATAACCTTATTATATTTTTCCACCAGTTATGTATACCACTAGGTGTCTTTAATTACATAACCTTATTGGGTTAAGTTCGTGGGCCTATATGTAAATATTGCCCGCCCCCTCTAATTTACTTAACCCACCCACTGATTCAAGCATGTTTATTTAATGGTTAAGTTTGTGAGCCTATATATGTTAATATTACCCACCTACCGAATATTTACTTAACCCATCCACTATTCCAGTCAATTTACTTAACCCTAACCTTAGTTCACTACCATACATTCCCTATGGATTAGATTTGGTCAAGTAGTCCAATTCATTACCATGTCCATTTATGGTTTTTAATGGGCTAGACCTACCACATTAGGCTTACAACATGTGGATGCTGGATATGCCGATCGGGTCCGGGCAGTCTTATTCCACAGTTTGGCCTAACCTCGTGTCTTAGCCCGATTCGTATTTGCGTACTTAGACCTCCTACATTAGGTTCAACATTAGTGGCTGCTGGACATGTCGGTTAGGTCCGGGCAGACTTCCACCACTAATGCAACCTAACCTCGTGTCATAAGTACAATTACAATTCCTAATTGTAATTACTAGACATTCCATTTTTAATTTATTTACCAATTAATTAATCCTTTCCTTTTATAGGTGTCAATACCTATTTCATCTTATACTTTGAATTACATATCCAAATATATTCATATTTAAATTATGCCATTTTTAACCCTTTTCCCCCCGTTCCTTAACTAGCTCCCTCACAAAACAGGCAACATGCTTAGGCTAGACTATAGACTAGTTATAAACGATAATAGGGAAAATAATGGGAATATAACTAAATTGATCATATTGCAATAAACATAAACTAGCATGATAATAAGGTGAACATGCACACTGGCATGGACATGAAATTATCATCAAAACAAGGTGGTCATAAAACTGATGAACGGTCCGTAGTCAATAACTATGATGTCACAATAAGCATAGTAAGATCTAAATTAGCAATTTAGATGCCCAATCGGTTTAGATCTATTATGATAACACAAGGTGATAAATTAGATTACATAATTCAGATCTAGAGGTTAAAATAGATCTAACATGATAACACAAGGTGATAAATTAGATCACATAAAATAGATCTAACATGATAACGCAAGGTGATAAACTAGATCACATAAAATATATCTAACATGATAATGCAAGGTGATAATTTAGATCGCATAAAATAGATCTAACATGATAACACAAGGTGATAATCTAGATCTGACTAACAGTTTCAATGACCACATAAATTAGATCTACTGGTATAGAAATAGATCTACACAAATCCACATCATAGCATGTGTTGACCCGCTTTTTAGTCAAAGCAGTCACACATGAAATCTCTAATCAACAATACGCTCCAGTATTGGAAGCATCGTCAGAAGACAGGCAACGATTTGGTCGAAATCGCATCACAAACAAAGAAAGGCCCGGAACTCCTACCAGATGACCTTTTCTGGGCCCGAAAACAATGATTATGGACTTGAGCTCGGTATCTCTTGTAGCTATCTGAATTAGCTTCAGTTTGAGCTTTTGTTTGGCTAAAATGGACTTACGGTTTGAAAGTTACGTCCGTTTCCGTGAACGCATGCAGAACTTGAAACTTGGATTTGGCATGGGCAAAGCCCCGGATCGGATCGGACACGCTCCGACCCCATACTTCGAAGACGCTCAGACTTGGACTCCATCTCACTCCCCAGAACAGATCGGAACACCAAAGATCTGATCCGCCTGAAGTACTCTGCACAGAAGTGCGCGCAGGCATTCTGCTCGAACAACTGGTTCGGTTCGGATCCGATCCGAACCGACGGGACCTGCTTCTGCACACGAAGTTTTGACCTATTCTCTTGCCATAACCGCCTCCTACATATTCGGATCGGATGACACCTGTCTCCACACAACCTGGTAACCGCTGCTCCACTACTTCTGAGATCAAATCTGTGCTCTCCACGTGGCACACCCGATATGATCCTCCCAGGAGCCTCTCTGCGCCTATAAATACACCATCGCATGGCCATTTGGAGGGATCTTTTTGGCTCTCACTCATCATGGCTTCCACCATTACTTCATGCATGGCCATTGCTCAATAAGGAAGCCAAGTTCCACATTACAACACGAGGTTATCATGTATAATATTCCCATTAATCTCCTCTTCTTCAGTGTAAACACGAGGATTTCGTGTATAAACAACAAGCAAACAGTATTGTAATAGCTTCTTAGGATTTAAGAAACTATAAAGAGGACGTAGTCTTGGTTTGAGCCGAACCACTATAAAAATCTCGTGTGTCTCCTCTTATTTTACTGCTTTTTCTGCATTAATCAGTGATTGTGAGGTTTTCACATAGCATTTGGGTGTTAGGCCCAAACTTCAGTCTAACATTTTTGGCACGCCAGGAAGGGGGGCACACAACTACTTCAATTTCTAGCTCTAAAGGAAGCGGATTATTTGGCTATTAGATCGATGGCTAAGCGAAAGGTTTCCCATGTTGAAGGCGAAGGCACGAGAAACGAGGCAAGCCATGAAGCTTCCTCACATGAAAACCCATCAGCATACTAGACGCGAGAAGAGATGGATGGTGTTCTCACCGAATTGAGAGCTCAGATGGCAAGGCAAGACGATCTCCTCCACAAACAACAGGAGATGATAGATGGATTCATCATTCGGATGGAGGGCAGGCCGAGCGATAACATTCAAGTTGCTGGAAACAACGCTGTACAAACAACAAATCAATCCCCGGCAGGAGTAGCGAACCGGATCGGTACGGATCCGATCCGAACCGGAGGAACGAATGGACTCGGGGCCAATACCCCTCAACAACCAATAACTCCGATGCTTAATATTTCTGATGGGAATGCAGAAGCTCAAGATTAAGGGCGAGCATGACCAATCTCTACACCGGTTCGGATCGGTAATACCACACAGCTTCAGCATCAAGCTCCCCGGTTCGGAACAGGAGAACCTGGTCGGATCGGTACATCCGACCCGAACCGTGCACCTCGCCATGACCTCCCTCGCTTCTCCGAGCCGCAACATGGGGGCACCTCCAAATCGAACCGAATGGCCTTCCAAGCTCCCCATATTTTTCTGAACTCTTCTAGACTCAACACTGGGGGCACCAGCTCTGAACTTGTCAACTTGCAACAGCTCTTTAAAGGCGACAAACTCGCCAATCTCATTGAACGTCTCTCTAGAGGTCGCACTTATCAGAATGACATGGATGATGTCAATCACAACTGATTCACTCAGGAAATCAGGAATTCCTGCAATCCACCAGATTTCAAACTTCCACAACTGGAGCCCTACAACGACAGGACGGATCCTACTGTGCATCTCATGCATTACAAACGGCATATGGAAGTTCATTGGGCATTAGAAAACATCATGGCTAAGTGCTTCCCTCTTTTTTGACCGATATAGCCGTTATGTGGATTCAGCAGCTGGAATCCGAATCGATCAATAGTTGGAACATGTTGGTCGCTCGCTTTATTGAACAGTTTCGGATCCACATCACTGGACCCAAGAATGTAATGTCACTAACTACAATCAAGCCGAGGCCCAGAGAAACTCTGCGCTCATTTTTGGAATGGTTCAACGTTGCAGCAGCATCAGTTGATCAACCTGAGCCATCTATGGTATTGATGGCGGCATTATCCGGCGTTCTGGACAACTCAGAGTTCAAAAAATCCTTATACTGAGACCCATCAAGGAATCTCAGTGAATTCTACCTTGAATCGGATAGATTTCTACGTGAAGAAGACGCAATGTCCGAAAAGAAAATTCTCGATGTCAACATGCTCAGAGACGGAGAACCGTCTGATTCTGAAAAAGGAAAAGGGAAAGTTGCTGTCAAGAATGACCGCAACGCTCAGTCCCAAAGAGGGCCTAGATATGAAAAGTACACAGAGCTCAATTCGTCACTAACCGACATCTACGTGAACACAAACGGTGATATCGCCTATCCAAAGCCTCCCAGGAGGGAGCCATCGCAAAGAGAACGTGATTCTGGAAGACACTGCATATTTCACGATATGGACGGCCATAATATGGATGACTGCAGGCATCTTAGAGATCTGATTGAGGAACGGGTTAGACGTGGAGAGCTACCCGAGTATGTGAAACAACCAACAGCGCCTGCACCTGCGCTACCTCCACCTGCTCCCCGGAGAGGGAATGACCCTGGATCGAGCTCTCGTGGGATCATCATCAACTGATCTGGATTGGATCACTCTGCATTTTCAGCATTTCTTAGGATTTAAGATATGTTTCTTTGCTTTCTTTAGGTTTTCCGATTGGCTAAATCGGAGTACACACGTTCAGGGTTAGGATTTAGCTCCAAAGCGTGCTCTACACTCGATGACAAACCAATCAGGATTTGCTTTGGTTTTGTACTTGGAATTGAATAAGGAAGGACTTTCCAAGCATGGATTATGTTTGGCAAATTTAAATATCTTGTCAGGTTGTGGCAGGATTCTCAATCATAATTAAAGTATGGCTTATACTTATCTCGGACCCCTAGGCATGGATTATGCATAGGGACAGACTGTCTTGTCAGGTTTTGGCAAGTATAGCTCTATCCCGACATGAGTATGGATTGTACTCACTAGGATTCTTAAGTATGGATTATACTCTAGAACGGCTTATTGTTTTGTCAGGATCTGGCAAAGGAATTCAATAAAACTCGAGTATGGCTTATGCTCAGTTTGAACTTCCTGGTATGGCTTATACCTGGAAGGTTAGGTCCCTCGCCAGGTTCTGGCAGGATGATTCGAACGTCCCTCGAGTATGGTTTATGCTCAAACAAACTCCCAAGCATGGTTAATGCTCGAAAGTATAATCAGTTTTGTTAGGTTTTGACACACCTGTTTGCTTTCTTTTCTTCGCAGGAATGGTTTATACTTGCAGCTGGCAGGCCCGGCGTGGCCTTGGACTTTTTGGATTATCCAGAACACATCTTCCTTCGTTCTGCAAGATATGTTCTGGGGGGCAAAATGTTGACCCGCTTTTTAGTCAAAGCAATCACACATGAAATCTCTGATCAACAATACGCTCCAGTATTGGAAGCATCATCAGAAGACAGGCAACGATTTGGTCGAAATCGCATCACAAACAAAGAAAGGCCCGGAACTCCTACCAGATGACCTTTTCTAGGCCCAAAAAGAGCGATTACGGAGCTGCGCTTGGTAATTCTTGTAGCACTCTGAATTAGCTTCAGTTTGAGCTTTCGTTTGGCTAAAATAGACTTACGGTTTGAAAGTTATGCCCGTTTCCGTGAACGCATGCAGAACTAGAAACTTGGATTTGGCATGGGCAAAGCCCCGGATCGGATCGGACCCGCTCCGACCCCATACTTCGAAGACGCTCAGACTTGGACTCCAGCTCACTCCCCGGATCGGATCGGAACACCAAAGACCCAATCCTCTTGAAGTACTCTGCACAGAAGTGCGCGCAGGCATTCTGCTCGAACAACTGGTTCGGTTCGGATCCGATCCGAACCGACTGGACCTGCTTCTGCACACAAAGTTTTGACCTATTCTCTTGCCATAACCGCCTCCTATAGATTCGGATCGGATGACACCTGTCTCCACACAACTTGGTAACTGCTTCTCCACTACTTCCGAGATCGCCTCCGTGCTCGCCACGTGGCACAACCGATCCGATCCTCCCAGGAGCCTCTCTGCGCCTATAAATACACCATCGCATGGCCATTTGGAGGGATCATTTTGGCTCTCACTCATCATGGCTTCCACCATTACTTCACGCAAGGCCATTTCTCAATAAGGAAGCCAAGTTCCACATTACAACACGAGGTTATCGTGTATAATATTCTCTTTAATCTCCCCTTCTTCAGTGTAAACATGAGGATTTCGTGTATAAACAGCAAGCAAACAGTATTGTAATAGCTTCTTAGGATTTAAGAAACTATAAAGTGGACGTACGCTTGGTTTGAGTCGAACCACTATAAAAATCTTGTGTGTCTCCTATTATTTTACTGTTTTTTCTGCATTAATCAGTGATTGTGAGGTTTTCACATAGCATTTGGGTGTTAGGCCCAAACTTCGGTCTAACAGCATGTCATAAAAGTTACAATTTAGATAAAGATTTAGATCTAATCCTAACCAATTCAAGGTGGCATATGTTCGTGATTTACATAAATGATTAGATCTATCCAATGATATAACTACCCAAATTAACAGATCTATATAAACCACAATATAGTTAAAAACCATGATCCACAATAATAACAGATCTAGAGAAATAGATCTATCACGACATAGCATAAGATCTAACAATAACATAGATTCAAGGTTTACAACGTATCCAAACCATAGTCTTTCATAATTCACTTTTATTTATCTAAACCTAAAAGCAACTAGAAACTCACAGTGTTAGGTTTAGAGAATTGAGAAAGAACGGATCTAGAGTTCTGAATTTGATTTGCAAAGTATGTTGTTGTAGAAAACGGTTCAGTTCGCACTCCAGCAGCATATAGCCTCCATGACTTCCAATGAAGAAAATATGAGAAATAGCCATATATTTATAGCTGTAGAGTCCTCTGTAGGTGGGTGGGTCGACCCCTAGGTCGACGCCTCTTCACGGGGGTCGACTCCTAGCTCGACACCCCTCTAGGGTGGGTCGACCCCCTAGAGCGGGAATTTTGCCGCTCAGACGAATTTTTCAAATTTGAATCTTTCTGGATAAAATTCTTACTCATCTCTGACTCATATGTATGTATATAATTTTCCTACGCATATACAAACTTAATACCCTCATAACTTCCTCATACGGTGTCCGTTTTACGCAAACCAAATGTCTATCTTAACCAGAATTTCGAGACGGACGCAATGGTGCGGTCTGTTTCCTCTAATTTTGAATATTAAATTAATTATTATTTAATTTATCCTTTTTTAGTATCGGTACAAATTCGGGATGTTACACTTGTACTGAATTATTATTGCGGAAAGTGTATGTATTTGAAATATATATTAATTATAAAAGCTAGTAATTTAATCCGAAAATTCACTAAATTCTTTTGTAACCATTATTTTATGATCCTTGAAT
The DNA here is from genome assembly GCA_030737875.1 of Allium sativum. Classification (NCBI taxonomy): domain Eukaryota; kingdom Viridiplantae; phylum Streptophyta; class Magnoliopsida; order Asparagales; family Amaryllidaceae; genus Allium; species Allium sativum. The sequence continues at coordinate 804,745,968 of CM060924.1, read as the reverse complement.
TTTGGATAATCCAAGATTTCATTTTTAAGAAGTAATAATTTTATATTGAATTATAAATCCTCAGAGTATATATTACATATCATATAATAAAATAATTAATTATAAATTACAAAAATTGTTTTTATATAAATAATTCACATTTAGTTTTTTTTATGATTTAAGATTATATAAATATAACTTTTACCTTATATATATTATGTATAATTATTCATATATATATATATATATATATATATCTTTTTATATGTATAATTATATATATTTTTGGCAAAACCGACCGGTTTTTATAGTGATGCATAACACTTTTTATTATAACAAATACAAATAAGTACAGTTGTTAGCATTAGATCATTCATCAAATTCCTCTGACCTCTGAAATAATGGTCGTTGGCTCTGAGCCATCTTCGAGCTCTCATTTAGTCCTTCCCCCACAAAATCCACCTCTTTCCTTCCCTCCTCCACCGCCTCCAGATTCGTTGTCTGCCTCTACAGCTCCTCTCATCTCTGGTGCGACTTCATCTGCATTGCTTCCTACTCAAAGTCAATGCTCCTTCTTATCTTTGTTCAGTCTCCTTCTGCGTAACACTGGCTTGATACTTTAGTCGGATTTTTCCTCAATCAGCCTCTGTCTTATATGACCGTTATCCACAAGCTTGGATCGGTATGGAAGCTTAAAGACTCAGTCAGAACAAAATCAGAAGGTAATTTTTTCTTTTTCAGCTATCTAATGATGAGGACAGGCACAATATTCTAACTGTTGGCCCAATAATCATCAAAGATAAGCACTTTATTATTAAACCATTCGATACCAAAATTAGCAATGTGTGTGGTATGGTTAAATCGGTGCCGATATGGGTTCAATTTCATAATATGCCAATCTTTTCATGGTCTCTCCCTGGAATAAACTGGTTATTGTAGATTAGGCAGAATGATATGTATGGATGAGATGACAGAAAGAATATAGCGAATTGAATATGCTAAATGCATGATAGATGTTAACCCTATGCAAGATCTAGTTGATGAATTTGAAGGTGATTGTCCCGATGGCAGTACACAAATGACAAAGGTGATATACTTCTGGAAGCCAGACGTGTGTACAAAATGCAGTGTCTTTGGGCATAATACAGAGGTATGTGATAAAAAGGAAAACAAAAAGAAGGCGTGCACAAACAATGTTATACGTATTATCCCAAATGCAGGAACTGACAAGGCAAGAAAAGAACAGGTGAATACTCAGTAAAACAAGGAAAGAAACATGCAAATGAGAAGAGGAAAATTCAAAAGCAGATATGAAGCAGTGAAACCAATTCAAAAGTGGCAAAGAGTAGGCAAAAATAAATTCAGTACCTTTGTGCTTAAACGTGCTAGCAAAGACAAAGCCATGGAGGTTGACAACGTCAATATGAATTGTATGGAACGGTCGAAAGTTTGTGAAAAAGTTGGCCAAGAAGTCAGAAGTGAGAGTGCAAAATCAAAGGAAGATGAAAGATAAGCTGACAGTATAGTAAGTGAGAATGTTAATGCAATACCAGCTGTCAAACAAAACCTGAATCTCATGGAATCGATCGAAGAAAGTGGAAAACAACAGAATGCTATCATTCTTGAAGAGGGTGAGATTGAATATGATGAGGAAGCGCAATTATAAATGATTAAGTTATTTGAGATGATAAATGAGAGAAACAAAGGTTACTCAAACAACAATGATGTTCAAAATGTTCAAATCCAAACCTCTCATGCTAACACCAATGCTCATGTTAGTGAACCACAAATCCACCCATCCTCTTCTAATCTAAACTCCAGCTTTGTTACTGTTGTTAATGGGTTGGTCCCACCTGTAGATAAGGAACCTGTTTGTCCATCTCGTCGTGATGATGTGGCTGGCAATATCTTACCTACTGTTGGCAACCTAGTGCAAGACCCCCCTGATGGCAAAGAGAAATCAGCCACAAAAGTGGACGTGCAAAACACTTTTGAAAAATCTACGCCTACTACCAAAGCTTCTGCTGGTAAAAATGACAAAAATGAAATGTCTGAAGGCACCAATGACAATGCAGAAACCAATACCATAACTAAAGACGGCAGATCACTGAAAATAGCATTATGGTGGAGCTGGCTAGTGCTCCTCATAATACTGAAGACGGTCTGGTGAAAGAAAAAAGCAACAATGAGGAGCTGACAGTTACAACACTTTCAGAATCAAGCATAAAGCCAACTACAATATGCAATGAGGCTACAACTGAGAAGTATGAATTGGAAACAAAAGAGTAACCTAAAACAAATATTAATTACTCTGATGACAATGCAGCCACAAGTGAATGTACCAGTCTAGCCTTGGAAACCAATAGATACCCATACGAAAGAATTGTGCTGCCTGAAGCATATCTCACGGAAAAAGAAATAAAAGAAGTCTCCAAAGGTTTCTCTGCTGAAGCTATCAATAACTCAAACTCAACCAAAACAGAAAAGAAAAAGAAGAGCATTAATACCAGAAGCGCAAGCCCTATAACTAGGCTTATGAAAAAGAAAGATGAAGAACAACAGTATAATTTATGTTACAAAATATAGGCATATGGAACGTGAGAGGAACCCATCAAGACTTTAAACTTGATGCATGCAAAAACATAATTCACAAGTACAATCTTAGCATCATAACAATACTTGAAATCAAGCTGAAAACTGCTCTGACTGAAAGGGCGGCGAGATATATCAATCCCTCTTGGACTTCGATTCATAATCTTGAGGAAGCGCCTTTTGGTAGAATTTGTGTCCTTTTTGATCCAAGTATACATAACCTAACAAAGATATTATCCTCGGATCATATCATTCACTGCCACAGTGTTCACATTCCAATGCAAACTTCATATTACATCACTATTATCAATGCCAGCAACTCTGTCAAAGCCAGGGATAAAATGTACAATTTACTCCTTAATTTTAGGCAAAGTTCTTATCTGTGGTTAGTGAGTGGAGACTTCAACTCCCCGCTAAAGTTGTTTGATAGGCAAGGAGGAACCGTTGTTACTTTGAACGAAATTATCCCTATTAATGAAGCAATTAGCAACAACGAATTAATCAAAATAAATGCTTCTAAAGTTGAATTTACTTGGAATAATAAAAAAAGAGATGGGTCAATAACCTTTACTAGGATATATCACTCATTATGCAACATTCTACCGCTGACCGCCTGGCCTACTCTTCATAACTCTTTATCGCCTCTTATCTCTCTGATCATTCTCCACATATTCTCACTTTGGGTGATCAAACAATTTTGAGGAAGCCTTGTTTCAATTTTTTCAATAGCTGGTTAAAGGAAGAAGACTTCACTTCTATTGTTACGGTGGCGTGGAATCGTCTATGCTACGACAATAACATGTACGTGCTCCATCAAAAGCATAAGACATTGAAACAAGAATTTAAAATTTGGGCTAGAGGCAGATTTGGAAGTGGCTCTAAACTTTTCGATGACATTGTTGATCAGCTTTATTCCATTCAATCAACTCTTCTTAATGACACCAAGAATGTGGAGCTCGTTGCTCAAGAAAGTTAGTATACCCAAAAATTGAAGGAGGCCATGTATAGCGAGGCGCTAATGAAGAAATAGAAAGCTCGTCTTCAATGGTTTCAGGAGGGTGATCAGAATTCTTCTTTCTTTCACAATGCGCTCAAAGCTAAACACCAAAGGGAGAATATTTATTCCATCTACGATAAAGATGAGCAACTCAAACCACTCAAACTAGAATACAGGAAGCATTCATAAGGTACTTTACATTTTTATTTGGCAATGAAAATCATTTCACGTCTTGTTTTAATGAACTTAACCCAGCTATTCTACCCAAAGTAAACCGGGCTGATTTTAATGATCTTAGAATGCTTGTCACCAAAAAAGGAATTAAAGACACAATGTTTTCTTTAAATAAAAAATCTTGTGGTGGCCCGGATGGGTTTAATGCTACCTTCTATACTTCCTACTGGAATATAGTTGGCAATGATGTTGGTAAGGAAATTTCTAATTTCTTTTCCAAGGCCAAACTCATGGACTCTTACAACAACACTGTTTTGGCTCTTATTTCGAAAGTCAAAAATGCCATTCATGTCCATGAATTTAGACCTATAGCATGTTGTAATACAATTTACAAATGCATTACTAAAATTATTGCTAATAGAATTAAGAAAGTTCTTCCTAACATTATATCCCCGAATCAAACTGCTTTTTTTATCTAATAGGAATATTTTGGACAATGTGTTGATGGCGCATGAATTACTCAAATGTTATAATAGGTGTAATATTACACCTAGAGTGATGCTAAAACTCGATATTAAGAAATCTTTTGACACTTTGCACTGGGATTCTATTGTTAGAATTTTAACTTACATGAATTTCCCAGCCAATATAATTTCTTGAATTTATGCCTATCTTTCTTCTGTCCACTTTTCTATAAACATTAATGGCAGTAATGTTGGGCATATAAGTAGTATAATAGGAATTAGACACGTAGACACCATGTCCACATATATTTTCATTATAATTATGGAATTTCTAACTAGATTATTTGACGAAGCGGTTGGCTTGAACAACTTCCAGCTTCACCCTAAATGCCATGATCCAAAAATCACTTCGTTGCTCTTTGCGGATGATCTAATTGTTTTTTGCTCTCCTAACATTTATATCATGACAAATATCATGAGTATATTAAAGAAATTCTATAGGATCACTGGTCTCCAGATTAACCTTGCAAAATCTGAGCTTAACAATGCTGGAGTTGCACCTGATCTTGCTAACGAAATTCATCTCGTCGCTGGGCTTAGCAGAAATCAGAATACTACCCCATACCTAGGTCCACCTCTTGTTACTTCTAAAATCACTACAATACAATGTTTACCGCTCTACCAAAAGATTATTAGCAGGCTAGATTGTTGGTCAACTAAGATGCCCTCTCAGGCAGGTAGGCTTATCTTAATTAAATCTGTCATAATAGCTATGCATTCTTACTGGTCTAGGACTTATATCTTGCCTCAGAAGCTTTTGAAAATGTTAAAAACTGCTTTTATGAGATATTTTTTTGGAAGGGTAGTATTCATGTTAAATATTCGGCCCTATCTCTTTCAAGCTTATTGAAAAACCTATCTCTAAAGGAGGTTTAGGCATTATTGACACTATCTTGTGGAATAAGGCTGCCTTTGTGAAACACATTGACAATTTTTTGAACAACCATGATAGCATCTAGGTAGCTTGGTCCAAAAAACACATTGTAGGTAATCATAGTTTTTGGACTATGGCTCCTCCACCAAACTTGAGCTGGATGTGGTTATGTATTTTTAAAAATAGAGCATTTATTCTCCCTTTTTTTAAATTTAATGCTTCTGCTTTCATGAACATTAGTTTCTGGCATGATCCATGGATCGACTATGGCTTAATACTTAACGAAGTTATACCATATCATGAAAAAAAACTTGTCTGGCATTCATGAGCTAGCTACTGTGGGGAGTTTACATAGTGATAACAGGTTCATGCTGCCAAGAATAACCTGACAACCTATGCTAGTTTTTGGAGAAGGATACATGATCTTCCGCCTTCAACTTCGAGCGTTGTCAGAACTACTTGGGCTACGTTAGGTGAGAAATATTCCATTAGAAAAATGTACCAAAGTTTTATGGGTTTGACAAACATGCCATGTTGCAGATGGCAGAGAATAATCTAGAAAGTACAAAATGAAGCTAAAGATAATTTCTTTCTCTAGAAAGTTACACACAATGCCCTCTTCACTAAAGTTAAGCTGGTTGCAAGAGGAATGGATCTTCTATCTACTGCATGACACGGAACCAGAGGACATTGGTCAAATTTATTTTGAATGTGACATTATTAGAGAAATATGGAAAGACGTGATGAGCAAGGCTGGTAGGGATCGCATAGAGCAAAAAAGTGCTGACGAATGGAGAAGCTTACATAAATTCATAACAACTGGTAACCAGCAGGCTAAGCTTCTCTATTTTGTACTTAAGAGATTCATTCTCGCTGTATGAAAAATCCGCAATAAAAGGATCTTCACTCCTGGGAAGTCTGTACCCAATATTCAGATGAAAATGTACTTCATATGTGAGATTCAGAATGGGATTCAAATGATGAACCATGTCTTCGACACGAGGATTTGGAGCTAGTGCGAGTTTTGCTCAAAATATGGCACACCGTTTTTTCTGTATTTTGTTTTTATGTTGTTTTCTTCATGGTTGATAACCATGTTTCCCTATATTCTGTTTTCCTTTTATTTATCTCTTTTATGTTACAATGTATTCTTTCCTTGGTTATCAATAAAGTGGTAGGGGACCACTCAACTCCATCGGCTTTGCCAAAAAAAAGAGTATAGGTGTTAGACTGGTCGCCTAACCACTACATTCGGTTTTTATAGTGGACTGACAACTTGCATGGTTTTACAGTGAACCAACCACAAATAGCGTAAAATATAGGAGGTAAGACAATTTGTCTACATTGCTAGCACAGAAAATAGCCCATGCAAGTGCACATATTACAACAGGTTGTCAAAGACAAATCTAAGTAACCAAGACAACTCAGTTACAAAAAACTAGGGTAACCTACTTCACATAGGAAGTGAATAAATAAAATAAAATTACATTGCCACAAAAGCCAATATCATAAAGAAACACACAGGTCCTTTCATACAACTTAAAAGCATCTCCCACCCTTCACGCAACTGGAAGGGATGACCATGACATGAAAAGGAAATAAGATGAATTTGAATCATGACCGAGCTAGTTGAAATAAATCTCAAGGAGGAATTGATAGTAGTCACATAAATACAAAGCACACATCACCTATGTTGCAAGCAATCACCGAAGGATCGATCAAATGCATTGCGCTAAATCAACCACAACCATAACACGTTCAACCAATAAACTTACAACAACAACTGGCATCACATATCGATAGCAACGATCATCAGTAAAGCTACAGCTTAACATGCTGAAGAAGCAGTCATAAACCAATCACAACAATTTTATACCAAAACGCCGCAAACTAGCGTCCTAAAAAGGAAGACAGAATACACCCACAACGCATGCAAACCAGAGCAACTGCAACAACCTTATCCAGAAACTACTGCAACCCACGACACAGACTACACAATGACAAAATCTCAGCACTCACGATGATAACACCCACAGCCGTTAACAAACACCCAACACCGCCACAGACGACAACGGACCAACCAGCACCAACACAACAATTATATATATAATATACATAATTATAAAAATATGATTTCTATATTTATACATATAAATCAAATTTGTGACTTTGTATTAATTTATTTTGATAACATATTTAGAAAATATATAATATATTAAAAATAGTTGATGTATTTATCGCAATGTAAATCCCAACATTTGCATACAAATATAACATATCCTTCACGGATTATTATGTCACGCTTGCACACACACATATGTATATGATACATGTGTATATGTATTAAATTAATCAAGTTAAATTTGTATTACAAAATTTTTAAATTTAAATAAAATATATGATTTTATTTAATCTAAATTTAGAATTGTTCTAAATGAATTGGACTTCATAGGCACTAGAGATCCAGTATTGTAAACTTTTGAAAAATTATTCACAACTTCCACTATAGCCTGACTCATTGCTGACATAATGTTTATGGAGAAGTATATGCAGGATCCAAATTAACCCAAGAGATAGAGTGAATAGGGTTTATTGCAGTTTTGTGGAATATAAAAATATTAAACCACATATTACAGCAAAATAAATAAGTGTAGAAAATAAACGACATAGAGTTTACCCAACTTCAGCAAACCCCTGCCACTACTGCATTCCCTAAGGTTTCTATATAGGTATTAAAAACAATATCCTGCATACAACATCTGTACACTCGCGACCCCTTGCTATTGTTCTAATCCTATGCTCAAAACCCTGCACTGATCTCAAACCCCGTGTTAAAACCCAAATTAGATTTTAACACCAAAGGTACAAAAATTGTACTTCACTAATATAGTAAGAGATTATAAGGAGCCACAATCGTAAATGCAAGTAAAAAAGACAACTATTTTATAGTAGTTTGACATTTGGAAAGATCTACGTCCACTTTGAGAGAAACTTTCATTATCACATGCAGATTTACAAGGTTTGATTATTCTCTCATTACACATATTTTCATTCTCACTCGCTCTTCTCTTGATTCAATTGGAAAAGCCAAAAGAAGTAGAGAAATCCTCTAAGTATAGCAACTTGAGAAGTAGATCTTTGATTCACCAAGGTTTTAAGTGGATTTCCATAGTTTAATGGAGAATTCTATGTTTGATCTTTGATTGGAGGAGCTAAGAGAGGTAGAAATCACTTAGAATTGCTTAGGAAATAGTTGGACAGCCCTTTGGAGTCATAAAATTCGGTTCCCATTAATGAGGGGTTTATCCCCCAATTATAGGTGTGAAGAGGAGCCAAAATACGTGTACAGGCCACCGGTCGGCCTAGAACTTATTTATGGGCAATGCCACTAGCCAGCTGTAAACAGCTATGAATAAATGGCAACAGGACTGGTCGATCTAAATCAGAACCGACCGATCGGTGTTACTTTTCCTCTTCCCTATGAAACCGGCCAGCTGTGGACTCCATATCATGGCCAGTTGGTTGTACATCTTTCTGACCGACCGGTATGGTAATATTTGAACTATATACGTTACTTTAGGGGTGACCAGTTGGAGTGTTGTCCTTTCCCATGAAGCTGATCGGTCTAGACCTTATGATATGACCGATCGACTAAAAGTCTTCCTGACCGATCGGTGTGGTGAGATTTTATCAAAGTGAGTTGCCCTTGGCATGACCGGTCGATATGATGATATCATGTTATTGTTAGCCGACCGGTGTATCTCTAATTTGTGCAGTCACCAACTTAGTGCCGACCAGTCGACCTATATATTTAACAATGATGATTGCGTTGTGTATTTTCCACTTTGACCGATTAGCTATTTTTTCCAATAACATCCAAATTAGTCCTCTTCTCACGTGCTTGATCTGTCAATGTGTGTATGGACTTTAAGGAGTAAACATTTGCCCCTCAGAGTTTATAATTTCCTGTTTGTGAAAATTGTGAGCTCCGAAATGAATGTTTTGGTTCCACAATTGATGGATCACATGGACTTTGCTTCAGGTCAGCATGCACATTCATTCATAGCAGCTAACTGAGCGACCGGTCGGTGGGTTAAACTTGCTTGGTAGGTAACCATTCGGATGGATGTAATAGGCTTCCATGGGTCGACCGGCCCACCTGACAGTTGCCTTTATATCGCACCTCTGTCCTTTACTCTTCCTTCCTTATTTTCACTTTCATTTTTCTTCGATCAATTATTCTTTAATTGTGGCAACTTCATCCTTCTGAAGAAAACCTGCGTTCCATCAACCAAAATCGCCTCTCTAGCCGATTTGCATTCTCATCCACCTCTAAGCTCAACCGTTGTCTTTAAACTCTCGACCCTTGAATCGAGTTCAACCCAATTATCCCACGTTGCTGCAGGTACTGTAATCTCTCCTGAAATTTGCGTTTTTATTTGAAATCATTGATGCTTGGGTTCGAATTGAACCGCACTACAACAAAAAATACTCTACTACAACATCGTTTTTACAATGGGCATTGTCTGCCCGCTGTAATAAAATAATATTACAACGGTCATTTATGGACCATTGTAAAAGATGCCATATACAACGTCATTTTTACAACGGGCTCTGGCAGCCCGTTGTAATAGAAAACAATTACAACGGTCATTGCATGCCCGTTGTACCAATTTTACAACGTTCAGAATATGCCCGTTGTAATAGATGCATGTTTTACAATGGTCACAAAATTCCCGTTGTAAGAGGTGCTAATTTTACAATAGGCAATGCACGTTGTAATAGTGTTAGTTTTACAATGGTCATAACTGGTGCCAATTTTACAATGAAAATAAAATGCCTGATGTAATAAATGTTTATTACCAATTTTTGACAATCAATAATTAGTAATTACAATACTTATTTAAAATTAATATCGATTATTTTTTTAATAATTAATCATTAATAATACTATGTTAATCATATGTTATTAACTACTAACTATAATTTTATATTACTAAGTACTACTCATTAATAATATTATATTATTTAGTCATTACTAGTCAATAATGTTATATTAATACTTTATTACTTGTAATAATTAGTGATTATTAATAAATAATCACTAATTACTAATTATATATAATCATATTCCAAGAGGCTTAAATTTATTTTCCAGTTATTAGTAAGTAATATTGAGTAATTATTACAAAATATATAATAGTTTATAATTACAATACATATTAATAATTTATGATTAATAATATTACTATTAAAAATTAAAAATTAATAGACTTAGTTTTACTTTCAAAAGTAATAATAGTACAATACTGATATTGGATGCTAGTGATGAAATGGTCAGTTTAATCGACGCTAATTTTACAATGATCAATAAATGCCCATTGTAATAATTATATTTATTAATATTTGATAACTAACAATAATAATAATTTCTAATAAAAACGAATACATAATAATATATACTCGGCATTAATCTATAATAAAAACGAATACATAATAATATATACTTAATATCAAATAATTTATAATTAATATTTTATTATAATTGATAATTTATAATTTGTAATTAGTAACCAGTAATACTTGCTCAAAAGTGTATAAATAATAATTATAAATATCAACTTATATAAATGATAGTTAATAAACTTGGTAAACTAGAAATTAATAAGTAATAGTTATTAAATTATATTTAATAAATTAAAATAAATTGAGATTGATAAAACTTAATAAATTAAGAACAATTAATAAATGATAGTTAATAAATTGAGATACGAGGATCCAAACGCAATTAAGCAATTAAGCGGAGTAGTCCTAGAATATTACCCCACCCGATAAATATAACTTGCTACGATGCATTTCTCATCGCAAAACCTAGCTAAGCCGTCATCTCCATCTTCATTGAATCCCCAACTATCAGCCATGATAGAAACAATAATCCAAAAGGAATGATGCGCGGATTCCAAATTGAAAATGCTATCTCTGTATTCCATTCTTCCGAAAACCGAATCAATCGAGATTCGTGAAGTCTGATGTTCGAATCCGCATTCCACTAGTCCATAGCATCATTGAGGACTACCCAACACAGTCATGGGACCAGAGTTCCCTGGTACCGTCCTTCGCGCTATCCGATCCTTCTTCAACCCCAATACGAATGACCACTTCGTATTACAGTTCAACCTGTGTGAGTTCAACCCTTCGTACTGAGCACTGTGGATATTATTGTTGTGATATTTGCTCGCGTTCTGATGATAGGATTGCTGTGATATCTTTCTAAATTGATATGTTTCTATTCTGGTTATTCTTACTGCTAATGCTTCCCAATTTTAATGATTTTTAGTGCTAGTGCTTCCTTGGAAAAAGAGAATGATACGGGTCTAGTACCACATCATGATGGCAACTGCATTTCTCTAGTATTTCAGGAAGAGATTGGAGGACTTGAGGTTCTTAAAGATGGAGAATGGATCCTTGTTGGTTACCAAGAGGGTAGCATCACTGTTAATATTGGCGAGTTACTTCAGGTATGCACATGTTTTGGCCACTTATACATGCTTAGCCGTCTGTGCTTTATGGATAGCTGCATCTGGTTATAGCCTGGTTAACCGAGTAGTGGATACTGTGTAGGTGATGACAAATGATAGATGATGTCCTTCATTGTGCAACATGTGCTTGTGCACAATCATAAGCATAAGCACAGCTAATGTTATATTAATCCATTCTAGTTGGACTAATAACATGTTTTCATAAGCTTTATGTTTCATATTATTCAATTCAGAGATTGGCGAGTCCACACCTCAGTGATAGTTGAAGGAATCGTCAAACTCTATCTTTGAACTTTGAAAAACCAGTGCATTAGTTGCAGTTTAGCATTTGTTTTTTTTTTTTGTTTTTTTTTGTGCAAGCATCATATGATATATATAAGAACTATGCGCTACTTAGATGAAAAATCATATTGATGTTCTACTCTAATAATGACTTAATAATAATATGTCAGGTTTTGAAAAATACATATAATGTTGCTTGAAAAATAATAATACTACTACTAATGTTAAATGGAGTTATCCTTGACATTATAAGCATTCCCTCAGCTCATATGTTTACATAAACTCTTTTCTGATAACTTGCAACTTTTTTCCCTTTATTTTGTTAATTTACAGATTTTTCAACATATTCTTCTTGGCACACCATGTCTTCTATTCTTTGCAACATATGCTTTATTGGTTTTGTTTTGGGTGGAATTATACTACCACGAAATAAACTACCAGGTAATCATTTTGTTGCTTTATACACCGCCTTGTGTTTTACTGTTTAACTTCGGGACCATGTTATTTCTTGGTCTCTTAAATTATGCTACTTTAATTTATACTCTTTTGCAATATATTTTAGCCATAACATGGTTTACAGCTTTGTTTAATCTAAAATAATTGTTATTTCGAAATAATTATAGAATATGGATCGACTTGAGATAAGAACTAATGGTCTTTAGGTTCATTTTGTAGTGTTGTTTGACACTTTTGTCGTAGAACAATATTAGTTGTTATGTTAGCATGCCTAAAACAATATTATTAGAGTCAATACTTAGTACTCCATGGATCTTTCTTGCACGTTGTAAATCATTATAAATCATCACACAATAAGATGACTTTTAAAAAAAAACCATAGGTAATACCATCACTTATGTTCTGGTCACATGCTATCAGGGGAATTCCATCAAATGTAACAATCTTGCAAATTACCAGTGCAGGAAAAAAGTGGTGTCAAACGCATGCACACTCAACCTCTCACACGCTCGAATAGGAACTAAGATGCTGCGCTCTGCACAGCAACTAATTTGCTATGCTTTAAATAGCAACTAAGTTATGTTGCTAATCTAAATTGCTGAAGTTCATGCACATATATAGATGCACAAAACATGAAAAGATCAAATGCTCCTTTCAGCTATAAAATCTAAAAAAATTGAAACCAACAAAACACAAGTGAAGGCAAGATCACGAGATTGACAGTCATATCCTAAGTCCAGACTCTTCTAATATTGAACGTAGCATCGTGGACGCAGTCGTTAAACCAATGTTCCCTTCCAATATCATGCGTGTCTAATGTAATTTATTATAAAGGATTAGATTAAAGGCTACAGTAGCAAACTTGAACAAAATATAATTATTATATAAACCGGCAAGCAGGTTAGTCGTAAAATTGAAACTATAACAAAGGTTTAGTGTCTTTATACACATACCGTTGAGTCCGTGTCGCATGTATACCATTTCATCAATATATTAAAGTATTATTAATGCAGCGACCCCCAAATTCAGGAATATTTTTTTAATCTCAGTGTTGTAGTCCTCTTATCAGCTGGCTCCAGCTCATGGGATTAAAATATCTTAATGTTTGTTTGGAAGAAGGTTGCTTTATTAAAGATCCGTAAATATAGAAATCCATAGGATTAACAAAGACTTGAATTATGAAAAATGTAACATTGTTTTAATCCAAAGTTAAATCAATATATAATTACAGTTTAAAAGCAATCAATGAATAAACCTTCACATTGTTGAAATGATATATTTACACACACACACATACATATATATGTGTGTGTATGTGTGTGTACACTTACCTATTAGACTAACGAACTATAAGAATAATAAGGATGATATGATATCCGTTGATGCCAATCAAAATTTCCATTGATTTTATTTAGCATTTTGTTTTTCACAAAATAGTTACTCTTTACATTGAAAAAGTAGTGCATTTTGAAATCTATGTGAGGACACAGAGGTCTGTATAAGTATATACAGGATCAGTTCACCAAATTGAAAATGTTTTAAAAAATATTTTCAAAATAAAGACTACATGGTATATAAAAAATCACATAAATAAAACAATACATGGTATATAAAAAATCACATAAATAAAACAATACATGGTATATAAAAAATCACATAAATAAAACAATACATGGTATATAAAAAATTAAATAAATAAAACATAATCTGTAAAACATGACTTCTAAATCAGCCCAAGTGCAATATGATTATTTTGTTATGTTTATCATAATGATGAAACAAAGAACTTAAAACGCAAAATAAAGACGTTTATTATTTATGCAGCTGTAGTTCCATTACAATGATCCTAGTTGTGCTCTTAAAATTTATGGAAATTCATTTGCCTATAGGTTTAACTGTTTAATGCGCTAACATTGAATATTTTTTGAAGTATTAGCAGATGATAGTAGCATTAGCTAATTGGAAATAGGACTGAATTAAATAGTATAGATAGCCATGTTAAGTAAAAGTGCTTTCAATATTCAAGGGGAAAAGAATTTAATTTTGTTCAATATGTATCTACGTATTAGGAAACTTCATGATTCAAGACTAATGTGTATCATTCAATAAAAAACACGTTTATTTCAGAACATAACGAGAAAGCCATTTTGAGTTGCTGCACAATAAACTCAAAAATAGCATTAATATTTTAGAATTTTGGGGAAGGCGGGAATATAGTTACAGATTTACATATATAATTGTTTTGTACCAAAAAAAAATCTTCATTTTTCACGAATAATCATATTGGCTATGGAAGGTGTACTCCATATACAAATGGCTTGCTTTCCACTTCCTGAAAGTGAATGCACGTATCTGTTGTTGCATCCTTCTTAATTTGTCCTTATTGTTGTTTCCTTTGCTCTTTATTTTGTAGGCCCACCTTAATGTCATTTAAATTTTATATAATTCCACTATTGAGACCATACCTAATCATAAATGTTACAGTAACATGAAAAAAAGAAGTAAATCGGTAGTAGCATCAAATAGAAAGTACGAATGTTACAACAAAACCAAATAAAACAATGGGTAGTACAACAACATCAAGTCAAATTATCTTTGAAGGATTGATAATAAATAGACAGTGCACATATTAATTGGTGCAATAAATCGGGTAGAACAAAAATACTATAATGAATTGTTATTACAACTACTTATTGTGTAATAAAATGAATGAAACAAATTAATTGGTGGAAATTTGTTATTCTTTTTTCTTCTTCTGTAAATCGAACTTCAGCAATTTAGATTAAGCACACATTTAGATTAAACAAATATTTTTACTTAAAATACAACTGCAAACTATGGATATGGTGGTGTCTAAACTGAAGTTGGAAGACTATTGAACCAAAGGCTGATAAGCTAGGCAAGCATTAACCCTGTTGAACATATGCTTCACTAGTATGGGTGAAAATCCCTATGTTTGGCCAAAAACATATGAAGTAATAGGGACATGATTGGATACTTGTGAAAAGAAATCTTTGGAACTTAGTTATGTTGCTAAGAGACAGCTACCTTTGGAACTTAATTATTATAGTTTGCACTTGTTTCCTCTGCTCTACCTTGCTGCTCAAGATGACTTGAAGTTATAATATACTCAAATGATGTAGAATAATATATAGTGATATGTGTACAAAAAATGGGAATAAAACAAATAACTTTTTGTACACCTCCAATTTAGTGCAATGCTGTAAGGTTACATCAATGCAAGACTTAATTGTTGTATAATAAGTTTTGAATGGTGTATAATAATATATTTTCTCTGCATTTGGTAACTTTTTTTTCTTTTTTTGTAGAGTAACAATATGCAGACTCAAGATCAACAGGCCGTTCGATGTACCTTCGCATGGCACAAAGATTATGTTTCCTTGGTGTAGTGTTGGTACATATGAAACTAGTTATGTAATTTATGTTAGAACTATGTCGACGTAACTTATCTAACCTTTTGGAATTTAAGCTTATCTAGTCTTTTGGAGTATAAACTTATCGAACATTTTGAAATGTGTTGGAATTATATGATTCTTGCTTCAGTCTTTTGTAACACCTCACATTTTGAAATGTGTTGGAATTATACGAATCAAAGAATAATTAATTTCAAATATGAAAACTAAGGGATACGGGTTATGCCATTGCGTTCGTCTCGAAATTATGCTTGAGATAGAGTCCGAGTTTGCGTAAAACAGACACCGTATGAAGGCGATATGGACGAACGAAGTTAAGAAGAAAATACCAGAAGAAAGAAGAAGAAAAAAAATGAAATTCACTAGAGCACTTGGGAAATGCACCAGTACAAAAATTGCACTGGCGCACCTGCCAAGTGCGCCCAGGCTGAGCTGAGAGCCTGCACAGTTTCTGGTGTGTTCTGATCCATACTGTGAGTCATTGCTGAGTTCTTTCTGACTCCTTGCTGAGTCATTAGGGCTGAGGTGTCACCCTATCCTGACTAAATGGTTGTGGTTAACTCTAGGATCATCCGACGGCTCTAATTAAATTGAAATTCTATATAAACAACCCAATGCTCAACCTAAAAATCACACAAAATAATTCTGGAACTATCATGCCGTCAATAGAGAACTTGGAGTAGCCATCACCGCTTTCAATTCAACGACAAGATTAAAACCTGAATCAAAATCAAATTAAAGTAATCAAATTCAACGATCTACATCAAAGGCGAGCATACCAATTTCAGATTTCAGAAATCAAGAATTCCTTTTTAGTTTGTAAGTTGGTTATTATGTAGATTTAAACGTTCTTTTAAATGAATCATGACATGTTGTAATTCGAATATAGAATGATGCTTATGTATAAGATAAATAGAGTTTAATTCTCATTTATCTTAAATTACCGTTGCGATTGATCATGTCTATATGCTTGTGGTGATGAACATACCATATTTTATACATTGGGATCTATTATGATTAGGAAATGAACGTGTTATGCCAACTGAATGGTGAAGCATGTCATGTTATAATTTGGTGGTTACTTGCAAGTTTATGATCTAAAGCACATGCTTACATGTTAGATCAACATTCATGTATATTTAGAACCATGTTAAGTTGAATCTATTTATGTTGCAAGATTGGGTTTGTAGCTCTTTTATGTTTTAACACATAAGTTATCATGCTAAGTTGTGATTTAAATATGTTTATAGTAGCTCTCTTATGTTTAACACACATAAGTTAACATGCTAAGTTGTGATTTAAATATGTTTATAATAGCTCTCTTATGTTTAACACACATAAGTTATCAAGCTAAGTTGTGATTTAAATATGTTTATAGTAGCTTTCTTATGTTCTGACATACATAAGTCAATATGCTAAGTTGTGGTTTAAAATTGTGTTTATATGTTAAACCTCCATGCTAGACCTATATCAAGTTTACATGATAATTAGATCCAACTTAGTCACAAGTTCTGTAACACCCCGTGTATTCTATAACTGTAGAATTAACAAATTAAAGTATAATTAATTTGAAATCAAAGAACTAAGGGAAACGGGATACGCCATTGCGTTCGTCTCGGAAAAATACGCGAAATAGAGTCCGAGTTTTCGAAAAACGGAGTCCGTATGAAGAAGATATGGCCTTCGGAAGTTTCTGAATTAAGTTTAAAATTCGAACAGAATAAAACAATTTAAAAATTAAAACCGCGCCCAATTGGCCAAGGCGGGAAAACTCCCGCCTAAGACACCCAGGTCGACTGGGCTGTCGACCTGGTCTAACCAGGTCGACAGGGCTGTCGACAGGGCTGTCGACAGGGCTGTCGACCTGGTCCAGACCCAGGTCGAACCCAGTCCACCCTGGCTGGCCTATTCTATGTTGGTCGATTTTCTGTGGTCTGCTTTGTCATTAGGGCTAGGTGGCAGGCTCTAATTGGTCCCTCTTGCGAATGAATGGCTACGATCAATCCAAGCAACATCGATGGTCCTAATCAGTTCATAAACTCTATAAAATGACCCTAGACTCTACCTAGGGTTCTTACACAATTCTCTAGCCTCCATTGCTCTCTTCTTCTAATAAAAAAATAAAAATGGCATCGCTGCTCTGCTGGAATTAAAACTAGAAGATAATCAACATCAGCCTAAGCAACTCAATTCAAACTAGAGATTATAGTTTCTGCAAAGATTCTACAGCAAGTTAAAGTCCTTTCTTTAATCTAATCAAGGCAAGTACAGTTATTTTCCGCTATAAACGTTAATAATAATTTTGATATGTTTTTGATTCTGAATCTGAGATTGTATATATATTCTCTTCTGTCAGATCTGTTTTTCTGTATCCCTTTTCTTCTTTTCTGTTTTTATAGCCAGGCTACCACGAGCCTGTGCCTAATCTCATAAGAGATGAACGTATGAACGCAAATTTTGGGATGAATGATGCGGAATTTGACAAGACTAAATTGAATGTATGACTTTAGGTCTGAGGCATAAAATATATTGGACATATGCATAAATTTGACTATGAACATATAATTTATGCATGTTGTATGCATAGCTATGTTGTAATTTCGAACTGTAATTAATGAGCATATGTTGTAAACATAGATTTGGATCTATGCATATTCTATGATAGAAGAAAAGAGGAACCATTGTAAGATTACATATGATTTGAGACTTTGGACAAAATGCATATAAAAGTCAAGATCTGATTTTTAGAAGATATGATTTAAAGATTTATATTGTTGGGTCTAGTTTGCATAATGATTCATGACATGAAAAGAAGAAGGATATGGAAAGTTAGGTGTAAATATTTACATTAATTAGGATATCTATTATTTAGATTACACCTAAATAGGGATTTTTGGATATATGGCATGTATTGAAATTAATGGTTATATTTGGTATAATTTATATGTGAATCTGCTGTAAGATGCTAGTTTAACAAAAATTGGAACATATGTTATATGGCAAATTATGTCCATATTCTGTGCTATGTAACTTTATGCAAACATGGAGTATATGTTGTGAATCATGACAATTATGTAAGCATATGAATTTAGGCCAATTTATGATTGGGCAAGGCATGTAAATAGAACTTTTAGAAATATTAAATTTACTAAATCTGCTAATTTGTCTAGTTGCCTAAACTACTAGTTTTGTTATATTGCCTAGACTGCTAATTAGATTGAAATGCCTAATCTGTTAAATTTGTCTGTTGAAATGCCTAACCTGTTATATGCCAAAATCTGCTAAGTTGCTAAATCTGTTAAATCCGTTAAGTCATATAAAATCTGTTATCTGCTATGTTGATATAATCATCCTGTGATTGATATAATCTGAATTGGCATATATATTGGGCGTGCGCATAAATGGTAAATTATTAATTAATTGGCCACAAAGATAAACATGGCTAACTCGAGGTTAGAATGAGTTTGCCGCGTAAATCTGCCCGGAACCGCCCGGCACATCCAGTGGCCGCAAACAATAGGTTCTAATGTGAGAAGTTAGTCATAACATGCGTAAGACACGAGGTTAGGTCTGGCTTGTGGCAGAAGTCTGCCTGGAACCGCCCGGCATATCCAGCGGCCACAAGCTACCGACCTAATGTGAGAGGTCTGTGCATTAATAATTAATTAATGCAAATCTAAGATAAGAATGACGTCTAAAACGTATTGGGGAAAATAGGGTTAAACCAAAGGGATTAATAGATGTAGTGAAACCCGTCCATGAATCTGTAGGCCCAATACAAAGTTAGACAAATCTGAAAAATCTGTACATCTGACCCATTAGTCTGAAAACTTGTTAACTTAATTTGTGAATTAGTAAATCTGAATTCTGTATGTCTGAACTTGTAAACAAGTTAATCTGAAATCTGTTAGTCTGGGGACACAAGGTTAGGAGGGGAATTACTTGTGTCATCTGTTGTTTGGGACCCATATTAGTCAGTAACCCTTTCTGGTATCAAAACTTTGACCCAACAGTAAGTAGGGTCCGGGCACGCTTACTGAACTAATTATAAGAGGTTCATTCTGATAATGGCGAGGGGTGTTGATGGTGCATTCCAACCGGTTCATGTGCGTGCATGGATCCCGGTCTGCCTCTGAGGATGTAAGACGCCGTGACATCTGTAAATAGGTCTGTGCCAATTGGTTGTCACTTTAGGGAGTGATACACCCTACTGTGGGGCCGACACAGGATATTTATGTATTAGGGAGCCGATCGCTTGGGGTAGGGTTTTAGGGTACGCTTAGTTCTGTCTGTTTCTGTTGGTACCGTCTGTTTCTGTTGGGTGGTAACACCTGTCTGTTTCTGTGTGGTACCGTCTGTTTGGGTGGTAAAGGCCCATTACTAGTGTACACCTAATTCCACATTCTGTTTCCATAGGGATAAATCTGTTTCTTCTTCTGTCTGTTTCTGATCGGGTAGTAAAGGCCCATTATTAGCATTCTGTTTCTGTTAAAGTATTCTGTACTCGTTCCTGCTTCAATTTAGACATTAGGGTGACACCTAATTTTGCTATACTAGTATTAGTGCAGAGAAGTGTAAAACAATAGTTTATATCATTCTGTTTTTCTGTTATATCTTCTACACCTGTTATAGTTATCTCACATCCAGTTTTATGTTCATATCATATTATTATTATCTGTTCATATGCTGAAAGTCACTGGACTTGCCAGACTTTTTGTCTGACCCTTGTTGTTTTCGCCTCCTTTCTTCCGTTCTTCCCCCCCCCCCCCCCCCCCCAGGTTATCCGAGGAGGGAAATACTTTAGCTTGATCCGGATTTCTCTTTGCTTGAAGTGCTTAAAGTATGGCTTGGCTCTGTATAGCTTCCGTTCCATGGGGATTATGATTTTAAACTATGCATTTTGAAGGTTTTTGTACAAGACTGATATTTTGTACTTGAATTCTGAAATTGAAAGGATGTAACCATATAAATTTCTGTTTCCGCTGTAATAAAGTTAAAAAATTTCAAGTACTGTTTTATCTGTCTTGTAAGTTTCTGTCCTGTTTACTAAAATGCTCCACCAAAGTTAAGGCATTCCTTTTGTGAGTGACCTTAACAGAGGTGGGGTGTTACACTTGGTATCAGAGCTGAAGGTTACCAGATTGGGTAAAGTTTTTGAAAACTATTTTCAAAAAGGTTTTGGAAAGGAAGTATTTTCAAAAATAAAGCTTATTTTGAAAAACATGATCCCCAAGAGCCATATATCTTTCTTTCAGTCCTTTTTGTATTGAACCTTTCCTTTTTCGTTCCAGCATGTCTGAAGCATCTGAGATACCAGAGGGTGTTCATGTACCCGGTTGGTTTCGTCAATATCTTGAGGCTAGGACCGCCGCTGTAGGTCCAGCAAATGATCCCCCTCCTCCACCCCCTCCTCGTGCTATTGCTTTCTCAAAAATCTGTAGAGATTTTAGGGCCATGTGTGGGAAGGATTTCAAAGGAACTGAATCATTCGTAGAAGCAAGGAATTGGCTCAAAGAAACTGAGGATCTGTTCGTTATCTTCGAGGTGGACGATAGGAAGAAGGTACAGTTGGCAGTATGGCTGCTCAAAGACGAAGCTTCCTACTGGTGGGAAGTCACTAACGCCGAGAGGCCGGTTGAGACATGGATGGATTTCAGAACAAGGTTTGAGACAAAATTCCTCTCGCAAGCTGAACGAAGTTTACAATTGGAAAAGTTCTTGTCTCTTAAGCAAGGAAGTATGACGGTCAAGGAATACGTCAACCAGTTCAACCAACTAGCAAGATTCGGATTGGATTTAGTCAACACTCGGCATAAAAAGGCTCTCCGCTTTGTTAAAGGATTGAATGAGCCACTGCACAGCCTAGCCATGACCCATGTACCCATGGGAGCAACTTACGAGAAATTGGTGGATATGGCACTACTGCACGAGGAAGACAAGGGCCCGAAAGAGACAAAGAAGGAAGAACCACAGAATAAGAAAGCGGGGCCCAAAAAGGAAACACAAAAGAAGGATGAGAAGTCTGAAGATAAGAAGGGGAAAAAGTGCTTTACTTGTGGGAGCTCAACTCATCTGAACAAGGATTGCAGAAAAAGGAAGGGCGCTTGCTTCAACTGTGGGGAGATGGGACACTTCACTAGGGACTGCCCAAAGAGACGAGGACAAGGAGGGCAGGCGAACACTCTTGAGGCTAGTGGCTAGGATAGAAATAGGAAATTTTCTATAGTAGGTTTAATTTATTTATCTGATTATGAAGTCAAGACTTTTTCTGATTCTGGTATTTTGATTTTGTAATCGATACTCTGCACTTTAATACTAGTATTATTTCTGAATTCCGCTGTAGACTCAGACCCATAAGGGTTATGGATCATCTGTTTGGGACTGGGGTTTGAGGGATATCTGTGTTAGGCGTCAAGTATGACGCATACATTCTGAGTTTTCGTGGGGTATCAATTTGATGTTGGTTCCGGTCTTTGGGTCCGATACTTAGGACCCATGTCTAATGGGAACCAAATTTTCGTTCTATCTGTACTCGCTTCCATCATTCGACTGTATCCTATCGATCGAATCTTCGAACTTTAGGTAGAAACTAATGGGTGTAAACATGTGTTTGAGACATGTTATGTTTGATGGTTACAAGCGGATGCAAGTGGTTGCTAGTGGTTGCCCGTGGATGCATATACACACACTAGGCACTAGATCGGCTCGAAAACACTCTCATACTGCATATGGATGAGTGGGCATTTTTCAATTCTTGTGGATGCAAAATGGTTGATTCAGCACATGGATGTTGCATTTGAGTGAATGGTTGTGCACTCATATAGAAATAATATATATCATCAGAATTCTATTGCATACATGTTGGACTCATGGCACTGACATAATTCGCATTAAGGAGGTCAACTGAATCAGTAGACCGCCTGATCTTTGCATTAGGTAAGGAACATATACACACACTTTTGCATATGTTCATACAACATTAGAAGTTTTCTAAGGACAATGGATGCTTGTGGATGATGGTTGAGTAGATGGGTGATTGGATGGTAGGACACATTCTTCTTAACTTGAAGATTTCGGGGACGAAATCCTTTTAAGTGGGGGAGAATGTAACACCCCGTGTATTCTATAACTGTGGAATTAACAAATTAAAGTATAATTAATTTGAAATCAAAGAACTAAGGGAAACGGGATACGCCATTGCGTTCGTCTCGGAAAAATACGCGAAATAGAGTCCGAGTTTTCGAAAAACGGAGTCCGTATGAAGAAGATATGGCCTTCGGAAGTTTCTGAATTAAGTTTAAAATTCGAACAGAATAAAACAGTTTAAAAAATAAAACCGGGCCCAATTGGCCAAGGCGGGAAAACTCCCGCCTAAGACACCCAGGTCGACTGAGCTGTCGACCTGGTCTAACCAGGTCGACAGGGCTGTCGACAGGGCTGTCGACCTGGTCCAGACCCAGGTCGAACCCAGTCCACCCTGGCTGGCCTATTCTATGTTGGTCGATTTTCTGTGGTCTGCTTTGTCATTAGGGCTAGGTGGCAGGCTCTAATTGGTCCCTCTTGCGAATGAATGGCTACGATCAATCCAAGCAACATCGATGGTCCTAATCAGTTCATAAACTCTATAAAATGACCCTAGACTCTACCTAGGGTTCTTACACAATTCTCTAGCCTCCATTGCTCTCTTCTTCTAATAAAAAAATAAAAATGGCGTCGCTGCTCTGCTGGAATTAAAACTAGAAGATAATCAACATCAGCCTAAGCAACTCAATTCAAACTAGAGATTATAGTTTCTGCAAAGATTCTACAGCAAGTTAAAGTCCTTTCTTTAATCTAATCAAGGCAAGTACAGTTATTTTCCGCTATAAACGTTAATAATAATTTTGATATGTTTTTGATTCTGAATCTGAGATTGTATATATATTCTCTTCTGTCAGATCTGTTTTTCTGTATCCCTTTTCTTCTTTTCTGTTTTTATAGCCAGGCTACCACGAGCCTGTGCCTAATCTCATAAGAGATGAACGTATGAACGCAAATTTTGGGATGAATGATGCGGAATTTGACAAGACTAAATTGAATGTATGACTTTAGGTCTGAGGCCTAAAATATATTGGACATATGCATAAATTTGACTATGAACATATAATTTATGCATGTTGTATGCATAGCTATGTTGTAATTTAGAACTGTAATTAATGAGCATATGTTGTAAACATAGATTTGGATCTATGCATATTCTATGATAGAAGAAAAGAGGAACCATTGTAAGATTACATATGATTTGAGACTTTGGACAAAATGCATATAAAAGTCAAGATCTGATTTTTAGAAGAAGATTTATATTGTTGGGTCTAGTTTGCATAATGATTCATGACATGAAAAGAAGAAGGATATGGAAAGTTAGGTGTAAAGATTTACATTAATTAGGATATCTATTATTTAGATTACACCTAAATAGGGATTTTTGGATATATGGCATGTATTGAAATTAATGGTTATATTTGGTATAATTTATATGTGAATCTGCTGTAAGATGCTAGTTTAACAAAAATTGGAACATATGTTATATGGCAAATCATGTCCATATTCTGTGCTATGTAACTTTATGCAAACATGGAGTATATGTTGTGAATCATGACAATTATGTAAGCATATGAATTTAGGCCAATTTATGATTGGGCAAGGCATGTAAATAGAACTTTTAGAAATATTAAATTTGCTAAATCTGCTAATTTGTCTAGTTGCCTAAACTACTAGTTTTGTTATATTGCCTAGACTGCTACTTAGATTGAAATGCCTAATCTGTTAAATTTGTCTGTTGAAATGCCTAACCTGTTATATGCCAAAATCTGCTAAGTTGCTAAATCTGTTAAATCCGTTAAGTCATATAAAATCTGTTATCTGCTATGTTGATATAATCATCCTGTGATTGATATAATCTGAATTGGCATATATATTGGGCGTGCGCATAAACGGTAAATTATTAATTAATTGGCCGCAAAGATAAACATGGCTAACTCGAGGTTAGAATGAGTTTGCGGCGTAAATCTGCCCGGAACCGCCCGGCACATCCAGTGGCCGCAAACAATAGGTTCTAATGTGAGAAGTTAGTCATAACATGCGTAAGACACGAGGTTAGGTCTGGCTTGTGGCAGAAGTCTGCCCGGAACCGCCCGGCATATCTAGTGGCCACAAGCTACCGACCTAATGTGAGAGGTCTGTGCATTAATAATTAATTAATGCAAATCTAAGATAAGAATGACGTCTAAAACGTATTGGGGAAAATAGGGTTAAACCAAAGGGATTAATAGATGTAGTGAAACCCGTCCATGAATCTGTAGGCCCAATACAAAGTTAGACAAATCTGAAAAATCTGTACATCTGACCCATTAGTCTGAAAACTTGTTAACTTAATTTGTGAATTAGTAAATCTGAATTCTGTATGTCTGAACTTATAAACAAGTTAATCTGAAATCTGTTAGTCTGGGGACACAAGGTTAGGAGGGGAATTACTTGTGTCATCTGTTGTTTGGGACCCATATTAGTCAGTAACCCTTTCTGGTATCAAAACTTTGACCCAACAGTAAGTAGGGTCCGGGCACGCTTACTGAACTAATTATAAGAGGTTCATTCTGATAATGGCGAGGGGTGTTGATGGTGCGTTCCAACCGGGTCATGTGCGTGCATGGATCCCGGTCTGCCTCTGAGGATGTAAGACGCCGTGACATCTGTAAATAGGTCTGTGCCAATTGGTTGTCACTTTAGGGAGTGATACACCCTACTGTGGGGCCGACACAGGATATTTATGTATTAGGGAGCCGATCGCTTGGGGTAGGGTTTTAGGGTACGCTTAGTTCTGTCTGTTTCTGTTGGTACCGTCTGTTTCTGTTGGGTGGTAACACCTGTCTGTTTCTGTGTGGTACCGTCTGTTCGGGTGGTAAAGGCCCATTACTAGTGTACACCTAATTCCACATTCTGTTTCCATAGGGATAAATCTGTTTCTTCTTCTGTCTGTTTCTGATCGGGTAGTAAAGGCCCATTATTAGCATTCTGTTTCTGTTAAAGTATTCTGTACCCGTTCCTGCTTCAATTTAGACATTAGGGTGACACCTAATTTTGCTATACTAGTATTAGTGCAGAGAAGTGTAAAACAATAGTTTATATCATTCTGTTTTTCTGTTATATCTGCTACACCTGTTATAGTTATCTCACATCCATTTTTATGTTCATATCATATTATTATTATCTGTTCATATGCTGAAAGTCACTGGACTTGCCAGACTTTTTGTCTGACCCTTGTTGTTTTCGCCTCCTTTCTTCCGTTCTCCCCCCCAGGTTATCCAAGGAGGGAAATACTTTAGCTTGATCCGGATTTCTCTTTGCTTGAAGTGCTTAAAGTATGGCTTGGCTCTGTATAGCTTCCGTTCCATGGGGATTATGATTTTAAACTATGCATTTTGAAGGTTTTTGTACAAGACTGGTATTTTGTACTTGAATTCTGAAATTGAAAGGATGTAACCATATAAATTTCTGTTTCCGCTGTAATAAAGTTAAAAATTTTCAAGTACTGTTTTATCTGTCTTGTAAGTTTCTGTCCTGTTTACTAAAATGCTCCACCAAAGTTAAGGCATTCCTTTTGTGAGTGACCTTAACAGAGGTGGGGTGTTACAAGTTCCCTTTACATGACAAGTTTAATTTGTGTAAGTTCTATGTAAATTCATATGCTATGATTCATGTTAATCGGATCTAAATTTTGCTAGTTCATTATCGTATGCCAAATCTATATGTCACATATTTTTATGCTGTTAGAATATTTCATGTTCTTCGCTTTTCCCTTTTGTGGTTATAAGTTAGGCTAAAATATTGAGCCTAACATTCCTTGTAATTTTGCGAATGTACAAACGGAGATATCGTTGGGGTAAACATGAAATTATATGTAATTGGCATGTTTGGCACATGCCAATGATTAGTAGCATTTAAATGGCATAATTTTTTTATACCAAAGATTATGAACATGATCTAGGGGAAAAGTGGGCCATGACAATAATTGATTTATAATTACATATAAATATGAAGAATGAACATGAAAATTACATGGTATAGATTGGTTCATGAAATGGTATATTTAGTATACCATTAATTGTGAGCATAATTAAAAGGATAATGATGGCATAATTAAATTGGGAATAATTTACATATGGAATTTGTTATAAATAAGAAATATGTAAATTGTAGAAAAGATGATTATGCCTAATCCGAGGTTAGATTGAGTTGTGGTGTAAAACTACCCGGAACCGCCCGGCTGTCCAGTGACCACAACAATCCTATCTAATGTGAGAGGTTAGGATAAACATGAAAATTACATGGTATAGATTGGTTCATGAAATGGTATATTTAGTATACCATTAATTATGAGCATAATTAAAAGGATAATGATGGCATAATTAAATTGGGAATAATTTACATATGGAATTTGTTATAAATAAGAAATACGTAAATTGTAGAAAAGATGATTATGCCTTACCCGAGGTTAGATTGAGTTGTGGTGTAAAACTGCCCGGAACC
Source organism: Allium sativum (assembly GCA_030737875.1). Taxonomy (NCBI): domain Eukaryota; kingdom Viridiplantae; phylum Streptophyta; class Magnoliopsida; order Asparagales; family Amaryllidaceae; genus Allium; species Allium sativum. The sequence goes on along the minus strand of CM060924.1, from coordinate 804,718,552 downwards.
GCCCGACTGTCCAGTGACCACAACAATACCTATCTAATGTGAGAGGTTAGGGCATTGAGCCCAAAAAAAACCCAAGGTTAGACTGAGTTGCGGTGTAAAACTGCCCGGAACCGACCGGCACATCCAGTGACCGCAACAATACCTGTCTAATGTGAGTGGGTGGTGTTTTATGAATAAATTAATGCTAAGACAAGAGTTGAATGGTAGGGTTAAGTAAATTTAGAACACTTAACCGTAATAACATGTTAACTAGGCAAGTGGGTGAGGTTCAGTAAAATTAGAACACTTAACCGTTACAACATGTTAATTAGACAAGTGGGTGAGGTTAAGTAAATTTAGAACACTTAACCGTTGTAACATGTTAATTAAGCAGATGATAGGGTTAAGTTAACTAAGGTAACAGTTAACCAAAATATATAATGACATGTGGTGGGGTTAAGTAATACAAGAGGAAAACACTTAACCAATTATATAACATGATGTATGGGAAGGGTTAAGTTAACACGAGAGGGCAACACTTAACCAATATAACATGATTTGAGGTAGGGTCAAGTCAACACCAGAAGGAAACACTTAACCAACATGACGTGGAGGGTGGATGGATTAAGTCAACTTGAATTGATTAATGAGACTTGACCAATATAACTTGATGAGCGAATGGGGTTAAGTTAAATGGGAAATACTTAACCAATATAACATGATGAATAAACAGAGTAAAATTAATAAGACACACTTAACCAATCCAACATGATAAGTGAGAAAGGTTAAGTTAATAAGAACCACTTAACCAACATAACACGACGAGTAGGAGGGTTAAGTACATATCGGGTTGGTGGGTAATATTAGTAAATATAGGCCCACAAAACTTAACCATTATATAAACATGCTTGAATCTGTGGGAAGGTTAAGTACCTGTCGAGTTAGTGGGTAATATTAGTAAATATAGGCCCACAAAACTTAACCATTATATAAACGTGCTTGAATTGGTGGGAAGGTTAAGTGCATATCGGGTTGGTGGGTAATATTAGTAAATATAGGCCCATAAACTTAACCAGTAGGAAACCCTAGCAACGGGGATCCATTTCAGCAGTAACCCACATAGATGTATCATGGTACCCTGAGTTAGACAGGGTGGGGCACGATTACTGGGCTGATTATAAGCGGTCGATATAGCGGCTGGGGGTACGTTAGTGTAGGTTCCGGCGGATTACAGGCGTGCACGTACTCCGGAGTGGAAAAAGCAGGCACTGGGTACCAGTAGTTTTACACTGTGCATTCTTGAATCGTGTCGGGGTCGCTATCATAAGAATTGATACACCTTATGGTGGGATCAGCATAGGGTAGCTACACGCAAGAGAGGGCCGATTGACATAAACACATGGCAAGTTAACACAGGTAGGGAGCCGATCGATAGGGTAGTAAGGGTACATCTAACATATTCATGGCAATTGGGCTGATTGAGGTGAAATCCTCAAATATAGATGTACACCTGAAGGCTACAACCACTGTGAGGATTGGGATCGTATTATCATTTTAAACAGATTACTAGTTGAGACACTAGTTAGGTGGTGCAGAGATTATAGTAATGGGTGTGATCACATGTTCAACCTATCTTGTCTTATATTAGGGTATTGTCCTATGTTCTGTTACTCCTGTCATGATCCCTTTTCCTTGTTTAAATGCTAGTAATCACTGAACTTACCAGACTTATTGTCTGACCCGTTTTCTCTCGTCTTCTTTTCTTCCGTTTCCCCCCAACCCAGGTAGTCAGGGAGGGAATAGCTCAGGTTTGTTTGGACCGTTACTCTTTCCAAGCTTGAAGACTCTTTGACGTGTTGCCTTGGACTCTCTCTTCTACTGCTATGGTCGGCTCATGGTTTAATTGGGGAAATCATTTTATGCTTCTTTATTTTTGTTAAACAAGACAGGATACTTTGCTATTGTAAAACAATCTTTGTACAAGCTGTTTATCAATGAAATAAAGTTTTATTTATTTTCCGCTGCTTTAATTATCTGTCTTGTAATTTATCTGCATCTTGTACTAAAAATGCTCCACTGAAGTTAAGGCATTCCCCTTTTGAGTGACCTTAACGGAGGTGGGGTGTTTCACTTGGTATCAGAGTTGAAGGTTACCGGATCAGATAAAAAGATTTGAAAAATTATTTTCAAACGGTTTTAAAAGAAGCATTTTCAAAAGAAAAGTTTTGTTTTAAAGGCATATTCCCCAAAGCCATATGCACTATCTTTTGATCCTCCGTTTGAATCCTTGTTTCCTTCTTTCCTGTGTCTCTGGGGCTCCTGGCTTTCTGGGAGGTAACCTCATCGTGGCATGGTTCCGTAGGCTTGATGAGACTACGACACTTGTCAAAGGGCAAATAAGTGCCTAACTTCCATCTGTAGCCGTAATTTTCTTTTGAGCTTTGTAGGATTCTCCGTGCGATGGAGGAAGCTTTCGAGAGACATGTAAATAAGTTACACAAGGATGGCAAAGTTGAGAATGAGGGGGTTTGGCTATGGAGCACAACACAAGAATGAAGAACCCATGGATATGGACTTGGTTCACAAAGGAGGGAAGGAAAGAATAGTAAAACCTAAAACAAGAGGAAGTATCTTTATTTTGGTATAACGGGTCGTATAATTAAGGGCAAGGGCAAGAACAAGGGACAGGATTTTCCGGAAGGCAAGTGCATGCTCTCACCGGCAGCATACCTAAGAGAGAGGCAGTAAGATTTCTGTTGAAAGAGTTTTTCCTTTTAATCATGTTAGTACTCCTTCTGATTTTAGCGCTTCACATTCGTATATATCTGCTCCCATAGTTGAGTCTCTGCACCCTAGATATTGTATAGTAGAGGATGCCATTATAGTCTCAAATCCAATTGCTGGTTCGGCCCATTTATCTTTGACTTGTGAGGATTTGAGAATAGCTATATTTATGCTTATGTTTTTGGGCTATGGGTAGATTCTAGGCATTGATTGGTTAGCTAGTAATTGTGAAACAAGGGTAGTTAGACTTTCGACTTGCCTCGGGAATACCGTTAAGATTTCGTACGATACTAAGGGATCAGTTTGTCTTAGCTACCTAGAGTCACTTTACTTATCTATCGACGATTTTCGATCCGTTGTGGTAGTCCATGAGTACGCAAGATGTTTTGATTAGGGTAGGGGTTTTCCCCCTAAAATTCGAGACAGACTTCCGCATGTATCTAGATGACACTGCAAAGCCAGTTATGCGATCAACGATAATTCTGGAGCAAGATTGGCAAGGATAGCCAAAGTCGGTAAAGTGCTCAATTGTTTGGTTGTTTTGTTAGTATCATCTCACATAGATCGTCCAAATTCGGAGGAGGTATCCCTTGGGTACTTGTATGATATTGGTTTAGGCTTTTGGGGCTTGTACTTGAGGGATGTCAAGTTCGACTAGGATGGTTTGCATGAGAAATAAATGGTTGGGGCTGGCACCCTAAGTTAGACTGACCTTAAGAGAGGTAATAAGCACATAGTAACCATTAGCTTTAGACCCTCAGATTTGCAGCATGATGGATAAGCTAAGTAGAGAAGAGACCTCTAATCATCTTAGGATATACACTTGATATCATGGTTAATATCTGTTTATCTTGAAAAGATAGTTCGACTACATCGGATACCCTCTAGCATAGTAAGTGATCGAAAGCCTATCTTTACTAGTGGGTTTTGGAAATGGAGGTCAAGAAGCTTCGCAACCATGATGTTAAGATAGATAAGGTACAGTGGATTGAATCTCAAGAAGATGCGACTTAGAAGACTGAAGACTAGATATGCGCATCTTACCCTTTTTGAGGGTATATCCTTGATTCCTCTTTTTCTGAAAAATCTATTTGCATGCTAGTCTTTAGCTTTTAAGTATATCCTCTCGGTCCTATCCTCAATTCTTAGGTAAAAGCCAATGGATATAAACATGTGTTTGAGACATGTCATGTTTGGTGGATGCAAGTGGTTGCAAGTGTTTTCTAGTGGTTGCTCGTGGATGCATATACACACATTAGGCACTAGATCGGCTCAGTCACTTTAATATTGCATATGCATGAGTGAATTTTTATACATATAAATTGAAAGTTGATGTGTTATCATATGAATGTGGTATTCGTATGAATGATTGTGCACTCATGTAGAAGTTATAAAGTACGATTAGGAATAATTGCATACATGATGAACTCATGGCATTGACATAATTTGAATTAAGGAGGTCAACTGAATCAGTAGACCGCCTGATTTTGCATTAGATAAGGACATGTACACACACTATGCATATGATCATGAAGCATTAGAAATCTTTTAAGGACAATGGACGCCTGTGTTTGATGGTTGAGTAGATGGGTGATTGGATGGTAGGATATAAGTTCTTCTCGACTTGAAGATTTCGGGGACGAAATCCTAAAAGGAGGGGAGAATGTAACATCCTATATTTTCTGTTAGTAATGAATCAAAGAATAATTAATTTCAAATGTGAAAATAAATGAATACGGGTTACGCCATTGCGTTCGTCTCGAAATTCTGTGTAACAACCCGCATTCTACGCATCGGAGGATCGAAGGATATTTATTTCTTTCCCAAATGAAGGCGTATGGTCATGTAACTTTGGGAAACAACCATTAGAGTCATTTCCCATGTTCATGATTTTTGTCGATTTTTAAATGACCGTTTTACCCCCAACTGATCTTTTTTTGGACATAACTTTTGATTGGAAAGGAATTTTGACCTGAAACCACTTTCATTAGATTCGTTTGATGGTTTACCTTTCCGTAGAGTGGTCATATGTGAAAAACGGACTTACCGTTTGGGAGATACTGCTGAAATAAGGTTTGGAAGTTGAAAAACTGCTTAACCGGGCCAAATAGGGTGATTAGCGAATAAGCCCATAACCCATTTCGGGATTAGGGTTATGGAGAGGCTGAAAAGGGTTAGAGAATCATTTCATTTCAGTTTTCTAGCCTCCACTTACCTCCAAGAAACCCTAAAAATGGCCTCCAACCTCTAAATCACCTCGAAATCATCTTCTAATCAAGGATTAAGCTTAGCAACATCAAATCAAGGGAGAACTTCATCAATTCAACGTTGGAGTTGTTGTTCAGCATCGGAATTCGCACCAAATCAGAAATTTATTTCAGATCTAAGTTTTATTTGTGGCTAAGGGGAGTGATTTTCATAGTTCCTCACTAATTATGGCTAATTAAGGGTAATTAGTGTTAATTAGCGAATTTAAACATGATAAAATTCTGGAAAAATATTTATAAAATTCGAAATGATGTTTTAGACCTCTGATATGAATTTGGGTTAATTTGGTTAAATTTTACTAATCACATCATTAGTTTCACCTAAACATGCTTAAGGGAAAATATGGGGTTTTGGCCATGTTTGATCCATTTTAACCTATCATTTTTTTTTGTTTTGATGTTTGTGGTGGATTCCCTATGTTGCTATGACTGTATGGTATGCTTTGTGATTGATTAGAATAGTTAGAATGGTCGAAAACGTCATCGAGTGGCGTAAAACTACTAGCTGGAAAAGTGCAGAAAACAGACCGATCCGGATCAGAACGGAGGGAGGACCCGATCCGCTCCCATACTTCATTCTTCGATCTATTCGTTCTTCTCGTGGCATGCATCGTCCGATCCGACCCGCCTGATGTTCTCCGACCCGATCCGCCATAGTACTCCGACCCGAACCAATGAACTACGACGAGGCTAGGAGACTACGACCAGACCCGGGGTGATGAGAAGGACCCGATCCGAACCGTGGCACATTGGAGGACCCCGACCCGAACCAGTGATGGCGACTGGACGTGGAGACCAGACTCGATTCGCTGAGGCGAAGATTACCCGATCCGATCCAACGAAGGAGGACCACTCCGATCCGAACCGAACTGATGGCTAAGAGGGGATCCGAACCGATCCGGTGATGACCAATAACTCGAGATGCAAAGGTAGTCCAAATGGAAGTTAGAGCTCAGGATCCAGTTGGGAACCAATGAGTTCACTTCGTGGTTGGGCTTTGTTGCGGGACGTGTGCTAAGGAGTTGTTGACATTCATAACTTCGATTCACCACTGAAAATGGATGATGGGCTACTTATCAGTGCAGTAGAGTCATTATGACTCGAGGGGCAAGGTGATGGTAGCAAGACTACGTTATCAATGCAGTAGAGTCATTATGACTTGAGGGGCAAAGTGATACGTAGTAAGACTATGAGCCAGTGCAGTGGGGTCATTGTGACTCCATGGGGCAGAGTGGACATAGTAAAGGATTAGTGAGGCTATGAGCCAGTGCAGTGGGGTCATTGCGACTCCATGGGGCAAAGTGGACATAGCAAAGGATTAGTGGCTATGTATCAGTGCAGTGAAGCCATTTATGACTTCATGGGGCAAAGTGATCATAGCAAGGTATGTTGGGTGATCGAAGTGGTGAATATCGTATGCTTTATGCACTGAGTGAGAGATGTGAGGATGGTTGCTATGTTTGATTGTTTGCCATCGCTATGACATGCACACCCCCACCCCTTTTATTTTACACCATTTGAAATGGCACCTTAGAGTGTTGTACAGTATGTAGTGCTAACTCTTTGGTTGCAGGTCCAGGTTCAGGTATGTTTTAGTCTACCTGTTATTGTTCTGTTTAGATGCTTATTGCTCATACCAGGCTTTATGTCTGACCCAGAGTTTTATGTCTCCTCTTATTACTCTGGGTGCTCACACGAGCAGACTAGAGACAGGTTAGCTGGTGATGCATGAGTAGCTGATTCGAAGGCGAGCAGGAGGCTTCCATGTATGATATATAGATATTCTCCCTGTGTCGTTGGTGGTCGCTACTTGGGCATTAGTAGTGTACCTCCTTTATCTTGCTTTTGTTTTTGAGACAGTTTGAAAAGTTGTAATAATTTTAGCTTCGGATCATAAGTTGTACTTGGATTTTCCACTGCTATGTTAGTTTGTTTTCAGCTTATGCATTATCTCACCTATTTTATGTCAAGTATGTTGTTATTATATTTTGTTCCATGCACTGTGAGACATTCTACAGGTTCCTTGTTAGTTCATTTCCTTCTTCCCTTTTTCTTCTGACGATCCGTCCCGTGCTAACTGGACATGTGTACAACGCACTTTTGGAGTAAATGTCGGTTGGTGCGGGGCGGGCCGTCACATTTGGTATCAGAGCTCTAGGTTGCGTAGTTAACCTAGGGAAAGACACTAGGGAGAGATAGTACGTACATGAGAGCGCGTATTTGTGATTACTTTGGTTTTCAAAAGTTATATATATGTATATACTATTAGTAGTATAAAGATGAAGTTGCACTGCACCAGCACCACTATGAGGTCGTTAATCGTTTTCTCTTTACAGATTGAACGATGAGTCGAGACACGAGGGGTGCTGGTAGAGGGACCAACCATGGGAATGCTCCTGACATGAGGACAATGTTCACCAACTTCATGAGGGATTTGCTTAGGGATGTTCAAGGGGAAGTTCCTGTAACACCCCACGCCCGCTACGGTCACTCTCTAAGGGAATGCCATAACATTGGTGGAGTATTTGAGTGAATATAGAACAGAGTAATTACAGCAAGACAGATATAAGTAATACTTTGAAAATTTAAAACATCATTTCAATTGCAGCGGAAATAAAACATGTCTGGTTACATCACAAAACCATAATAGAAGTCAAGTACAAATATCCATCCTGCTAAATAAAAATACATAATCCCAATACATGAACTGATAGCCATAAAAGAAAAGGGTAAACTGAGCTCTACATCTAGGGTCCAAGCTCCAAGAGAGAAATAAAAGCAGCCTGATCAAAGCCCACTCGCTGGGCCCACTCTGAGAACCTGAGGGTTGGGAAAAAGATAAAAACAACGGGGTCAGACATAAGTCTGAGCGAGTCCTATAACTTTAACAATGTAATCATTAAAGTAATAAGGATATGATATAACTTGGTACGGTGTGACTGGGGATAAATGACTACACTCAGTAGCCAATCAGACTTAGAGTGAACTAAGATAACGATAAAGACGCATTTACCCACCCAAGGATAATTACTACACTGCACCACACCAGTCATTCCTACTTAAAGGTTGATCCCTCCCAAGGACTAAGAAAATTTACCCAGTAGTTTCGCGTACCCCTAGCTGACTACATAGGTGCCGTCTGCCCCTATCTCCACTAGGTGTACCCACTACTCCCAAGTGATCGGCTCCCTACCGTAGATACCCGTGCCGGCCCCACAGTGGGGTGTATCACTCCCCAAAGTGGCAACCTGATATAATTAACGGTGCACGGCTTATATCTACACGATGCAACAACGTCTTACCTACCAGCCCGGGTCCATACACGCATATGAAACCCGTTGGACTTGCGTTGCCACCGCTAACCCGTTTTGGCCTCTTATAGTCAAGCCCAGTACGCGTGTCCCGTCCTCGACATGGGTCGAGCCCAATAAGATACATATGGGTTACTGGTTGAAATGGGCCACCACAAGCTACCCACCTAAGCTTGTCCCTTTTTCTAGTGCATCCCACTTAACCCTTTAATCATGTTTAATTACATGTTTCCACTTGGTTAAGTATTCTAATCGTATTTTCTATTGCCACCCAAGGCAACCCACTAGATTTCCACATGCCACCCAAGGCACCCACTTAACCCCTCATGTCCCTCTACATGCTAATATGGTTAAGTGTTTCTTAATTAATTAATTAAGACCATGACCTCATAAAGACCCCTCACATTAGACCGTCTTTTATGACTGCTGGATATGCCTGTTGGTTCCGGGCAGACTTCTGTCATCAAAAGGGTCTAACCTCGTGTCTTTACTTTAATCACGTATTTAATTTATGACTAAGACCTCTCACATTAGGCCTATCGTTTGTAGCTGCTGGATGGCCAGTCGGTTCCGGGCAGACTTCCGCTACAAAAGGGTCCAACCTCGTGTCTTAGTTGATTAATTACACCTAATTAATCACCCCCATAATTAATTATCCCTAATTAATTACACATTTTTAAGAATATGGGTAGACCTAACTCAATAGGTAAATTCCCAATTCCATAGTATGGATAGACCTAACTTAATAGGTAAATTCCCAACTCCATAATGTGGGTAGACCTAACTTAATAGGTAAATTCCCAATTATGTCCATTCATTTTATGTTACGCTTAATCATAACAACTTTACACCTTTTTATAATCATGCATATTAACCCCATCGTTTCCCACGTAATTCGTTTACATAACATGTCATACATAGGGAAAACCTTGCATATGTTATGCATGTCATAAAAAGAGACAAACTTGCATATGAACTTGCATATAAACTTGCATAAAACTTGCATATGAACTTGCATATGAACTTGCATAAAACTTGCATAAAACTTGCATATGAACTTGCATATGAACTTGCATAAAACTTGCATATGAACTTGCATATGAACTTGCATAAAACTTGCATATGAACTTGCATATCATGTCATATCACAAAGGCAAACTCGCATATGTTATGCATATCATAAAAAGAGACTAACTTGCACATGAATCATGTCATATCACAAAGGCAAACTCGCATATGTTATGCATATCATAAAAAGAGACTAACTTGCACATGAATCATGTCATATCACAAAGGCAAACTCGCATATGTTATGCATATCATAAAAAGAGACTAACTTGCACATGAATCATGTCATATCACAAAGGCAAACTCGCATATGTTATGCATATCATAAAAAGAGACTAACTTGCATATGATCTTACATATAAACTTGCATAAAACTTGCATATGAACTTACATGACACATCATATCATAAAAAGAGGCAAGTTTACATATGAACTTATAACATATGACAACCACAACTTGCATAATCCACATTTACATCCATAGCCTCCTAATATCCTATCCTAATTAGTTTAGCAATTACTTGCTAAAGGCATAGGAACTCACCAAAACCAAGATTAGCAAACTTATGAAGTAGAACTAGTTGCTAAATATGAAGAAGATGATGATTGGAGGTTGATTAGCTTGCAACTTCCTTCATAAACTAGTGGAGGCTCCTCTTAAGTTTGATTTTGGCGGCATGATGGCATCATTTCTATTTTTAGTATGGATTAGGCTTGCATTAGGGTGTATTTATAGGATTAGGGTGTGTTTTAGACCATAGGATTAACCCTAGGCTAGATTAGGTCCGTCAGATTTAGGAAGCCTCTAGAACACAGCCCAGCCCTAGCCAGAAAACCAGATCTGGTGCACCCAAGCCAACTGGCTCGACACCCTGTGTCGACAGGCAAGTCGACAGGGCAGTCGACTCCCCAGTCGACAGGCCTGTCGACAGCCCTGTCGACATGGGTAGGGCGGGAAGTTTCCCGCCTGGCCCCCTGCTGGCTCCAATTTCGAAATCTGATTTTTAATTTTTAAATCTGTTTTTAACTTGAATTTTCTGCAAACTTCATTGGGCCATAACTGGGCCATACGGACTCCGATTTACAAAATTTCGGACTCTATTCTGCGTATTTTTTCGAGACAAACGCAATGACGCAGCCCGTTTCCCCCAATTCTCAAATTTGAGATTATTTATTCTGCAATTAGTGAATTTTAGCATTAACCGAAATTCGGGGTGTTACATTCTCCCCTCCTTAAAGGATTTCGTCCCCGAAATCTCTAAGCTAAGGAGAATGCATATCCTACCATCCAAACAACCATCTACTCAATCCATCAATCACGAGCATCCATTGTCCTTAAATCAAAATTTCTAATGATGTATGAGCATATGCAAAAAGTGTGTGTATATGTTCCCTATCTAATGTATGAACATATGCAAACCATGATAGTGCCATGCATCCATTATGTATGCGAAAGAACCCTATCGACACATACAATATCTACATGAGTACACAATCATTCACCAAAATGCATCATCCATATGATAACACAATCATTATACATCCATAAATATAGCTTCCTACACACAATTTTATGCAATATGCAATATGAAGTGATTGAGCCGATCTAGTGCCTAGAGTGTGTATATATGCATCCACGAGCAACCACTAGCAACCACTTGCATCCACATGCATCCATCAAACATAACATGTCTCAAACACATGTTTCAACCATAGGTTTACCCTATCTAAAGGTCAAAGGTACTAATGAGAGGACCTACTAGAGATAAGATAAGTACTAGACAAACGATAAAGGAGAAGTTAAAAGACATACCCTCAAAAAGGAATGGGTATAATGAACGCATCTTTGCTTCCGTCTCCCAAGTAGCGTTGCCCTCGTCTTCTCCCCATTGTACTTTGACTAGTTGAACCTCTCGATTCCTCAATTTCCTAGTCTCTGACCCAAGGATGCGAGTAGGAGCTCGTCGAATAGTCGCATCACGCTCTACTTCCACTTCTTTAAGCAAGCTCGGCTCTACCACCTCTGCGGTCTCATGTAAGCACTTCCTCAAATGGGACACATGGAATACATCATGTACACCACTAAGTCTGTCGGGCAACTCCACTCTATATGCCATCCGTCCAATTCTTTCCTTAATGGGAAATGGCCCTACGAACCTTGGTGCTAACTTCCCAACAGATCCAAAGCGAACCACATTTCGTAATGGAGACACTTTGACAAAGACCATGTCCCCAACTTCAAACTCAAGATCCGTCCTTCTCTTGTCCGCATAAGATTTTTGCCTATCCTGCGCTGCTTTCATCCTTCTTCGAATCAAGTCAATCTTCTCAGAAGTCTCCCTAACCATATCAGGCCCAAGCAAAATCTTATCCGTAGATTCCCACCAACATGCAGGTGATCGACAAGGCCTTCCATAAAGAGCTTCGAAAGGAGCCATACCAATACTGGACTGAAAGCTATTATTATATGCGAACTCCACCAATGGAAGATGCTCTTCCCATGTACCTCCAAAATCTAAGATACAAAGCCTCAAAAGGTCTTCTAGGACACGATTCACCCTCTCAGTCTGGCCGTCCGTCTGAGGATGATATGCGGTGCTCAGACACAATTGAGTCCCCACTGCTTGTTGCAAACTTTTCCAGAACTCGCTAGTGAAGATAGGATCTCGGTCACTCACTATGTTAGAGGGTACCCCATGCAATCGAACTATCTCTCGAAGATATACTGAAGCTAGCCATGGAGCAGTCCTCTTGCTCTTCACAGGTATGAAGTGGGCACTTTTAGTAAGTCTGTCTACCACAACCCAAATTCCCGTATTACCCTTTCTTGATCTGGGTAACCCGTCAATAAAATCCATCGAGACGCTATCCCACTTCCATTGCGGAACTTCCAATGGGTGAAGCAACCCACCAGGTTTCTTTTGCTCCACCTTCACTTGTTGGCACACCAAACATCGAGCGACATACTCGGCCACATCTTTCTTCATACCGGCCCAGAAGAAAACCCTCTTCATGTCTTGGTACATCTTGTCCCCACCGGGATGAATGGTCATCCTAGAACGGTGTGCATCATCAAGAATAACCTTCCTCAAACCCTCGTCTTGCGGTACACAAAGTCTACCGTCTCTACGCAAGCACCCCCTATCGTCTAGGGTGTACCTACTCAAATGGCTGGACGACTCCCCCCTTATGAGCTTCTCCACCAACTCAACCAACTGTGGGTCGTCCCTCTGTGCTTCTCCAATCCGCCCTAAAAGAGTAGGTCTAACCTCCAAGGAAGCTAGCAAACCGGGTACATAATCAATGGAAGGTCTGAAATCAAACATCGAGGTAAATTCCAAGCTTCGTTGTTCCACGAACAATGGACTCAAGGACAACCTTTTTCTGCTCAAGGCGTCCGCCACCACGTTACCCTTGCCAGGGGTATACGCTATCTCGAAATCATAAGATGCTAAGAACTCCATCCACCTTTGCTGTCTCAAATTCAAATCCTTCTGAGAAAACAAGTACTTCAATGATTTGTGGTCAGTGAAAAATTCGAATCTCTCACCAAGAAGATAATGGCGCCAAATCTTAAGCGCAAAAACAATAGCGGCCAACTCTAAATCATGGGTAGGGTAATTTTTCTCATGCACTCTCAACTGCCTTCCACCATAGGCTATTACCCTTCCTTCTTGCATTAAGACTGCGCCAAGTCCTGTCCCACAAGCATCGGTATAAACAACAAATGGCTTGCTCCCATCTGGCAACACTAAAACTGGAGCAGTGGTTAAAGCTCTCTTTAACCGTCGGAACGCATCATCACAATCTACGTCCCATGCGAAAACAAGATTCTTCTTCGTTAAGCGGGTTAATGGGGCTGATATCTTCGCGAAGTCTTTAATAAACTTCCTATAATAACCTGCCAACCCCAAGAAACTTCTTACTTCGGTAGCATTCTTCGGAACCTTCCAATCCTGAATTGATACTACCTTCGCGGGATCCACAGCTATCCCTTCCTTGGAGACCACGTGCCCCAAGAACCGCACTTCCCTCCTCCAGAAGTGACATTTAGAGAATTTAGCCTTAAGGCTATGTGCTCGAAGAGTCTTCAATACCTCCCCAAGATGTAGGGCATGCTCTTCTTCACTCTTAGAAAATACTAAGATATCATCCACAAAGACCACCACGAATTTATTAAGGAACTCCCTGAACACCCTACTCATCAAATCAACAAAGTATGCAGGGGCGTTCGTCAACCCAAATGGCATCACCAGCCACTCATAGAAACCATCCGGAGTCCTAAAGGCAGTCTTGTCTATGCTATCCTCAGCCACCCTCAACTGATGAAACCCCGTGGCTAAGTCCAATTGAGAAAATACTGAAGCGCCAACCAACTGATCGAAAAGATCATCAATCCTCGGCAATGGGTGTCTATTCTTCTTTGTGAGCTTGTTGAGTTCTCTATAGTCTACACAAAGTCTGAGGGACCCATCCGCCTTCGTAGCAAAAACTACTGGAGCACCCCACTCCGATATACTTCGTCTTATGAACCCCTTCTCAAGCAACTCCCCTACTTGCTTATGGAGTTCCCTCCTCTCACGAGGAGCCATGTGGCGCACTGGTAAAGATACAGGTTTAGCATTATCCACCAGATATATTCGGAAGTCAATCTCCCGCTTCGGAGGTAAGCCCTTCACCTCCTCAAACACATCCGAGTATTCCCGGACCACTCTAACAGATTGCAAACTTTCGACCGAAGCGTCAAGCGATTCAAGATAACTTAGCATAACAGAATCCATGGGATTACAAGAGATTTCGAGAGTGTTACCCAAGCGGGTCATGAGCCTAACAACTCTCCTTTCGCAATCAAGTACAACACCATTACTGGATAACCAGTCCATGCCCAAAATCAACCCATAGCCCGTGAAGCCCAAAACAAAAGCATCACATCTAAACTCAATGCTAAGTATAGAAATCTTCAAACCCAAACATATCATGGACAAATAAGTGGAGCCCCCAATTGGGTTTGAAACAACCAAGGGATCATCTACCAGACTGGTGTCTAAGTGCAGTGACTCAACTAATGATGATGAGATAAACGAATGCGATGCGCCTGAATCAAACAATGTACGGACAGGATGATCAAATAGAAAAAACAGACTTTCAACGGAAATAGTTCTACCTCTTTCCTGAATTGGTGGAACTGCGAGAGCCTGTACTTGCCCCCTAGCCTGACCCGGTGCCATAAGAGCTTGCACCTGTCCTCCTGAGGTAGACCCCATCCTTTGCCCCTTCTTAGGGCAATCCTTCACTAGATGCCCTGCTTCGCCACAGTGAAAGCAACCAGTCTTCTTCTTCTTTCTACAATCTTTGCTTATGTGGCCTGGTATCCCACAATTGAAGCACTTCTTCTTCCCCTTGCCATCGTTGCCTTTCCCACCTTTGTTTTGTTGTTGTTGCTGAGGTCTCTTTTGATCTCCCTTCTTCTCGGGTGCCTTATTACCATTGGGACCCTTCTCTTCTTCATGCATGAGTGCCATGTCAACTAGCTTCTCAAAGGTGGCCCCCATAGGGATATGAGTCATAGCCAACCCATGCATCGGTTCATTCAAGCCTTTCACGAACCTCAAAGCCTTCTTCTCCGGTGTATTCACCATGTCTAGGCCAAACCTTGCCAATTGATTAAACTTGTTGACATATTCCTTTACTGAGAGATTTCCTTGCTTTAGAGTCAAGAATCTTTCCATATACAAGTTTTCCTCCGCCCTTGAGAGAAACTTTGCCACAAATCTTTGCCTAAAATCCGCCCAAGAGTCAACGGGGCGTTCTCCATTAGTGACCTCCCACCAGAATGAGGCCTCTCCCTTCATTAACCAAGCAGATAACTTGAATTTCTTTCCTTCTTCCATCTCAAAGATATCTATCAACTCTTCCACCTCCTTAAGCCAATCTCTAGCCTCCACAAAAGTTTCAGATCCTTGAAAAGGTTTTCCTCCCATAGCTTTGAATTCCTTACAAGTCTTAGCAAAAGTATCTGTGCGAGGAGGAGGGGGAGGAGGAAGATCGGGTGCTACGGTTGGTGGAGGAACATTTGCTGGACCCGCAGTGGTGGCCCTGGCCTCCATCAATCTCCTATACCATACTGGTATCGTCACACCCTCCGGAAAGTTAAGATCCTCAGCCATGCTGAAACGAAAAAGGAAAGATTCAAAACGGAGAATTCGAAGGATAAAGATATGGCTATTGGGGATTATGTTTTTCTTTCAAAAACTTTTCTCTTTAAAGACATGTTTTTGAAAATATCTCTTCCAAAAACGTTTTTAGAAAATTAGTTTTCTAAAAATTTTATCTGTTCCGGTAACCTTTGCTCTGATACCACGTGTAACACCCCACGCCCGCTACGGTCACTCTCTAAGGGAATGCCATAACATTGGTGGAGTATTTGAGTGAATATAGAACAGAGTAATTACAGCAAGACAGATATAAGTAATACTTTGAAAATTTAAAACATCATTTCAATTGCAGCGGAAATAAAACATGTCTGGTTACATCACAAAACCATAATAGAAGTCAAGTACAAATATCCATCCTGCTAAATAAAAATACATAATCCCAATACACGAACTGATAGCCATAAAAGAAAAGGGTAAAGTGAGCTCTACATCTAGGGTCCAAGCTCCAAGAGAGAAATAAAAGCAGCCTGATCAAAGCCCACTCGCTGGGCCCACTCTGAGAACCTGAGGGTTGGGAAAAAGATAAAAACAACGGGGTCAGACATAAGTCTGAGCGAGTCCTATAACTTTAACAATGTAATCAATAAAGTAATAAGGATATGATATAACTTGGTACGGTGTGACTGGGGATAAATGACTACACTCAGTAGCCAATCAGACTTAGAGTGAACTAAGATAACGATAAAGACGCATTTACCCACCCAAGGATAATTACTACACTGCACCACACCAGTCATTCCTACTTAAAGGTTGATCCCTCCCAAGGACTTAGAAAATTTACCCAGTAGTTTCGCGTACCCCTAGCTGACTACATAGGTGTCGTCTGCCCCTATCTCCACTAGGTGTACCCACTACTCCCAAGTGATCGGCTCCCTACCGTAGATACCCGTGCCGGCCCCACAGTGGGGTGTATCACTCCCCAAAGTGGCAACCTGATATAATTAACGGTGCACGGCTTATATCTACACGATGCAACAACGTCTTACCTACCAGCCCGGGTCCATACACGCATATGAAACCCGTTGGACTTGCGTTGCCACCGCTAACCCGTTTTGGCCTCTTATAGTCAAGCCCAGTACGCGTGTCCCGTCCTCGACATGGGTCGAGCCCAATAAGATACATATGGGTTACTGGTTGAAATGGGCCCCCACAAGCTACCCACCTAAGCTTGTCCCTTTTTCTAGTGCATCCCACTTAACTCTTTAATCATGTTTAATTACATGTTTCCACTTGGTTAAGTATTCTAATCGTATTTTCTATTGCCACCCAAGGCAACCCACTAGATTTCCACATGCCACCCAAGGCACCCACTTAACCCCTCATGTCCCTCTACATGCTAATATGGTTAAGTGTTTCTTAATTAATTAATTAAGACCATGACCTCATAAAGACCCCTCACATTAGACCGTCTTTTATGACTGCTGGATATGTCGGTTGGTTCCGGGCAGACTTCTATCATCAAAAGGGTCTACCCTCGTGTCTTTACTTTAATCACGTATTTAATTTATGACTAAGACCTCTCACATTAGGCCTATCGTTTGTAGCTGCTAGATGGCCGGTCGGTTCCGGGCAGACTTCCGCTACAAAAGGGTCCAACCTCGTGTCTTAGTTGATTAATTACACCTAATTAATCACCCCCATAATTAATTATCCCTAATTAATTACACATTTTTAAGAATATGGGTAGACCTAACTCAATAGGTAAATTCCCAATTCCATAGTATGGGTAGACCTAATTTAATAGGTAAATTCCCAACTCCATAATGTGGGTAGACCTAACTTAATAGGTAAATTCCCAATTATGTCCATTCATTTTATGTTATGCTTAATCATAACAACTTTACACCTTTTTATAATCATGCATATTAACCCCATCGTTTCCCACGTAATTCGTTTACATAACATGTCATACATAGGGAAAACCTTGCATATGTTATGCATGTCATAAAAAGAGACAAACTTGCATATGAACTTGCATATAAACTTGCATAAAACTTGCATATGAACTTGCATATGAACTTGCATAAAACTTGCATAAAACTTGCATATGAACTTGCATAAAACTTGCATATGAACTTGCATAAAACTTGCATATGAACTTGCATATCAACTTGCATATCATGTCATATCACAAAGGCAAACTCGCATATGTTATGCATATCATAAAAAGAGACTAACTTGCACATGAATCATGTCATATCACAAAGGCAAACTCGCATATGTTATGCATATCATAAAAAGAGACTAACTTGCACATGAATCATGTCATATCACAAAGGCAAACTCGCATATGTTATGCATATCATAAAAAGAGACTAACTTGCATATGATCTTACATATAAACTTGCATAAAACTTGCATATGAACTTACATGACACATCATATCATAAAAAGAGGCAAGTTTACATATGAACTTATAACATATGACAACCACAACTTGCATAATCCACATTTACATCCATAGCCTCCTAATATCCTATCCTAATTAGTTTAGCAATTACTTGCTAAAGGCATAGGAACTCACCAAAACAAAGATTAGCAAACTTATGAAGTAGAACTAGTTGCTAAATATGAAGAAGATGATGATTAGAGGTTGATTAGCTTGCAACTTCCTTCATAAACTAGTGGAGGCTCCTCTTAAGTTTGATTTTGGCGGCATGATGGCATCATTTCTATTTTTAGTATGGATTAGGCTTGCATTAGGGTGTATTTATAGGATAAGGGTGTGTTTTAGACCATAGGATTAACCCTCGGCTAGATTAGGTCCGTCAGATTTAGGAAGCCTCTAGAACACAGCCCAGCCCTAGCCAGAAAACCGGATCTGGTGCACCCAAGCCAACTGGCTCGACACCCTGTGTCGACAGGCAAGTCGACAGGGCAGTCGACTCCCCAGTCGACAGGCCTGTCGACAGCCCTGTCGACATTGGTAGGGCGGGAAGTTTCCCGCCTGGCCCCCTGCTGGCTCCAATTTCGAAATCTGATTTTTAATTTTTAAATCTGTTTTTAACTTGAATTTTCTGCAAACTTTATTGGGCCATAACTGGGCCATACGGACTCCGATTTACAAAATTTCGGACTTTATTCTGCGTATTTTTCCGAGACGAACGCAATGACGCAGCCCGTTTCCCCCAATTCTCACATTTGAGATTATTTATTCTGCAATTAGTGAATTTTAGCATTAACCAAAATTCGGGGTGTTACAGTTCCCAATCCCGGAATTGGGGGTGGTCCAGTAGTGCAGGCGCCTAGGGTCGATTTCGCCAAGTTGTGCAAGGATTACACTAACCTTGGTGGGAAGCCGTTCCACGGAACGGAGTCGGACCCAGATGTTCAGGATTGGTTGGATAGCTGTGATCGTATCTTCGACGACTTGGGTCTTGAGGATGCGATGAAGAGAAGGCTAGCGTCTCGTCAGCTGCAAGGGCGAGCGATGAATTGGTGGAATGTCATTAGAACAGCTACTCCAGAAGATCAGGTTACTTGGGATCAGTTCAAAGCTCGCTTTAGCGAAAAGTTTATTCCAGCTGCCCAGAAGTCTGTGTTGTTTAAGAGATTCTTGGAACTCAAGCAAAATGGTAGGGTAGTCTCTGACTATATTGCTGATTTCGACACTTTGTCGAAGTATGGACTATCTCTTATCGATACTCCTGAGAAGAAGAATGAGAAGTTCATTACTGGGTTGGATGGATACTTGGGGGAAAGGCTTATCAACCACATCGATGAGACTTTTGAATGGATTGTGGGGAAAGCTTTGAGATCAGAGAGTCTTTACCCTAAGTCAAAGACTGACTCTGCATCTGCAGAAGGGCTAAAGCCGCAAGCAGGCGGTGTAGGCAAGAATAACTCTCAGAATAAGAGGAAGCAGAGCCAATCTAAGGATGGCCAGAAAAAGAACATGAAAGAAGTTGAGTGCTTCAGTTGTGGTAAGAAGGGCCATTATGCTAAGAATGTCGGGCCAAGACAGCGGAAAGGAAGTGCTATAACTGTGGCCAAGTGGGACATCATAAGGATAAGTGTTTGCAACCTCTTAAGGAGAAGCAGATTGTGAAAGCATATGTTATTGATGTTGTTCCTTCTTCGTCGAATGCCCCAACTGCGGCGGAGAAAGGAAAGAACGTTGTTATTCAAGGTATGCTTTCTATTTATGATGTACCAGTTCGAGTTTTGTTTGATACTGGGGCTTCCCGTTCCTTCATATCTAGTGACCAGGTAGATAGGTTGGGACTGGAACCCGAGATAGTCGATAGACCATTGGTTGTGACGAACCCGATTGGTGGTTCGACTAGCCTTAGTATGATTTGCAGAAATTTGGTCTTATCGAGTCATGGATGTATGTTTGTTTGTGATTGCTTTGTTTTGGGCTTTACTGGGTATGGCATTATATTGGGGGTCAACTGGCTCCAAAGATACGGGGTGGTGATAGACTGTAATGGCTTTTTGGTGACAGTTAGGGCGGATGATGGGCGGAGGGTAGTGTTTGTTAGTCTACCTAGTGATGGAGTAATGGCTAGTTTTATAAATTCCCTCGACATCCCGCATGATGAGTTGTCAGACGTGCCCGTGGTTGGCCAGTATCCGGACGTCTTCGAGGAGGTGACCGGGCTTCCACCACACCGAGAGATTGAGTTCCGTATTGATTTAGTGAAAGATGCCAGACCTATAGTGATGCCACTTCGTCGTATAGCACCAAGGGATCAGCGAGAGCTCGGGGTGCAAGTCAGCAATCTTTTGAAGAAGGGGTTTATTAGAAGAAGTGTCTCCGAGTGGGGAGCACCAGTTGTGTTTGCCACTAAGGCAGATGGTTCCCTTCGTTTGTGTGTCGACTATCACGAGTTGAATAAGGTAACGAGGAAGAATAAGTATCCTCTACCACGGATAGATGATTTGTTTGATCAACTGGAAGGAGCGAGAGTGTTCTCCCAGTTGGACCTCGCGACAGGATTTCATCAGCTCCGAGTAGCGGATGAGAGTGTTCCTAAAATGGCATTTAGGACGCCGTCTGGATTTTATGAGTGGTTGGTCATGCCATTTGGGTTGACCAATGCACCAGCCTACTTTTTGGATCTTATGAATCGAGTATTCAGAGATCAGTTGAATAAGTTTGTTCTTGTGTTCGTAGACGGTATCCTTGTTTATTCAAGGATAGAGGAGGAACACAATGGACACTTGAGGATAGTGATGGAGGTGTTGAGAAAACACCAATTGAAAGCGAAATTCTCCAAGTGTCACTTTTGGAGAAGGAAAGTGAGATTCTTGGGCCATGTTGTTTCAGAGAATGTTATTGCCGTGGACCCTGCGAAGGTGGCTACGGTACAGGATTGGCCTATGCCCAAGAATGCAACAGATGTAAGAAGTTTCTTGGGGTTAGCTGGGTATTATCGTAAGTTTATCCAGGACTTCTCCAAGATAGCAGCACCGTTGACTCGGTTGACTAAGAAGAATCAGTCCTTCGTCTGGGACGGAGTGTGTGAGAATGCAATCAAGAGTCTAAAAGAAAAGTTGACGCGTGCACCAGTGTTAGTCATTCCTAAAGGGAATGAAGAGATAACGGTATACACGGATGCTTGTGGTACCGGACTAGGTGTTGTGCTGATGCAAGGAGGTAGGGTTGTAGCTTATGCTAGTCGACAACTAAAGCCGCATGAGAAGAAGTATCCTACCAATGATTTGGAACTGGCAGCGATTGTGTTCGCATTAAAGATGTGGAGACGCTATCTCTTGGGATATAGATTTGAGTTGTTTACCGATCATAAATCGTTGAAGTATCTCTTCTCTCAGAAAGATCTGAATCTCCGTTAGCAGAGATGGTTAGAGTTCTTGACTTCGTATGATTTTGATATCGCATATACACCTGGGAAAGGTAATGCGGTAGCCGATGCCTTGAGTAGGAGACATGCCAGTTTAGGGGCTATGTTTCTTGAATGGAAGCAACTGGAGTATATCGCGGGGTTTGATTTCAGACCAAAGTGCGAATTGGATCCAGAAATGCTAGCTAGTTTGGCGATCAGACCCACTTTGATAGAGCAGATTGGTTCCAGCCAGAGGGACGATCCTAATCTATTGGAAATCATCTCCAAGTTAGAGATGAATATCGACGGTGGGGAGATGAATTTGTATGGGCTTGATCGAGATGGATGGCTTAGAAAGAATGGAAGACTAGTTGTACCCAACGTGAATGGTTTGAGAGATGAAGTGCTTAGAGAATGTCATCACTCAAAACTGACTATACATCCCGGTGGTAATAAGATGTATCGAGACATGAGACAGACTTACTACTGGGAAGGGATGAAAAGAGACGTTGGGAAGTTTATATCCAAATGCATGAATTGCCAGCTAGTTAAAGCCGAGCAAAAGAAGCCTAGTGGTTTGTTGCAACCATTAGAAATTCCCGAATGGAAATGGGAGCAAGTCTTGATGGATTTCATCGATGGTTTACCAAGGACTAGAAAGGGACATGATAGCATTTGGGTAATTGTGGATCGACTGACTAAGAGGTCAAGATTTGTCCCAGTCAAATCAACCAGAACGGCAGCTAAGTTAGCAGAATTGTATATGAAGTGGGTAGTGAGATTTCATGGAGTACCTAAAAGCATCTTGAGTGACCGAGACCCGTTGTTTACTAGTGGGTTTTGGAAGAGCTTACAAGAGGCTCTAGGGTCAGAATTACATCTCAGTACCGCATATCATCCTCAGACCGACGGTCAGATGGAGAGGGTGAATCGTATATTGGAATATCTCTTGAGAGCATGTATATTGGATTTTGGTGGATCATGGGATGACCATTTGCATATAGTAGAGTTTGCATATAATAATAGCTACCAATCCAGTATCGGTATGGCTCCATATGAAGCTTTGTACGGAAGACCATGCAACTCACCATCATGTTGGATAGAGACTGGCGAGAAGTTTATGCTTGGACCAGATGTGGTGATGGAAACTTCAGATAAGATTAAGACCATTCAACAACGCTTGAAGGCTGCCCAAGATAGGCAGAAGAGTTATGCTGATAAGAGGAGAGGAGACTTAAAATTCTCCGTTGGTGACTTGGTGTTTGTCAAGATTTCTCCGTTGAAGAGCGTGATACGATTTGGCAAGAGAGGCAAGTTGGCACCAAGATTTGTTGGCCCATTCCCTATTCTTGAGCAAGTTGGGAATTTGGCGTATAGAGTTGACTTACCAGAAAAGATGGCGGGAGTTCACAACGTATTTCATGTTTCCCAGCTAAGGAAGTTCGTGCACGACCCAGATATGACTATTTCACCTGATCAGTTAGAGGACTTCGAAGTGGAACCCGAGGCGGTTGGGAACCGCAAGCCGATTTGTATTGTCGAGCACGGTACGAAGCAACTTCGAAGGAAGGCGGTGAAGCTAGTCAAGGTTCAGTGGGGCGAGAACGGGAATGACTGTACTTGGGAGACAAAGGAGAGCATTAGAAAGACGTATCCAGAACTCTTTGCCTGGTAAGATTTACTTTGCAATTTAGTTATTCCGCATGCTAGGATAGATTTGTTTTGCTTGTTTTGCAAGATTGATTGTTGTTTATGGTTGATAGGCATGCAGGACCCTTTTGTGTGTTTTAGTTAGGGAATTTCGAGGGCGAAATTTCTTAAAGGGGGGAGAATGTAACAACCCGCATTCTACGCATCGGAGGATCGTAGGATATTTATTTCTTTCCCATATGATGGTCATGTAACTTTGGGAAACAACCATTAGCGTCATTTCCCATGTTCATGATTTTTGTCGATTTTTAAATGACCGTTTTGCCCCTGGCTGATTTTGTTTTGGCCATAACTTTTTATTGGAAAGGAATTTTGACCTGAAACCACTTTCATTAGATTCGTTTGATGGTTTACCTTTCCGTATAGTGGTCATATGTGAAAAACGGACTTACCGTTTGGCAGATATGGCTGAAATAAGGTTTGGAAGGTGAAAAACTGCTTAACCGGGCCAAATATGGTGATTAGCGAATAGGCCCATAACCCATTTCGGGATTAGGGTTATGTGGAGGCTGAAAAAGGTTAGAGAATCATTTCATTTCAGTTTTCTAGCCTCCACTTACCTCCAAGAAACCCTAAAAATGGACTCCAACCTCTAAATCACCTCCAAATCATCTTCTAATCAAGGATTAAGCTTAGCAACATCAAATCAAGGGAGAACTTCATCAATTCAACATTGGAGCTGATGTTCAGCATCGGAATTCGCACCAAATCAGAAATTTATTTCAGATCTAAGTTTTATTTGTGGCTAAGGTGAGTGATTTACATAGTTCCTCACTAATTATGGCTAATTAAGGGTAATTAGTGTTAATTAGCGAATTTAAACATGATAAAATTCTGGAAAAATATTTATAAAATTCGAAATGATGTTTTAGACCTCTGATATGAATATGGGTTAATTTGGTTAAGTTTTACTAATCACATCATTAGTTTCACCTAAACATGCTTAAGGGAAAATATGGGGTTTTGGCCATGTTTGATCCATTTTAACCTTTCATTTTGTTGTTTTGATGTTTGTGGTGGATTCCCTATGTTGCTATGATTGTATGGTATGCTTTGTGATTGATTAGAATAGTTAGAATGGTCGAAAACGTCGTCGAGTGGCATAAAACTGCTTGCTGGAAAAGTGCAGAAAACAGACCGATCCGGATCGGAACGGAGGGAGGACCTGATCCGCTCCCATACTTCATTCTTCGATCTATTCGTTCTTCTCGTGGCATGCATTGTCCGATCCGACCCGCCTGATGTTCTCCGACACGATCCGCCATGGTACTTCGACCCGAACCAATGAACTACGACGAGGCTAGGAGACTACGACCAGACCCGGGGTGATGAGAAGGACCCGATCCGAACCATGGCACATTGGAGGACCTCGACTCGAACTAGTGATGGCGACTGGACATGGAGACCCGACTCGATCCGCTGAGGCGAAGATGACCCGATCCGATCCAACGAAGGAGGAGCACTCCGATCCGAACCGAACTGATGGCTAAGAGGGGATCTGAACCGATCCGGTGATGACCAATAACTCGAGATGCAAAGGTAGTCCAAATGGAAGTTAGAGCTCAGGATCCAATTGGGAACCAATGAGTTCACTTCGTGGTTGGGCTTTGCTGCGGGACGTGTACTAAGGAGTTGTCGGCGTTCATAACTTCGATTCACCACTGAAAATGGATGATGGGCTACTTATCAGTGCAGTAGAGTCATTATGACTCGAGGGGCAAGGTGATGGTAGCAAGACTACGTTAGCAGTGCAGTAGAGTCATTATGACTTGAGGGGCAAAGTGATGCGTAGTAAGACTATGAGCCAGTGCAGTGGGGTCATTGTGACTCCATGGGGCAGAGTTGACATAGTAAAGGATTAGTGAGGCTATGAGCCAGTGCAGTGGGGTCATTGCGACTCCATGGGGCAAAGTGGACATAGCAAAGGATTAGTGGCTATGTATCAGTGCAGTGAAGCCATTTATGACTTCATGGGGCAAAGTGATCATAGCAAGGTATGTTGGGTGATCGAAGTGGTGAATATCATATGCTTTATGCACTAAGTGAGAGATATGATGAAGGTTGCTATGTTTGATTGTTTGCCATCGCTATGACATGCACACCCCCACCCCCGTTATCTTTACACCATTTGAAATGGCACCTTAGAGTGTTGTACAGTATGTAGTGCTAACTCTTTGGTTGCAGGTCCAGGTTCAGGTATGTTTTAGTCAACCTATTATTGTTCTATTTAGACGCTTATCGCTCATACCAGGCTTTATGTCTGACCCAGAGTTTTTTGTCTCCTCTTATTACTCTGGGTGCTCACACGAGCAGACTAGAGACAGGTTAGCTGGTGATGCGTGAGTAGCTGATTCGGAGGCGAGCAGGAGGCTTCCACGTATGATATATAGATATTCTCCCTGTGTCATATGTTTAACACACATAAGTTATCATGCTAAGTTGTGATTTAAATATGTTTATAGTAGCTTTCTTATGTTTTGACATACATAAGTTAATATGCTAAGTTGTGGTTTAAAATTGTGTTTATATGTTAAACCTCCATGCTAGACCTATATTAAGTTTACTTGATAATTAGATCCAACTTAGTCACAAGTTCCCCTTTACATGACAAGTTTAATTTGTGTATGTTCTAAGTAAATTCATATGCTATGATTCATGTTAATCGGATCTAAATTTTGCAAGTTCATTATCCTATGCCAAATCTATATGTCACATATTTTTATGTTGTTAGAATATTTCATGTTCTTCGCTTTTCCCTTTAGTGGTCATAAATTAGGCTAAAATATCGAGCCCAACATTCCTGTAATTTTGCGAACGTACAAATGGGGGATATCGTTGGAGTAAACATGAAATTATATGTAATTGGCATGTTTGGCACATGCCAATGATTAGTGGCATTTAAATGGCATAATTTTTATATACCAAAGATTATGAACAAGATCTAGGGGGAAAGTGGGCCATGATAGTAATTGATTTATAATTTACATATAAATATGAAGGATAAACATGAAAATTACATGGTATAGATTGGTTCATGAAATGGTATATTTAGTATACCATTAATTGTGAGCATAATTAAAAGGATAATGATGGAATAATTAAATTGGGAATAATTTACATATGGAATTTGTTATAAATAAGAAATATGTAAATTGTAGAAAAGATGATTATGCCTAACCCGAGGTTAGATTGAGTTGTGGTGTAAAACTGCCCGGAACCGCCCGGCAGTCCAGTGACCACAACAATATCTATCTAATGTGAGAGGTTAGGATAAACATAAAAATTACATGTTATAGATTGGTTCATAAAATGGTATACTTAGTATACCATTAATTGTGAGCATAATTAAAAGGATAATGATGGAATAATTAAATTGGGAATAATTTACATATGGAATTTGTTATAAATAAGAAATATGTAAATTGTAGAAAAGTTGATTATGCCTAACCTGAGGTTAGATTGAGTTGTGGTGTAAAACTGCCCGGAACGGCCCGGCTGTCCAGTGACCACAACAATACCTATCTAATGTGAGAGGTTAGGGAATTGAGCCCAATAAAAACACGAGGTTAGACTGAGTTGCGGTGTAAAACTGCCTGGAACCGACCGACACATCCAGTGACTGCAACAATACCTGTCTAATGTGAGTGGTTGGTGCTTTAATGAATAAATTAATGCTAAGACAAGAGTTGAATTGTAGGGTTAAGTAAATTTAGAACACTTAACTATAATAACATGTTAACTAGGCAAGTGGGTGAGGTTAAGTAAAATTATAACACTTAACCGTTACAACATGTTAACTAGACAAGTGGGTGAGGTTAAGTAAATTTAGAACACTTAACCGTTGTAACATGTTAATTAAGAAGATGCTAGGGTTAAGTTAACTAAGGTAACACTTAACCAAAATATATAATGACATGTGGTGGGGCTAAGTAATACAAGAGGAAAGCACTTAACCAACTATATAACATGATGTATGGGAAGGGTTAAGTTAACACGAGAGGGCAAAACTTAACCAATATAACATGATTTGAGGTAGGGTCAAGTCAACACTAGAAGGAAACACTTAACCAAGATGATGTGATGGGTGGATGGGTTAAGTTAACTTGAATTGATTAATGACACTTGACCAATATAACTTGATGAGCGAATGGGGTTAAGTTAAATGGGAAATACTTAACTAATATAACTTGATGAATGAACATGGTTAAATTAATAAGTCACACTTAACCAATCCAACATGATAAGTGAGAAAGGTTAAGTTAATGAGAACCACTTAACCAACATGACATGACGAGTAGGAGGGTTAAGTACATATCGGATTGGTGGGTAATATTAGTAAATATAGGCCCACAAAACTTAACCATTATATAAACATGCTTGAATCCGTAGGAAGGTTAAGTACACGTCGGGTTGGTGGGTAATATTAGTAAATATAGGCCCACAAAACTTAACCATTATATAAACATGCTTGAATACGTGGGAAGGTTAAGTACATGTCGGGTTAGTGGGTAATATTAGTAAATATAGGCCCACAAAAATTAACCATTATATAAACGTGCTTGAATCGGTGGGAAGGTTAAGTACATATCGGGTTGGTGGGTAATATTAGTAAATATAGGCCCATAAACTTAACCAGTAGGAAACCCTAGCAACGGGGACCCATTTCAACAGTAACCCACATAGATGTATCACGTTACCCTGAGCTAGGCAGGGTGGGGCATGATTAATGGGCTGATTATAAGCGGTCGATATAGCGGCTGGAGGTACGTCAGTGTAGGTTCCGGCGTATTATGGGCGAGCACGTACTCTGGAGTGGAAAAAGCAGGCACTGGGTACCAGTAGTTTAACATTGTGCATGCTTGAATCATGTCGGGGTCGCTATCATAAGGATTGATACACCTTATGGTGGGACCAGCATAGGGTAGCTACACGCAAGAGAGGGCCGATTGACACAAACACATGGCAAATTAACACAGGTAGGGAGCCGATCGATAGGGTTGTAAGGGTACATCTAACATATTCATGGCAATTGGGCTAATTGTGGTGGAATCCTCAAATATAGATGTACACCTGAAGGCTATCACCACTGTGGGGATTGGGATCTTATTATCATTTTAAACAGATTACTAGTTGAGACACTTGTTAGGTGGTGTAGAGATTATAGTAATGGGTGCGATCACATGTTCAACCTATCTTGTCTTATATTAGGGTATTGTCTTATGTTCTGTTACTCCTTTCATGATCCCTTTTCCTTGTTTAAATGCTAGTAATCACTGAACTTACCAGACTTATTGTCTGACCCGTTTTCTCTCGTCTTCTTTTCTTCTATTTCCCCCCAGCCCAGGTAGTCAGGGAGGGAATAGCTCAGGTTTGTTTGGACCGTTACTCTTTCCAAGCTTGAAGACTCTTTGACGTGTTGCCTTGGACTCTCTCTTCTACTGCTATGGCCGGCTCATGCTTTATTTGGGGAAATCATTTTATGCTTCTTTATTTTTGTTAAACAAGACAGGATACTTTACTATTGTAAAACAATCTTTGTACAAGCTGTTTATCTATGAAATAAAGTTTTATTTATTTGTCGTTGCTTTAATTGTCTGTCTTGTAATTTATCTGCATCTTGTACTAAAAATGCTCCACCGAAGTTAAGGCATTCCCCTTTTGAGTGACCTTAACGGAGGTGGGGTGTTTCACTTTTAGTATGTGTTATTATGTGATTTTGATTGTTGCATTACAGTATTTATTGCATGTTAAAATATTCATTATTATTATGGATGTATATCATAGTAGTTATATTTAAATTTGCATTTATTTTGCAAGGGGCAAAAAATATTGTTATATAATAATTTTACAATGGTCCATGGCCTGTTGTATATAGGTTTACCAAGCAGTATACTACAATGGTCGACGACTGTTGTAATATAGTGTATTACAACGGGCAAAAGCTACTTGTAATTTATTAGCTATTCAACGGATTAATAACCATTGTCATAGAGTCACTGCACGTGACAGTGCAAGTTATTACAACGGTCCTTTACAACAGTCATTGCCCGTTGTCAAATAGTCCGGAGCTATTACGACGACGCATATTAAGACGGGCATATGCCCGTTGTGAAATGCATATTACAATGGTTTTTGCCCGTTGTAAAATGACTGTTTTGTTGTAGTGTCGGTTTGGGGCCGAAATGATTTTTGGTAGATTTGAGGTTTTGATTTTGTAAACTATTTAGTATTGGGATGATTTATGATATTGGGCATGGTTGTGAAAGATTGGTAGTTGTGTATGACAACCTTGAAATTTGATGGCTCTCTCTAAACTTGATTTTGATGCCATGCCCATAAGGTGCTTGACAGTTTGCCTGAATCGGGGACTTCAATTTCGTATGTTTTCCCCTAATTGCTGCAGCGCGGTCGTACATTAGCCACTTGCAGAAAACTTGAATGCAGCTATGCTTGATCTATGCAAACCTTTATTTTGAACTTATGAATCTCGCATCAATGATTCTAGCGTTTATTGCCTTGGTCATTGTTGGTTGCAATATAGCTGGATGCGATTGTGCTTGATTACTATTTAGAGGAAGCCAGGAAGTTTGATAGTACTCGTGGTGGTTGGTTTGTACGAATCTTCTTAGAGAATTGACAGTATTAACCGGCCAGTCCTAGGATCGATCGATCCGTTCAATCCTCTTTGAGGTTTGACAGTACCGACCGGTTAGTCCTGGACACCGACCAGTCAGTTCAATTCTTTTGAGGTTTGACAGTACCGATCGGCTAGTCCTGGACACCGACCGGTCAGTTCAGTCCTCTTAGAGGTTCGATTGTACCGATCGGTTAGTCTTGACATCGATCGATCCTCTCCAATCATTCCATTGTACTTCATGCCCTTCCCGTTACTTTATCTTGATCATTAACCTTAGTATGAGCCACCTTTAGTTACTGCCTAACATGAGACATTTGAATATTTCAGGGCATTATACTCTACCACTGACTGTCCGTGTCAGTAACGAGTCAGTGGATTTTTTTGAGATTTTATACATAGCATTCTATATCCTATATTTGAATGTGACGTCTATGCTGAAGTGATTCAAATATTATTTTTAGTTTAATCACACACTTCTCACACAAATTTAAACATTCAACTATAAGTTTGTATTAGAGCTTGAGATCGATCTTTTGCAGATTTCAAATCCCACTTTCATGTTGCTACATATAACACCTCTTATTTTAGGAAAAAGTACATGTATCTGTGTAGAATGATAACTCGAAAACAATCGCGCGATCATCCTGAGGGAACGTCTGGGCCTGCTCAAGTTGGAACTCTCACCCAGACTGCAATGGCCAATGCCCCTAGATCTGAGATTATTCCAGAATTCCCTATGCCAAAACCTCTTACCATAGCGCCTAACGAAAGGAAATCGATGAAACTTTACGAGCAGACATATAAGAGCTTATGTGCTCATTTTAGGATTTTGGAGGATGATGCTAAACTTCTAGAGGAAAATGAATTTTATAATTCCCCACCTTCTGGATTTGTTGCCGTTAATCGATATATGTTAGTGATGGGATTCATCCCTCCTTTTAATCCTTTCATAGAAATGGTTCTTAAATGCTTAGTCGTTGCCCCCATGCAGTTACACCCGAATGGTTATGCCATTTTAATCGGTTTATATGTGCTTTTTATGAGGGTTAAGAAACGTCCACCCACTTTCCAAGAAATTTGTTTTCTGTATGCCTTTAAAAATAGCTCGGGGAAAAAGCCATCAATTCTATTCGTGGAAGCGAGGCATTCCAAGATTATTACAGACTTATTGGACAGTATCAAAGGATTTAAAGATAATTACTGCTTCATCCAGTGCCTTGGCAGAATCTATGGCAGATGGATGGAAGGAGGTAAAGATCTACTTGTTTGAAACTCCTCCATATCTTTTTACATCTAAGTCTTGGACTTTACATTCTTTATCTGTTATACAGAAATTCCAGCTGTCGACCCAGATGTTGCTGTGGATGATGATTTAGCTGATACTCTAAGAGCTATTGACGAAAAAGAAAGAAGTAGAAAAATCTTGATCACAGAGGAGTTTCTCCGTCAATACTACCTACTTGATCCTTCTCGTAATCTTAAATTAGATTTTACTCTTAGAGGAGAGGTTACCACGAAATCCCTGCTAAGAAAGCTTCTTTAAAGAAATGCTCGGATATTGCGGGCAGTAGCAAAACGCCTCCTAAACACAAATTGACCTCCATTAGAATAGGGGAGCCGGAGCATCATAAGGATGAAAGTGAACAGGTTGACAGAGATGATAGAGAGAGCATCATTTCAAAATCTACACTTGAAACTGAACATTCTAGGGAAGGTGAAATCACACTAGAGATTGATCCAAATACTGAAACGATGACCGAGGACCCTTCTGTCCAAAATGTAACAGAGGAAGGTTCCACAGGTACCTTTGACAACTTGGGGGATCATAATTCAACTAAGTACCTTAGTCAGGGCGACACTGTTACCTAGCCTCTTGATCCTCAAGATACAATTATAGCAGCTAGTATTGTAACAACCCTTATTTTGAATAACAGGATATAACATAAATCAAGGCAGAATTAAATTGGAAAATCTGAACCAAGGGAAACGGGTTGTGCCATTTCGTTCGTCTCGGAAAAATACGCGAAATAGAGTCCGAGTTTTCGAAAAACGGAGTCCGTATGACCAAGTTATGGCCCAATGAAGTTTTCAGAAAATTCCAAGCCCGAAAACAGTTCAAATTCGAATTCAGATTCAATTGCAACCAAGGCAGAATGGGCGGGAATTTTCCCGCCCCAGGCAGGGTCGACACAGGGGTCGACACCAGTGTCGACCCCCCCAATGGGTCGACACCCATGTCGACCCAAGGGTCGACACCCATGTCGACCCAGGGGTCGACCCCCCCGGTCGGACCAATTCTTCTGGTGCACCATTTTGGCATGTTGGGTCCTCTTTTGTTGGTTTCTGACGGGAGTTAATGGTTCAGATTCGATTTAGTGTTAATCCTATGGTCTAAACTACCCCTAATCTCTATAAAAAGACCCCTAGACCTAGCCTAAACCCTCATTAATCATTCCTACAACTAAATGCTGCCCAAATGTTCACTAATCATGGCCTCCACCTTCTTCATGAGAGCATGAGTGTCTCAAATCAATCTATGTCATAAAGGAGCCATCTTTCTTAAGTAAAAGAGCCATCTTTCTTTGTCTTTGGGGTTATTCCTTCTTGTTCTCAAGTCTTGAAGTGGAGTTTATCGTCTTTAGTTGCGGATTTGCTAGTGTGGCTTCATCTCAATCTTATTTTGTATTTATCCTAGTCTTCATAGCATTGTAAGCCCTATACTACTCTTAGATTCTAACTATGAAGTTAAATATGACATGTTGCAAGTTGAGTTTGGGCCTAAGTATGATATGTGCTTTGATCCTATCATGTTAAGCATAAATATATTCTATGCATGTTTGTAAAGCTATCACCTTTGCCTTATGCATAGAAAGCTATGAGCTTTGATTAGAAATGTTGCATAAAGCAACATAGAAACTCTCATAAACCTTGTGTTATCTTGCATATGGTGTTATATGCGAATCACTAGCCACCATCCTATGTCATTTATGATCATGTTTCACCTATTTGCTTAAGTTTGATATCATGCATATTTTGAGGCCCATGATGTAATATGCAAGCTTATGAACATATTTATGCCTCATATGCCACCATGTTTAACTTGTGGCCAACCTTATTACCTTATGCCCTTTTGTCATGCTTTTGCCAAGTTCCCTCTTTTGATCTATGTTATGTTATGCGAAACGTACATGCGATGGGAATGCGTTGGGTTGGGTAATATTAATGACATGAAAACATGGTTTTAAAATATGACATGAACATTGACTTGTGATTATGTTTGTAAACATAATGATGGACATGACACTTAGAAAATATGAGTGTGGCCAACTCGAGGTTGGGTTGAGTTTGTAGCATAAATCTACCCGGAACCGACCAGCTTAACTAGTGGCTACAAACAATAGGACCCAATGTGAGTAGTTGGGCATGTCGCACTTGAAACCTGAGGTTAGACTAAGTTGTGGTGTAAAGCTACCCGGACGCGCCCGACTTAACTAGTAACCACAACAAGGTCTAATGTGAGAGGTTGGGTGCATTAAGTTAATTAATGCCACATGGTAGGGTTAAGTCATGGACTACTTGAATATACTTAACCGATTAAACACGATGGATTGGTAGGGTTAAGTCATGGACTACTTGAATACACTTAACCAATTAAACCCGATGTATTGATAGGGTTATGTCATGAACTGCTTGAATACACTTAACCAACTCAATACATGGTTAGGATAGGGTTAACCACACTTAACCCACTTGAAATCCTAGTTACGTGGTCCTTTTCAGCAGTAACCAACTTGGAAGTATCATGGGTACCCTGGACTAGGCTGGGGTGGGGCACGATTACTGAACTGATTGTAAGAGGCCAAAAGAGACGGCTGAAGGGTGCACCGGTTGTTCAGGCGAACCATGGTCGTGCACATTAAGTCCGGAGTTGAACATGGGCACCAGTAGGTTTAGACTGTGCATGCTTGAATTGTGTCTGTGGTTTACACCTTAGGGCTGGATACACCCTGGGGTGGACCTAGCACAGTTAACTACATTCCACGATTAAGCCGTATGACACCGATACACGACGAGCTAGGCTTATAGGGAGCCGATCGACTAGACCGAGTAGTTGGACCTCGATTTAGGTCATCTCATGATGTGGGCCAGCTTTGGGCCAAGGGATCATTTCTTGTTTATACTTGACATGGATTGGAATACTAGTACACACCTGGTGCAACTTAACCTTGTATATGTGATGCCACACTTGATCTATCTTGTTAACTTTTCACCATGCCAGTTATCTCCCTACATCTCATCTCTGTTTTACATGTTCAGTTAACTTTAGTAGTTTTTATACTAATAGTAGATAGGACTTACCAGTCTTTTTGACTGACCCGTTTTCTTTCGCCTCTTTTCTTCCGTCCCCCCCCCCCCTCCCAGGTTTGCAGGGTGGGAACACTATTACCTAGCTGGATCTTTAGCTGCTTTTCTGGATAGCTCATGTACGGTTTGGACTTGAGCTCGCTATGGCTTTATTCTACCTTGGGGATAGTTACTTTATGTTATTTCCAGTTTTCAGTTTATGTTTCTAGACTATGTTTTGTGGAAAATAATGACCAAGTACTTTGATGTAACTTGACTATGGTTTTGAAATGTTAGTTTTATCCGCTGCTTTATTTACTCTGTTTTACTTATATGTTCTGTCTTGTGATATCTGCATGCATGTTTACCTCGTTTAACGCCCCTCCAAAGCTAGTGTCCTTGCAAGAGTGGCATTGGCGGAGGTGGGGTGTTACAAGTATAATGGAGGCTCCTGTTTCTAAGCCAGGAAAGTTGCTGAAATCTCTAGGAATTTCCTTAGAACCAACTAGTAAAACTGGCTCGTTAATAATAGCGCTTTAGAAAACAGTCTAATACGCATATATTTTAAAATTCCTTCACAGCCTTTACAACTTATCCGGGTACCTTGTAGTCTAAGTACTGAAAATCCTCTTTATCTTGTTTCAGGTTTAGACATGCATGGGAAACACTAGTTAGATTTTAGGAAGAAAGGTAAAGCATACAATCTAAAGTATTTGTTACAATCTGACCCTTCACGACCACCACATCACTCCAAACAGCCTCACCCTCCCCTTCCTCCTAAATCTTCTCACAAGCCTTCCATGTATCAAAATCAGAATTGACTGACGAGCAAAGGCGTAAGATGCATAAGGAAGAAGACGAGGAAAGAAGAAGACATGCTTGTCTTAGGGATGACAATCCTGATGAAGAGAGTTGCGTGGAGAAACGAGGGAAAGATGATTAAGGGAAAGGTGGCTCACATAAACACCCTCGATTGGAGAAGCTTCCTATTATACCTCGATCAATTCCGTCCTCTGGTCCCCCTGGTCCTTCTGCTGAAATCTACTCGATTATTCATAAGTCTTGTTATGAACCTAAACCAACAAACGTTGCTTTCTTCAAACGATTCCCAGGTTAGAATTTGAAAGGGATTATGTTTGATTGTAGTGTAAATCCAACTGATGCTGACGACATAGCTGATAAAGCAGACCTTGTAATAAGGCAAACACATACCCAGCTCGACACTACTAAGAGCCAACTTGACATAAAGCTAAGTATTGTCAGGGACAATGCTAGGAGAAAGTTGCGCAAATGAAATAAATTTGGCGAAGATCTCCAAAAGCGTAATGACATTAATCTTTCTAAAATCGCAGCTTTGGAGAGTGATAAGGCCAAGTGGGGGGAAGTCTTAGATTCCCGTGATGCTACCATCGCCTCCCTCACTAAAAAAAATTGCAGAACTGGAGGGATTGGATATCGAGAATAAGAAACTCAAAGAGGAACTTGAAGCTGCTAAACAAAAGGAAAAGGAAACTCTAACTACCAAAAGCAATGTTGAAGCTACATTGTCTATGGTAAAAGATTTTTTCTAAACAATATCGGGATGAAGCCGCCCAACTTAGAGAAACCATCAATTCATTAAAAGCTTCCAATCATATGTTGACGGCTAAGGTTGAATCCCTTGAGAAGAATAAGAGGACTGCTGAGGAAACTCTTAAAAAGGCTATAGACGAGGATGATGCTGACATATTTTAGTTTTATGTTTTCAGTGTCATGAGCCGTGGGAGTTCACATTACTTAGGGGACACCTTTCCAACTCCCTTGGCACTTGTTTGGGAACGAGTACTTGAAATTAATGGCGGTGATCGTAACGAAGACGATCTCATCAACGAACTTTTAGATGACAAGTCCAAGAAGACTCTAGCTGAGGGAAAAGCCCAGTTGGCGAATGATAGGGCTGGTGCTTCCGGGGAGAAGGTTTAAAGTCCAACTAACATTGCTCCTCCCGTCAACCCTATGACTATCGAAGCTTCTAGTTCATAGATTCATGTGAATGCTCATGTTACTTTAACAGAAAACGACGTAGGCACTAAAGAGCGCAGTGTTATAGAGAACGTTATAGAGGAACATGATAGAGATGACGAAGGTGATGACGAAAACATAGACAACTAGAGAATGGAGCAGAGAGATGTCCAGGAAAACCCTTTAGATGCAGGTAAAATTGAAATTGACTATACCATGTCATACTTAGAATCCATTTTTGATTCGCCTGGGTCTCTTGCCTCTTATACTCATTGCTTCCATAATCTAGGTTTAATTTCACGCCTATCTTCTCCCGCTATAGGCAAGGCAATGACACTTGAAGCCGCTATAACTGACTCACCCCTGATGACTATTCCCCTTGCTTCCGTTATCATTCCCATCCCCCTAGTGACTCATCCTTACTTGTCATTACAGTTCCCAAGTCACAGGATGCTAAAATTTGTGCGCTCT
Source organism: Allium sativum (assembly GCA_030737875.1). Classification (NCBI taxonomy): domain Eukaryota; kingdom Viridiplantae; phylum Streptophyta; class Magnoliopsida; order Asparagales; family Amaryllidaceae; genus Allium; species Allium sativum. The sequence goes on along the minus strand of CM060924.1, from coordinate 804,681,976 downwards.
TCGACTTAGAGGATGTCGATTACACTCTTAGTGATGATCCTGGAGCCACAGAAATAGATGAAAGCCCGAAAAATGCTGCTAAGGGTAAAGGAAAGAAAGCTGCCAAGTCCTCATCATCTACGAAGCTCCAGAAGAAGAGGAAGCGTGTTATTCAGAATACGGAAGCTATCACTCTGTCTTCCCAAGAGAATCCAAGTGATGTGGCAGAGACTCCTCCTCCTCTTTCTCTTAACAAACCAACTCTAAGGTCAAGTGATAAGAAGAAGTACTGCTCAGAACCAGTTTATTTTGATTTTCGGCTATTTTCTTTTACATGTTTTATTCAGATCGGTTGTATATGCAGGTGTCGGTCCCCGCTTACTACTTTATGTTACTCTATGTCTGAAACTTCTGTATTATATTCATGACTTTGTGCCTTGACTTGTGATTCTGACATTCTGGTTCTGTGTTGCTGAAATGAAACTGTGTTCTGCTTACTGTACTTAAGATTTTACTTTTAGCTTTGTTGTACCTTCTTGTTTTGCATTCCACACCTGTTTTCTTTCCGTTCTCACAACACAAATTATTTTATACCACAAGTCATTTGTTACTACAGCATTTGGTATTAAAATGACATCATGGTATGTTTCTGTAAATTGATTTTTTTAGTTATAGCCACGAATCATTATTAGCTAGATTTTCTTGGCCAATTTTGTTAAATTTCCTTGATTATGATTGGGGCAATACCTGAGAGTTCTTTCCGTGACTAACCACTTTTGTGCTTGTCACTATATTGAAGCTCTCAATTTTGCCTTGGCCATTTCAAGGGATTCAACTTTGTTGGTTATTATAATCCTTGTAAATGCTAAACCTTTAATGTAAGATTGTGACAAGTTTGTGGTATGTTTAAGTGAGCATCATTAAATCTCTTTAATGCGATGGTAATGCCATCATACCAAAATTTATCACAAACTTATTGGGCATGACATTCTATGGTCGACTTCATTTGGAATCCTCTGGTCATGTGTTTTTGCCGTTTAAAATTTTCTTGGCATGATCATTATCAAAGGTCTCCGGTCCAGCTCATTCCTTTTGTGAGGATGAATTTTTGTTCTTGTGCCCCTACTTGAGAGGTCTTATATTTTTAATATGTTCAATCATGTTTCTCGCTAGCCTGGAAATCCAAGCCCTTCAGAGATCACATTTGAACATATTCCCCTGGAGAGGTCTTGGTTTCTTTGTCTTCATAGATCTCTTTTATAAACCCGTTATTCGTTGTGGCCGAATGATTTAGCAACTTATAGAATTTGTAGGGAGCCTTAGAAAAGGTCTTTGGATCCGTCATTTACAGAATTTGGAAGACTCGACTTATTGTTGGATGCCCCCGAGGGGGTCTCTTGAATCCCAGGGTTTGTCATAATCGGGCCATGTATTAATGGCACTAATGATCAACCTGGTTCCCCTCGAGGAGGTCTTTGATTTAAAAGGCCAGTGTTTGTCGAAGTCGGGCCATGTATCAATGGTAATGGAGATCGACTAGGTGCTCCTCGGGAAGATCTTTGGTTCAAAGGCCCAGTGTTTGTCATGATCAGGCCATGTAATAATGGCACTAACAATCGACTGGATGCCCCTTGGGGAGGTCTTTGGTTTAGAGTTGCATCGTTTCACGGAGCGAACGCTAGTTCATTAATCGGGTTTTACCCCGATTTATTAGAACTAGGGCCATGGACCCTACAATTAAGGAGGTGCCCCTTCGGTGAAACTCACAACTTCATTTGTAGCTTGAACGTTGCATCATTTGACCGTTTATTTCCTGGTGTCCCATATTTGCGATGTTGTGCTCCACACCTTCATCTTTGTTGTGAATGATGTTTTAAGCATTGAGCAATTGGCATTTGAGCTATCTCAATCAAGATGTGATGTAATGGTCACCAGGCTTTATTAGGTTATACATGCATCGGCGTTCTTTCATGGAACCTGCAATCAAAATCAAATTTAAGCAACTTGTAAACAAGAATTTGCAAATGTACGATTTAGGCAAGTAAAAAAAATTCTTTCATTAATACGTACAAAACTTGTAATAATGTTGCATGGTATTTACAATGCATGATGTTTACAACCTGCAAAATGAAAGAACTGTTAAATGAAGTAGTGACGAAGGTGTATGCTATTCCAAACTCTTGGAAGTTGGATCCCATCCATCGTTTTCAACTCGAACGTGCCATCTAAGAATTTTTGGCTTATCATATACGGCCCTTCCCAGTTGGGTCCAAATACTAAAGTCCCTGTCATGATTCTTTTCAGAACTAGGTCCCCAACTTGGAAGGTTCTCCATTTAACCATAGCATTAAAATGACGAGCTATCCTTCTTTGATGTGCTACGATTCTGAGTTCTGCTTCTTTTCGTTTTTCTTCAAGCTAATCAAGTGCTTCGAGTTGGAGTTTCTCATTCTCCTCTTGTTTGAAGTGGATTCTTCAGTGGTGGGAACTTCCAGCTCCACCGGAATCATAGCCTCGGATCCAAATGAGTAAGAATGGAGTGTGCCCACCCGCAGTTTTATGAGTTGCACGATATGCCATAGTGCAAGAGGAAGCTTGTCCAACCAACCACCTTTATCTTTTTCAAGACGCTTCTTGATTGTGGACTTCAAAATTTTGTTGATTGCTTCGACCTGCCTGTTGGCCTGCGAATGAGCAACGGCTGAAAAACTCTTCTTAATCTTGTATTTAGCACAGAAATCTAGGAATTCACTGCTCTCGAATTGGTTTCCGTTATCGGTGATTATTTTCTGAGGTACCCTAAATCGGCAGATAATGTTCTTCAAAACAAAATTGATCACCTCCTTCGAGGAAATAGTTGCTAATGGTTCAACTTCGACCCATTTAGTGAAGTAGTCCACTGCCACGATTGCATATTTCATATTCGACTTAGCTGTGGGCAATGCTCTAATCAAATCTATGCCCCAAATGGCGAATGGCCATGGGCTAACCATCTGAGTCAATTCTGTGGGAAGTGCTCTTGGAATCTTTGGCATCTGTCACATTTCTTAGCATAAGTCATTACATCTAGGTTTACATTGGGCCAAAAGTAACCATATCGCGGAATTTTCTTGGCCAGTGTTTGACTGCCTGTGTGACCTCCGCATTCTCCCTCATGTAATTCTGCCAAGATTTATCTGGACTCCTCCTTAGTTACACATCGCAGCAGTGGCATGGAGAATCCTCGCTTATACAACCTCTCGTCCTGGATAAGGTATAATGGAGCTTTGCGCAATTTCTTCCTTTGCTTTTTCGGCTCTTATGGAAGTGTTCCGTTGAGGATACACTCCTTAATCAAAGTCATCTTGGACACAGGTTCTTATAAAGTCTCCATAATCCAGTCTACATTTTCTTCTTTAATGACGGGAGTTGAAAGGACTTCAACGGGAATCAAACCCGGCAACTGTGCATTTGAGGAACTGGCATACTTGGCGAGCGAATCTTCCATTGAATTTTCCTCCCTGGGAATGTGAGATATAGTGTAGTAGTCAAGGTCGTTGAGAAGTTCCAAAGCTTTGGTAAGATAAGCAGGAAGGTTTCCAAGTTTGATTTGGAATTCTTTTAGGACTTGACATACTACCAGCTGTGAGTCACTAAGGACTTGCAAGGTCTTCATATTCAACTTTTTTGCTAATTTCAGTCCAGCAATTATTGCTTCATATTCGGCCTCATTATTGGTTAATGGGAATCCCAATCTTAAGGCATAGCATAAGGAATGACCATCTGGAGTTTCTAGGACAATTTCAGCTCCTGAACAATAATCATTTCTGGATCCATCTATGTACAACTTCCAAGTAGCCACCGTCTCTGCTGGTTCTTCCGTTTCTTCGCTCTTATCCATGAACTCGGCGATGAAATCCGCTAAAGCCTTCCCATTAATAACCCTTTAAGGGTGATAAGTGATGTCATATTGATTGAGCACTATGTTCCACTTCAATAACCTTCCCGAAGTTTCGGAGTGAAAGAGAACTTGTCTTAGCGGTTGATTGGTGAGAACTTTTATAGGATGGGATTGGAAATATGACCTTAGCTTTTTTTAGCCAATAAGTAGACAATACGCAAGTTTCTCTAACTTTGGGTAGTTTAGCTCTGCCCCAGCAAGCCTTTTACTAATGTAATAAACTGGCCATTGAACCTTGGCATCTTCCCGGACAAGCGGGACGCTTAAGGCATGTGATGAGACAGTCAAATATAGGAAAAGTTCCTCTCCTTCTTTGGGTTTAGAGAGCATCGGTGGCGACTCTATGTGCTTAATCAACTCTTCGAAGGCTATTTGGCATTCAGGAGTCCATTAGAAATCTTTCTTTCCTTTCTTCAAAGCGTCGAAGAGCGGAATGCACCGATCTGTTGCTTTAGAGATGAATCGGTTAAGTGCAACTACTTTCCCATTTAGGCTTTGAAGCTCTTTATTTGTCCTTGGAGCACGCATTTCCCATAAGGCTGTGACTTAAGAAGGATTCGCTTCGATGCCCCTTGCATTGACTATGAACCCAAGAAATTTTCCTGATGAGACTTTAAATGAGCATTTAAGCGGGTTTATCTTCATCCCATACCTTCTGAGGATATGAAACATCTCAGCTAGATTCTCCAGATGATCATTGGCTTTTTTTTATTTTACCAGCATACCATCTACATAGACCTCCATTGTATTCCCGATTTAGTATTTGAACATGGAATTCACAAGACACTGATACATTGCTCCTGTAATTTTTAGTCCGAATGGCGTAACTTCAAAGCAATACAAGCCTCTATCTGTTATGAAACTTGTGTCCTCTTCGTCTGATTTGTGCATCATGATTTGATTATACTCGGAGTATGCGTCCATAAAGGATAACAGTTCATGCCCCGCTGTTGCATCAATAAGTTGATCAATTCTAGGTAAGGGGAAGCTGTCTTTTGGACACGCCTTGTTGAGGTCAGAATAGTCTATGCACACTCTCCACTTGCCGTTGGACTTTTTAACAAGAACCGGATTGGAAACCTAATCGGGATATGTAGATTCTCGTATAAAGTTATTCTTGAATAACCTGTCTACTTCTTCTTTTAATGCCACAGATCTTTCAAGTCCTTGAATTTGTCTTTTTTTACTAAAGTTAAACTTGGATTAATATTCAGCTTATGCACAATTACATCAGGTGATATTCCGCATATATTGGAATGTGTCCAAGCGAAAACATCTAAATTTTCCTTTAAAAACAAGATTAAATCTTTCTGCATATTTAGGCCCAGCTGAGAACCTATTTTCAAGACTCGGTCGGGATCTTTATCATGCACTGGGATGGAGATTGTGGCTTCAGCTGGTGCTGCGCTATCTTCCCCCATACTGGCTTTTCTTGGATCGATATACTTCTGAGCTCCGTTGTGCTCGATAGTGTGAGGGCCCCGCCCTAATTGCTACAAGGGGAGGGCAAGAATGCAGAGTAGAGGCTCCACATCCTTCTTCACCTCTTCCTTCCTAGCTTCAACAAGTTCTGCCATATAACATTACCTCGCTGCCTGTTGGACGCCTTTAATCAGGTCGATTCCAATTTCAGTAGGGAACTTCATAGTCAGACACCATGGAGCCATTGTTATCCTAAATGCTGCAAGTGTTGGCCTCCCGAGGAAGGAATTATACGTTGAAAGCTCATCGACTATGATAAAATATTTCTTTATGGAAACCTTCTGCTTTCCTTCTCTGAGCTCGACGAGAAAGTTGATGATGCCAATTGGTTGAGTGGGTTTCCCCGTGAACCTGTGGATCTTGTTCTGACAAGCTTTCACGTCATCCATGGAAAGGTTCATCCTATTGAATGCATTAATGAAAAGGATATTGACGGATGCCCCATTGTCAACCAAGACTCTCTTGACTATGGTTGGACCCAAACCAACAGTAATCACCATTGGATCTACCGTTAGTGTTAGCAACCCGTCCGAGTCTCTTTGTTTGAACACAATATCATCTCATGGAGTCTTTTGCATCTTTGCCGGAAAGGCTTCGTTCATGATCGTTCTTTTTCTTTAGAAAGGCTCTTCATCTCAGTAGTGTACTTCACAATGGCCCCCTATCTTCTTCCAGTTGGGTGAGGCCCACCTGAAATGGTATTAATGATCAGTCTTGGAATGACATCAACCGGAGCGTTTTCATTTTGCCTAAGTTGTCCCACATTGTCCTTGAGAGGTCTGAGTGTTATGTGGGTTCTTTGTATACTGTTAGAGCATGTTCTTTCTTATCAATTCCTCAATAAGGTTCTTTAGATGTCTACACTCATTCGTATTGTGGCCCGGTTGGTTATGAAATCGGCAGAACCTTCCTGATTTTATCGCGGCATCACTGACCTTTTCTTGCTTTGGTGTAGGATACTCTTCAGTATCTTTAGTTTCCATAAATATGTTTTCTATGGTGTCGTTCAAAGGAGTAAATTCTGAATTTTTAAAGAAATTATTGGCTTGATTATCTTTTCCATCATTGCCCCATTTCTGACCACCTGGATTCTTCCGGCCACCTTGTGCATCATTATTTTTCTTTTCAGGATGTGTGATACTTTCAGGAACGTCCATGGCATAGGTTGGATCCTCATCCACACCTATATATTTCTCAGCTTTATCGAACAGTTCCTCCAGCGTACTTGGCTTCTTCTTTTTAATCCACAATCCAAACTTGGTCTTGTTTATCGCTCCCTTTAAAGCCATTAAAGCCAAATGAGGCTCATAATTCCCAACCTCAGCTGCGGCAGCATTGAAGCGGGTGAGAAAAGCTCTGATGGGATCTCCTGGCCTTTGCTCAAGCTCGTTCAACTCCATGATGTCCCACACCTTCATACCTTGAAGTATGAACTGCTCTCTAAATAGCTTGGCCAAAGTAGCAAAATCATCTACATACTTGGGTGGTAGTTTTGTGAACCAAAGTGAGGCCACCCCCTCAAGGTAAGTTGGAAAGTACAGGCATTTCAACTCATCTGTGGCACGTGCTCCATCCGTATGTTGAACATATTTGAACAAGAACACGTTGGGATCACTAGTCCCATTATAAGCTTGCACCGTCGGAGGTTTGAACTTATTTAGGTATGGAGCCATCTTGATCCTCTCTGTGAGTGGGGTTTTGGTAGGAGCAAACCCCTATTCCTTCTCATCGTCTTGATTTTTCAAACTTTTCTCCATGATTTTGCGAACCATCTTCGATATACGCTCCTCTTCGTTGTGCTGGTCCACGAGGCAGACGCCATCATCCTTGTCGGATGTTTGCCTAAACAAACGGTCACGGTTCGGATTTTGGAGCCCTGGGCCTCCCGCATGGAAAGGTGCCCTTATGGTGGTTCCAGGCGCTTGTCGAGAGGTTGCTTTATCGGAGTGGTTGCGCATGGGCAGTTTAGCTACCTTAAGTTGAGGATCGTTACGATTTGCAACCTCTTGGATGGAATTTCCTCGATTTGGACCTGAAGAGGAAGAACCTGCATTTTCTGTATGATCTATCTGAGCAGATTTAGCACAAGCGGTATTCATGGTAACTTCTGCTGTAGCGGCTTGCATTGCAAACATAGACTCAAGATTCTTCAGTATGGCACTGTTTGCTATATCCATTTGACTTGTTAAACCCACAACAACTTCATCCAACTCTCTTCTCGTTACAGTTGTTCCAGCCTTATCAGTTTCTCCAACTTCGAATTGGTTAGTGAGCGGAGTATTTTCGTTGTTGGCGGCGTTGTCAATCTCTTTGATAGTTTTACTGGCAGCCTCCCTCGATGGTTTACCCATGACTTCGGACAAGGACTTGAATTTGAAAGAAAGTTCGTTGATTGGATTAGAACCTCAATGCAAGGCCTTCAACCTTGTGAGAGAGTGTAATAAAAGGAAGTGCGAATGTGGCCCCACGGTGGGCACAAAATGTTAAAACCCAAATTAGATTTTAACACCAAAGGTACAAAACTTGTACTTTACCAATATGGTAAGAGATTATAAGGATCCACGATCGTAAATGAAAGTAAAAAAGACAACTATTTTATAGTGGTTCGACCTTAGGAAAGATCTACGTCCACTTTAAGAGAAACTTTCATTATCACATGCACATTTACAAGGTTTGAATATTCTCTCATTACATAGATTTTCATCCTCACTCACTCTTCTCTTGATTCAATTCAAAATTCCAAAAGAAGTAGAGAAATCCTCTAAGTATAGCAACTTGAGAAGTAGATCTTTGATTCACCAAGCTTTTAAATAGATTTCCATGGTTTGATAGAGAATTCTATGTTTGATCTTCAATTGGAGGAGTTAGGAGAGGTAGAAATCACTTAGAATTGCTTAGAAAATAGTTGGACAGCCCTTCGGGGTCATAAAATTCAGTCCCTTTTAATGAGGAGTTCATCTCCATTTATAGGAGTGACGAGGAGCCAAAATATAGTGTATAGGCCACCGGTTGGCCTAGAACTTATTTACGGGGAATGCCACTGGCCAGCTGTAAACAGCTGTGAATAAATGGCAACATGACCGATCGGTCTAAATCAGAACCGACCGATCGGTGTTACTTTTCCTCTTTCCTATGAAACCGGTCAGCTGTGGACTCCATATCATGGTCAGTCGGTTGTACTCTGATCGACCGGTATGGTAGTATTTGAATTAGATATGTTGCTTTATGGGAGACCGGTTGGTGTATTTTACTTTCCCATGAAACTGGTCGGTCTGGACCTTATGATATGGCCGATCGGCTGTAAGTCTTCCTGATAGATCGGTGTGGTGAGATTTTATCAAAGTGAGCTGCCCTTGGCATGACCGGTCAGTATGGTGATATCATGTTACTGCTAGCCGACCGGTATATCTCTAATTTGTGCAGTCACCAGCTTAGTACCGATCGGCCTATATTTAACAATGATGATTGTGCTATGTATTTTCCACTTAGACCGATCGGCTATTTTTGCCAATAGCATCCAAATTAGTCCTCGTCTCACGTGCTTGATCTATCAATGTGCGTACAGACTTTAAGTAGTAAACACCCCGAAATTAGATTTTTCCCTAACTATAGATCATATAGCTATAACCCTAGTTTAAAGAAAATTAGAAAACCTATAAATCGATTTACAAATGAAAAACAACTTAAAAACAAATTAAAATACAAAACTCCCCTTAAACAAGTTAAACAAAACGGCCAGCCCTCTTTAATTTTTCTTTGTCTCTTGAGAATAAAATATGTTGGCTTCCTTTGTTTATCTCTTTGATGGTGGCCTAGGGTTTGTCTTTCAGACCGCGACCTCTAGCACTTTGATAAAAAAATCTATGACGTATTTTATTCGATTTCTCCCTGGTCGTCTCTTTTGGCTTTGTTGATGATCGAAAACTTGTGAGTTTCTCTGATTTGTTTTTCTCGATGCTTGAATGAATTGTTTTGTTTTCGATGCCAAAATGCCTGTGATGAATGGTGAATATATATAGGCTTTCGAATCCATTGATTGTCCCTGATTTTGCCCTTAGATTTGGTCATGATTTCATTCATGCTTGCGTGATTGCTTGGTTTGATTTTCCACGGTATTGAATTGATTTGTATATCTGGCAATTTGACATTTTCCCTTCTATGAATTTCTTGCAGTATATTCATTTTTCTGGAAGAATCAATTTGATGAATTCTGGAGAGTTTGAATGATTTTCTTGCCCAACATAACCTACTGATATTTCTTGAAACAATACGCCATTGATTGCATACTGCAACACCAGAGAAGTGATGCGGTAAGTGCCAAAAAAGTTACTATAGGCAAAAAATGATCTGTGGCAACACTTTCTTGATGTTACATTTTGCCGTGTTGCCACAAAGTCAAAGGCAACACCTTTGCGACCCAATGACGACATTTCCATGGTGATGTCATAGATACTAATTTTACTTAAAAGTGGGTCGCACATTGTCTATGGTAACACATTTACCATCCAATGGCAACACTTTTACCATCCAATAGCAACATTTTTACAGGATTAAATATTTATTTAATAGAACACTAAGCATAGAATTTGACTTCAAACAATGTTTTATTAAATAAAATATTTTATTTCTACAACTAAAATAGTACAAATTTCTGACTCCAACTATTTACAACTCGATGATTGATTACAACACTGATTATTCACATATACAGATATTCCTCACTACATCACTTAGTTCACTCGTTACATATGCAGTTTCAATTTATACAGATACTAACACTGACAAATATATGCCAACCCGAAGGTGAGCCGATTGCCAAGCCGAAGGCGTGCCGATAGCTGAGCCGAGTGTCGAGCCGAAGGCGAGCCTTCAGCGGGGCCAGGAGCAGCGCCGGTGGGGATCTGGGGCCCCATAGTCTCGATGGAGATTTCGGAAGACCAATCCTTCTTTGAAACATTGTACACCAAGTCCATCATCACCCAAAGCCTTAAACAACAACAACAAATATTAAACTTCAAAACTTTAACTTCTGTAACACATTTACATCCCCCCCCCCCCGACCACAAACACCTTGTGCCCCCTTGCCTGCACTTAACCTCCTTTAGCACCACCTCAAAAGATACCATGTATACTGCACTTATCAAAACGGCACATCAACGCATACCCTGCATAATGCACCACTTCTTCTATAGTTTATAAGTTTCATTCTAATTTTAAACAATAGGATACGATCACACCTAGTAATACGTAAATATTAAGTTATTATTAAACAAAACCAATAAATAATTGGATGTAGTGTAGTAAAGAAAACAAGAGGATGCATACATATGAATTTGTATGTTGTTTCATTCCGATTCCAAACAATAGGAGCCTTAGTTCTCACTTTAGCTGCAGTAAGATTCAAGTAAAGGCCTTTAAGTACTGCACATACATAAAATGTATGCATTGACATATTCTGATCAATAAAATAAGCTTACTTGATCGCCTTCAAATAATTTAGACCATTTCTTCATGGTTATAATTTTGTATGTTGTTTCATATAGCAAGTTGAAGGTTAAACTGAAGAGAGACCAAAGTGCAACATATACAAGTGCATAACAGCTCAATAAACTCACAAGCAAGTCAACAGCAATTCAAACAACTCAATAAACTCCCAGAGTTTATCTTTCAATCTGCAAAAACATTAATTTACCCGAAATTCATTTTCCATTAATCAACATGTAATTTGAGAAATTTAATTCCAGAAAATCTAATTTCAGTCCAGTCATTCATCACGAAATTAATTTCCAGAAACTTTGAATATTTCAAACTCGACAAAATTGGAGCTACAAATCACAACAAAATCTAATATTGAATCAGAGATTATTTAGGGATTCGAAACCCTATAAATTCACATGAAAAGGCGGGATTGAAATCGAGCAACAAAAAATCAAAAGTAAAAAGAGGCAAAATCACGTACTAATTTCAAAGATCGATTTCATCTCAACAAGACATGGATCTAAGATTACCAGAGCACCAGTAGCATTCGAGAAATCAATGATGAGAGGAGAAGTTGTAATTCGAAGCAATCATAGGATCATCTCGAATTAAAGAAGCTAAAGCCACGATTTATTGAAAAGGGCAAAACCCTAGTTTTCAATCGGCCATTAAAGTGGAAGTCAACTGTATTCTTTCTCAAGTGAACATAACGTGAATTATGTTCCAATGGGAAAATGAAAATTTGGGGAAAAGAAGCTGAGGCGATGAAGGAAAATCAGAATGACACGGACCAGTAACATGGACCGTTTGATTGTGTTGATGCAGATTGATAATTTATTCATGCGGCTACTACAACACATGGTTGATATCTATGCTAACACACTGAAGCGTGTGTTGCAATAGACAAAAATCAGCATAGTTGCGGCAACATTTTAGCTGGCAACACCTTGGATTTTCATTATTGTAGGCCATCTATGACATAGTGAAAGTATTGAACTCGAGATTAAAATCTTGCCAAAATTAACATATTGTGATTTCTCGAAAATTCTTTTGATTTGAATTAATTATTCTTGTTGATTATGACATATCTCAATACTGGAAAATTTTCAAACTTGTCCAGTGTATTGTAGCACCCAAAAATATAATACACTATAACAATTCTTTAAAGACAATGGAATGGGAATAAATTAATTAAATATTCAGAATTAAGTAAAATCGGCTTTATCGTTGCGTTCATCTCGGGATTCTGGTTTAGATAGAGTCCAAGTTTGCGTAAATCAAATAACGTATGAAGAAGTTATGAGCACTAGAAGTTTGTATGCATATAAGGGGGGTTATATATATATATATATATATATTCAAATTAATTCAGACCAGAAAAACAACCCAAATCAACGTAGAATTATGCAGACATGGGATGACCCATAATGGACCTGGGTCGACCTATCGGTCAACCCAAGTCAAGTTGGGGCGACCTATGGGTTGACCCATAAGGTCGGTGGGTCGACCCACCCAGGTGCAAGGTGGATTCTGAATTATGCACTTGGACTTTTTGTTTGCTAGGTTCATCACTGACTCAGCGGTACGTGTATGGCTTAGATTGAAAATCTAATGTCTAAAGGTTAAGATTAGCTCTGTAATTTATAAATAGGTAGCTCTCTCCTATTTCAATATACGCAATTATTCTTTATATTTTCTTTCTCCATGGATCTATTCTAAATATATATATATATATGATGGGGAGATGCTACTGAAGCCTAGATCTACAGAGATAATTCAAAATTCAAGATCTTCATACAACAATAAATGAGACAGAAGTGGACTTTTCTGCAACAACATATATATATATATATAAAGATATATAATCTCTTCTTCACCACGACCCGATGTGAGTTTCATGTTGTTTGCAGACATGATACCTAAAACTATATCATTGCAGTAAATAAAAATTGGATCTAGAACATCCAGTGCCTATAAGATAATTCTATACCTGTTCTTTCACTGTTATTCACTTATATCGTTGTTATAAGTAATATACGTGCTTTTATTGTCAGTTGATTAATTAGTTATGTGTGTATATCTTCCTTTTCCCTATTTTTTTTTAGCCTATTTCCAGTCTTGCATATATGCTTGTATGGTTTGATTTGATTCTATTCTCCTTCCTCTATTTTCCCCTTTTGTTTACGCTAAGCCTTTGAAAGCGTATGCCATGTCCAATTTATGATTGCGTATAGTTAAAACTGAGATAATAAAAAATGACATGAAAAAGGGAATATAGGCGTATTGTTATATTGAGGACCGTTTGACTATAATTTGGGAAAGGGATAATATGCATATACTTGTACTTGCTATAAATTGGGAATATAATAGAAAGGGATAACATGCATAAGCTTGTACACGCTATATTTTGGGAATATAGTTGAATGGAGTAGTATGCATATGTATAAACATGTTAGATTTGACTTAATACAGACATTAAGTAAAGCACATGTAAAATAATGTAAGTACTAGATGTATGTTTGGTAAACTAAATTACTACAGTAATTATATATACATATGGGCAGGTGTAACGATCCAAGGATTTTTAACCCTGAAAATCAACACAAATAACATGTTGACTATTCTAGTATCGAATATACCGGATCATTAATAGAAAGAAGTTAGAGGATGTGAAAAAGAAAAAAAAGAAAAATAGAATAGAAGAAGAAAATCGAAACAAAATAGAATCAGAGTAAACATGAATCTCATAGCGAAACGAATAAAATACATTATGTAACATAATTTTTGAAATACAATCTTATAACTGTATATACATACCCTTTCAGAATACAACTCATAACATCATAGCTGAAATAAACCCTATATATAACTAATGTTGAAGCCTCATTCTCCAAGCTCTTCCCAGTATATATATATAATTCCGACTACTTGACTACCCGTACAAATTTGAGCACCCAACAGTTTAGGGTAAAACAAAACAAAATAAACTCTGGGTCAGTCATGGGATCAGTGTGAGTAAATTCCAAACACTTGATTTAACTTTCAAAAATCCTTTTAAAAAAATGATATTCGTAAGACCAATCCATACATAAACACAGATGGTTTTTACTTAACAATAACCCAAAACATTCTTTTAAAACAATATTATTCTAATATTGTAATAGTGTCTAATACAAGTAAATAGCAATCTAGTGGAACGCTTGCATCTCACGTTCCACATATATTATATACAATCAAAAACTGTGGGCTCTTATTGGGCAACGGATTTCCAACTATGACAAAGTATGGAACCACCTTCCGATCAGTGTATTCTAGAGGGATACACTGGAGTTCAACAAGAACATCTTATAACTCAACCACACATGACCGGCCATTCATTTTGCTTGAATGTTCCGAATATATTGTCACCTTACGGTTGGTACACCAACATATCCGTTCCCGGGAGATACAGAAATGAAAAGAAGTAACAGATATTGATATTCTCTAGATGGTGACAATATACCCTAATTGGGATTGACCCACTTAGCCATGTTGCCTGCCCGATTTTTGTCATTTCCTGGTTGATGAGGCTTGAGGTCATAATGTATCTTGATAGATCCCATATTTATTTACTTTGAATGTCACATTGTCATACCCGCTAAATCACAAATTGATTTCTTAAAAAATATCATGGGTATAAAGCTAAGAGAAACGGATTCCTCTGCCACCAAATGTAAATACGTTTGAAAAGATCAACTTACGCGATCTATTAGATATACTTTGTCAGACACTCGTCCATACAAGTTGTCATGGGTCTGGACAAACCGAAGGCACTATACTGTAAATCCATCTTAGGCAATTTCTACCTAGGATCGCCAGAATATCCCTTGCATAAACTCCGTCTTCAATTATCGTCATCGTATTTGATTTGCAATGCTAATGCCCATACGGAGTTGTTTTTCAGATAATAATATGATCTCGGTCTCTCCGTATTGACAAAGGAAAATGGTCAAAAACTTTGATAGTCGATTAGTTAACTATTAAAGGAAACATACACACAAACAATGGTCGTATTTCCAAATGGAAATCTTACCGATCAATCATCAGTCAACAAAGAGCCCCTTTAAATTGATTTATCAATAATAATTTTATTTTCTAATTTCCCTTTTTATCTCTACCCAAATATTTTTCCAACTCGCTTAACTTCTCATGATTTCTTGGAAACGGTTTCCATATTTTCACAACTCCTTATTTCCCGTATTTTAAAAATATACGTTATTAACACTGGTAAACATTTCCATATCTTATTCACGCATCACTATTCCTTTACATCCATCGGTCCCTAACCGTAAACTAGTAAGAGAACAGCTCTTTAAGTATCAACCCCGAAGGATGAAACCAACATCAGATCGATACTCAGAAAGCCGTTTAACTTAACTAGTCTTCGGTCAGTTTCTAATTTCCTTAATCCCATTTCTTAACTTTGTATCAAACCATTTCTTATGCATCTCTCGAATTTAGTTACGAATCCACTTTTTCCTCGGAAAATATCGATTATAAAGATGGCGTTATAATCATGGCCTTCCAAAATATTTAGCTTCAAATTATAACTTTTATCCATTAATTAGAATAAATAATAAATAAATAAACTAATAATAATCTTGAATAAAACGGAAAGTAAATAATACTTTCCCGAATTCGATGAAATCGAATTTCAACTTATAGCTCCCTTTCAAATAATATCTATTTGATAGCTCTCTCTTGAATAGTTTATATTCGATTAACATTCCAAATGTTGGAATAAATTTATTGTTTCAGATCAACTCAATTTCTAAATCCACTTTTGAGTTTATCACTTCCACATTTACCAATTTCCTTTTATCACCATTCCAATTTGCTAAACGTTTGCTTTTAAATCATTATTCACATTAAACGTGAATATTATATCTTTATAGAAAACTGTACTCGTTTTATCCAATAAATCTTGATTTTTATTTATAATTACCATTACAGATTTAACTCCTATTTACCGAGTTGTTTTATAAATTCATACTTGATATCCCACTCCATAAACTCCTTTTACAAGTCAAATTCTTGTTAATTATATATCAAGTTTATAACTTCATCTCGATTACATATTCGATTATAAATTATTGGTTACAAACCAATATTAATTATCTTATAAATTTGCAAATTATATAATATATATATTTCTAAAAATAAATTATTTTAATAACATTCGTCATCGTCGAATTATAATTACAAATCCTTATAGTTTTATTCAATTCATATTCACATTTCGAACCTCGGAATAAATTGGACGATTTCCCTTTCCGTTACTCATTTTTGAATTAACATTCATAGATTATTTAATAATAATTATTTAACAATAATTATTTTATTCCATTTATTAATATCGTTAATAAATCAAACTAATTTTTTTTATTATGATTAAAACAAGTTATTACTTTCCAAGCCAAATCGAAATTCACTTACTAATTAAAAATAGATTTTTCCTTCTTAAAACCCCAAATTCTTTTCTTATATATTTAAATATAATTTACGTTATTTAAATACCAATTATTTTAGGTCAGTGTTATTTAAACATCCCAAAACACACAATAATCAATCATCGATTATTTGTCACATCATATAATGCAATATATATGAAAAACAATAATATAACTGTTGAGGAATCCTGTTGAATCCCTTCAGACTACTACCAGGGCTTACACAGGGTATTAACGTAGTAGAGAGTCGATCGCATGGGTAGTAATTAGAGTACACCTGATCATGTTGTTATGTAATTAGGGTAACACCTAATCCTATTATGTAATTAGGATACACCTAATCCTGCTGTTTAATCTTGCTGTTTAATCCTGTTGTCTAATCCTTCTCTTTTAGTCATGCTATTCCTATTGAGTAATTAGGTTAAGGCCAAATCCTATTATTAGCATTGGTGTAAACACAACTTATTTTAGGATATAATGAGAAGCTTAATCCGATCACTATTTATCCTATTGTTCTGTTTAGTTTACTTGTTGCCTTATATGATACTGTACTTTCTCATCCACTCTTGTTTATTTGTCTTGATATCTCCATTTTATGCATATTTGAAAATCACTGGAACTCGCCAAGCTTTATGTTTGACCTATTTTTCTTTTGCTTCTTTCTCTTCCTCCCCCCCCCCCTTAAGCACTCTAAGTAGTAACACTCCTCAGTGATTAGGAATTCCTCTTTTCATCTTGGATCTGGACTTTCTGAGATGTACCGCCTTGACTTGCTTTCTACTATGTTCTGGCTTGTTGTGAGGGATTTGGTTTTCTATTAATGCACTCCGCTATTTTACATTAATGGGACAGATTTGAGATTCTTGGTTTTTGATGTAATTGGTTGACGATATAACTTGATTTGAGACAAGATTTTATTTTTAATAATAAAGTTGAAATTTCTGCTGCTTACTTTTTATCTGTCGTGTGAATTTCAGTATTGTTTACCTATTGCGCTTCATGAAACTTAATGCATTCTCTTATGAGTGACATTAACGGACGTGGGGTAGAACATTTTGTATCATAGTTGAAGGTTACAAGATCGGAGAAAAGTTTTGAAAATTTGTTTTCAAAAGCAAAGTATTTTCAACTACGTTTGAAAAACATATCCCCTCAAGCCATATTCGATATTCTTTCGATCTCTTTTCTGATCCTTATTTCTCTCTTTTTCTGAATATCTGGTGCTCCCAACCTTCAAAAGGGTGTCCCTATCGCGACATGGTTTCATAGGCATGTTAAAACTACGATGCCTATCGAAGGGCAAGGAAGTGCCTAGCCTCCATCTGTGGACGCAAAAATGCCACCAGTGAATAATCTTCTCTAAACTTTGTAAGGATCTCTTTGCGATGGAAGCAACTTTTGAGAGGCTTTTTGACATGGTACATGAGGACGGTAATGGCGAGAATAAAGACCAGTAAGACCAAGGAGACACAGGCTAAGGGCGATAAAAAGAAATGGTTGCCCAAGAAGGGAGCACAAAAGAAAGGAGGGAAGCCTGACAAGGCTCAGATCAAGAAAGATATCAAGTGTCATGGTTGTGGAGATATGGGTCATTTGTGAAGGACTGCAGCAAGACAAAGATTGCCTATTTTAATTGTGGTTAAGTGGGACACTTCACTAAGCAATGCCCTAGCAAGCAAAGACAAGGGGCAGGAACTTCTGGACAAGTACACTTGAGTCTAGTGGACCTGATCGAGGTAGGAAAGTCATTGTTGAAGGTTTGATTTCCCTCTTTGATTATGGAGCTTCTCATTTGTTTATATCTAGTTCTTTAGTAGATAGTATGCATCTTAATACTAGTATAGTCTCTGATCACATAGTAGTCTCAAACCCCATAGGAGGTACGGCTCATTTATCCATGATATGTAGGGGTTTGAGAATTTCTATCTTAGGCGTCGAGTTTGAATACGACACATACATGTTGTGCTTTATGGGCTATACTTTGATTCTAGGAATGGATTGGCTAGCCATTTATGGTGTCATTCTTGATTGTGAAAAGAGAGTAGTTAGACTTCTTACTTGTCATGGTTAAACTCTTAAAGTTTCCTGTGACCCACGGGGGTCGGTGATGCTCAGTTTCCTAGATTTGCTCGATACTTATGTTGATGATTTTCGAGCAGTACCCATAGTCAGAGATTATCCGGACATGTTTGATGAGGTTAAGGGATTACCTCCGAGACGTGAGATAGACCCTCGGATTTACTTGGTAGAGAATGCAAAGCCAGTTGCTCTATTAGTGCACCACATGGCTCCTAGGGAGAGGAGGGAGCTCAGCAAGCAAGTAAGGGAGCTGTTCGAGAAAGAATTTATTAGGCGAAGCATATTAGAGTAGAGAGCTCCAGTCGTCTTTGCAACTAAGGCAAACAGCTCAATTCTTCTATGTGTGAACTATAGATAGCTGAATAATCTCACCTAGAAGAATGGACACTCGCTTCTGAGGATTGATGACTTGTTTAATCAACTAGTAGGCGCATCAGTTTTCTCGCAGATGGATTTGGCCACGGGATTTCATCATCTGAGGATGGCAGAGGACAGTATTGATAAGGCTGCATTCAGAACTCCGTTTAGTTTCTTTGAGTGGCTGGTTATGCTTATTGGACTAACCAGTGCACCTGGATATATTGTGGACTTGATGAATAGGGTGTTTAGAGAGTTTCTGATAAGATTGTGGTGGTCTTTGTGGATGACATTCAGATCTTCTTAAAGAATGAGAAGGAGCATGCCCTACACTTAGGAGAAGTTCTACGAACTCTCAAATCGCATCAGCCCAAGGCAAAATTTTCTAAGTGTTGCTATTGGAGAAAGGAAGTAAGGTTCCTAGGGAATGTGTGGTCTCCAAGAACAGGATAGATGTAACACCCCAAAATTTCTGTTAACGGTAAATTAACAAATTAAAGTATAATTAATTCTAAATGATAGAATTAAGGGAAACGGGTTACGCCATTGCGTTCGTCTCGGAATTCTGCTTGAGATAGAGTCCGAGTTTGCGTAAATCGGACTCTGTATGAAAGAGTTATGACCTCCGGAAGTTTTAGAATTCGATTTAAAATTCAAACAGCCCGAAAATAAGTTCAAAATTCAAAAATGGACCAGAACTGGGCTAGGCGGGAATTTTCCCGCCCAGTACCCAGGTCGACCAGGGGGTCGACCTGGGAGTCGACCTGGGTACCCAGGTCGACTATGTAGTCGACCTGGGGGTCAACCTACAGGTCGACTTGCCTGGTCGACCTGACCTGCTTGGTCTGGTCCTGGCTCGGTTTCTGGGGCTTGGCTGTGTCACTAGGGCTGATTTGTCACTTTCTGATTGGCTTCTCTTGAGACGGATGGCCTTGATTAACTCTAGCTTCATTGACGGCTCTAATTAGTGTGAAATTCTATATAAACAACCTTAGTCTCAACCTAAATTCACACAAATAAAATAGAACTAGAGCCGTCATGCAGCTGGAAGGAAGCCAAGAGTAGCCTCCACTTGAAGAAAGACTAGAGACAAGCAAAACTAAAGTAGAAACAAGATTCAAACAACGTTTAGCTACCCAAAGGAAAGCATTGCAAATTCATAACTCAGAATCCAGAATTCATGTTCGGCGTTTGTTGTAAGTATAGTGATTTTTCCGATGGGAATAAAATTAAGATTTGATTCGATGTAAAATGGAAATGGAATTGTGCTATTGTATAACGACGATGTTAATTCATATCTATGTGTTGCAATAATTGTGTTGTGAATGGTATTGGGATGTATAATTGAGTTGATGTTGGATCCATTAGAATGTTTATGGATTAATCTAGTTGATGTTGGATCTATTCAAATTCACATACAAGTTATTTGGTTCATATCTACACCTATATGTTTAGGTGATTATGACAAGTTATATGCTGTACAATAGAATTTCTATGCCTAAATGATTAAGTTTATATACATGCTCATATGTTTATACAAAAGTTGCAAGTTCATATTTGGATCCATGCCAAGATCCATTTTAATACAAGTTTCATGTTATAGTAGTAAACATGATTGGATCTAGTTCACACATGTGATAAAATTATACATACTTTATGGACATGTCACATTCTTGTCATATGCTAGTGATGTTCGATGTTATGTCTAGATCTAAACATGTTTAGGCTTATGTTGTCTAAATCATATGCTAATTCATGTGACACCTATTTAGTTAGACCCCTATTTCAATGCAAGTTCACATATATGTAAGTTGATTTAGCCTATGTTGCAAATTCATATATATGTATGTTGATTTAGCCTATGTTGCAAGTTCACACCTATGATGTTCATATTGACAATGCCAAAAATACCAAGTTTACACCTATGTCATGTTTATGTTAATGAATGCCAATTTTGTGTAAGCTAAATTAGGCTAAGTTTTTAACCTAATATTATATGTTAAAAATAATGCGGACGAAAAATTAGGCTAAGATTGTTAGCCTAATATTTAGACGGGGTAACGTTGGGAAAAATTGGTAATTATAGGAAACTTGACATGAATTGGTGGCATTTAAATGGTATAAATCCTTATACCAAAAATGATGAACTTGGAAAGTGGGCCACAACATTCAATTGTTAACAAATTTACATATAACAAGTAATAGAGACAAATATGTAAATTTAGAAAATACGAGTATGCTTAACCCGAGTTTGGATTGAGTTGTGATGTAAACCTGCCCGGACCCGCCCGGTTGTCCAGTAGTCACAACAATACCTATCCAATGTGAGAGGTTAAGCATTGAACCCAACAAAGACCCGAGGTTAGACTGAGTTACGGTGTAAACCTACCCGGAACCGACCGACACATCCAGTAACCGTAACAATACATGTCTAATGTGAGTGGTCGGTGCTTTAAAAAGCTAAGGACAGACAAGTCAGGATGGTAGGGTTAAGTTAACTAAAACACTTAACCAATTCAACATGTTAATTAAACTGATGGGTGGGGTTAGGTAAGTACAGACACTTAACCAATTAACATGTTTGACTAGAAAACCCTTGTAACGGGACCCATTTCAGCAGTAACCCAATTAGGTATCATGGTACCCTGAAACTAGGCAGGGTGGGGCACGATTACTGGGCTGATTGTAAGCGGTTAAAAGCGACGGCGGTTGGTGTAGCAGTGTGGGTTCTAACGGAGTGCGGGCGTGCACACACTTAAGAGCAGACAAACAGGGCGCTGAGCACCAGTAGTATAACCTATGCATTCTAGGATTGTGTCGGG
Source organism: Allium sativum (assembly GCA_030737875.1). Lineage (NCBI taxonomy): Eukaryota > Viridiplantae > Streptophyta > Magnoliopsida > Asparagales > Amaryllidaceae > Allium > Allium sativum. The sequence goes on along the minus strand of CM060924.1, from coordinate 804,660,350 downwards.
CCGCCACCATGGGTCTTGATACACCCCATGGTGGGACCAGCATAGGTATCTACAACCATTGAGGGTCGTATGACACATATGATTTTGCGAGTAGGAGCCGATCTTTAGAAAGGGGATCACTTCACCCCGATCATAGTGTGCCAGTTGAGGCAATGCAAGTAGGTGCAGAGATATAGTGTGGGGTGCGATAATATATTCTATTCAAACTGCTTTATCTTAGTTATGATACTTTCCTATTTCCAGTTTATACCCATCATGCCCTTTTCTTATTCTCATACTGAAGAGTCACTAGACTTACCAGGCTTTATGTCTTACACTGTTTTTCTTTCGTCTTCTTTTCTTCTGTTTCCTCCCTCCCCCCCCCCCCCCACCCGTTCCACAGGGAGGAAACAACCCAGCTTAGTCAGACTCTTTACAAGTGTAACACCCCACGTCCATTAATGTCACTCACAAAGGGAATGCATTAACTTCCATGGAGGTTTTAAGTGAATATAGAACAGAAAAATTACAACAACACAGATAATAAGTAGTACTTGGAAATCTAAAACTTTATTTTATTGCAGCGGAAATTAAACATGTTTATTACATCATAAAACCATAAATCAGAGTCAAGTACAATATCCATCTTGATAAAACAAAATACATAATCCCATTACATAAATAGCCATTAAAGAAGATAACAAGTTGGACTTTACTTCAGCGGTCCAAGCTTTCTCAAAGAGATAAAGCAATCCAGTCAAACTCCACTAGAGCTGGGCCCAATCTGAGGACCTGGAGGGGGAAAATGATAGAAATGGAGGGGGTCAGACATAAAGTCTGGCGAGTATGATAATTCTAACAATACTATTACCAAAATAACTAGACTAAGGCATAAGCTGGAAAACAAGGAAATGTCTATGAACTATTGGGTATGGAAGAGCAGATAAAGATAACGTTAAAGGCACACCTAATACTAACGAATAATTACTACACTGCACCACACTAGTCACCCTAAAGGTTGATCCCACTTGCTTCACTTAGAAATTATATAAATAGCCTTGTGTAACACCCCACCTCCGCTAGGGTCACTCACAAGGGAATGCACTAGGTTTGGTGAAGCATTATCGAGGTAAACATGCATAGAAATATTACAAGACAGAACATATATATATATATATATATATATAAAACAGCGGAAGTAAAACAAATTTTATTACCTTATAAAATAAGGTCTAAAGCCTTTTACATCAGAATACATCAAAACCTGTCTTGCAAAAATAAAGAAGCATAAAACCATTTCATAAATTATTCCCCAAGTAAACCAGTAAAGTAGCCATAGCCAAGAAAAGTCCAAGCCATGCGTGATGACCTTCAAACAGAAGAAGTCCAAACTAACAATAGCATTTCCTCCCTGTAACCTGGGGGGAAACGGAAGACAAGAGGCGAAACAAAACGGGGTCAGTCATAAAGGCTGGTAAGCCCTATCTACTATCAGTATATAAACTACTAATGTTAACTGGCATGAGGAACTGAGATGAACATAAGTATGATGACAAGATAGATAAGCTAAACCAAAATAACAGGATGCACTACTGTACCAAGATACACGAGTGTGTCATGATAAACTACGGTGTCAAGATAAATCAAGGTATCACATTGTCAGGTTTCTATCAAGTATACTATCCCAAGGTATCTATCCTGTATAACATCCCACGGTATCTATCATGTATATTTCCCCTAGTTCTAACATGTATATTTGCTCTGCACCCCTCGTACTAGTATCCCAACCCGCGTCATGTGTTAACTATGAATGTCCCTTGCCCAATGTCATGTAATGGTCCATGTCAACCTAATATATAGCATATGTAGGTTTTCCCAACTCGTATGTTTCTTTCCATGTATAAGTTCAGTCCTTTGTCGTAGGCCATACGGGCTTTCCCATGTAAACGTTTTATCCTTGAGGTTATTTTGGACTGCTACCCTTGATCTAGTTATGTTTCCTTACCATGAACTATCGCACGTTCACTTAGGATTTATGCCACCTAGGACCACTAGGGATTATGCTACCTAATGAACGTTTCCGTGTCTCGGTTTAGGTTCAGCCACCTAGGGCCACTAGGGATTATGCCACCCGTCAACCGCGCCCTTTATCCCACGTATGTATCGTGAATCGTTTTCCATGTCTAGACGCACATGTTCCTCAATGTTCCATCCGAGTTCCGTGCCAGGGCAAATCAAGAAATACGGAACTCGGTCGGGAGATTTAAGTCGTCTGCTGATGCAGATATCAAGGTCTGTTTTTGTACCCGTGGCTATGGTCCCACGTGACCCCTCCCTTAACTACTGAAAGGCAATCCAAGAAAAATCATGTATGAGAACTATACTAAGGCCCATCGATGCCCACTTCCAGATAGCCAACCTCACCCATAACTTGATAGCTAGTATATGGTCTTTTGGGAGTTCCCTGCCTTTCCGTACGTACACGATTGACTAAAGATGGTAGGTAGTCGGCGACATGCTATCCCGGGGCAAAGTCAAGTATCGTCGACTCCACGCTAATCCATCCTAGTCTTTAGGTCGCTCGCATAGCAACCAAGGCATACTCTTGGCTCTTCTACCACAGACCTTAACCTCTGTGAGGCCGGGTTTCATGGACCACATGCCACCTCACAAAGGGATACCAAGAGTACCCTCACGTTCCCCGAAGCTTCCGCTTCATCACCCAGTTCGTTGGAGCTTTTATCCAAGTCAGATAACTTGCTCCTCCTCGTATACTAAGCGATGACCTACTGTACCAGGTTACTCATCTCTTTATGAACTAGTCCATGTCCTTAGCTAAGAATTATTACTTAGTTACCCTTAACTAAGGTTTACCACTTAGCCCCTCTTTCCGTTATCCTTGTTAACTACGATTTCCAACCTAGTCCCATGAGCTAGGGTTTTGTCAAATGGGTTAAGTGTTGTTAACCAAGTTCATGACTTAACTCGCCTACGAATCATGTCAAGATCGGCTAAGTACTCAAGTTCAAGGCTTAGCCCTACAGGTTAGTTAGGGGTACCAAGAAGCCCATGACTTAACCTTATCAAGTCAAACTGGTTAAGTATTTATTTGTCTTAACCCTATCAGATTATCATGTTAGATTGATTAAGCATAGATTATCTTAATCCCATCAGATTATCGAGTCGGATTGGTTAAGTATAGGTTAACTTAACCCTCATCCACTAATCGTATACAATGGTTAAGCCTAAATTAAAAGGTCTTGTGACTTAACCCTACCAGGTCCACCTATTAGATTGGTTAAGTAAAGGTTACTTAACCTCATCCAATCATCACGTATAATTGGTTAAGTATAAGTTACCTAACCCCATTAAATTATCATATTAAATTAGTTAAGTATTGGTTACTTAACCTCATTGGATTACCAAGTTTAGATTGGTTAAGTGTTTAACTTAACCCCATCGAATTACCGTGTTTAGATTAGTTAAGTATAGGTTACTTAACCCCATCTAATTACCGTGTTTAGATTAGTTAAGTCTTAATTACTTAACCTCATCTAATTACCGTGTTTAGATTAGTTAAGTCTTAATTACTTAACCCCATCTAATTACCGTGTTTAGATTAGTTAAGTTTTAATTACTTAACCTCATATAATTACAGTGTTTAGATTAGTTAAGTATAGGTTACTTAATCCCATCTAATTACCAAGTCGGATTAGTTAAGCGTAAATTACTTAACCCCATCCCCTAATTGTCTTGCATGGTTAAGTGTCATTAAGGAACCAAGTCCGGTTTAACTTAACCTACCCATTCGTGTCATATCGGTTAAGTGTCATTAGTCAAATTTACTTAACCTTATCATGTGGCATTAATTTAATTAATGCACTCTTAACCTCTCACATTAGACCTTGTTGTGGTTACTAGTTAAGCCGGGCGGGTCCGGGTAGTTTTACACCACAACCTAGTCTAACCTCGAGTCTTAAGCGCGACATGACCAACTTCTCACATTGGATACTATTGTTTGTAGCCACTAGTTAAGCCGGGCGGGTCCGGGTAGATTTATGCTACAAACTCAACCCAACCTCGAGTTGGCCATTTTCATGTTTGGTCTAGTGTCTTGTTACACTTACAACCCATACGTGTCAAGTTTTCAAGTTCCATGTCATATTTAACGTTACATGTTGTCATGTTTATACCAACTTATCCAAATCATGTTCATGTCATTATGTTTTCCCATAATGTAACCCCAACGCTTCTAAACTCGCATATACATTCGCAACAACGCATAATGGATTAAAAGGAGGAACTTGGCAAAGGCATGACAAAAGAGGTATAAGGCCACAAGTTAATCATGGTGGCAAATGAGGCATAAATGTGTTCATAAACTTGCATGTTACATTTTCAAGTCTCAAGAACATGCATAACCTCAAACTTAGCACATAGGTGAATCATGGTGATAGATGACATGGAAAAGTTACTAGAAGTTCGCATAAAGCATTATATGCAAGTTATCATAAGGGATATGATAACTTTCATGTTGCCAAAATGCAACATTCAACATAAAGCTCATAGCTTTAAGCCCACAAGATCAAGATAATGACTTTATAGTCATGATAGGATATATAACATGATAGTATGCAACATACTTAATGTTCAAACCCAACTTACAACATGTCATATTAAGTTTAAAGTTAATATCTAAGAGTAGGAGGGGGTTTACAATGCTATGAAGGCACAAATCAATATAAAATAAGATTGAGACGAAGCCACACTAGCAAAAACCCCAAATCAACAAGCTCCTTAGAAAACCCTTGAGCAAAATCAATAAAAATCCTTGCTTTGAAGAAGAAAGGTTTCAACTTTGGCTTTGAATGAAGCTTATGAGCTCTCATGCAAGATCCTTGCTTTTTGGTCAAGAAAAGGTTGCATCTTTGGCTTAAATGAAGCTTAGAAACTCTCATACAAGATCCTTGCTTTTTAGTCAAGAAAGGTTGCAACTTTGGCTAGAATGCAACTTATGAACTCTCATACAAACTTGAAATCACTCATATGACATGTAATCTCTCATGTGAATGAAGATAGAGTTTATGACAAGAGGATGGAGGCCATGGTTTGAAGATGGAGGCCATGACATGAAGGTGGAGGCCATGGTGAGTGGACATTTTGGCGTAGTTTAGTTGTAGGATTGAATAATGGTGATTTAGGCTAGGTTTAGGGGTCTTTTTATAGAGGATTAGGATAGTATTAGCCATAGGATTAACCCTAGATTCAATCCAAGCCATCAAAGCATGTCTTGGGGAAGAAGTCAAGTGTAGGAACCATCTAGGGCCTTTAGATTAAAGCTGAACCATGAGAACCATTCAAATGCAAAATCTGCATTTGAGCGAATCGGCCCACGGGTTGACAGCCAAACACCCTGGATTAACCCCTAGTCGACCCAGCGGGCTTGGGTCGACCTCAAAAATCGGCCGGTTCGGTTATTCCCCTCTCCCAATTCGCTGTTTTGAACATTTTTGCATATTTATTTATTTAATTTTCAATTATATATATATATCAATATATATATATTTCTCTGCGCAACCCATTTCACTTAATTAAGTATACTTCAATTTGTGAATTTTTATGTTCAAATTACGGGGTGTTACACCTTGCGTACCCCTAGCTGACTACATAGGTGCCGCCTGCCCCTATCTCCACTAGGTGTACCCCACCACCCACATTCGATCAGCTCCCTACTCGTAGATACCCGTGCTGGCCCCACAGTGGGGTGTATCACTCCCCTAAAGTTGCAACCCGATACAACTTGAGAATGCACAGCTTATACCTACACGATGCAACAACGTCTTACCTACCAACCCGGGTCCACATACGCATATGAAACCCGTTGGACTTGCGTTGCCACCGCTACCCCGTTTGGCCACTTATAGTCAAACCCAGTATGCGTGTCCCGTCCTTGACTTGGGTCGATCCCACAAAGATACGTTTGCGTTACTGGTTGAAATGGGCCCCCACAAGCTACCCACCTAAGCTTGTCCACTAGTACATCCCACTTAACCCTCTTAGTCATGTTCATTTACATGTGTGTTTGGTTAAGTCTTACTAATCGTCTTTCAAATGCCACTAAAGGCAACCACTAGATTCCTTATGCCACCCAAGGCACCTACTTAACCCCCATATCCCACCTTACATGTTTATCTGGTTAAGTATTTCTTAATTCATTCAGGCCATAACCTCATAAAGACCTCTCACATTAGACTGGCATTTATGGCAGCTGGATTTGCCGGGCGGGTCCGGGCAGTCTTACACCATAAAAGAGTCTAACCTCGTGTCTTTACAACTGTTATGCTTTAATTTGGGCCTAGGACCTCTCACATTGGGCTGACATTTGTGACTACTGGATTTGCCGGTGGGGTCCGGGCAGGTTTACGTCACAAACGAGTCCAACCTCGTGTCCTAAGCATTGATTAACACTTATAATCTTTTACCCCAATTTTAAATATATCCCTATTCAAATCATTAATTAATTCCGATTTTAATGATGTCCATAATTGACTCAGTTATGGCCATCCACTTATGGTATGCAAAATCATATCAATTGCACCCCAATTTCTTAATATTAAATCCTTAATATTACCCCTACCCCACGTTTTACGTTCACATATTCAACGCAAAGTATACGTTAGACTCAAATAGTCTAACTCATAGCACAAAGATAAATTATCACAACATATAGACAAATAAAATAGATCTAATCATAATAGGGGTGAAACTTGCATGTGTGATAGATGTCAGCTGTGACGATCCCAAAACACCGAGACACGGTGTTAAGGATAATCATTGGAATATAACACATTAATCATCATTAGCAGATCAAAGATAATAGCATAAACAGAAATTAGAATAATTTACACACATATGACAGCAGAATCATATAAATATCATCACATCAGAGAAGCATAGTATATGATACAACTTAGTACATAATGATACATAGTCAGTCACCATCGCCTGAGGCGGAATCATACACAAAGACTACACAAAATAGATATCAGTCTACATCGCCAATGGCGGAATCATAATATAGATAAAATAATGGCGGAGAAAATCCAAGTCAGCACGGTGTAGTCAAGCCTCGCCATGAGCCAAAAGTGCGCCAGAAACCTGTAACTAGGCTGCACGTGTGAAAATGAGGGCACCCGAGTTTGCATGGTCAAACAAACTACGAGTCAGTCATGGGACTGGTATGAGAAATCTACTTAACTTATTAACAACAATAATAAGGCAAATCAAAGGACCACGCCACTTTTGCGGAACGGGTTTACTCCAATGAGTGCTAGTGCATGAAATAAAGTAAATGATTAAATCATCGCAATGCTTTTTGAAAAATGAAGCCATTATAAGACTCAGGTCCCATCACACAATGCAACACAAGCCGTAGGATAGAGTTTTACCTTATAATGGCCAAAAATGCTTCATACGTACAAAACAAAAGTGTTTGATATTATTACTAGTGCATATATGTTTCAAAAGCAAAATCAATCATAAATATCAATCCTAGGCGGCATGGGTACCATATATCATGTCGCCATACTAGTAATACAATCACATTCGCATATTTCGTATTGGAAATTGGATTCCTTCATGAGTCGAGGCAAGGGGCAAGCTCCTCTCCGATTCGAGACACTCTAGAAAATGCCTCGGGACCACACACAGCAATCCCTGGATCCTCCAAGGCCGGTCCTCTCTTACTTTTGAGGATTAGTTATTCCTGAACACACGTTTCCCGGTCCTTACAGACCTATAATCGAGGCTCCTCGTATTCCAACAAACACACAGGTGAAAAGTAGATATAAATGTCAGGGCTGGGAGGTCACTGACACCACCATAGCTAGAAAGAAACGTCATGCACTCCTTGGGTCCTTCTCCCGTTTTTGACTCATACCGGGGTGTGAGGCTCGCGAATTCACGTTATACACAAAGCTACGTCACACAGACCATGCTTTGATCATCAACCACAAGACTTTGCTTTGCAACAGAAGCCCTGATCATATGCCACTTAGGCGTGCCACACAGGCAATCCACTCCATGCGACTGATTTCTATCAATATATAACCTCTGAGCTCGTACGTCTCAGAGAGGGGCGTTAAGCAAGAGAATAAATTCTCCGCCGCCAAACAGATATATATTTAACAGAGTTCAACCTGCATAGAACAAAATCCAATGTCAGACACACAGTCCATTTACAAGTCCGTTCTGGGTCTGAACGAAACCGGAGGCACCAATTCCTCGTATATCCGTACCATCAACAGTATGTTTGGACGGCTACTACTTCAGCTCCTTTATGGTAGCTACTCCAATCACGAGCATCAGTAGCGCCCATCCATCCACTGTAAAGATCTTCGGTCTTCAACCATCTTCGACTCTTCGACTTCTCAACGTCGATCGATTATTTGAAATGAGATAAACTCAGCCTTTTTCAAATAATCCACGCATATTTAGATTTTCAAATCAATTTAGCACATGGTTGGACTATTCAACATTCACATTTCAGTTCGTTAGTTATAATTCTCATGTTAAATACATTCAACCATCACATATCAAGCAAACACAATGAGATTGGTTTATTTCCACTCTATATCGTCTATAGAATTTTATAACGATATATCGCCATTTTTATTTAATTTAAAACGGCCATATTTAATTAAACGACGTTTCAGGTCGTGTCGATGCACCGGCGCTGTTTTTCACTAATTTTGTTTTACACATATCTGAAAATCTAACCGTTGGATCTTCACAAATTTGGTATCATTAGGAAGGTCATTTCAAAATGAATCCAATGGTATCAGTTTTGGGAAAATCCGACGGTCGGATCTTCCACACTAGCCATTTGAAGTTACGATTTCAATTTACGAACTGCAGCGTCGTTATTCGATTTAATTTAATTATATTTATATATATATATATATAAATATAATCGTTTCTGACGCTGTTTTTCTTTAGATTTGAATTAAACATACCAGACAATCCAACCGTCGGATCTTCACAAAGTTGGTGCCGTTGGAAAGATATTTCCAAGGCAAACCCAACGGTTGTGGATTCGGGAAAATCCAATGGTCGGATTTCCCGCACTAGTCGTTTGAAATCACGGTCTCAAAACACGAACTACACGGCCACGTTTCGTTTTAATTTTATTTATATTTGTATATTTATATATTTATATAAATATAGTTCATTCAAAAATTCCTATATCGTTTCCACTTCAATTCTTTCACTAATGCCTTTAGATTTTGGAAAATTTCGCCATAACCTCCTTTGTACGGAAGGGGCTGGGAAAATTCCCAAATAGCCACATGGGCGTCTCATGTCAAAAAGAAAAAGAAAAAGCCAAGCGGCTAGCCAACAGGCTCATAAAATCATCACCCAAACAAAACAGTAAATGTGTACCTATTTGTCGGGCACAAAATATTATTCCTCTTCTCTAGCCCCTTTTGCTATAACCTGTTCAATAAATATGCATGTTCATATATACAATTCTTATCATTTATCCTTTTCCATTCAACTTCATATTTCATTTACTTTGGTTTAAAAACACCATTCATTCTAATGTTGCATGCATAGGCTAAAATCATATCATTAGCTAATTAATGTATATTTCAACTCATGCACATTTATTTGAACAAGTGGCTATTTTTAACGCTTCGCATTTCAAAGATGATAATTTTGGCGAACTAAAATAGATTTCAACACATGACTATTTTATTTAGTTCCTATGCATGTTAAAAATAATATTTCGTTCCCAAATATTTATTTCAACGTCCGCATATCTTTAGCATATCACATATATGATAAAAATGATATTTTTATCATTAAAATATTTATTCAACAAATGGATGTTTTCATCACTTCATAGTTTCAATAAAAATGTAATTTTTATTGTTCGATCTTTTTATTCAACACATGAACTTTTCTACTACACACACTTCTCAATACATGAGCATTTCCACACATGGATATTTTATTTATATTGTTCATATTAGAAAGATGGAATTTTTATTGTTGAAACTATTTATATATAAGGCGAATATTTTACATACTTCATATATATTTTTAAAATGTGATTTTTATTGTTTAAACACTTCATTCATTCACAAATGAATTTAATTTTCACACATCACTTTTCAACACATGAACATTTCCACACATGGATATAGTTTCAACACATGACTTTAATTTCAACGCATGAAGATAATTTCAACATATGAAAATAATTCTAACACATGAATATTATTCAAAATTTCGGCAGCATAACGGCAGGGTAGTTAAAACCGGCACCGTCCCTAGTACGGCTCCTCGCTCTACCTTAAAACCTCGCGGTTTTTGACAATGGGGATTCATGCATCTAATTTGCACGCAGGCGGCATGTTTTATTTTTATTTCCACAAATATTTCCAATTCATTTCAATCACCAATGGGTATTTTTCAAGCTCAACCAATCAATATCAACCACAAACAATTATTCAACCATTCGTATTTTTCATCCAATATTTCACACCAATTCACAACAATAAATATCGTCCATGGTTTGTGGACGAGGGGAGTATATATATGTATATATATATATATATATATATATTATAATATTTCACTTGCATTTCAACACATATATCAATTATTCTATGCATGTATAATTCATACTTCGCTTATATAGCTTACACTACGCATGTACATGAGGTATACAACACGTGTGTAATTTATATTTCCCTTATATAATTTATACACGACATTTTTCCATTCAAATTCATTTAATTTAGATTTCTCACATTGGTTTTCGAAGTGCTAAAAATCGTAGATGACTCAGAAAAATCCGCGGCTTCTTTTATGTGGTAGAGAGCTTCCTTGCGGTCTCGATGCTTCCTGTTTCATCGAATTTCTTCAACACATCAAAAAGTTATGATTTTTCAAAGTGCAGACATCAAAAAGGACTCACCTTTCTATTTGGTTCGAAACTAGGTTTGAGGTTTTCGCGAAATCCGTGGCACATGGGGACGATCGGGGGTGCTGACGTGGAAGAGCTTCGAGAGGGGGTCCTGTCGGTGGTGGTTTGGTGGCGCTCGGTGGCAGGTGGCGTCGTCGGCGGCGATGGGAAGTGGCAGGCTTTCTGGCCTCGATTCAGGTGGAGGAAGCATCGAGGGTGGTCGTGGGTGGGTCGGATCTGACGAGGGGGCGGAGACACGTCGACGGCAGGTGGTGGCGCAGGCGGAAATCGCCTGTAGCGGCGGCGATCTGGGGGAGAAGCGGCGAATGGGTTTCGCCGTTGGTTTGAGGGTTTCGGGTGTTTTTTTTATTTTTTTAATTATGAAAGAAAAAATCCTATTGGCTGATATATATATTATATTTTTAAATAGTGTTTTCTCCAACGAACTCCTTTTCAAGTCCAACGACCATCGTCCCTAGCTAAATACCCCCATCCCGGATACAATGGGATATGTTTCGTTGGCCAATTCGACTATTACAGTCAGTTATTTTTCAAATTAATGTATAAAACATTTAATTTTTAACTTTGAACGTACATTTCAATTTTCCAGGGCCGTAAACTGATTCGAAAAATTCCAGAAAAATAAATCTAGCTATGTTTTGACGCTACGGTCCCAACAAAACTAGTTTCGTCGAATTCTGAGATCGTTTGAAAAATGGCCATTTTCTGGTCGATCACATTTAATAAAAATTGACCAAGCGCATTTTCTTTTGCCACGCTCACATACTAGCTTCAAAAATTATGAAATTTGAAACCTAGCAATAGTTTGACATCCCGGACCCAACAAAAGTGGTTTCGTCGAATTCCGAGGTCGTTTGCAAAATATTAATTTTCCAGGGCTATATATTCTATATAGCGACCTTTCTGAAAATTCATTCGGCCATAACTTTTGATTCCTATTATGAAACTTCGATTTTTCAGATTCATTAGAAAGGTATTGACTAACAGATTTAAATATTTTTGGTTTCGCTAAAATCCGTTATATTCTCCACCCTGCACAGTTAGTCAAAGTTTGAATTCAAATTTTCAAGCTGACCCACTATTTCTAATTCACTATTTTATTGAAATATTCTATTTCAATTGTTCAAATTCCTTTGAAATCACCAATTTAAAATTTTTAAATTGGCTCGTATTTTCTGGGTTATTACAATCTCCCCCACTTAAAACTTTTCGTCCTCGAAAAGGAAACAACAATAAAGTAGGAAACAAAATGTAAATGCAAAGTATTGTAAAGGTACCCTGCACCGGAGTTAGTCAGAGATATCCACTCTGCATTTGGGGTAAGCCTGCTTAATGCTTTCTTCAGTCTCCCAAGTACAGTCTCTAGGATCACTGCTCCACTGCACTTTAACTAAATGAACCTTTTTGCTTCTTAGTTCTCTAGTTTCTTTGCCAACAATCTTTAATGGCTCTCTTCTGAGTGCTAATTCTGGAGTTATGTCTACATCCTGTTGCGCTGCTTCTTCTACAACAAGATTCGGATCATGCACATGTCTTCTAAGTTGAGATATGTGAAATACATCATGCACTCCTGGCAACCAATCTGGTAATTGAACCCTATAAGCAAGAGTTCCAATTCGTTCGAATATAGGAAAGGGACCAATAAATCTCGGTGCCAACTTCCCAGTTTTGCCAAATCTGATTACTCCTGTCATCGGAGAAACCTTCAAATAAACATGATCACCAACAGCAAATGTCAAATCTCTCCTTCTAGAATCTGCATAACTTTTCTGTCGGCTTTGCGCGGTTCTCAATCGCTTTTTGATGAAGTCGACTTTATCCTATGCTTCTCTAATCATATCGGGTCCTAACACAAGTCTGTTGCCAGGTTCTACCCAACATGCTGGAGATCTGCAGGGTCTGCCATATAATGCTTCAAATGGCGACATCCTCAAACTTGCTTGATAGCTATTGTTATATGAGAATTCTGCCAAATGCAAGTGATCCTCCCATGACCCACCAAAATCAATGATACAAGCCCGCAATAAATCTTCTAGAATTCTATTCACCCGCTCAGTTTGGCCATCTGTTTGAGGGTGATAAGCGGTGCTCATATTCAGTTTTGTTCCCAATTCTATCTGGAAAGCCTCCCAGAATTTGCTAGCAATTATTGGGTCTCTATCACTGACTATGCTGATGGGAATTCCATGCAGCTTAACGATTTTTTTGAAATATATCTGTGCTAGACTTTGAGCGGTTCTATTGGATCTGACAGGTATAAAATGGGCAGTCTTCATGAAGCGATCTACGATTACCCAAATGCTGTCATTACCTTTCCTGGTTTGCGGCAAGCCATCTATGAAATCCATGGAAATCTGTTCCCATTTCCAACCTGGGACTTCCAACGGTTGCAACAATCCAGCTAGCTTCTGTTGGTCGCTCTTGACTAATTGACAAGTAGGGCATCTGCTAACATACAAAAAAATATCTCTTTTCATTGCCCTCCACCAGAAAGTGCGTTTGATATCTTGGTACATTTTACTCACCCCTGGATGAATGCAAAATTTGGATTTATGGCATTCGTCTAACACTTCTCTTTTGAGCTCAGGGATGTTAGGAATACATATTCTCCCATTCAGTCTCAGAACTTCTTCTTTATCTACCTGAAAACTTGAGGGCTCCCCTCTCTGAATTCTCCCTTTGATCCTTTGAATGAAATAATCATTCCCCTGGAGAGCACATATCTTATCGATCAAGCTAGGAGTAATTATAAGATTGGCAATGATTGCGGTTTTTCTACTAAGCGCATCCGCTACAACGTTAGCCTTCCCCGGCGTATACAGGATATCAAGATCATAAACTACAAGAAATTCTAGCCAGCGCTGCTGTCTCAAATTCAGATATTTCTAGGTGTATAAATACTTCAATGATTGATGATCTGTGTACAGTATAAATTTCTCGCCCAATAAATAATGCCTCCAGATTTTCAAAGCAAAAACGATAGCTAGCAACTCAAGATCATGAGTCACATAATTCTTCTCATGCGGTTTAAGTTGGCGGCTTGCATAAGCGACTACTTGGCCTCTTTTCATTAACACTGCACCAAGACCTCTAATAGAAGCATCAGTCCAAACTGTTAAATCCTGGTTGCCATCAATAATGGTTAACACTGGAGCAGTGGTCAGTTTCGATTTCAATTCCTGGAAAGCTTCTTCACAGCCGGAAGTCCACTTGAATTTCTCATGCTTCTTCGTGAGCTTCGTTAATGGACCGGATATCTTCGAAAAATCCTTAATGAACTTTCGATAATAACTAGCCAACCCCATAAAACTTCTAACTTCTTTGGGAGTAGTGGGTTGTTTCCAGTCTTGAATCGCTGTTATTTTGCTTGGGTCAACAAAAATTCCTTTCTCTGACACTACATGGCCAAGAAAGTTGACTTCTTCTTGCCAAAAGACACATTTAGAGAATTTGGCTTTAAAGACGTTCTTTCTTAGAATCTCTAATACTTGTTCTAAGTGTTTTTCATGCTCGGGTTTTGATTTGGAGTAGATTAAAATATCATCGATGAATACGAGGACAAATTTATTCAGAACTCCCCTGAACACTCTATTCATTAGATCGACAAAGTATGCTGGAGCGTTGCACAAGCCAAACGGCATTACTAACCATTCATAAAATATGTCTGGACCTCTGAAAGCTGTCAAAGGAACACACTCTTCTGCTATTCTCAATTGATGAAAACCTATAGCTAGGTCCATTCGGGAAAATACTTTCGCCCCATTCAATTGGTCTAGCAAATCATTGATGCGGGGTAATGGATATTTATTTTTGAGTGTCTGTTTGTTGAGGTCTCGGTAAAATCGAAGAGTACCGTCTGACTTTGGGACAAACACAACAGCTGCACCCCAATTAGAAAAACTAGGTCTGATTAGACCCTTCCACAACAGTTGATGAGTTTGATCGCATAATTCTTCTTTTTCCTTCGGATTCATTCTACGAATTGGATGTACCACTGGTCTGGCATTGGGAATTAGATCGATTCGGAATTCTTTTTCTCTTTGCGGAGGTAAGTTTTCAACTTCTTCAAACACATCCGCATAGTTTCTAACAATCGGAATCTTTTCTATGGAAGTGGGGATAAGTTCTAATGCCGACCAAAATTCTTCTCTGTTTGGATTCGAACCATGACAGAGTATATATATATGTCTAAGATTCGTTCGAATTTTAACGATTCTTTCCACACACTTCACTTCGGCTTCGTATTTCGTTAACCAATCCAGCCCTAGAATGATGTCGAATTCGGGAAAATCCATAACGACTAGATCAAAAGGAAACTTGTAGAAAGAATAAGAGGCTGGCACTTTACAATATGAATTGAGGATAATAGAACCCCCTATCAGATTATGTACTTCAACTGAATCTTTGAGCTTTCGTTGTTTTAACTTTAATTTGTGCACTGTGTTACTAGCAATAAAACTACGAGACGCACCCGTGTCAAACAATACAGAAACAGGAATATTTTTAATTGTAAGGGTACCTCCCAAAACATCGGGTTTACCTGCTCTATCGGAAGCAGCTGGCGGGCTCGACCCGTCATACACGTGAGCTACTGTGGCCTTCTTCAGCAGAGGACAGTCTTTGACTAGATGATCGTTCTTGCGGCAATTAAAGCAGGAGCGAGGGTTCTGAGAACCCCGGCTTGAACCTTGTGAATTTGTCTTCTGCCTCTTCGGGGCTGTGCACACATTAGAGTAGTGCCCCACTTTGCCACAGTTATAGCAACTTCCCCTCGGCGGCTTGCCAGTCTGAGGTTTTGAAGATGCTGCTTGGCTTGACTCAGCTTGATTTGCTACAGGCTTGCGTTTGTTCCTGGCTTGGCTTCTAGCGCGATCCTGCTCCAGATTCCTATGGTCAAGGTCTTCGTAGTTGCATGTCATTTCCACCAATTCATTGAATTCCAGCTTGACATGGGCCATGGCTCTATCATGATACTGTCGCCTTAGCCCAAGGATAAACCTCTTATTTTTGGACTTTGCAGTGGCAACGAGCTCCGGAGCATAGGGCGACAACAGTGTAAATTTATTCAGATAATCCTGCACGGAAAGATCCCCCTGCTGGAGGTTGGCGAAGTCATCGTGCATTCATTCCAGTGCTTGTTCCAGGACATATTTCTCCTTGAAGAGTTCTTTGAATCCATCCCATGTTCTTCCAGCTTCTCTATTCCCGGCGGTGAGAGATTCCCACCATAGTTCAGCTTGTTCCTGCATAAGCCAGGCGCCCATAATAGCTTTATCTTCGTCTCCAAGCCTTAGGCCTTCAAGAATTTTCTCGCATGTTTTGAGCCATGCAAGGGCCTCTATTACCGTGCCATTTCCCGAGAAGGTCTTGCCTCCTAAGTTTTTGTATCTCTTAGCTACACGGTCTAGCTCGAAGTATTGAGCTACTGGAGGTTGTATCAAAGGTCCTTCTTGAACTGGGGCTTCTCCCCTTCCTCTGCCACGGCCTGCACGGCCTCCTCTAGCGGCAGTTGCTCTGGTAGCCATTTGTCAAATTCTGTATAAGCAAGGAAAAAGTCAGCTAACAGAAATGATAGTTTATTGCATAGTTATGCAGAAAATTTACGGAAAGATAACGATGGACTGATCAAATTGTTTTTGCTATTCTACTCGGCTCATTCTAGGACTTTACTAGTCCTATCTCTAATGGGCGACTCGCCTTAGAATACTACTGATTCTATTTTGACGAAGTGTTTAATGTGTTAGACTCCAGAACTAAGGTTAACCAAAGCTCTGATACCAGTTGTGACGATCCCAAAACTCCAAGACACGGTGTTAAGGATAATCATTGGAATATAACACATTAATCATCATTAGCAGATCACAGATAATAGCATAAACAGAAATTAGAATAATTTACACACATATGACAGCGGAATCATATAGATATCATCACATCAGAGAAGCACAGTACATGATACAACTTAGTGCATAATGATACATAGTCAGTCACCATCGCCTGAGGCGGAATCATACACAAAGACTACACAAAATAGATATCAGTCTACATCGCCAATGGCGGAATCATAATATAGATAAAATAATGGCGGAGAAAATCCAAGTCAGCACAGTGTAGTCAAGCCTCGCCATGAGCCAAAAGTGCGTCAGAAACCTGTAACTAGGCTGCCCGTGTGAAAATGAGGGCACCCGAGTTTGCAAGGTCAAACAAACTACGAGTCAGTCATGGGACTGGTATGAGAAATCTACTTAACTTATTAACAACAATAATAAGGCAAATCAAAGGACCACGCCACTTTCGCGGATCGGGTTTACTCCAATGAGTGCTAGTGCATGAAATAAAGTAAATGATTAAATCATCGCAATGCTTTTTGAAAAATGAAGCCATTATAAGACTCAGGTCTCATCACACAATGCAACGCAAGCCAAAGGATAGAGTTTTACCTTATAATGGCCAAAAATGCTTCATACGTACAAAACAAAAGTGTTTGATATTATTACTAGTCCATATATGTTTCAAAAGCAAATTCAATCATAAATATCAATCCTAGGCGGCATGGGTACCATATATCATGTCGCCATACTAGTAATACAATCACATTCGCATATTTCGTATTGGAAATTGGATTCCTTCATGAGTCGAGGCAAGAGGCAAGCTCCTCTCCGATTCGAGACACTCTAGCAAATGCCTCGGGACCGCACACAGCAATCCCTGGATCCTCCAAGGCCGGTCCTCTCTTACTTTTGAGGATTACTTATTCCTGAACACACGTTTCCCGGTCCTTACAGACCTATAATCGAGGCGCCTCGTATTCCAACAACCACACATGTGAAAAGTAGATATAAATGTCAGGGCTGGGAGGTCACTGACACCACCATAGCTAGAAAGAAACGTCGTGCACTCCTTGGGTCCTTCTCCCGTTTTTGACTCATACCGGGGTGTGAGGCTCGCGAATTCACGTTATACACAAAGCTACGTCACACAGAACATGCTTTGATCATCAACCACAAGACTTTTCTTTGCAACAGAAGCCCTGATCATATGCCACTTAGGCGTGCCACACAGGCAATCCACTCCATGCGACTGATTTCTATCAATATATAACCTCTGAGCTCGTACGTCTCAGAGAGGGGCGTTAAGCAAGAGAATAAATTCTCCACCGCCAAATAGATATATATTTAACAGAGATCAACCTGCACAGAACATAATCTAATGTCAGACACACAGTCCATTTACAAGTCCGTTCTGGGTCTGAACGAAACCGGAGGCACCAATTCCTCGCATATCTGTACCATCAACAGTATGTTTGGACGGCTACTACTTCAGCTCCTTTATGGTAGCTACTCCAATCACGAGCATCAGTAGCGCACATCCATCCAATGTGAAGATCGTCGGTCTTCAACCGTCTTCGACTCTTCGACTTCTCAACGTCGATCGATTATTTGAAATGAGATGAACTCGGCCTTTTCAAATAATCCACGTATATTTAGATTTTCAAATCAATTTAGCACATGGTTGGACTATTCAACATTCACATTTCAGTTCGTTAGTTATAATTCTCATGTTAAATACATTCAACCATCACATATCAAGCAAACACAATGAGATTGGTTTATTTCCACTCTATATTGTCTATAGTATTTTATTACAATATATCGCCATTTTTATTTAATTTAAAATGGCCATATTTAATTAAACGACGTTTCAGGTCTTGTCGATGCACCGGCGCTGTTTTTCACTAATTTTATTTTACACATATCTGAAAATCTAACCGTTGGATCTTCACAAATTTGGTATCATTAGGAAGGTCATTTCAAAACGAATCCAACGGTTTCAGTTTTGGGAAAATCCGACGGTCGGATCTTCCACACTAGCCATTTGAAGTTACGATTTCAATTTATGAACTACAGCGTCGTTATTCGATTTAATTTAATTATATTTATATATATATAAATATAATCGTTTCTGGCGCTGTTTTTCTTCAGATTTGAATTAAACATTCCAGACAATCCAACCGTCGGATCTTCACAAAGTTGGTGCCGTTGGAAAGATATTTCCAAGGCGAACCCAACGGTTGCAGTTTCGGGAAAATCCAATGGTCGGATTTCCCGCACTAGTCGTTTGAAATCACGGTTTCAAAACATGAATTGCACGGCCACGTTTCGTTTTAATTTTATTTGTATTTATGTACTTATATAAATATAGTTCATTCAAAAATTCCTATATCGTTTCCACTTCAATTCTTTCACTAACGCCTTTAAATTTTGGAAAATTTCGCCATAACCTCCTTTGTACGGGAGGGGCTGGGAAAATTCCCAAATAGCCACACGGGCGTCTCATGTCAAAAAGAAAAAGAAAAAGCCAAGCGGCTAGCCAACAGGCTCATAAAATCATCACCCAAACAAAACAGTAAATTTGTACCTATTTGTCGGGCACAAAATATTATTCCTCTTCTCTAGCCCCTTTTGCTATAACATGTTCAATAAATATGCATGTACATATATACAATTCTTATCATTTATCATTTTCCATTCAACTTCATATTTGATTTACTTTGGTTTAAAAACACCATTCATTCTAATGTTGCATGCATAGGCTAAAATCATATCATTAGCTAATTAATGTATATTTCAACTCATGCACATTTATTTTAACAAGTGGCTATTTTTAACGCTTCGCATTTCAAAGATAATAATTTTGGCGAACTAAAATAGATTTCTACACATGACTATTTTATTTAGTTCCTATGCATGTTAAAAATAATATTTCGTTCCCAAATATTTATTTCAACGTTCGTATATCTTAAGCATATCACATATATGATAAAAATGATATTTTTATCATTTAAAATATTTATTCGACAAATGGATGCTTTCAACACTTCATAGTTTCAATAAAAATGTAATTTTTATTGTTCGATCTTTTTATTCAACACATGAATTTTTCTACTACACACACTTCTCAACACATGAGCATTTCCACACATGGATATTTTATTTATATTGTTCATATTAGAAAGATGGAATATTTGTTCTTGAAACTATTTATATATAAGGCGAATATTTTACATACTTCATATATATTTTAAAAATGTGATTTTTATTGTTTAAACACTTCATTCATTCACAAATGAATTTAATTTTCACACATCACTTTTCAACACATGAACATTTCCACACATGGATATAGTTTCAACATATGACTTTAATTTAAATGCATGAAGATAATTTCAACATATGAAAATAATTCTAACACATGAATATTATTCAAAATTTCGGCAGCATAACGGCAGGGTAGTTAAAACCGGCATCGTCCCTAGTACGGCTCCTTGCTCTACCTTAAAACCTCGCGGTTTTTGACAATGGGGATTCATGCATCTGATTCGCACGCAGGTGGCATGTTTTATTTTTATTTCCACAAATATTTCCAATTCATTTCAATCACCAATGGGTATTTTTCAACCACAACCAATCAATATCAACCACAAACAATTATTCAACCATTCGTATTTTTCAACCAATATTTCACACCAATTCACAACAATAAATATCGTCTATGGTTTGTGGACGAGGGGAGTGTATATATATATATATATATATTTATTATAATATTTCACTTACATTTCAACACATATATCAATTATTCTATGCATGTATAATTCATACTTCGCTTATATAGCTTACACTACGCATGTACATGAGGTATACAACACGTGTGTAATTTATATTTCGCTTGTATAATTTATACACGACATTTTTCCATTCAAATTCATTTAATTTAGATTTCTCACATTGGTTTTCGGAGTGCTAAAAATCATAGATGACTCAGAAAAATCCGCGGCTTCTTCTATGTGGTAGAGAGCTTCCTTGCAGTCCCGATGTTTCCTGTTTCATCGAATTTCGTCAACACACCAAAAAGATATGATTTTTCAAAGTGCAGACATAAAAAAGGACTCACCTTTCTATTTGGTTCGAAACTAGGTTTGAGGTTTTCGCGAAATCCGTGGCACGTGGGGACGATCGGGGGTGCTGACGTGGAAGAGCTTCGAGAGGGGGTCCTGTCGGTGGTGGTTTGGTGGCGCTCGATGGCAGGTGGCGTCGTCGGCGGCAATGGGAAGTGGTGGGCTTTCTGGCCTCGATTCAGGCGGAGGAAGCGTCGAGGGTGGTCGTGGGTGGGTCGGATCTGACGAGGGGCCGGAGACGCGTCGACGGCAGGTGGTGGCGCAGGCGGAAATCGCCTGTGGCAGCGACGATCTGGGGGAGAAGCGGCGAACGGGTTTCGCCGTTGGTTCGAGGGTTTCGGGTGTTTTTTTTTTTTTGTTTTTTTAATTATGAAAGAAAAAATCCTATTGGCCGATATATATATATATTATATTTTTAAATAGTGTTTTCTCCAACGAACTCCTTTTCAAGTCCAACGACTGTCGTCCCTAGCTAAATACCCCCATCCCGGACACAATGGGATATGTTTCGTTGGCCAATTCGACTGTTACAGTCAGTTATTTTTCAAATTAAAGTATAAAACATTTAATTTTTAACTTTGAATGTACATTTCAATTTGCCAGGGCCGCAAACTAATTCGAAAAATTCCAAAAAAATAAATCTAGCTATGTTTTGACGCTACGGTCCCAACAAAACTAGTTTCGTCGAATTCTGAGATCGTTTGAAAAATGGCCATTTTCTGGTCGATCCAATTTAACAGAAATTGACCAAACGCATTTTCTTTTGCTACGCTCACATACTAGCTTCAAAAATTATGAAATTTGAAACCTAGCAATAGTTTGACATCCCGGACCCAACAAAAGTGGTTTTGTCGAATTCCGAGGTCGTTTGCAAAATATTAATTTTCTAGGGTTATATATTCTATATAGCGACCTTTCTGAA
The DNA here is from genome assembly GCA_030737875.1 of Allium sativum. Taxonomy (NCBI): domain Eukaryota; kingdom Viridiplantae; phylum Streptophyta; class Magnoliopsida; order Asparagales; family Amaryllidaceae; genus Allium; species Allium sativum. The sequence continues at coordinate 804,638,498 of CM060924.1, read as the reverse complement.
AATTCATTCGGCCATAACTTTTGATTCCCGTTATGAAACTTCGATTTTTCAGATTCGTTAGAAAGGTATTGACTAACAGATTTAAATATTTTTGGTTTCGCTAAAATCCATTATATTCTCTACCCTGCACAGTCAGTCAAAGTTTGAATTCAAATTTTCAAGCTGACCCACTATTTCTAATTCACTATTTTACTGAAATATTCTATTTCAATTGTTCAAATTCCTTTGAAATCACCAATTTAAAATTTTTAAATTGGCTCGTATTTTCCAGGTTATTACAATCAACACCTAAACTTGCATAGACAAAAACTACAACTTGCATAAAACTACACATGTCATGGATCTAAAGGTGTCAACTTGTTTGGTTAAATGTCACAATTCACATAATATGATCATAACCCAAATTCATGTATAAACTTGCATATGTGGTTTATGCAACATAATGATGGTGTGAACTAGCATCTAACACATAGAACTCACGCATGTCATAGCATAATTCTAGATCTAAATAGATGTCATGGCATATGTTCATAATCTTTACTAATCAATCTAAACTTGCATACATGATTTGTCATATAAATCAACATAGCCCAAATAATATCAACATTATGACTTGATTAACATGAACTAATTAGCATAGATAATAACATCATGATTTTATAACATGTATGATTTATCACAACTTAGCATAGAAAATTACAACCTATACAATATCATCATAGCATGATTTACAACATATAGGATATCATCATCACATAACATAGGATTTACCACATACATGATAGCATAAGGTTTACAACAACATATATGACAATCCACATCATTCACTTATAATCCATTCATAACTTAATCTAATTAGTTTAATAATAATCTTGTTAAGATCATCATACTCACAATTAGAGAAGAAAGAGAGTCTTGATTTGCTTTAGAGTTGAGTAGAATTAGGGTTTTGATTAGCTTTCTTCCTTCTTAGTTGGCGGCGGCTAGACTGAGTTCCATGGCGGTGGTATGACGGTGGCTATTCTATTTTTCATTTGAATTAGAGTGAGAGACTACCTAGGTATTTATAGAGTTTAGGATTTATTTAGACCATCAGATCAGCTCAGAACTAACCTGAACCGTTAAATTTGCCAACTCAGCCCTAAAGACACATCAGCAGCTCAAGATTGGGCTCAGCCAAACCCTAGCCGACTGGACCAGGTCGACACCCAGGTCGACTGCCCAGTCGACTCCCCAGTCAACCTGGGGTGCTGGGCGGGAAATTTCCCGCCTAGCCTGTTTGACTTCGAATTTTGAATTTTCTGAAATATGTTTGGAATTTTCTGAAACTTCCGATGGCCATATCTCCTTCATACGAAGTCCAAATCACGCAAACTCGGACTCTATTTCAACCAGAATTCCGAGACAAACACAATGGCGCAACCCGTTTCCCACAATTCTCACGTCTGAGATTAGTTATTCTTTAATTTGTGAACATTGTTATTAATAGAAATACGGGGTGTTACATTCTTCCCTCCTTAAAGGATTTCGCCCCTGAAATCTCCAAGTTAAGGAGAATGTATATCCTAACATCCAAACAACCATCTACTCAACCATCAAACACTGGCATCAATTGTCCTTATAGACTTCTAATGCTTTCATGTTTAAATGCATAGTGTGTGTATATGTCCATATCTAATGCAAAATCAGGCGGTCCACTGATTCAGTTGACCTCCTTAATGCAAATCATGATAGTGCCATGCGTCCATTATGTATGCAAAAGTTCCTTAATGCTACATATTATCTCTATATGCGTGCACAATCATCATCAGATTGCAGCATCCATATGATAAAACAATCATCATACATCCATTTTACTAAATACATCCATTTATATGCAATATGAAATATGAAGTGACTGAGCCGATCTAGTGCCTAAAGTGTGTGTATATGCATCCACGAGCAACCACTAGCAAACACCTGCATCCACTTTGCATTCATCATACATAACATGTCTCAACCACATGTTTCAACCATAGGATTAACCTAACTAAAGGTCAAGGATACTAGCGAGAGGATACTCTAAAGGTAAGATAAGTACAAGCTAAGCGATAAAGGAGAAATTAAAGGACATACCCTCAAAAAGAAAAGGGTACAATGAACGCATCTTCTCTTCTGTCTCCCAAGTAGTGTTGCTCTCATCATCTCCCCATTGTACTTTGACTAGTCTGACCTCTCGATTTCTCAACTTCTTGATCTCCGACCTAAGAATGCATGTAGGAGCTCGTCGAATCGTCGCATCACGCTCTATCTCCACCTCTCTAAGAAAGCTCGGCTCTACCACCTCCGCGGTCTCGTGCAAGCACTTCCTCAAATGTGACACATGGAATACGTCGTGTACACCACTAAGTCTCTCAGGCAACTCCACTCTATACGCCATCTGTCCAATCTTCTCCTTAATAGGAAACGGCCCAACGAACCTTGGTGCTAATTTCCCAACGGACCCAAAACAAACAACGTTCCTTAATGGAGACACTTTGATAAAGACCATGTCTCCAGCATCAAACTCAAGAACTGTCCTCCTTTTGTCTGCATAAGATTTCTTCCTATCTTGCGCTGCTTTCATCCTCCTTCGAATCAAATCAATCTTCTCTGAAGTCTCTCTAATCATATCGGGCCCAAGTAAGATATTATCCGTAGATTCCCACCAACATGTAGGTGAACGACAAGGTCGTCCATAAAGAGCTTCGAAAGGTGCCATGCCAATGCTAGATTGAAAGCTGTTATTATATGCGAACTCTACCAACGGAAGATGCTCTTCCCATGTACCCCCAAAGTCTAGGATACATAGCCTCAAAAGATCCTCTAGAATACGATTCACCCTCTCAGTTTGGTCGTCCGTCTGAGTATGATATGCGGTGCTCAAACATAACTGAGTCCCTACCGCCTCTTGCAAGCTCTTCCAAAATTCGCTAGTGAAGATAGGATCGCGGTCGCTTACTATGCTAGAAGGAACACCATGCAAACGAACTATCTCTCGAATGTATACAAAAGCTAACTATGGAGCAGCCCTCTTACTCTTCACGGGAATGAAATGGGCGCTTTTAGTAAGTCTATCTACTATAACCCAAATCCCCGTATTACCCTTCCTTGATCTTGGTAATCCATCTACAAAGTCCATCGAGACACTTTCCCATTTCCATAGTGGAACCTCCAATGGGTGAAGCAACCCACCGGGTTTCTTTTGCTCCGCTTTTACTTGTTGGCACACTAAGCATCTAGCGACATACTCGGCCACACCCCTCTTCATACCGGCCCAAAAGAAAACTCGCTTCATGTCTTTGTACATCTTTCCCTGCCGGGATGAATGGTCATCTTCGAACGATGTGCTTCGTCAAGAATAGCCTTCCTCACATCTTCGTCTCGAGGTACACAAAGTCTATTATCCCTACGTAACCAACCCTTATCATCTAGGGTATACCTACGGAGATGGCTCGATGACTCCCCTCCTTTGAGCTTTTCTACTAACTCAACCAACTGTGGGTCGTCTCGCTGTGCCTCGCCAATCCATCCCAAAAGCGTAGGCTTGACCTCCAAGGATGCTAGCAAATCGGGTACAAAGTCAACGGAAGGTCTAAAATCAAACATAGAGATGAATTCTAAGTTTCGCCGCTCAACAAACAACGGACTCAAGGACAGCCTTTTCCTACTTAAGGCGTCTGCCACCATGTTACCCTTGCCAGGGGTATATGCTATTTCGAAATCGTAGGATGCTAAGAACACCATCCACCTTTGCTGCCTTAAGTTCAAGTCCTTCTGAGAGAACAAGTATTTTAAAGATTTGTGGTCAATGAATAATTCGAATTTCTCGCCAAGAAGATAATGATGCCAAGACTTAAGCGCGAAAACAATAACGGCCAACTCTAGGTCATGCGTGGGGAAATTCTTCTCATGCACCCTTAACTGCCTTCCACCATAGGCTATTACCCTACCTTCTTGCATTAAGACTGCGCCTAGTCCTGTCCCACAAGCATCGGTATAAACAGTAAATGGCTTACTCCCGTCTGGCAGCACTAAGACTGAAGCTGAGGTCAAAGCTCTCTTCAAACGTTGGAACACATCATCACAATCTATGTCCCATGTGAAAACTAGGTTCTTCTTCGTCAAACGGGTTAATGGAGCTGATATCTTTGCAAAGTCTTTTATAAACTTCCTATAGTAGCCAGCCAATCCCAAGAAACTTCTTACTGTGGTAGCATTTTTAGGAACCTTCCAATCTTGGATGGCCACCACCTTCGCGGGATCCACGACTATCCCTTCTTTGGAAACCACGTGCCTTAAGAATCGTACTTCCTTCCTCCAGAAGTGACACTTAGAAAATTTAGCTTTAAGGTTATGCGCTCGTAGGGTCTCCAACACTTCCCTAAGATGTAGGGCATGCTCTTCTTCATCCTTAGAAAAGATCAAGATGTCGTCTACAAAGACTACCACGAATTTATTAAGGTACTCCCTAAACACCCTACTCATCAAATCAACAAAGTATGCGGGGGCGTTTGTCAAACCGAAGGGCATCACTAGCCATTCATAGAAACCGTCCGGAGTCCTAAAGGCAGTCTTGTCAATGCTATCCTCAGCCACTCTCAACCGATGGAATCCAGTGGCTAAGTCCAACTGCGAAAACACTGAGGCGCCAACTAACTGATCGAAGAGATCGTCAATCCTTGGCAGTGGGTGTCTATTCTTTTTAGTAAGCTTATTAAGTTCTCTATAGTCCACACAAAGTCTAAGGGACCCATCCGCCTTCGTGGCAAATACTACTGGAGCACCCCACTCCGATATACTTCGTCTTATGAACCCCTTCTCAAGCAACTCCTTCACTTGCTTATTGAGTTCCCTCCTTTCACGTGGAGCCATGTGGCGTACTGGCAGAGATTCTGGTTTTGCATTATCCACAAGATATATTCGAAAATCTATCTCCTGCTTCGGAGGCAAGCCCTTCACCTCCTCAAACACATCCGAGTATTCTCGGACCACTCTAACAGATCATAGATTTTCCTCAGACGCGTCAAGCGATTCTAAATAACTTAGCATAACAGAATTTATGGGATTACAAAAGATTTCGAGAGTGTTTCCAAGGGGAGTCACGAGCCTAACTACTCTCCTTTCACAATCAAGAACGGCCCCATTTCTAGATAACCAATCCATTCCTAAAATTAGCCCATAGCCCGTGAAGCCCAAAACATAAGCATCACATCTAAACTCAATGCTAAGTATAGAAATTTTCAAATCCAAACACATCATGGACAAATAAGCTGAGCCCCCAATTGGATTCGAAACAACTAAGGGATCCTCTACTAAACTGGTGTTTAAGTGCAGTGATTCAACTAATGATGTAGAGATAAACAAATGCGATGCGCCCGAATCGAATAAGGTACGGACAGGATGATCAAACAGAAAAACTAAGCTTTCAACAGAAATGGTTCTACCTCGTTCTTGCAGCGGTGGGACCGCGAGAGCCTGAACTTGTCCCCTTGCCTGCCCTGGTGCCATAAGAGCCTGCACATGTCCTCCCGAGGTAGACCCTGCCCTCTGCCCCTTCTTTGGCCAGTCCTTTACTAGATGTCCCGCTTCACCGCAGTGAAAACAGCCAGTCTTCTTTTTCATTCTGCAATCCTTGCTGAGATGGCCTGGTGTCCCACAGTTAAAGCATTTCTTCTTTCCCTTGCCATTATTGTCTTTACCCCCCTTCTTGTTTTGCTGTTGTGGTTTCTTCTAATCCCCTTTCTTCTTGGGTGCCTTATTAGCATTAGCGCCTTTCTCCTCGTGCATGAGTGCCATGTCTACTAACTTCTCAAAGGTGGCCTCCATAGGGATGTGGGTCATAGCCAACCCTTGCAACGGTTCATTCAATCCATTAACGAACCTCAGAGCCTTCTTCTCCGGCGTATTCACTAAGTCCAAGCCAAACCTTGCTAACTGATTAAATTTGTTGACGTACTCTTTCACTGATGAGCTTCCTTGCTTCAATGTCAAGAACCTTTCCATATATAAATTCTCTTCTGCCCTTGAGAGAAACTTTGCCTCAAACCTACGTCTGAAATCCGCCCAAGAATCAACAGGACGCTCCCCATTAGTGACCTCCCACCAAAACGAGGCCTCTCCCTTCATTAACCAAGCTGCTAATTTCACTTTTCTCCCTTCTTCTACTTCAAAGATTTCTAGCAATTCTTCCACCTCCTTAAGCCAATCTCTAGCATCCACAAACGTTTCTGACCCTTGAAAAGGTTTTCCACCCATAGCCTTAAATTCCTTGCATGTCTTTGCAAAATTATCAGCGCGAGGAGGAGGAGGAGCGGGTGCAACTTGTGGTGGAGGAACATTGGCTGGACCAGCAGTGGCCTTAGCCTCTAAAAACCTCCTATACCATCCTGGTATCGTTACACCATCCGGAAGGTTAAGATCTTCAGCCATGCTGAAACGAAAAAGGAAAGATTCAAAATGAAGAATTCGAAAGATAAAGATATATGGCTATTGGGGATTATGTTTTTCATAAAAACTTTCCTCTTAAAATCACTCATTAAGACATGTTTTTGAAAATACTTCTTCCAAAAATACTTTAGAAAAATAGTTTTTCTAAAAATTATATCTGTTCTAGTAACCTTAAGCTCTGATACAGCGTGTAACACCCCACGTCCATTAATGTCACTCACAAAGGGAATGCATTAACTTCCATGGAGGTTTTAAGTGAATATAAAATAGAAAAATTACAACAAGACAGATAATAAGTAGTACTTGGAAATCTAAAACTTTATTTTATTGCAGCGGAAATTAAACATGTTTATTACATCATAAAACCATAAATCAGAGTCAAGTACAATATCCATCTTGATAAAACAAAATACATAACCCCATTATATAAATAGCCATTAAAGAAGATAACAAGATGGACTTTACTTCAGTGGTCCAAGCTTTCCCAAAGAGATAAAGCAATCCAATCAAACTCCACTAGAGCTGGGCCCAACCTGAGGACCTGGAGGGGGAAAAAGGATAGAAATGGAGGGGGTCAGACATAAAGTCTGGCGAGTATGATAATTCTAACAATACTATTACCAAAATAACTAGACTAAGGTATAAGCTGGAAAACAAGGAAATGTCTATGAACTATTGGGTATAGAAGAGCAGATAAAGATAACGTTAAAGGCACACCTAATACTAACGAATAATTACTACACTGCACCACACTAGTCACCCTAAAGGTTGATCCCACTTGCTTCACTTAGAAATTATATAAATAGCCTTGCGTACCCCTAGCTGACTACATAGGTGCTGCCTGCCCCTATCTCCACTAGGTGTACCCCACCACCCACTTTCGATCGGCTCCCTACTCGTAGAAACCCGTGCTGGCCCCATAGTGGGGTGTATCACTCCCCTAAAGTGGCAACCCGATACAACTTGAGAATGCACGGCTTATACCTACACGATGCAAAAACGTCTTACCTACCAGCCCGGGTCCACACACGCATATGAAACACGTTGGACTTGCGTTGCCATCGCTACCCCGTTTGGCCACTTATAGTCAAACCCAGTATGCGTGTCCCGTCCTCGACTTGGGTCGAGCCCACAAAGATAAGTTTGGGTTACTGGTTGAAATGAGCCCCCACAAGCTACCCACCTAAGCTTGTCCACTAGTACATCCCACTTAACCCTCTTAGTCATGTTCATTTACATGTGTGTTTGGTTAAGTCTTACTAATCGTATTTCAAATGCCACTAAAGGCAACCACTAGATTCCTTATGCCACCCAAGGCACCTACTTAACCCCCATGTCCCACCTTACATGTTTATATGGTTAAGTATTTCTTAATTCATTCAGGCCATAACCCCATAAAGACCTCTCACATTAGACTGGCATTTATGGCAGCTGGATTTGTCGGGCGGGTCCGGGCAGTCTTACACCATAAAAGAGTCTAACCTCGTGTCTTTACAACTGTTATGCTTTAATTTGGGCCTAGGACCTCTCGCATTGGGATGACATTTGTGACTACTGGATTTGTCGGTCGGGTCCGGGCAGGTTTACGTCACAAACAAGTCCAACCTCGTGTCCTAAGCATTGATTAACACTTATAATCTTTTACCCCAGTTTTAAATATATCCCTATTCAAATCATTAATTAATTCCAATTTTAATGATGTCCATAATTGACTCAATTATGGCCATCCACTTATGGTATGCAAAATCATATCAATTGCACCCCAATTTCTTAATATTAAATCCTTAATATTACCCCTACCCCATGTTATACGTTCGCTTATTCAACGCAAAGTATACGTTAGACTCGAATAGTCTAACTCATAGCACAAAGATAAAGTATCACAACATATAGACAAATAAAATAGATCTAATCATAATAGGGGTGAAACTTGCATGTGTGATAGATGTCCAACACCTAAACTTGCATAGGCAAAAACTACAACTTGCATAAAACTACACATGTCATGGATCTAAAGGTGTCAACTTGTTTGGTTAAATGTCATAATTCACATAATATGATCATAACCCAAATTCATGTATAAACTTGCATATGTGGTTTATGCAACATAATGATGGTGTGAACTAGCATCTAACACATAGAACTCACACATGTCATAGCATAATTCTAGATCTAAATAGATGTCATGGCATATGTTCATAATCTTTACTAATCAATCTAAACTTGCATACATGATTTGTCATATAAATCAACATAGCCCAAATAATATCAACATTATGACTTGATTAACATGAACTAATTAGCATAGATAATAACATCATGATTTTATAACATGTATGATTTATCACAACTTGGCATAGAAAATTACAACCTATACAATATCATCATAGCATGATTTACAACATATAGGATATCATCATCACATAACATAGGATTTACCACATACATGATAGCATAAGGTTTACAACAACATATATGACAATCCACATCATTCACTTATAATCCATTCATAACTTATCTAATTAGTTTAATAATAATCTTGTTAAGATCATCATACTCACAATTAGAGAAGAAAGAGAGTCTTGATTTTCTTTAGAGTTGAGTAGAATTAGGGTTTTGATTAGCTCTTTTCCTTCTTAGTTGGCGGCGGCTAGACAGAGTTCCATGGCGGCGGTATGACGGTGGCTATTCTATTTTTCATGTGAATTAGAGTGAGAGACTACCTAGGTATTTATAGAGTTTAGGATTTATTTAGACGGTCTGATCAGCTCAGAACTAACCTTAACCGTTAAATTTGCCAACTTAGCCCTAAAGACACATCAGCAGCTCAAGATTGGGCTCAGCCAAACCCTAGCCGACTGGACCAGGTCGGCACCCAGGTCGACTGCCCAGTCGACTCCCCAGTCGACCTGGGGGGTGTCGACTGCCCAGTCGACTCCCTAGTCGACCTGGGGTGCAGGGCGGGAAATTTCCCGCCTAGCCTGTTTGACTTCGAATTTTGAATTTTAAATTTTCTGAAATCTGTTTGGAATTTTCTGAAACTTCCGATGGCCATATCTCCTTCATACGAAGTCCAAATCATGCAAACTCTGACTCTATTTCAACCAGAATTCCGAGACGAACACAATGGCACAACCCATTTCCCACAATTCTCACGTCTGAGATTAATTATTCTTTAATTTGTGAACATTGTTATTAATAGAAATACGGGGTTTTACATCAAGCTTCAAGATAGTAGATGTATGGTTTGGACTCTCTTTCCTTGGATATGGCTTTTGGACACGTCCTATGGGGATTTATGCAGCTTTTATTATGTTTTATGCTTATTTTATTAATAATCAAGACAGAAATGATGAGGTAATGTTTTGGAAGTTATTATAAGACAATTATGGAAATGTTTTTGTATGAACACGTATTTATGAAACAAAAGTCTGTTTGTTTTCCGCTGCTTATATATATATGTGTTTATATATATCTGTCTTGTGTTTTATCTGTGACTTTTACTTATAAACCTCTACCGCAGTTAAGGCATTCCCTTTGTGAGTGACCTTAATGGAGGTGGGGTGTTTCACTTTGTATCAGAGCATAGATTTACCAGATTAGATAAAGGTTTTTGAAACTATTTTCAAAAGAGAAGTTTAAAGAAGCATATTTTTTCAAGGAAAAGCGTTGTTTTTAAAAGGCATAATTCCCCTAAGCCATATGCACTATCTCTCTATCCTTTTGTCTTGAATACTTTCCTTTTCATTCCAGCATGTCTGGAGATCTTAACCTTCCAGAAGGAGTACCGATACCTGGCTGGTTCCGAAGGTACCTAGAGGCTAGGGCCAATGGTGCAGGCCCAGCAAACATTCCTCCTCCCACAGTGGCAGCGGTTCCTCCTCCTCCTCCTCGTGGAAATACTTTCGCTAAGACGTGTAGAGACTTCAAGGCTATGGGTGGAAAGGACTTTTATGGAACTGAATCCTTTGTGGTAGCAAGGAACTGGCTGAAGGAGACCGAAGATTTGTTTGTCATCTTCGAAGTTGACGACAAGCAAAAGATACAGCTAGTAGTGTTGTTGCTTAAAGATGAAGCTTCCTATTGGTGGGAAGTTACCCATGTTGAGAGGCCAGTAGAAACTTGGGAAGATTTCAGGATGAGGTTTGAGATGAAATTCCTCTCCCAAGCTGAAAGAAGCCTGCAGATGGAGAAGTTCCTAACTCTTAAACAAGGGAGTATGACAGTCAGGGAGTATGTCAATCAGTTTAATCAGCTGGCTAGATTTGGGCTGGATTTAGTAAACACCCAACACAAGAAGGCCCTTCACTTCGTCAAAGGTTTGAATGAGCCTCTACACAGCCTTGCTATGACCCATATACCCATGGGAGCGACTTATGAAAGCTTGGTGGACATGGCGCTGCTACATGAGGAAGATAAAGGCAAGAAAGAGCCAAAAGCAGAAGTGCCTCAAGACAAGTAGGGGGAAGGGTCACAGAACAAGAAGGCTGATTCAAAGAAAGGCGGGAAGAACAACAAACCCCATGAAAAAAGAAAGTGTAATTTCTGTGGCATTGTTGGACATATAGTGAAAGACTACAGAAAGAAGAAGGCGAAGATGAATGGTGGTTGTTTCCATTGCGGCGAGACTGGACACATGGATAAGGACTGCCCAAAGAAGCGAGGGCAGGGACAGAGAACTGGATCCACTTCAGGGGGACAGGTTCACGCGCTGGTGGCACCTCCGCGGGAACAAGGTAGAAATATTTCTGTAGAAAGCTTAGTAACACTCTAGAAATTTCTTGTAATCCCTTGAATGTTGTTATGCTTAGTTACTAGAGTCACTTGATGCTTCTGTTGAGAATTTGCAGTCGGTTAGAGTGGTCCGGGAATATCCGGATGTCTTTGAAGAGGTAAAGGGCTTACCTTCGAGGCGGGAAATAGACTTCCGCATATATCTTGTTGATAATACAAAGCCCGTAGCTTTACCTATCAGACACATGGCTCCAAAGGAGAGAAAGGAGCTCAGTAAGCAAGTTAAGGAGCTTCTCGAGAAGGGGTTTATAAGGCGGAGTATCTCAGAATGGGGTGCTCCAGTGGTGTTCGCCACCAAAGAAGATGGTTCACTACGTCTTTGTGTGGATTATAGGGAGCTAAACAAGCTGACTAAGAAGAATAGACACCCGCTTCCCCGAATAGACGATTTGTTTGATCAGCTTGTAGGTGCGTCGGTCTTCCCCCAACTTGATCTGGCTACTGGGTTCCATCAGCTAAGGGTAGCTGAAGATAGCATTGATAAAACGACATTCAGAACCCCAGACGGTTTCTTCAAGTGGCTTGTCATGCCTTTCGGCTGGACAAATGCACCCACTTATTTCGTAGACCTAATGAGCTGGGTGTTCAGAGAATTCCTCAACAAGTTTGTGGTTGTCTTCGTAGATGATATTTTGATCTTCTCAAAGAATGAGGAAGAACATGCTCGACATCTGAAAGAGATCATGGAAACTCTTCGAGTTATTCAGCTAAAAGCCAAATTCTCCAAGTGCCACTTTTGGAGAGAAGAAGTAAGGTTTCTTGGACATATAGTATCCAAAGAAGGGTTAGCTGTGGACCCCGCGAAAGTGGTGGCAGTGCAAGATTGGAAGACACCAAGAAATGCAACCGAAGTCCGAAGCTTTCTTGGGCTAGCCGGTTTTTACCGAAAGTTCATTAGAGATTTCGCGAAAATCTCAGCTCCACTCACAAGGCTAACAAAGAAGAATCTAGCGTTCGCTTGGGATTTGGATTGTGATATTGCTTTCCAACGCTTAAAAAGGGCTCTTACAACAGCCCCAGTTCTGACTTTGCCCGATGGAAGCAAGATGTTCACGGTATATACAGATGCTTATGGTACGGGGCTAGGCGTTGTTCTGATGCAAGAAGGGAAGGTAGTAGCTTATGGAGGAAGACAATTGAAAGTTCATGAAAAGAACTACCAAACCCACGATCTTGAGTTGGCCTCCATCGTCTTTGTGCTTAAGTCTTGGCGCCATTATCTCCTAGGTGAGAAGCTCGAATTATATACTGACCATAAATCGTTGAAGTATCTTTACTCGTAGAAAGATCTTAACTTGAAGCAGCAAAGGTGTATGGAGTTCCTTGCCTCGTATGACTTTGAGATTTCCTATACTCCTGGCAAGGGCAACGTAGTAGCAGATGCCTTGAGCAGAAAGAAACTGACCTTAAGCCCTCTCTTTTTAGAAAGGCAAAGCTTGGAGTATATAGCCAGTTTTGGCTTTAGGCCCTCCTCTGATTTTGTACCAGGTTTGTTGTCATCATTAGAAGTACGGCCCACTCTTTTAGACTCAATAGGGGCCACACAACGTGAAGATCCTCAGCTTGTGGATGTGATTGATAAACTAATTAGGGGTGAAACTTCCAGTCACCTCAATAGGTACTCCATCGATGATAAGGGTTGGCTGAGGCGAGATGGAAGACTATGCATCCCACAAGCAAGGGATTTAGTAAAGATGGTTCTCGAGGAAGCACATCATTCCAAGATGAAAATACACCCAGGTGGAGACAATATGTACAAGGACATAAAGAGAGTTTTCTTTTGGAGCGGCATGAAAAAGGATGTGGAAGATTTCGTTTCTAAGTGCATGATATGCCAACAGGTCAAGGAGGAACAAAAGAAGCCTGGAGGACTACTTCATCCTCTAGAAGTCCTGCAATGGAAGTGGGATAGCATTTCAATGGACTTCATTGATGGGTTGCCTAGGTCAAGAAGGGGCAATACTTGCATTTGGGTAATAGTGGACAGGCTCACAAAAAGCGCCCACTTTATACCCATCAAGAGTAGAAGGACTGCCTCATCTCTAACGTCTCTTTATCTCAAGGAAATAGTTCGACTCCATGGAATACCCTCCAGCATAGTGAGTGACCGAGATCCTATCTTTACAAGCGAATTTTGGCGGAGTCTGAAAGGAGCTGTAGGCACATAGTTATGCTTGAGCATGGCCTATCACCCCCAAACTGATGGTCAGATGGAAAGGGTGAACAGAGTATTAGAAGATCTTCTGAGACTGTGCGTTCTTGACTTTGGAGGGACATGGGAGGATCATCTTCCTTTAGTGGAATTCGCCTATAACAACAGCTACCAAGCCACTATCGGCATGGCGCCCTTCAAAGCTTTGTATGGAAGACCGTGTTGATCACCGACTTGTTGGTGGGAGTCTACAGACAAGCTTATACTTGGGCCAAACATGATTAGAGAGACTTCAGAAAAAGTGGACCTGATATGAAGGAGAATGAAGACTGCCCAAGATAGACAGAAATCCTACGCAGACAAAAGAAGGACCGACCTTGAGTTTGAGGTTGGGGACAGGGTTTTCCTTAAGGTATCTCCTTTAAGGAACGTCGTTCGCTTTGGATCCCCGGGAAGCTAGCACCATGATTTTTAGGACCATTCCCTATCATCGATAAGATTGGGAAGATGGCTTATAGAGTAGAGCTACCCGAAAGGTTGGCTGGAATTCACAATGTCTTTCACGTTTCTCATCTCCGGAAATGTTTACATGAATCTGCGGAAGTGGTGGTGCCAAGCATTCTAGAAGAAGCCGAAGTGGAACGCGAAGCAACTGTGAGGAGAGTTCCAACCCGCATCTTAGGAACTGAGGTGAAAAAGCAACACAACCGCGAAGTCAAGCTTGTCAAAGTTCAGTGGAGCGACGCCGAGGAAGACGTGACTTGGGAAACTGAGGACAGAATACGCGCGGCCTACCCTTTTCTTTTTTAGGGTACATCTTTGATTTCTCTTTTTCCTTAAGTTGTGCTTGTATCTATCTTTATAGGTATTTCTCCTCGATATTATCCTTTATCCTTAGGTAGAAACCCCTTTGGATGTAAACATGTAATTGAAACATGTTATGATTGATGACTGCAAGTGGTTGCAAGTGGTTGCTAGTGGTTGCTCGTGGGTGCATATACACACACAACCTAGGTTTTAGATCGGCTCAGTCACTTCATATTGCATATGCATATATGTATTCATATTTGTATGTGGTTGAAACTTGATATGTTGTCATATGGATGTCGCATTTGTATGAATGATTGCGCACTCATGTAGAATTATGAGTAGAGAAAATTTGCATACATAATGGATTCATGACACTTACATGATTCGCATTAAGGAGGTCAACTGAATCAGTAGACCGCCTAATTTTTGCATTAGATAAGGACATATACACACACTATGCATATGATCATGAAGCATTAGAAGTCTTTTAAGGACAATGGATGCTTGTATTTGTTGGTTGAGTAGATAGACAATTGGATGTTAGGATATACGCTCTTCTGGACTTGAAGATTTCGGGGACGAAATCCTTTAAGGAGGGGAGAATGTAACACCCCGAATTTTCTGTTAACGGTAAATTAGCAAATTAAAGTATAATTAATTCTAAATGATAGATATAAGGTAAATGGGTTATGCCATTGCGTTCATCTCGTAATTCTGCTTGAGATAGAGTTCGAGTTTGCGTAAATCGGACTCCGTATGAAAGAGTTATGACCTCCGGAAGTTTCGGAATTCGATTTAAAATTCAAACAGCCCGAAAATAAGTTCAAAATTCAAAACTGGACCAGAACTGGGCTGGGCGGGAATTTTCCCGCCCAGGACCCAGGGGGTCGACCTGGGAGTCGACCTGGGTACCCAGGTCGACTATGTAGTCGACCTGGGGGTCGACCTATAGGTCGACTTGCCTGGTCGACCTGACCTGCTTGGTCTGGTCCTGGCTCGGTTTCTGGGGCTTGGCTGTGTCACTAGGGCTGATTTGTCACTTTCTGATTGGCTTCTCTTGAGACGGATGGCCTTGATCAACTCTAGCTTCATTGACGACTCTAATTAGTTTGAAATTCTATATAAACAACCTTAGTCTCAACCTAAATTCACACAAATAAAATAGAACTAGAGCCGTCATGCTGCTGGAAGGAAGCCAAGAGTAGCCTCCACTTGAAGAAAGATTAGAGACGAGCAAAACTAAAGTAAAAACAAGATTCAAACAACGTTTAGCTACCCAAAGGAAAGCATTGCAAATTCAGTTGTCAAAATGCAGAATTCAAGTTCGTCATTTGTTGTAAGTATAGTGATTTTTCCGATGGGAATAAAATTAAGATTTGATTCGATGTAAAATGGAAATGGAATTGTGCTATTGTATAACGACGATGTTAATTCATATCTATGTGTTTCAATGATTGTGTTGTGAATGGTATTGGGATGTATAATTGAGTTGATGTTGGATCCATTAGAATGTTTGTGGATTAATCTAGTTGATGTTGGATCTATTCAAATTCACATACAAGTTATTTGGTTCATATCTACACCTATATGTTTAGGTGATTATGACAAGTTATATGCTGAACAATAGAAGTTATATGCCTAAATGATTAAGTTCATATACATGCTCATATGTTTATACAAAAGTTGCAAGTTCATATTTGGATCCATGCCAAGATCCATTTTAATACAAGTTTCATGTTATAGTAGTAAACATGATTGGATCTAGTTCACACATGTGATAAAATTATACATACTTTATGGACATGTCACATTCTTGTCATATGCTAGCGATGTTCGATGTTATGTCTAGATCTAAACATGGTTAGGCTTATGTTTGTCTAAATCATATGTGAATTCATGGGACACCTATTTAGTTAGACCCCTATTTCAATGCAAGTTCACATATATGTAAGTTGATTTAGCCTATGTTGCAAATTCACATATATGTATGTTGATTTAGCCTATGTTGCAAGTTCACACCTATGATGTTTATATTGACTATGCCAAAAATGCCAAGTTTACACCTATGTCATGTTTATGTTAATGAATGCCAATTTTGTGTATGCTAAATTAGGCTAAGTTTTTAGCCTAATATTATATGTTAAAAATCAAGCGGACGAAAAATTAGGCTAAGATTGTTAGCCTAATATTTAGACGGGGTAACGTTGGGAAAAATTGGTAATTATAGGAAACCTGACATAAATTAGTGGCATTTAAATGGTATAAATCCTTATACCAAAAATGATGAACTTGGAAAGTGGGCCACAACATTCAATTGTTAACAAATTTACATATAACAAGTAATAGAGAAAAATATGTAAATTTAGAAAATACGAGTATGTTTAACCCGAGGTTGGATTGAGTTGTGATGTAAACCTGCCTGGACCCGCCCGGCTGTCCAGTAGTCACAACAATACCTATCCAATGTGAGAGGTTAAGCATTGATCCCAATAAGGACCCGAGGTTAGACTGAGTTACGGTGTAAACCTGCCCGGAACCGACCGGCACATCCAATAACCGTAACAATACCTGTCTAATGTGAGTGGTCAGTGCTTTAAAAATCTAAGGGCAAACAAGTCAGGTTGGTAGGGTTAAGTTAACTAAAACACTTAACCAATTCAACATGTTAATTAAACTGATGGGTGGGGTTAGGTAAATACAGACACTTAACCAATTAACACGTTTGAATAGAAAACCCTAGTAACGGGGACCCATTTCAGCGGTAACCCAATTAGGTATCATGGTACCCTGAAACTAGGCAGAGTGGGGCACGATTACTGTGCTGATTGTAAGCGGTCAAAAGCGACGGCGGTTGGTGCAGCAGTGTGGGTTCTAACAAAGTGCGGGCGTGCACACACTTAAGAGTAGACAAACAGGGCACTGAGCACTAGTAGTATAACCTGTGCATTCTAGGATTGTGTCAGGCCGCCACCATGGGTCTTGATACACCCCATGGTGGGACCAACATAGATATCTACAATCATTGGGGGTCGTATGACACATATGATTTTGCGAGTAGGAGCCGATCTTTAGAAAGGGGATCATTTCACCCCGATCATGGGGTGCTAGTTGAGGCAATGCAAGTAGGTGCAGAGATATAGTGTGGGGTGCGATAGTATATTCTGTTCAAACTGCTTTATCTTAGTTATGATACTTTCCTATTTCCAGTTTATACCTATCATGCCCTTTTTCTTATTCTCATACTGAAGAGTCACTAGACTTACCAGGCTTTATGTCTGACCCTGTTTTTCTTTCGTCTTCTTTTCTTCTGTTCCCCCCCCCCCCAGGTACACAGGGAGGAAACAACCCAGCTTAGTCAGACTCTTTGCAAGCTTCAAGATAGTAGATGTATGGTTTGGACTCTCTTTCCTTTGATATGGCTTTTGGACACGCCCTATGGGGATTTATGCAGCTTTTATTATGTTTTATGCTTCTTTATTTAATAATCAAGACAGAAATGATGATGTGATGTTTTGGAAGTTATTATGAGACAATTATGGAAATGTTTTTGTATGAACACGTATTTATGAAATAAAAGTCCGTTTGTTTTCCGCTGCTTATATATGTGTGTTTATATATATCTGTCTTGTGTTTTATCCGTGACTTTTACTTATAAACCTCCACCGAAGTTAAGGCATTCCCTTTGTGAGTGACCTTAATGGAGGTGGTGTGTTTCAATAGAGGTAGACCCCCCTGTAGTCGTCGCAGTTCAAGATTGGAGGGCTCCAAAGAACACGACGAAGGTGAGACATTTTCTAGGGTCGGCAGGCTATTATAGAATGTTTATCAAGGACTTTGCAAGGATATCAGCCCCACTCACCTGACTAACGAAAAATAACTTGGCTAGCATTGATATATATTCGAGAGATAGTCCGACTTCATGGGGTACCATCTAATATAGTAAGCGACCGCGACCCCATCTTCACTAGTGAGTTCTGGAAGAGCTTACAAGAGGCGTTAGGTACACAGCTACGTTTGAGCATGACATACCACCATTAGACCGATGGATAGACTGAGAGGGTGAATAGAGTTCTTGAGGATGGTACCCTTCAAATCATATATGGACGACCTTGCAGATCGCCGACTTGCTAGTGGGAGTCTACGGATAGACTTCTACTTGGACCTAAGATGATTGATGAGACTTCCGAGAATTGATCTTATCCGCTGAAGAATGAAAGTAGCTCAGGACAGACAGAAATCATATGTCAGTAAAAGAAGGACCGATTTGGAATTCTAAGTGGGAGATATGGTCTTCATTAAAGTATCACCATTGAGGAATGTAGTTCTCTTTGTCTCAATAGGGTAGTTAGCGCCAAGATTCATAGGACCATTCCCTATAGTGGAGAGGATAGGTTAGATGGCCTATAGGATCATACTACCGGACAGACTCGCAGGCGTACACGATGTGTTTCACGTTTCCCATTTGACGAAATGCCGACATGATACGGCAGAGATAGTGGAGACGAGCACACTTGAAGAAGTGGAAGTTGAGAAGGAAGCATCGATGAGAAGAGTTCCTACTCATATTCTTGGATCAGAGACTACGAAGCTACACAACAAAAAATCAGATTAGTGAAGGTATAGTAGGGAGAAGACCACGTAGATGCGACGTGGGAACCCGAAGATAAGATTCGTGCTTCTTATCCTTTTATTTTTGAAAGTACGTTCTTGATTTCTTTTCTAAGATTTTACTTCGCATTTTTGCTTCTATCATTCAGGTATGTTTATCCTATCGTTCGAACCTTCAATCCTTTGGTAGAATCCAATGGTAGGAAACATGTGTTATAAATATGTTATAATTGATGGTTGCAAGTGGATGCAAGTGTTTGCAGTGGTTTCTTGTGGATGCATACACACACACTAGGCACTAGATCGGCTCACGCACTTACATATTGCATATGGATGTGTGTACATTTTAATTTTCTATGGATGGAAAAGGGCGAATCATCATATGTATGTTGCACTTTGATGAATGATTGTGCACACATATAGAGTTTATATGTTATACTAGGGTTGGCATACATCTTGGATACATGGCACAATCAAATATTGCATTAAGTAGGTCAACTGAATCAGTCGACCGCCTAATTTTCGCATTAGTATAGGAATATATTTTTGTTGATGACAAAGGGGGCGAAATTATAAAATAGGTATAGTGTAAGGGGGAGTTAGAAGAAATTCATGGTGAAAGGGGGAGTAATCGAAGAATCAGATTAACAGGTAATATCAGGTATGAATATTTTATAAACCAAGGTTGTCATCATAAAAAAGGGGGAGATTGTTGGAGAATGGAATGTTGATGTTTTGACGACAACAACCTTGTTTCAATCATTATCATTATTAATTATAAAATATATGCTAACACTTTTATCTAGATTATATGTATGTATATATACAGGATTTATATGCAGGTTATAGATATTGAAGACTGTACAGTTAAAAGATTCAAGATTTCAAAGGAGAACCAAGACTCATGAGTATCAAAATATCAAGAGTCCAAGATTATCAGAGTAATATAGTCTAGTTAGTACGTAAAACTCTAAATAGCACTCCAACTCTATTTTCAAATTATTTCTTTTCAAATTGATTTTAAAACTATTTTCAAATTGATTTCAAACTTCTCTCAAAATGACTTTTAATCATCCAAGATTTTAAACTTATGATTTAAGTATACTTCCTAAGTTTCTTATGTTTATATATATATATATATATATATATATGTGTGTGTGTGTGTGTGTGTGTGTGTGTGTGTGTGTGTGTGTAACAAGGTTTTATAATTATATTATATAGTTTTATATCACATATATATATATATATATATATAATTTTTAAATCGTATGTTTAAATAATATTTTATTATGTTTTTATACTTGAAAAATAATATTTTAAACAACTAGTTTTATTTCAGGAATTTCCCATATATATATATATATATATATATATATATATATATATATATTTATGTATGTATATATGTATATATTGGTTTAAATACTTGAAAAAATGATTTAAAAATTAAATGTATATATATGTATGTCGACATACATGTTTTTACATGTCGATATATAACAGTCCTATTTTATTTTAATTTAAATGTTGTGTCTTTTCATTTTAAAATGTTTCAAAAACAGTTGTGTCCTTTGGAACACTATATAAAGGCCTTGATTTCGAATTTTTTTAACTAATCTTCTCCTTCTTCCTCCCTTAACATACCACCATTATTCTTATCAAATTTCTAAGATTCTACACTTATACTCTTCAAATTTCAATACAAATTATATCATTCTTCTTATGTTTTCACACTCTATCAAATACTCTCTGATTGGAAGTGCTACTCAAGAGTTCTAGGGAAATTGTAATCAAAAACCGTGAGGGTGTGTTCCTTGTAGCCCCTAAATCATGGAAAAGGATAAAGTGTGTTCCTTTTAGCCTGTAAATCAAGGAAAAGGAGCGGTGTTAACCTTGTAGCCGTGAAATCAAGGGAGTTGTAATTGGATAACGATATTAGTAAAATTTGGTGCAATCCAATGTTGTGCGGGGCTAGACGTAGGAGCAATCCAAACCAGTATAAAAATCTGGTGTGTTCTTTCCTTTCTGCATTTTACTTTTGTTTATATTTGCATTTGTGATTGTTTCTGTTGTGATATTCATTCTATGATTCATATAGTAGTTCAAGTAATTGATAACTAGTTAAGATTTATATAAGTCTTTAAAACACTATTCACTCCCCCTTTAGTGTTAGTTTTGCCCTAAGATCCATGATTCTCAACCCTAACATATCGTCTTGATACCTTTTTCATATGCTTATGCTAAAAATTACTGGAACTCACCAGACTTTATGTCTGACTCTTTATGTTTCCCTTCTCTCTCTTCTTTCCCCTCTTAGATTCTCAGGGTAGGAGTGGTCAGTAGTTGAGATCGTGATTTTTCTTAGACTAGGATAGCTCTCCTTTTTCATGTACTTTCTTTCGTTTATTCATCTATGTTATTTATAATGACACTTGAGGGATATTGTTAGGGTTTTTGCACTCTGGTATTATTGATAAAGATGGTTTTATTTGATACTTTTTAGTATTTGAAAAATATGTTGTAGCTTAGTTAAAATGATGCTTTCTTGATAATAAAAGTTTTAAGTTTTCCGCTGCATATTTATATCTGTATTATGAATTTAGTTGTTGTTTACCTATTGTGCTTCACGAAATTTAATGCATTCTCATTAGAGTGACATTAACGGACGTGGGGTGTCACATTTTCCATTGACATGAACCACATATTCATACTTTCAAAATTTGATGATCAGATCTACTCTATTGCGACGGGCTCAATTTTTCCTATCTGAGTAATATATCCATTTGCTAAATTTGAAGGTCGTATGAGAAAGATACTGGTGATTTAGTATTTTAATCAACTTGGCGCCAAAATCTTGAATTTGAATTTTGAATGAATAAACATTTCAACTACTATAAATGTAACGTCCCAGATTTTTAGCAATTTAATAGTTAATTAATCTAATTATTTAAATAGTGATTTAGAGATTTAAATGGTTGTTTAATTAAATAATTTGGAATATTTAATTAATATTTATAATGGGAATGTAAATTTAATTTCTGAAATAGTCAAAAATTAGTTGAAGTTGCAATATTGTGTGAATTGGATTATTCATAAGATTTAATTCAGTTTAGAATTGAATTACGACAATGAATATATTTTATAAACATCGTTTGAATGTATAATTTATATTATAATTATAATCGAGCTCGTAATGGCGCAGTAGTTCATAATATTACGTTTTGAACTTTAAAAGACTTCGTTATAAGTCGGATTTCTCTAAAATAAGAAACAATCGAATCTATTGAACTATATTTTTCTAATGAAAGAGAAAATTTGATATTTCGTCTAGTAGATTGTAAGTTATGTCCAAATCAAATTTTTAGAAAGTCGCTATGGATTTCATTTATAATTTATAACGATTTATTTATAAAATAAAAGGATTTTTATATAAATTGAATATCGATTAACTCGAATTTTGAAATATCGAGTTATAAATCAGAAAATGTTTATTTTGGACCTAGATAATATTCTATGTGAATATATACAATAATATTTATTTATTATTATTAAATTAAATTGTTTTTAAGTATATTAAATATTGTATTGGTTTATTTAGACCTTAGAAAATAACCATTTTGCAAACGACCTCCGTTTTCGATGAAACAATAAATCGGTAATGATTAATTATTACTAGATTTCAAATTTTGCGCCAATCGGAGTTGTTTTGTGACTGTGCAGAATTTAAATGTAACTCGATCGATATTTTGACTTTAAAAATACGCCATGCGAGCAAACAGACTCGGTTTTCGATGAAACAAGTTTCGTTGAGTCCGTAATGTCAAACCATACCTATCTGTCTAATTTCGTCGGATTTGGGTATCGTATGTGATCATAGAGATTTTTAAATGATAAATACAAGAAGTGATACAATATAAATTAATAAAATAAGTGAATAAAAATATGTTAAAACTATCATATAAATTCAGTTCACATCCTAACCCTAATTTACTTCATTTTGATAGTCAACCAATTCACACCGCCAGTTCTAAGTATTTCAACAGCAAAACAGCAACTTTTAAATTCCCAAAAAAATGGAATAAATTTCCATAAATCCACAAACTTGTATATATCGGTTCATGAGCTACTTCTCCTCATTTATATGTGGGATTTGATGTGATCGATTACACTTGAGTTTGCTGCTATTAACACAACACGAGGTAGGTCTAGAATAACTGGAAAGGAAGCCTTTGATTCACTTATTGGTCGTTGTAGGGGTGACCACGACATCGACTAGAGCTTACTTGGACTTTTTTGTGAGCAACGAAGAAAAAAAATGTCGATGAGTTTTTGTACAGCGTACGTTGCATGTTGCAAACCACGAGATAGACGGAGCCGACGCGTTGAGGAAGGAGGTGATGATATGAGAGAGTTTTGGCTGAGAAGTTTAGTGGTATATTTAGTTTTATGTTTAAGTGGAAGGAGGGTGATTAGAGGAAGGAATAAGCGGTAATAGCATTTTAAAGAACTGGAGGGAGACGACTTATTTTTAGCACGGGGAAGAAGGAAATATTTTGGGCGCGGGTACTTGTTTGGGTGTGCTGAATAAGTAAGGCCCAACTATTTTAAATATATATGAAATTTAAGTTAGCTAATTTCAAATTAAAATAGCGTGTAACTTGTAATCGTTATAACTTGAGCATATTTTATTAGAATTAAGAGTTGTTGGATCCGTTGGGATCGTATGGACGTAGGCTACAAAATGGAATTGACCTGGAGCAATTTGGATCTCGTTTGAAATTATGGCAAAATTAAACGTCTGTCTGAATTGATGACAGTTTATCGTTATTTAACGATAAACAACCAAAGTGAGTAAACTCACTAACTCTGTCTAGTTTATAATTTTATAAACGTAATTTAGTATTGATAAATGATGGTTGTTTGGATGAATTGTTAATTAATTGGTTAAAAATATAGATATAGTTATATATATATATTATTAATTAAATATTGATTTTGTTTATCAGAATATTTCATATTGATATAAAATTCGCGTTATTTATGTTGATTAAAATCTGTGGATGTAGGGAAACAGGTTAGAGGGATCCAACTGGATTCCTTAACTTTTATATTATTGTTTTTCATATATTATGATATATAATGTGATATATTACCTATAATTGATTGCGTGTGTTTGGATGGTACTAGGCCTTTATATATGGTATTTTAAATACTATAAGTAATATTTGATTATAAAAAGGAATGGTGGAAGTGGGTATTAAATTTTTAAGAATTTTATAAAACAATATATTTTATAAAAAGGAAATATTTTGAAATTAAATAAGTAACTTCTGTAGAAAGTTATTAATAATTATATGGAATGGATATGATTTGTTTTAAAATTAATAGAATTATAAAAAGGGAATTGCGAGATATAAAAGAGTTATGAGAAGATTGATTTAAAGTAAATATTAAATAGAAATATGTTTTTAACAGATAAATAGGGAAGAATAATTCATAAACGTTGTTTATAAATTAAGAAAAATATTTATCATTGGATAAATAAGTCTGAATTTATATATAGAATTAAAAAAAAATAGTTTTTAACACCGATGTTTGAAACTAAATGTGAACATAGCAGTTATAAAGGGAATTATCAATGAGATTACAAGTATTGGAAATAAAGTATGATTTTTTTGAATAGTATATAAATAGAAGTATAAAAAAAAATTGGATTTGAGATATTGTTTAAATGCAAAATCAAATTGATTTATTTTAAAAAAAAAAATATTATTCACGTTTAAAGTGAATAATGGTGGAAGTAAATATTTAAAAATAAAATTTTTATAAAGGAAACTGGCTTTTGAAGTAGGAATTAAAATGAAGTTAAGGGAATTAGAAACAGACAGGAGATTAGTTAAGTTGAATGGCTTTCCGAGTGTCGATCTAATATTGGTTTCGGCCTTCGGGGTTGATACTTAGGAAGTTGTTCTCTTACTAGTTTACAGTTAGAAACTAATAGATGTGGGAGGATAGTGATGCGTGAATAAGAAATGGAAATGTTTTCCAATGTTAATAACGTATATTTTCTAAATTTAGAAAGTAATAATTTAAGGATATATGGAAACGGGAAATAGGGAAATGGGGAAATGAATAGATTAATGATAAATTAATTTAAAGGGAAAATTGTTGATTGGTGATTGATCGATTAAATTTCCACTTGGAAACAAGATCAGTGTGTTTATGGATGTTTTCCTTTGATAGTTAAATAATCGACTATCAAAGTTTTGGTCATTTTTCTGTCGTCAATATGGAGAGACCGGGATCAGATTTATTATCTGAAATCCACTCTGTATGGGCATTAGCGTTGTGAATCAAATATGATGAAGATAATTGAAGATGGAGTTTATGCAAGGGCTGTTCTGGCAAATCCTAGGTATAAATTTGCAACAACCCGGAAATTTGGAACCAATTTAAAATTTCCAAATTTCATAAAGATCAGAATTAATTTGGATTTGGGCAGAATAAAATTGAAACAATCCAAAAGGAATGAATTTTGGATTTAAAATAGCACGTTTACAAAGGAATTACAAGAAATATTTATTTTCAGATCTTGAAACTAGTTCCATTGAATATGGAATAATAAAATTAGGTAACTAACCAAGTTTGGCCAAAAATAGAATCCGTTTAATATTGATTAAAAAGGTTAAATTTTGAACTAAAAACAGACGATTTTGAGGGTATCTTGAGAACGGGATATCACTAGATCATGAGACCACCTCTGTTGGATCAGGAATAGTGAATTTTAGTACTTAGGAAAGTTTCACGTAAAAAGGCATCCATATGTGGAGAAGGAAAAATAAAAGGCCAAAATTTGAACTAAATTTTGACGGTAATTGAAATTTGATAGTGCTAATAACAAAAATGGAACCTGAGACCTATCTAGAAAAATCCAGAATATGGGATATTAGTTGCGTACCAGTTTTGGGAGTATGAGAGTTCGTAGAAAAAAAGTTACTAATAAAAGAAAACTAAAATAATTATTTAAAATAGTAAATGAATTCAGATTTCGGATTTGTTTACATAGGATTGATGTACGTTAAAAATTGTACAATGTGACCGGAAAATATATGAAAAGTATTAACGTTTGATAGGCTAACAAGTGGTCGGAAAGTCGATGAGAAAGCACACTTTTGGATAAGTATGAAAGTGGATAGGGATGAATATAAGCCATTCATTTCTCTTCCCTTAGATTTGCGACAAGTCACCAATCCATGTGACTTTCTAAGCTATACAAGGACCTTCCCACTCCACTTTAATTTCCACCATCCTTAATCCTCCTCCCTCTCCCTAATGCTCACGGCCATGGCCCCCTTTTCATAAAAATAAAAAGAAAACTACAGGAAAGAATAAAAAGAAGAAAAGGGAAAAGGAATCCACTCTCTCACTGCCTCCTTGGCAACCCTAAGGCCTAAATCCGCCACCACCTTCACCCAACAGCCCCCACCTTCCATGGCCAGACCCCCCCCCCCCCCCTCTAGCAAAAATGTGGGTCTCACTTGAGATTCGAACCCCATTCATTCGTCAATCCAACCCATTTCTGCCTCCGCCTGAAATCTGCGAACCCTGACAGTAAAACAACCATAACTATCTCATACGGAGATGAAATCGTGCATTCTTGGCAGTGTTGGAATCATTGGAACGAGTACTTCAACTTAGAGAATGATTTGGCAGCTAGAAAGGCACGGAAAATTTCAGATTTGGCTAAGAAGATTTCGGATTTCATAAAAATTGGAGAAAAGTTGGATCTAGGAGCATCCGACGTTGTAACGAGATCTAAGACATCATGGGGTGAGAAAAACTAAACTTTTAAAGGGTTTTAGTTGCTTGATTTAATGATTGCCTGTAAGGTGTTTGTTGAAATGTTTCTTAGAGTTTCGGTGGTAAATTCATGATGGATTTGATGGTAAATGATTGCTAAAAATCCCCAAATAGGTTTATGAAGAAAAAAGGCAACCTGTTAGGAGTTTGGAGCGAAAATCTTTATGTTAGGTTCATAAAGTTGCACCTTTATGGAATATTTGGTAGAACCATGCTTTGATTAAATTTTGGTGGTATGTTTGAATCATTAACAAGTGATTTGATGTAGTTAAGGGCGTTAAATCTGTAACACCCCGTATTTTCTGAGAATATTAAAAGAACAAATTAAAGAATACTTAATTTTTAGAAGAAACGGGTTACGCCATTGCGTTCGTCTCAAAATTCTGCTTGAGATAGATCCGAGTTTGTGTAAATCGGACTCCGTATGAAGGAGTTATGACCTTTGGAAGATTCAAGAAAAATTTAGAAAATTAAATAGTAAAATACCAAGGCAGGTCGACCTGGGGGTCGACCTACCCCAGGCCAGGTCGACCTCCCCCTATATAGGTCGACCAGGGGGTCGACCTGGGGGTCGACCTACCCCCCTCGCCCAGATCCAAATCTGAGACGATTCTGACTCATTGCTGAGTCCTTTCTGACCTATTGCTGAGTCACTAGGGCTTAGGTGGCAATTCTGGATAACTCTATCTAGTTTGGACGGCTGTGATTGCTCCTAAAATGATCTAACGGCTCACATAAGATTTAACTTCTATAAAAGCAACCCTAATCCTTAAATCCTAAATCACACAAATTCATTCCAAGGAGCCACCATGCTATCCATGCTCGTTCTAGCCTAGCCGCCATTCCTTCTTCAATTAGAAAATGAGTCAAAAGCTACGAATCAAAACTAACTTAGAGAATTGACAGACTTCTTCAAGGGATTGCTTTTCAAATTCAGAAAACAGATCCCAGAAAAATAAGACTTTCTTTTCTTTGTAAGTCCTGTTATTATTTAGATGTGAACGATTAAAAGTTGTGATTTGTAATAAAATGAAAACTAGAGTAATTCCTAGTTGTAAGATAATGACGATGCTGATTTATGCCTATTCTTGTAACGATTCTATCGTATATGCTTGTGAGATTATTGTGGTTATTATGTGGATGTCAAACCAATCGTACATTATGAAATTTTGGTGACTTTTCATGTTATGTAATATGCAAGTTGTTTAGATCTACATTTAGATCTATGTTATTGAATCATGCAAGTTGTTTAGATCTATGTTTATTGAATCATGCAAGTTGTTTAGATCTACATTTAGATCTACGTTTATTGAATCATGCAAGTTGTTTAGATCTACCTTTAGATCTATGTTTATTGAATCATGCAAGTTGTTAGGCTAAGACATGTATTATGTTTAGATCTACATTTAGATCTATGTTTATTGAATCATGCAAGTTGTTAGGCTAAGCATGTATTATGTTTAGATTCACATTTAGATCTATGAAAATTGGATCCAAAATTAAAGCTCATATTTATATGCCTTGTCAAACTTGTGTAAAACCATATGCTTAAGATTCATGTTTGTTGGATCCAAGATAAAAGTTTATATTTACATGCCTTGTTAAACTTGTGTAATTCCATATGTTTAAGATTCATCATTATTGGATCCAAATTAAAAGTTCACATTCACATGTCTAGTTGAACTTGTGTAATTCTATATGCTTTAGGGTTATGTTCATTGGATCCAAAATAAAAGTTTACATTTACATGCCTAGTTGGATTGGGTTATTTCATATGCTTAAAGACTCATGTTAGTTGGATCCAAAAATGCAAGTTCATTATTTTATGCCATGACACATGTTTAGTTAGTTCCTTATTATTTTATGTTGTGTGAATGGTACATGCTCCCTTCTTTCCCCTTTTGTATATAAGTTAGGCTAAGTTACGAGCCTAACATTTTATGTGAATTTTGTGAACGTATGATGGGGGTAACGTTGGGAAAAATCTTTAATTTATATTTTTGGCAAAATTTGGCCCATAAATATATGAATGATTAGTGGCATAAAACTGGTATAATTTATATACCAAAAATCTTGAATATGATTTAGAGGAAAAATCGGGCATGGCTTGAATGGCAATAATTGTGGAAAATTTACATATAAATATGGAAAGTAAATATGTAAATTAAGTAAAAGACGAACATGCCTAACCCGAGGTTAGATTGAGTTGTGGTGTAAAACTGCCCGGAACCGCCCGACACAACTAGTAACCACAACAACGCCTATCTAATGTGAGAGGTTAGTACATTATGCCTAAGAAAAACCCGAGGTTAGATTGAGTTGTGGTGTAAAACTGCCCGGAACCGCCCAGCACATCCAGTAACCACAACAACACATATCTAATGTGAGAGGTTGGTGCATTAATAAATCAATTAATGCTAAGGAACAAGATGAATGACTAGGGTTAAGTTAATAGGAAACACTTAACCAGAATAGCATGATGAATGGGTAGGGTTAAGTAATAAGAAACACTTAACCAATATAACTTGATTTGTGGTAAGGTTAAGTTAAAACAAGAGGGCAAAACTTAACCAATAAAACTTGATTTATGGTAAGGTTAAGTTAAAACAAGAGGGCAACACTTAACCAATATAACTTGATTTGTGGTAAGGTTAAGTTAAAACAAGAGGGCAACACTTAACCAATATAACTTGATTTATGGTAAGGTTAAGTTAAAACAAGAGGGCGACACTTAACCAATATAACTTGATTTGTGGTAAGGTTAAGTTAAAACAAGAGGGCAACACTTAACCACTATAACTTGATTTGTGGTAATGTTAAGTTAACACGAGAGGGCAACACTTAACCAATATAACTTGATTTTTGGTAGGGTTAAGTTAACACAAGAAGGCAACACTTAACCAAAGTAACATGACAAGTAGGTGGGTTAAGTAACTTGAATTAATTGATGATACTTAACCAATACATTATGATGAACACGTGGGTTAAGTTAACAAGAAACACTTGACCAATATAACTTGATGGACGAATGAGGTTAAGTTAATAGGAAACACTTAACCAATCCAACATGATAAGTGAGGAGGGTTAAGTCAATAAGAAACACTTAACCAGCATGACATGATGAATGGGTGGGTTAAGTTAACATGAAAGGACAACACTTAACCAATATGACATAATGAGGGTTAAGTACATATCGGGTTGGTGGGTAATATTAGAAAATATAGGCCCACAAAACTTAAACGTTAGATAAACATGCTTGAATCGGTGGGAGGGTTAAGTACATCTCGTGTAGGTGGGTAATATTAGTATATATAGGACCACAAACTTAACCGTTAGATAAACATGCTTGAATCGGTGGAAGGGTTAAGTACATCTCGTGTAGGTGGGTAATATTTGTTTATACAGGCCCACAAACTTAACCAATAGGAAACCCTAGTAACGGGGACCCATTTCAGCAGTAACCCACATAGATGTATCATGGTACCCTGAAACTAGGCAGGGTGGGGCACGATTACTGGGCTGATTATAAGCGGTCAAAACAGCAGCAGGGGGTACGTCCGTGTAGGTTCCGACGGTTTACAGGCGTGCACGTACTCCGGAGTGGGAAAAAGCAGGCACTGGGTACCAGTAGTTATACACTGTGCATTTTGAATCGTGTCGGGTTGCTATTATAAGGATTGATACACCTTACCAGCACAGGGTATCTACACGCAAGAGAGGGCCGATTGACACAGACACAAGGAAAAATTAATACGAGTAAGGAGCCGGTCGATAGGGTAGTAAGGGTACATCTAACATGTTCATGGAAATTATGCAAATTGAGGTGGAATCCTCATGATAGATGTACACCTGAAGGCTACCACAATTGCGGGGATTGGGATCACATTACAATATGATCATTTTATATAGATTACTAGTTGGGACACTAGTTAGGTGGTGCAGAGAAGTGAAATGAGTATGATAGCATATTCATCCTTATAATCTTATTTCTAGGGTGTTGTCCTAGATTCAGTTTATTCGTGTCATAACCCTTTTTCTTGTTTACATACTAAATAGTCACTGGACTTATCAGACTCATGTCTGACCCATTTTCTTTCATCTTCTTTTCTTCTATCCCTCCCCCCCCCCCCAGGTCCGCAGGGAGGGAACACTTCAGCTTAGATCGGATCATTTCCAGCTTGAAGAGAGTAGATGTATTGCTTGGAAACTTTTTCCTTAGGCTATGGCTTTGGATACTCTCTTATTGGGGATTTATGATGTCTTACTGTTGTTTTAATATTTCTTTATGTTTTAATATTTCTTTATGTTTTAATTCAAGACAGAAGTTCTATATATTACTTTTAAGTATGATTGAGACAACTATTGTAAAAGCTTGACTGAACCACATTGTTTATAAAATGACTTTATTTTCCACTGCTTTATTTGTCTACCTTGTAATTTATCTACATCTTTTACCCAAAATGCTCCACCGAAGTTAAGGCATTCCCTTTGTGAGTGACCTTAACGGAGGTGGGGTGTTACACTTGGTATCAGAGCTAAAGGTTACCGGTTCAGATAAAAGATTTGAAAAATTATTTTCAAAACAGTTTTAAAAGAAGCATTTTCAAAAGAAAAGTTTTATTTTAAAGGCATATTCCCCCAAAGCCATATGCATTAATCCTTTGTTTCCTTCTTTCCTGAGTCTCCAGGGCTCTTGTCTTTCTGGGAGGTAACCTCATCGCGGCATGGTTCAGTAGGCTCGACGAGACTACGACGCTTGTCAAAGGGCAAATAAGTGCCCAACTTCCATCTATAGCCGTAGTAGTTTCGCCTGTGACTAATTTTCTTTCGAGCTTTGTGGGATTCTCCGTGCGATGGAGGCATCTTTCGAGAGACTTGTCAACGTGTTACACAAGGATAGTAAAGATGAGATTAAGGGAGTTTTTCTAAGGAGCACAACCCAAGGATGAGGAACTCATGGATATGGACTTGGTTCACAAAGGAGGTAAAAAGGGAAAGAATAGTAAAACCTAAAACAAGATGAAGTGTCATTATTAAGGGCAAAGGCAAGAACAAAGGACGGGATTTTCCAGAAGGCAAGTGCATGCTCTCACCGCTAGCATACCTGAGAGAGAGGTAGTAAAGCTTTGGTTGAAAAAGTCTAGTTTTTCTTTTTGATCATCCTGTTAGTACCCTTTTTGATTTTAGCACTTCATATTCGTTTATCTCTGCTTCCATAGTTGAGTCTCTACACCTTAGAACTTGTATAGTAGAGGAACCCATTATTGTCTCAAATCCAATTGCTGGTTCGGCCCATTTATCTTTGGTTTGTGAGGATTTGAGAATAGCTATATTAATGCTTATGTTTTTGGTTTCATGGGCTATGGGATGATTCTAGGCATGGATTGATTAGCTAGTAATTGTGAACGGAGGGTAGTTAGACTTTCGACTTGCCTCGGGAATACCCTCGAGATTTCGTGTGATCCTGAGGGGATCAGTTAGGCTTAGCTACCTAGAATCACTTGATGCATCTATCGACGGTTTGCAATCCGTTAGAGTAGTCCATGAGTACGCAGATGTTTTTGATTAGGTTAGGGATTTTCCCCCTAAAACTCGAGATAGACTTCCGCATATATCTAGTTGACAATGCAAAGCCAGTTATGCGATCAACGATAGTTTTGGAGCAAGATTGGTGAGGATAGGCAGAGTTGGTTAAGTGCTCAATTGTTTGGTTGTTTTGCTAGTATCGTCTCACATAAATCATCCAAATTCGAAGGAAGTATTCCTTGGGTGCTTGTCTGATATTGTTTTAGGCCTTTGGGGCTTGTACTTGAGGAATATCGAGTTCGACTAGGATGGTTTGTGTAATAACCCAGAAATCCGAGCCAATTTAAAATTTTATTTTGGCAATTTTGATGAATTTTGAATATTTAAAATGATATATTTTAAATAATAACGATGAGAAATTTATTTTGAATAGAATTAGAACGTATATATTTATTTGAATCGTCGTTAGAATATAGTTATTTATTCATAAATATAAAAGGAATTGAAAATGGAGCGGTAGTTCGAAAATTCGATTTCAAAGTTCAAATGAATGTACAGGATTCAAAATAAACCGGATTTTGGCGAAACCAAAAATATTTGAATCTAATTGAGAATATCTTTCCAACAAATCCGAAAAATTGAAATTTCATAGCGGGAATCAAAAGTTATGCCCAGTTGAAATTTCAGAATAGTCGCTATGGAATTTTGGCCCTTAAAAATAGAAATTTTGCAAACGACCTCGGTTTTCGACGAAACCACTTTTGTTGGATCCGGGATGTCAAGTTATTGCTAGATTCCAAAATTCATAATTTTTCGAAACAATATGTGAGTGTAGCAAAGGAAAACGCATTTGACCAGTTTCAGTCAATTTCGATCGACCTGAAATTGGCTATTTTTCAAACGGTCTCAGAATTCGATGAAATTAGTTTTGTTAGGACCGTATCGTCAATACGAAGCTGGAAAATATTTTTCGGGAATTTTTAGAGTCCGTATGTGGCCCCGGTAAATTGAAATGCGCGTTCAAATTCAATATATAGAGTTATATGTTGATTTTGACAAAAACTGGTCGAAACGATCGAATCAGCTTATGATACATATCCCATTGTGTTCGGAATGGGGGTAATTAGCTATGGACGACAGTCGGTGGGTTCGATTTTGAGTTCGAAATAAAAAATAATTTTTTGAAATAAAAATAAATAAAATATATATTATTATATAATGGAGCCCCCCCCCCCCCTTATACTCTCTTCCCTTTCCCTTTTCTTTCAGAACCCGTGGATGAAAAAAAGACAAAAAAAA
This sequence comes from Allium sativum, assembly GCA_030737875.1. Classification (NCBI taxonomy): domain Eukaryota; kingdom Viridiplantae; phylum Streptophyta; class Magnoliopsida; order Asparagales; family Amaryllidaceae; genus Allium; species Allium sativum. The sequence continues at coordinate 804,604,981 of CM060924.1, read as the reverse complement.
AAAAGGGAAATCGCGTCCCCCCCCCCCCACATCTGCCACCGCTTCTTCTTCCTCCTCCTCCGGCTGTTCTCCTTTCCTCCAGGCTCCTCCCCCTTCCTTCCCCCTCTCGATTTGAAGTCGTGCCCCCCCTTACGTCCCCAAAAACGACGCCAGCGCCTCTCCCCTCCGACACCCGCGACCTCCTCCTCTGACCCTCCTCTGCTCCGATGATGGTGCAGCAGCCCCCACTCTTCTAATTTGTACTGTAAGCTTTAACTTTGTTAAATCTCAGTTTTTATTTATATGAAGCATATTATAAAATCAGTTTTTATTTGGATTTAGTTTTATTTTTAAATCAGTTTTATATAGGATATTAGCGATTAAAAAATCAGATTTTTATTATAGAAAAGGCGAGATTTTTATCATAGAAAAGGTCGGATTATTATATAGTTAATCACATAGAAAAGGTCGGATTTATATATAGTTAATCACATAGAAAAGGTCGGATTTTTATATATGATATTAGCAAAGAAAGGTCGGATTTTTATATATGATATTAGCAAAGAAAGGTCGGATTTATATATATGATGTTAGCAAAGAAAGGTTGGATTTTTAATGAAGTAAAGATTTGATTTTTAGCGAAGTAAAAATATAATCTTTATTAGAAGAAGAGAAATATAAAAATATAATTTTTATTATGAAGTTAGCATGATAAAAATATGATCTTTATTATATGAACACCGGTGTAAAAATAGAATTTTTATCTATATAGTAGCGATGTAAAAATAGAATTTTTATCTATATAGCAGCGGTGTAAAAATAGAATATTTTTATCTATATAGTGGCTATATAAAAATAGAATTTTTATCTATATAGTAGCGTAGTAAAAATGTGATTTTTATATATATAGCAACAATATAAAAATGTGATTTTTATATATGTAGTGGCTACGGACATCGAAAGTGACAAAAGACGAGCATGGCGAAGATTTCCTACATACGAAGGGTCGCGGTGTTTGGTTTAGCTAGTCGGTGAGAACTTCTCACTTTTATTTTGATTTCTAGTATTGAAATATATACTATGATGCAGAAGGTGTTTAGTAGCACCTGACACCCGTCGTCCACAGACCATGGATGACTTGTTCATTTGATTTCTGTGTTGGGAAATTTGATTGTGTGATGTGGAATGAAATAAAATATTTTATAGTGGAAAATATTTTATAGTTAAAAATATGATTTTTAATGTGTATATAAAATAAATATTTATAAACAAATCGGACGATTTGTTTATATACACTGATTTGACTGATATTGATTAGGACGATAAATTTTACACATCGCACAAATAAAATCTGTGTTTGTTGATTTGAAACCCCACACGGGTATTGGGATGAGATTTGACGTACACTAATCCTGATTGTTTAGTTGCATGTCAATCGATGGGTTGGCAGACTGTGTAAGCGTTAGTTATTTATATTTAATGCTTATATAGTTGTGTGGTACACTCTGGATGATGGTTGATGATTTATCATTGCTATTATATACATGTGTTGTAGGGAATCCATATAATTAACGTTATATGGTGATTGATTGGGCCTCATTCAAATTTGGAAAATAAGAAATATTAATTCATGTGTTGAATAGAATAAATATTCATGTGTTGAATAGAAATGAAAATTCATGTTTTGAATAGAAAAAAAATATTCATGTGTTGAATAGAAGTATAAATTCATGTGTTGAATAAAAAAAAATATTCATGTGTTGAAGAAAATATTCATTTGTTGAATAGAATAACGAAGTTATTGAAATATATAAAGCCGTGTTGATTAGATTGACGTCATTTTGACGTGAATGATATTTATATCGATTTTATTCATTTTTATAATGAATATAGAAAAGAAAGTGATTTCAAAATATAACATTTTGAAAATATTATCATTTGTATATCGATGATGTGGACTATTCAATTTTGATTAGAAATTGAATATGAAGTTGAAATCGTTTCGAAAACGAATTTAAAATGATTTATAAAATACGTTTTGAAAGGAAATCGATGAAATATATAATATATATATATATTATATATATAATGGCCTGAATAGAACGCGCCGCGCTGCGGCAGTTCGCGAATTTCGACCATTGGCTTCGAATGGATATTACGGGAGATCCGACCATCGGATTCTCCTAAAACCGGAACTGTTGGGTTCGTATCGAAAAGAGCTTTCTAACGAGTATTAGAGATTTGAAATCTAACGGTTGGATTTGGAATTATGTCCAAATCAAATTTGGAAAAGGTCGCTGTAAGTGTAGTTCGATGGCCGTTGATGGAAATCGATTGTACGGGCCTTGATAAAATTATTAAAAATATCAATAATTTGTGTAAAATCATAAGAAATGATTTGTGAAGAATTGGGATGAAAAATTCCAAATTTGAAAAGATAGAAATAGATTTTTTTCGAAATGAACTAGTTTTGAACTTGAATTAAAATCAATTTATTTTTGAAATAAATAAATTGAATTTGAAATGGTTTTAAAAGTAACCAGAATTTCCAATAATTGAATTGGAATGGATTTGAATCGAAATTGTCTTTGGAATATTTTGATGTTGGATTTCGTGATTTTACAGATATTGTTCTAGAAATTTGAAAGATATATTTATATCGTTATTTCCATTACGATATTTGTTGGTCGTAGAATTTGATATTGAATATAAGCCGATATATTTTTTATTCAGAGCCTTGTATTTAATATCAAATGTGATTTTTGGTTGTCGTGAACGGTATCTTCAATAATACTGTTCTTAGACCCAACTGAGTTAAGAAAATCAGAAACTAACTGGAGATTAGTTAAGTTGAATGGTTTCTTGGGTATTGATCTGATGTTGGTTTCGGCCTTCGGGGTTAATACTTAGGGAATTGCTCACTTGCTATTTTACGGTTAAAGGCTGATAGAATGGAATGTGATTTTGGGTTTATCGTGAACCGTGTTTTGAATGACATTGATTCTTTAACCCAGTTAAAGACAGGATATTGATTTTTTGTGGGAAGATTAAAACTAAGTGGAGTTTTAATGAATCTTTAATTAGATTGAAATGATCGAGAATGGAGTATCACCAGTTTTGCTCCAGGCGATAGTTAAATCTTTAATTAGATTTGAACGTGAAATGGTAATTGAATTTACCGATAACACTGTGGTGTTAGATATGAAGTATTACCAGTTTTACTTCATGGGATGAATAGGTTGGGATTGGGAAATTAAAACAAATGATTACTTCGGTAAGGTTCGTTAATCCCGGCTAGTTTGGATAAACCATAATTTGGTTTGAATTGATATTCAAAAGAAGATTAAAGAATAAATTTAAGGAATTTATCTTTGATAAAATTAATGGGAACCTATCCCTAAGAATGTGAAATTTAGCAACTAACTAAAGATTAGTTAAGATGAATGGTTTCCTGGGTATTGATCTGATGATGGTTTCGGCCTTCGGGGTTAATATTTGGGGAATTGTTCCCTTACTAATTTACAGTTAGTGGCTGATGAATTGGAATGAGGCGTATGTTGTGTTTGTGTAACACTTGTTTATTATATACGCGAGTTATTCGGAAAGACCGGGTTTATCCCATTCTGAATAACTGATACGACGATAATCGAAGGTGAAGACAGTGGTTGAAGACCGGAGGTCTTCACGTCGTTTGGGTGATTACTGATGATCTTGATTGGGTCGTACACCCAAGAGGAGGGAATCAGTTAGTGATCATCAAGACGTACTTGGAGATCGATGGATATGCGGGGTACTAGGTGACTCCAGTTTCGTTCAGACCCAGAACGAACTTGTAAATGGACTGTGTGTCTGACATTGGATATCATTCTGTGTGATTGATAGATATTGGTTGCATGGAGTGGTTTGCCTGTGTGGCATGCTAAGATGCAAATGATCAAGGCTTCTGTTGTAAAGCAGAGTCTTGTGGTTGATGATCAAAGCACGGCCTATGTGGCATAGCTTTGTGTAGCGTTGATTCGCAAGCCTCACACCCCGGTTGTGAACCAGAAACGGGAGAGGACTTCAGGGAGGGCATGTGTTTCCTTCTAGCTAGAAGTGGCGTCAGTGGTTTTACACGCCCTGAAGAGTTTGACTTATGTGGTTGTTGCTGTTGCGAGGCGCCTCGGATATATCGGTGACTGTGTGGAGCCGATGGAGTCATTCGTTGGCTTATTTATGCCCCAAAGGGCGGGTAAACGCAGTGTTCAGGGTTTAAGTTTAATCCACATCGAGTGGACCGGCCCTGTTGCTCCAAGGCTTGCATGTGCGCTTGCCTGAGGCTCGGGCTAGACAGTCTCGAAGCGGTGAAGACGATCCCTTGCTTCGGTTCGCAGATGGAAATCCAATTTCCAAATACGTGATTTTGCGGTTTTAATTGTAGAACTAGTATGGCGACATGATATATGGTACTCATGCTGCCTATGATTGATACTTATGATTGAAATTGTTTTGTCACTATTCACTTATAGTAATAATAAAAGATGAGATTTAAACGTATCAAGCATGCTTTGGCTATTATAAGGTAAAACCTATCCTCCGATTTGTGTTGCATTGTGTGATGGGACCTAGGTCTTATAATAGCTTCATTGTTCTTTATTTAGCACTGCGTTGTTGTTTTATGCACAGGTGTTCTTGGGAGGAAACCCGTTCCATGTTATACGGTGTGGTCCCTTGATTTACCTCACTTTAAAATAAAGATTAATAACTGTTTTAGTTCTCACACCAATCACATGACTGACCTGGAGTTTATTGTTTTGACCTAAACTCTGGGTGCCCTTATTTTGACACGGGCAGCTAGTAGTTTTGGTTTTGCAGATTTATATTCACATGATCCTGGTTTACAGCTGGAACGATATCCGGAAAGCTCTGTATTCGTATATATCTTTCAGTTGTGTATTGTATTATTTTTCCGCTGCAGTAATTTATTGTAATCTCTGGTATTTAGTAAATGTGTAATATTGATTTATACTCTGTATATTCTTGTATTCTGATGAATTATTGTAATTTACAATGAAATGTTCTTCTGCTTGTGTTCTGATTCGTCGTGTTCTCAAAGCAATCAGGGGTTTCGAACGGTCTTGGTCGGTTTAGCGACTGATTCGGATCGAGCGAAATTCCCGATCGTTACATTTGGTATCAGAGCTTTGGTTTACAGAGCTCGAGAACAAGACACGTTAGAACCAAACGAAAGAATTCATCAGAGATTGGATTAGTAATATCCAATGAGAATGACTCGTTAGAGATAGGATCAGTAGCATCCTAGAACGAGTGTGAAGAGTATATTTTTAAAATGAAAACAAATTTCATTTTGAAAATTTAAACCTTATTCAACGTATTTGAATATTTATTTGTATTGAATTTGGGCAATCCAATATATAAAGATTTTGCATATACGTCTTATCCACGGGTATTCAAAGTTTTAATATATTGGGTAGATATAGAATCACGCTCTAGTCGCCCGGAGATGGTTCTGATGATTGAAGCTTCATCATCAGAATTTGTGTTCGAGTGACGAAAGTGGAATTTCTATATATTTCCAATTGACTGGTGTGAGAACCAAAATTAGATAAGGCTTATTGTTGTGATTTGGCATCAAAAATGTGATTTTTTGACTATGTATCAAAATTATGAATTTGAAATGTTAACCAACTAATTGATTGTTGGTTGTGTTGTTTGATTATTGTTTGATTAAGTAAATGTTGAACCTTTAGCCAAATTGATCAAATATTGAACTGTATTGAAAATTTGTCGCATTTGCATGCATATACCTGTACTTACATTGAACAGGTCATAGCAAGGAGGCTAGAGAAGAGGAATAAAATTGTTTGCCCGACAAATAGGTACATGTTTATTGTATTTCTTGGGTTTTTGATGATTTTATGAGCCGATTGGCTAGCCGCTTGGCTGTTTCTTTTTCTTTTTGGATTGATGAGGACCATGGGAGGCTATTCGAAATATCCCGAAGCTCCCGGTGCAGGGGAGGTTATGGCGAAATTTTTCGAAAATTTAGGATGTTAGCCAAATTTTTGAAAAATTTGAAAAGTTCTTAGAAAATGAAAAGTTGAAGAACTTAAGTCGTAATGAAAATAATGAAAGTTGAGTTGATTAGTTAAACAACTTTCGGCTTCGTTCCTTTTTGGGGACGAAAAGTTTTAAGTGGGGAAGATTGTAATAACCCGGAAATCCGAGCCAATTTAAAATTTTATTTTGGCAATTTTGATGAATTTTGAATATTTTAAATAATATATTTTAAATAATAACGACGAGAAATTTATTTTGAATAGAATAAAAACGTATATATTTATTTGAATCGTTGTTAGAATATAATTATTTATTTATAAATATAAAAGGAATTGAAAATGGCGCGGTAGTTCGAAAATTCGATTTCAAAGTTCAAATGAATGTATAGGATTCAAAATAAACCGGATTTTGGAGAAACCAAAAATATTTGATTCTAATTGAGAATAGATTTCCAACGAATCCGAAAAATTGAAATTTCATAGCGGGAATCAAAAGTTATGCCCAGTTGAAATTTCAGAACAGTCGTTATGGAATTCTGGCCCTTAAAAATGGAAATTTTAAAAATGACCTCGGTTTTCGACGAAACCACTTTTATTCGATCCAGGATGTCAAGTTATTGCTAGATTCCAAAATTCGTAATTTTTCGAATCAATATGTGAGCGTGGCAAAGGAAAACGCATTTGACCAGTTTCAGTCAATTTCGATCGACCTGAAATTGGCCATTTTTCAAACGGTCTCAGAATTTGATGAAATTAGTTTTGTTAGGACCGTATCATCAAGCTAGAAAATATTTTTCGGGAATTTTTAGAGTCCGTTTGTCGCCCCGGTAAATTGAAATGCGCGTTCAAATTCAATATATAGAGTTATATTTTGATTTTGACAAAAACTGGTCGAAATGATCGAATCGGCTTACGATACATATCCCAGTGTGTTCGGAATGGGGGTAATTAGCTATGGATGACAGTCGGTGGGTTCGATTTCGAGTTCGAAATAAAAAGTAACTTTTTTGAAATAAAAATAAATAAAATATATATTATTATATAATGGAGCCCCCCTTTATACTCACTTCCCTTTCCCTTTTCTTTCAGAACCCGTGGATAAAAAAAAGAGAGAAAAAGGGGAAATCGCGTCGCCCCCCCCCCATCTGCCGCCGCCGCCGCCGCTTCTTCTTCTTCCTCCTCCTCCGGCCGTTCTCCTTCCCTCCAGCCTCCTTCCCCCTCTCGATTTGAAGCCCCCCCCCCTTACGTCCCCAAAACCGACGCCAGCGCCTCACCCCTCCGACACCCGCGACCTCCCCCTCTGACCCTCCTCCACTCCGATGATGGTGCAGCACCCCCCCCCCACCCCCGCTTCTAATTTGTACTATAGGCTTTAATTTTGTTAAATCTCAGTTTTTATTTATATGAAGCGTATTATAAAATCAGTTTTTATTTGGATTTAGTTTTATTTTTAAATCAGTTTTATATAGGATATTAGCGAGCATAAAAATCAGATTTTTATCATAGAAAAGGCGAGATTTTTATCATAGAAAAGGTCGGATTTTTATATAGTTAATCACATAGAAAAGGTCGGATTTTTATATAGTTAATCACACAGAAAAGGTCGGATTTTTATATATGATATTAGCAAAGAAAGGTCGGATTTTTATATACGATATTAGCAAAGAAAGGTCGGATTTTTATATATGATGTTAGCAAAGAAAGGTTGGATTTTTAATAAAGTAAAGATTTGATTTTTAGCGAAGTAAAAATATAATCTTTATTAGAAGAAGAGCGATATAAAAATATAATTTTTATTATGAAGTTAGCATGATAAAAATATGATCTTTATTATATGAACACTGGTGTGTAAAAATAGAATTTTTATCTATATTAGTAGCGGTGTAAAAATAGAATTTTTATCTATATAGTAGCGGTGTAAAAATAGAATTTTTATCTATATAGTGGCTGTATAAAAATAGAATTTTTATCTATATAGTAGCGTAGTAAAAATGTGATTTTTATATACATAACAACAATATAAAAATGTGATTTTTATATATGTAGTGGCTACGGACATCGAAAGGGACAAAAGATGAGCACGGCGAAGATTTCCTACATACGAAGGGTCGCAGTGTTTGGTTTAGCTAGTCGGTGAGAACTTCTCACTTTTATTTTGATTTCTAGTATTAAAATATATACTAGGATGCAGACGGTGTTTAGTAGCACCCGACACCCATCGTCCACGGACCATGGATGACTTGTTTGTTTGATTTCTGTGTTGTGAAATTTGATTGTGTGTTGTGGAATGAAATAAAATATTTTATAGTGGAGAATATTTTATAGTTAAAAATATGATTTTTAACGTGTATATAAAATAAATATTTATAAACAAATCAGACGATTTGTTTATATACACTTATTTGACTAATATTGATTAGGACGATAAATTTTACACATCGCCCAACCGCACAAATAAAATCTGTGTTTGTTGATTTGAAACCCCACACGGGTATTGGGATGAGATTTGACGTACACTAATCCTGATTGTTTAGTTGTATGTCAATCGATGGGTTGACAGACTGTGTAAGCGTTAGTTATTTATATTTAATGCTGATACAGTTGTGTGGTGCACTCTGGATGATGGTTGATGATTTATCATTGTTGTTATATACATGTGTTGTAGGGAATCCATATAATTAACGTTATATGGTAATTGATTGGGCCTCATTCCAATTTGGAAAATAAGAAATATTAATTCATGTGTTGAATAGAATAAATATTCATGTGTTGAATAGAAAAGAAAATTCATTTGTTCAATAGAAAAAAAAAATTCGTGTGTTGAATTGAAGTATAAATTCATGTGTTGAATAAAAAAAATATTCATGTGTTGAAGAAAATATTCATTCGTTGAATAGAATAACGAAGTTATTGAAATATATAAAGCCGTGTTGATTAGATTGACGCCATTTTGACGTGAACGATATTTATATCGATTTTATTCATTTTTATAATGAATATAGAAAAGAAAGTGATTTCAAAATATAATGTTTTGAAAATATTATCATTTGTATATCGATGATGTGGAATATTCAATTTTGATTAGAAATTGAATATGAAGTTGAAATCGTTTCGAAAACGAATTTAAAACGATTTATGAAATACGTTTTGAAAGGAAATCGACGAAATATATAATATATATATTACATATATATAATGGCCCGAATAGAATGCGCCGCGCCGCAGTTCGCGAATTTCGACCATTGGCTTCGAATGGGTATTACGGGAGATCCGACCGTCGGATTCTCCTGAAACCGGAACCGTTGGGTTCGTATCGAAAAGAGCTTTCCAACGAGTATTAGAGATTTGAAATCTAATGGTTGGATTTGGAATTATGTCCAAATCAAATTTGGAAAAGGTCGTTGTAGGTGCAGTTCGATGGCCGTAGATGGAAATCGACTGTACGGGCCTTGATATAATTATTAAAAATATCAATAATTTTTGTAAAATCATAAGAAATGATTTATGAAGAATTGGGATGAAAAATTCCAAATTTGAAAAGATAGAAATAGGTTTTTTTTCGAAATGAACTAGTTTTGAACTAGAATTAAAATCAATTTATTTTTGAAATAAATAAATTGAATTTGAAATGGTTTTAAAAGCAACCAGGATTTCCAATAATTGAATTGGAATGGATTTGAATCCAAATTGTCTTTGGAATATTTCGATGTTGGATTTCGTGATTATACAGATATTGTTCTGGAAATTTGAAAGATATATTTATATCGTTATTTCCAATACGATATTTGTTGGTCGTAGAATTTGATATTGAATATAAGCCGATATATTTTCTATTCAGAGCCTTGTATTTAGTATCAAATGTGATTTTGGGTTGTCGTGAATGGTATCTTCAATAATACTGTTCTTAGACCCAACTGAGTTAAGAAAATCAGAAACTAACTGGAGATTAGTTAAGTTGAATGGTTTCTTGGGTATTAATCTGATGTTGGTTTCGGCCTTCGGGGTTAATACTTAGGGAATTGCTCACTTGCTATTTTACGGTTAAAGGCTGATAGAATGGAATGTGATTTTGGGTTTATCGTGAACCGTGTTTTGAATGACATTGATTCTTTAACCCAGTTAAAGACAGGATATTGATTTTTGTGGGAAGATTAAAACTAAGTGGAGTTTTAATGAATCTTTAATTAGATTGAAATGATCGAGAATGGTGTGTCACCGGTTTTGCTCCAGGCGATAGTTAAATCTTTAATTAGATTTGAACGTGAAATGGTAATTTAATTTACCGATAACACCATGGTGTTAGATATGAAGTATTACCAGTTTTACTTCATAGGATGAATAGGTTGGGATTGGGAAATTAAAACAAATGATTACTTCGGTAAGGTTCATTAATCACGGCTAGTTTGGATAAACCATAATTTGGTTTGAATTGATATTCAAAAGAAGATTAAAGAATAAATTTAAGGAATTTATCTTTGATAAAATTAATGGGAATCTATCCCTAAGAATGTGAAATTTAGCAACTAACTGAAGATTAGTTAAGATGAATGGTTTCCTGGGTATTGATCTGATGTTGGTTTCGGCCTTCGGGGTTAATATTTGGGGAATTGTTCCCTTACTAATTTACAGTTAGTGACTAATGAATTGGAATGAGGCGTATGTTGTGTATGTGTAACACTTATTTATTATATACACGAGTTATTCGGAAAGACCGGGTTTTTCCCATTCTGAATAACTGATACGACGATAAGTCGAAGGTGAAGACGGTGGTTGAAGACCGGAGGTCTTCACGTCGTTTGGGTGATTACTGATGATCTTGATTTGGTCGTACACCCAAGAGGAGGGAATCAGTTAGTGATCGTCCAGACGTACTTGGAGATCGATGGATATGTGGGGTACTAGGTGCCTCCGGTTTCTTTCAGACCCAGAACGAACTTTTAAATGGACTGTGTGTCTGACATTGGATATCATTCTGTGTGATTGATAGATATTGGTTGCATGGAGTGGTTTGCCTGTGTGGCATGCTAAGATGCAAATGATCAAGGCTTCTGTTGAAAAGCAGAGTCTTGTGGTTGATGATCAAAGCACGGCCTGTATGGCATAGCTTTGTGTAGCATTGATTCGCGAGCCTCATACCCCGGTTGTGAACCAGAAACGGGAGAGGACTTCAGGGAGGGCATGCGTTTCCTTCTAGCTAGAAGTGGCGTCAGTGGTTTTACACGCCCTGATGAGTTTGACTTATGTGGTTGTTGCTGTTGCGAGGTGCCTCGGATATATCGGTGACTGTGAGGAGCCGATGGAGTCATTCGTTGGCTCATTTACGCCCCAAAGGGCGGGGAATCGCAGTGTTCAGGGTTTAAGTTTAATCCACATCGAGTGGACCGGCCCTATTGCTCCATGGCTTGCCTGCGCGCTTGCTTGAGGCTCGGGCTAGACAGTCTCGAAGCGGTGAGGACGAACCCTTGCCTCGGTTCGCAGATGGAAATCCAATTTCCAAATATGTGATTTTGCGGTTTTAATTGTAGAACTAGTATGGAGACATGATATATGGTACCCATGCCGCCTATGATTGATACTTATGATTGAAATTGTTTTGTCACTATGCACTTATAGTAATAATAAAAGATGAGATTTAAACGTATCAAGCATGCTTTGGCTATTATAAGGTAAAACCTATCCTCCGGTTTGTGTTGCATTTTGTGATGGGACTTGGGTCTTATAATAGCTTCATTGTTCTTTATTTAGCATTGCACTGTTGTTTTATGCACTGGTGTTCTTGGGAGGAAACCCGTTCCGTGTTATACGGCGTGGTCCCTTGATTTACCTAACTTTAAACTAAAGATTAATAACTGTTTTAGTTCTCACACCAGTCACATGACTGACCTGGAGTTTATTGTTTTAACCTAAACTCTGGGTGCCCTTATTTTGACACGGGCAGCTAGTAGTTTTGGTTTTGCAGATTTATATTCACAGGATCCTGGTTTACAGCTGGAACGATATCCGGAAAGCTCTGTATCCGTATATATCTTTCAGTTGTGTATTGTATTATTTTTCCGCTGCAGTAATTTATTGTAATCTCTGGTATTTAGTAAATGTGTAATATTAATTTATACTCTGTATATTCTTGTATTCTGATGAATTATTGTAATTAGCAATGAAATATTCTTCTGCTTGTGTTCTGATTCGTCGTGTTCTCAAAGCAATCAGGGGTTTCGAACGGTCTTGGTTCGGTTTAGCGACTGATTCGGATTGAGCGAAATTCCCGATCGTTACAGTTTGCGTGAGAAATAGATGGTTGTGGCAGGCGCCCTAAGTAAGAATGACCTTAAGAGAGGTAAAAAGTATATAGCAACTTTAGCTTTAGACCCTCAGATTTGTGACATGATGGATAAGCTAAGTAGAGGAGAGACCTCTAATCATCTAAGTATATACACTTGGTATCATGGTTAACATCTGTTTATCTTGGAAAGATAATTCGACTACATTGGATACCCTCTAGCATAGTAAGTGAGCGAGGTCCTATCTTTACTAGTGGGTTTTGGAAATGGAGGTCAAGAAGATTCACAATTGTGAAGTTAAATTAGTTAAGGTACAGTCGAGTGAAGCTCAAGAAGATGCGACTTTGAAGACTGAAGACTAAATACGCGCATCATACCCTTTTTCTTGAGGGTATATCTTTGATCTCTTTTTTTCTAGGAATTCTATGCATATTTGTTTCTATCTTTTTAGGAATATCCTCTAGGTCATATCTTCAATCCTTAGGTAGAAGCCAATGGATGTAAACATGTGTTTGAAACATGTTATGATTGGTGGTTGCAAGTGGTTGCTAGTGGTTGCTTGTGGATGCATATACACACATTAGGCACTAGATAGGCTCAGTCACTTTCATATTGCATATGCATGGGTGAATTTTTATATATATGAACTGAAACCTGATGTGTTATCGTATGGATATTGCATTGTATGAATGATTGTGCACTCATGTAGAAGTTATAAAGTACGATTCGGAATAATTGCATACATGATGGACTTATGGCACTGACATAATTCGCATTGAGGAGGTCAACTGAATCAGTAGACCACCTGATTTTGCATTAGCTAAGGACATGTACACACACTAAGCATATGATCATGAAAACATTAGAAATATTTTTAAGGACAATGGATGCCTATGATTGAATGGTTGAGTAGATGGATGTTGGATGTTAGGATATGCATTCTTCTTAACTTAGAGATTTCGGGGACGAAATCCTTTAAGGAGAGGAGAATGTAACACCCCGTATTTTCTGAGAATATTAAAAGAACGAATTAAAGAATACTTAATTTTTAGAAGAAGAATTAAGGGAAACGGGTTATTCCATTGCGTTCGTATCGGAATCCTGCTTGAGATAGAGTCCGAGTTTGCGTACATCGGACTCCGTATGAAGGAGTTATTACCTTTAGAAGATTCAAGAGAAATTCAGAAAATTAAATAGTAAAATACCAAGGCAGGCCGACCTGGGGGTCGACCTACCCCAGGCCAGGTCAACCAGGGGGTCGACCATGGGGTCGACCTCCCCCTATATAGATCGACCAGGGGGTCGACCTGGAGGTCGACCTACCCCCCTTGCCCAGATCCAAATCTGAGACGATTTTGACTAATTGCTGAGTCCTTTCTGACCTATTGCTGAGTCACTAGGGCTTAGGTGGCAATTCTGGATAACTCTATCTAATCTGGACGGTTGTGATTGCTCCTAAAACGATCTAACGACTCACATAAATTTAACTTCTATAAAAGCAACCCTAATCCTCAATCCCTAAATCACACAAATTCATTCCAAGGAGCCACCATGCTGTCCATGCTCGTTCTAGCCCAGCCACCATTCCTTCTTCAATTAGAAAACGAGTCAAAAGCAACGAATCAAAACTAACTTAGAGAATTGATAGTCTTCTTCATGGGATTTCTTTTCTAATTCAGAAAACATATCCCAGAAAAACAAGACTTTCTTTTCTTTGTAAGTCCTGTTATTATTTAGATGTGAACGATTAAAAGTTGTGATTTGTAATAAAATGAAAACTAGAGTAATTCCTAGTTGTAAGATAATGATGATGCTGATTTATGCCTATTCTTGTAACGATTCTATCGTATATGCTTGTGAGATTATTGTGGTTATTATGTTGATGTTAAACCAATCGTACATTATGAAAATTTGGTGACTTTTTCATGTTATGTAACATGCAAGTTGTTTAGATCTACATTTGGACCTATGTTTATTGAATCATGCAAGTTGTTTAGATCTATGTTTATTGAATCATGCAAGTTGTTTAGATCTACATTTAGACCTACGTTTATTGAATCATGCAAGTTGTTTAGATCTACCTTTAGATCTATGTTTATTGAATCATGCAAGTTGTTAGGCTAAGACATGTACTATGTTTAGATCTACATTTAGATCTATGTTTATTGAATCATGCAAGATGTTAGGCTAAGACATGTATTATGTTTAGATTCACATTTAGATCTATGAAAATTGGATCCAAAATTAAAGCTCATATTTACATGCCTTGTTAAACTTGTGTAAAACCATATGCTTAAGATTCATGTTTGTTGGATCCAAGATAAAAGTTCATATTTACATGCCTTGTTAAACCTATGTAATTCCATATGTTTAAGATTCATGATTATTGGATCCAAATTAAAAGTTCACATTCACATGTCTAGTTGAACTTGTGTAATTCTATATTCTTTAGGTTTATGTTCATTGGACCCAAAATAAAAGTTTACATTTACATGCCTAGTTGGATTTGGTTAATTTCATATGCTTAAAGACTCATGTTAGTTGGATCCAAAAATGCAAGTTCATTATTTTATGCCATGACACATGTTTAGTTAGTTCCTAATTATTTTATGTTGTTTAAATGGTACATGCTCCCTTCTTTCCCCTTTTGTATATAAGTTAGGCTAAGTTACGAGCCTAGCATTCTATGTGAATTTTGTGAACGTATGACGGGGGTAACGTTGGGAAAAATCTTTAATTTATATTATTGGCAAAATTTAGCCCATAAATATATGAATGATTAGTGGCATAAAATTGGTATAATTTATATACCAAAAATCTTGAATATGGTTTATAGGAAAAATCGGGCATGGCTTGAATGGAAATAATTGTGGAAAATTTATATATAAATATGGAAAGTAAATATGTAAATTAAGTAAAAGACGAACATGCCTAACCCAAGGTTAGATTAAGTTGTGGTGTAAAACTGCCCGGAACCGCCCGGCACATCCAGTAACCACAACAACACCTATCTAATGTGAGAGGTTAGTGCATTATGCCCAAGAAAAACCCGAGGTTAGATTGAGTTGTGGTGTAAAACTGCCCGGAACCGCCCGGCACATCCAGTAACCATAACAACACATATCTAATGTGAGAGGTTGGTGCATTAATAAATCAATTAATGCTAATGAACAAGATGAATGGCTAGGGTTAAGTTAATAGGAAACACGTAACCAGTATAGCATGATGAATGGGTAGGGTTAAGTAATTAGAAACATTTAACCAATATAACTTGATTTGTTGTAAGGTTAAGTTAAAACAAGAGGTCAACACTTAACCAATATAACTTGATTTGTGGTAAGGTTAAGTTAAAACAAGAGGGCAACACTTAACCAATATAACTTGATTTGTGGAAAGGTTAAGTTAAAACAAGAGGGCAACACTTAACCAATATAACTTGATTTGTGGTAAGTTTAAGTTAACAAGAGAGGGCAACACTTAACCGATATAACTTGATTTGTGGTAGGGTTAAGTTAACACAAGAAGGCAACACTTAACCAAAGTAACATGACAAGTAGGTGGGTTAAGTAACTTGAATTAATTGATGACACTTAACCAATACAACATGGTGAACACGTGGGGTTAAGTTAACAAGAAACACTTGACCAATATAACTTGATGGACGAATGACGTTAAGTTAATAGGAAACACTTAACCAATCCAACATGATAAGTGAGGAGGGTTAAGTTAATTAGAAACACTTAACCAGCATGACACGATGAATGGGTGGGTTAAGTTAACATGAAAGGACAACACTTAACCAATATGACATAATGAGGGTTAAGTACATATCGGGTTAGTGGGTAATATTAGAAAAAATAGGCCCACAAAACTTAGCCGTTAAATAAACATGCTTGAATCGGTGGGAGGGTTAAGTACATCTCATGTAGGTGAATAATATTAGTATATATAGGCCCACAAACTTAACCGTTAAACATGCTTGAATCGGTGGAAGGGTTAAGTACATCTCATGTAGATGGGTAATATTTGTATATATAGGCCCATAAACTTAACCAATAGGAAACCCTAGTAACGGGGACCCATTTCAGCAGTAACCCACATAGATGTATCATGGTACCCTGAAACTAGGCAGGGTGGGGCATGAATACTGGGCTGATTATAAGCGGTCAAAACAGCAGCAGGGGGTACGTCCGTGTAGGTTCCGACGGTTTACAGGCGTGCACGTACTCCGGAGTGGGAAAAAGCAGGCACTGGGTACCAGTAGTTATACACTGTGCATCTTGAATCGTGTCGGGTTGCTATCATAAGGATTGATACACCTTATGGTGGGACCAACACAGGGTATCTACACACAAGAGAGGTCCGACTGACACAGACACAAGGGAAAATTAATACGAGTAAGGAGCCGATCGATAGGGTAGTAAGGGTACATCTAAATGTTCATGGCAATTAGGCAGATTGAGGTGGAATCCTCACGATAGATGTACACCTGAAGGCTACCACAATTCCGGGGATTGGGATCACATTACAATATGATCATTTTATATAGATTACTAGTTGCGACACTAGTTAGGTGGTGCAAAGAAGTGAAATGAGTGCGATAACATATTCAGCCTTATTATCTTATTTCTAGGGTGTTGTCCTAGATTCAGTTTATTCATGTCATTACCCTTTTTCTTGTTTACATACTAAATAGTCATTGGACTTACTAGACTCATGTCTGACCCATTTTCTTTCGTTTTCTTTTCTTTCGTCCCCCCCCCCCCAGGTCCGTAGGGAGGGAACACTTCAGCTTAGATCGGATTATTTCTAGCTTGAAGAGAGTAGATGTATTGCTTGGAATCTTTTTCCTTGGGCTATGGCTTTGGATACACTCTTATTGGGGATTTATGTTGCCTTACTGTTGTTTTAATGCTTCTTTATGTTTTAATTCAAGATAGAAGTTCTATGTATTACTTTTAAGTATTATTGAGACAACTATTGTAAAAGCTTGACCGAACCACATTGTTTATAAAATGACTTTATTTTCCGCTGCTTTATTTGTTTGTCTTGTAATTTATCTGCACCTTTTACCTAAAATGCTCCACCTAAGTTAAGGAATTCCCTTTGTGAGTGACCTTAACGGAGGTGGGGTGTTTCAAAATCCCTAAAGATTCGACCTTTATATGGAATCATACGTAAAATTATGATTTTTAGGTATAAATTTGTGCAATGCATGAAAAGAATACATCTTCAATTGAAATTCAAGGAATTGGACCTTATATGAAGAATTTGTGGATTAATAACTATGGTTTAAGTTGGTGAAAGTGAGATTGAACCCTTTAAGGCTCAGCCCATATATGTAACTACATATCTGGGTAAAATCTTTAAGTGTATATTCACAAATAATAAGGAGAACGAGACCTTTTTAGACCTTAATTGAATATTTCTTGGGTTGAAAGCTAGGGTTATGGATATTAGAAACTTATAACATGGGTTTAGCACCATAACATACTTATGTTAAGATGTGAATCTCTAGCTAATAAATACGGAATTATTATTCATGTTTGGAAGATGTTGGATGAGGTTGATTTGGTTTGGATGTTAGAATTTGATTTCAAATGGATGTGACTACTCTTTGGTTTGATTTGTGATTATAAGGATGACCTATTAAGGCAATGATGTGGTTAACATGTTGATTTGGATGTTTTTTT
This sequence comes from Allium sativum, assembly GCA_030737875.1. Classification (NCBI taxonomy): domain Eukaryota; kingdom Viridiplantae; phylum Streptophyta; class Magnoliopsida; order Asparagales; family Amaryllidaceae; genus Allium; species Allium sativum. Next base: position 804,586,972 of record CM060924.1, on the reverse strand, counting down.
TGTTTGATCAATGGTTATGAATACCGTTTGGTTGTTAATTAATAAAATGGAACCCATTTATGACACCGACATCTGATCTTAAATAACTAACGAGTTTAGTTACAACTCATTAGACACATGACATCTTGTTTATGTTTATCGGATGTTTGTATATACCCAAATTCTCGGATATACAAGAGTTATATGAGTCTCATTCCAGAAATTGGATTTTAAATGATTATTTTGACAATAAAATAATCAGGGAAAAATAAAATTTTGAATTTAAGTTCTAATATCCTTTAGATATGAAATTTAGTTAATAACAATGAACTTTTTCAACAGAACGAATTAGGTTTGAGGAAGTTAAGAACAAGTTATGGCTTGTCGAATTTTGAAATCAATAATAAACGATTTCAAAGGTTTTTGGAAAGGAAATATGATTTTGGGTGCGTTGTGAATGATGTTTTCAACAACATTTTTCTTCGGCCTATGTAAAAGCAAGATAATTTTCCTAGTTAAGTGAATATAAATCTTTATTTATGAAAATGGCTTGAAAGAGGAATGAACATGTTTTTGCATGAAGCAAATGGCGAATAATCAATAAGGATTTTTCGAAATAATTAACTTGTAATTTGAAGATAGGCGTTCGCTTAAAGAATGGTTTGAATATTTAAAACTGAATAAGTTTTAATGGAAACTTAAATAATGAATACTCTGGAAGGGGATGAGATTTAGGGAATCCTGTATACCCATTGATTTTAAAGATGCGCTAGTTATTTGGAAAGACCAGGTTTTTACCCATTCCGAATAATTATACGACGTGATGCTGATGTCAAGATATCGACGATGATGGTGGAAGACCCAGATTTCTTCACATTGGATGGATGACCTATTGATGCCTTGGGCGACGACCCATATGAGGTTAAAGTAGTAGCCAATCTGACCATACTTGAAGCGATTTGGTTTGCAAGGACTTGCACTCCTAGGCGGGGACGTCGAATCAAGTGCCTTCGGTTTTGTTCCTATTCCCGGAACAGACTTGTCGATGGATTTTGTGTCTGACACTGTATTTTATAAAATACAGACTGACATTTACTAAACATACTTATGTTTGGTGGCAGAGAATTTATTCTCTTACTTAACACCCTTCTTTGAGACGTATGTGCTCAAAGGTTGTATGTTGGTGAATAGCAGTTTGTGTTTTAAGGAAGGATAGTGTGGCATGATAAGTGGAAATGATCAAGGATTTTATTGAAAAGCAGGGCCTTCTGGTTGAAGGTCAAAGCATGGCTTAAATGCGTAGCTTTGTGTATAACGTGACTTCGCGCGCCTCACAACCCGGAATGAGCCAAAACAGGATTTTAGACCGCAGGGGTAGGGACTTAACGTTCCATCTAGCAAAAAGAAACTCCATGGTATGGAGCCCAGGCATTTACTTATGTGGTTTGTTGGATGGGGCGCCTCAGACTAGGTCAATATACCTAAATGACAGTCTACACACAGACTGAGGGACGTTATGTTCAGGCTGTTACTTTAATCCACGAAGTAGGGTAGACCGACCCTGCCACTCTAAAGGAGCCAGACGGGATCCTGGAAGCTAGCTGGGGGTTCCGAATCGGATTAAGAAGATCCTTATCCCGGCTCATTGATGGAAATCCAACTTCCAATATGAAACCCTTTACGATTTTCGGTTGTATACCTATGTAGCCAACATAGTGGGATGGGGCACTATGCGAGCTAAGAGTCATAAATTTGTTTTTGAAAGGATTTTCTCACACCCTAGAAATTACTATAATATCAAATGATTTGGTTTTAAACTATATCAAGCATGTTTTGTGATTATAAGTGAAACCCGTATCCTCTGGTGTGCGCTTGCATTGTGTGGTGGGACCTGGGGCTTATAATCATTCATTTTTCTAAAGTCATGTTTTCCAAACTGTTTTATGGTTGCTATGTTTGGTTCTGGTTGCTATGGTTGTGCACGTATCCTTAGGAGGAACCCGTTCCTCGACATGCGGCGTGGTCCCGAGATACCTTATTCAAATTAAGGCTAAGTATCAGATTAGTAACAAAATTTTTCTCACACCAGTCCCATGATTGATTCGTAGTTTTTTACCCTTGCAAACTGCGGGTGCCCACAATTTCCACACGGGTATTCTGTTAGTTTGTTTTTCAGTTATCGAGATCGAGTTCAAGCTTGAAGATTTGGAGTTCTAGAGAGAGCTAAAGTTTCATATGAAGGCTAGACGTACTCTACTATCGGTATATTATGTTAAGCCTACATGGTTGTAATGGTATGTAAATCAGATTTGTATTCAAAAATGTTTCAGCTACAATGATATATCCTTATTATATTTTATTTGTTCTACTATGAATTTTGTATTCCGCTATTTTTTCTTTGATAAACCCTAACAAAACGTACTTTTGCTTACCTTGAATCGACGTGGGTTCGGTTTTTGGTCGGTTTGAAGTGAGTGGAAGTGCGGGTCGTCACAAAATTGCCTAAGATGGGTTTAAAGAATAGTGCCTTCGGTTTGTCCAGTCCTAGGACAACTTGTATGGAAGAATGTCTGACAGAATATATCTAATAGATCGCGTAAGTTGATCTCTTCAAATGTATTTACATTTGGTGGCAGAGGAATTTATTTCTCTTAGCTTTATACTCATGGTAATTTTGGAGAAATCAATTTGCTATTTAGCAAGTATGACGATGTAGCATTCAAAGTAAATATAGATGTGACATGTTAAAAAGGTAGTTATAACCTCAAGCCTCACAACTGGGAAATGACAAAAATCGGGCAGGCAGCATGGCTAAGTGGGTCGTTCCCAATTAGGGTGTATATCACCTATTTAGAGAAACTTTATTTCCTTTTTTAATCTATCGATGTTGTCCCTTTCGGGAAACGGTTGCTGATCCCAATCGTTGGTGATATACATTCGATACACTAAAGTGAAGTGAGTGGTCGGTCACGTGTGGTCGGGTTACAAGATGTTCTTGTTGAACCTGGTGTATTCATCTCTAGAGATACACTATCGGAAGGTGGTTCCATACCTTGTCATAGTTGGAAATCCATTTCCCAATAAGCGTCCGCGGGTTTTAGTTATATATTATGTATGTGGGACGTGAGATGAAATCGTTCCGCTAGATTGCTATTTATTTGATTTAGACATTATTTATTAGAAGAGTGTTGATTTTAACGAATGTTTTGGGTTATCGTAAGGTAAAAACCATCTGTGTATTTATGTGTGGATTGGTCTTACGATTATCCTTTCTTTTAAAAGGATTTTAAAAGTTATACCTAGTGATTGAAGTTTACTCGCACCAGTCACATGAATGACTCAAAGTTTATTTTGTTTTGTTTTACCCTAAACTCTTGGGTGCCCAAATTTATACGGGCAGTCAAGTAGTTGGTATTTTACAGATATACTTGGAAGAGCTTGAAGCAGTAGGCTTCAGCATTTTATAGCTATTGTTTATTTCCGCTATGATGTTATGCGTTGTACTCTAAAATGGTATGTATATATAGTTATAAGTTTGTATTTCAAAAGTTATGTTATATAATGTATATTTTTCGTTCCGCTGTGAGATTCGTGTTTATTCTGATTCTGTTCTGTTGTGGTCTTCTTCTATTCTAACTTTCTTTCTTTCTATTTCTCACCCTCTAACTTCTTTCTATTAATGATCTGGTATGTTCGATGCTTGAATAATTGACATGAGTTTTATGTCGATTTTCAAGGTCGAAAATTCCAGTTCGTTACAATAAACAGGCCCAATAGTCATGACTCTTCCCAAACTTTTCTCTTCTTCTTCCCTTTTTCCACTTACAATCAATCTTCCGAAAGTCATATCTTCTTCGTTTCTTAATGGAATCAGATGAAATTAGCGGCAAATCAAAGAGGAAGGCAAGGGCTATGATCTAGTAGCAGTTTGATGATGAATTTGAATGGTATTGTGGTGCAGCATGTCGAATTAATAAGGGAAAAACAGGAAATCCCGTACATAGTTTTTCAATTTTGGATAGCCAACTTCAAACTGCCATATCTAACTCAATTTTGGTCGGAATTTGATGATCCACCCATCGAAACAACTGTGAGAACAAGAAAAACAATCTGGAAAATGAACTTGGATGAAATACTTCAAATATCTGGATGAAATGTGAAGAATACCAGTGATAGTTTTGGATTCCTTTTTCCTTTGTGCACCAAAACTTCATTTGATCATAACTTGGTCCTTTCTTCACAGATTCGCATGAAACCAAATGCATTGTAGAGCAGATGAAGAGATGTATATTATTGAATCAAGTTGTGGATGAGAATTAAAAAGTTTTGTATTGATCTGGTACTCATTTCTTTGTAGATTGCCAATTACATATCCACCCTTTTTTATCCGACAAATGATCATCTTGGCGTCTTTTGACCAATAATTATCAGACAAAATTCTTCCTCTGTAAAATAACACAACTTTTTCAAGAATCAAGTGACTTTTGAAAATAACTATATGTAATTTTGAATAATAAAATCATGATGATTCGGTAACATATCCATATGGAAATAGTGTTAGCATTTTTATAAAAAAAATTGTCATTTAATTTTTTTTCAAACATCAGATTATGGTAATTTTGAATACCAATGCTCTGATACCAATTGTTGGGGATGCAGATTAAGGATCTTAAGGCAAACTAAAGACTGGAGGGGGTGAAAAGTGTTTTATGGATTTTATTAATTTCTTGAAATGTTTTGAATTATCAGAATGTTCATGGAAACCACAGATATCAACAATCACATAATCAATCATAGATGCAGTAAATAAAAATAAAAAGTAGTAAAAGGAAAGTACACATCGAGATTTTATACTAGTTCCAAGTTACCCTACATCCAGTCCTACACAACTCTAGGTTGTTCAGATTACAATGTTACTTTAATTTCAGAGAGAGTTATGTAGAATGAAAGAGATTGATATAATTTCTTTCAAAATTGATAGAGTATAAGTATAGATTTTGAGAATTTAAGAAAAATAATGGCAAGGAGATAAAGGAAAAAGAAGATGATGATTAGTTATTAAAAAAACTCAAAATCTGAAGCATATTTATAGTTTCCCAACAGCCACAACCATTCAGAAAAGGTTTGAATTTGAAAGACACGATTTTTCAAAATTTAAAATTAAAACCAACAGCACATATGTCAACATACTAAAATGTATATGTCGACATATACATGTATTCTAAAAAATAAACTTTTTGAATTAAAGCACATAATGATTAAATAAATTATGATGATTCCTGGGTTAAAATAAACTATATTCCTTTATATTAAAATAGAGCATTTTAAGTGAAAATATATATTAAAACGTATATTAAGATGATTAAAAACTAAATATAAATTTATATAAAAGTATATATAAAACTATAAATATAAGAAATACTTTAGGATTTAATAAGGAATTTGAAAACATAAGTGACCATAGTAAAATTAGTATTAAATTTATAAGTAAAAATATTTGAATCAGAAGTTGAAATATATTAGGTATAAATATGATATCAAAACATGAGTTAAAATAACTTTTCAGAAGTTAAAATATATTTAAAGACCAAGAGATATATATATATATTTAAAATAAGGAAATAATTTTGAAATCATTTGAAGATAGGTTCAAAAACAAGGAAGTAATTTTAAAATCATTTGAAAAAGTTTGAAATTAGAATTCAGTGCTAACCAAAGTTTCAACAAAATATCTAGACAATTTTTTTATATATTTCTTAAATTCTTGATACTCATGAGTCATGTATCTTGAACTCTTCTACTTTGAAATCTTGATTCTCTGAATTGTACAGTCTTCAATAATCAATACCTGCATAGATTTCTTGTGTGTGTGTGTGTGTGTGTATATATATATATATATATATATATATATATATATATTCTAGAGGATAGTGTTAGTATATAATTTATAACAATAATAATTGAAACAAGGTTGTTGTAATCAAAACCATCATCATCAATATCTCAATCCCTAATAACTCTTAATATCCATTGAAGATATAGTTGTAATGACCAAGACTAATACTAAGCACCAAAATGAAGGCACACAAAGTGTTTCATAAAAGTAATATACGATGTGCATAAAACAAAAATAAAATTTGGAAGAAATAACCTTTAAAATTTATTGTATTAAAGAAAATTATTTATAAATGATGAGCATATGAAAAAGGAAAATTTGAATTATTTTCTTTCAATTTTATTTTCTTAACAGTTACATAAACTATACAGATCAGAAGTTTTTGTAACATATTTGAATAACTAACACATGTGTTCAAATTTAAAAGAAATTTATAAACCTATAGGAGCTTATATATGTATATTATAATGTAATTTTCCCATTCGCTGAGTTTTTCCGGGTAGGATTTTAATGATGTGTTATATTGATCCAAAATCATCAGACTCAACTTGATGCGATAAATTGTCGAAATACGTCGTACTATATTATATTTTTTTATATTGATCCAAAAGTATCAAATTCCGTTTGATGTAGTAAAATTCTAAAATATGACATATGTAAATTTTTTTCCTTCACTAAGGGTTTTCCCATGTGGTCTCTTAGTAAGGTTTTAATAAGTCATTATTCTGGTTCAGAAGTATTTGATCTCTTTAGATGAAGTAATTATTAAAATACGCCACCATACTTATTATCCTACAATATAATTTTCCCATTTGGTTTTTTAGAAGGTCTTAATGAGGCATTATATTGATCTCGAAGTATCAAATTCTTCTAGAGTAATATCATCATAGTATGATAGTTATGATTCTCCAAGCTGTACTCTTTTCTTCGTTCAATGGTTTTTCCCATTGAGTTTTCGTAATAGAGGTTTTTTTAATGCGTTAACAGACAATATTTATATTGACTAAATAAATATTTGTAAGCAATATAATAACAAAGTAAGAAATCATGGTATGTGTTTCAGAAAAGACTACTTCAAGATAACATAACATTCAAGAATTTGAAGACGCATATTTAAAGTAAGTGTTATAATACAACAATGAATGTGCTTCTATATTTTTATTTTAGTTCACATCATGGGATAAATTATATCCCAAGATTATTGTGTGTGTGTATATATATACACAGAGAAAGAGAGAGAGACATACATACATATGTACATATATAAAAGCTGTGTGATGAAAATGGAGGCACCAATTTACATTGAATAAAATTTTCTTCATTTTATTTTATAATGACCTGTCACTTTCTTATTATTAACAAGAAAACAAACAAAACAGAGAATGCATTTAACATGGTTCGATTTACACAATCAATGTACAAGGAACAAAAATAGTATTTCTCCAATATTGAGAAGTCATTTGAAAGTAATCACCGACTAGGAGATTGTATACAACGCTGGAGTAGCATTCTAATAGCCATGTCCATCAAAACCAATTTGAAACCGATCCAAGTTAAATAAAACCCTCAAACTCAATTTGATTTCTTAACTAGGGATTTAAACAAATCTAATCTAGACTATCAGAGGACAAGTATTATGTGTATCCCAATCAAATAATATAAATCATTCAATGTACGTTTCGAATGACTTGAACATTGCGAAATTGCATAAAATCTTAAAAATTATATTATACCCTCCTATAGTCATAACTCATCCATATACTTAATTTTTTCTATATCTTAATATGTAAAAGATCCATCGCATCCCTTTAACGTTGGATTGGATAGTCGGTACATATTGATAAGCAATTATGTGACGACCGCTCATAACTCCTGCACTAGAGATGTGAAATAATGTGTTGAAAGATGTATCAGGCAACTATGGACGATCATCAAAGTTGAATAACACAATGCGGCACCTGTCGTATAACTCACAATGCAAGGATAAAATATAATAGAACATATACAACAGACATTTGTAGTGAAAGACATATGAGCATAAACTTGAAGCTTTCATAACATATAGAAAGACCATCGATACTACTTGGATCACAGCACAAGTATTTGTACAACTGGCCTCATTACAACACTCAACAAACAATGGAAACAAAATACTAGGTAATAGCAAAGTAATACGCCAGCCTCCTGCTCGTTATCATACAACAACATCGTCTCATCAAGGCCTATCACCTGTCACCTGCTACTCAGTCTATCCATCCAAACCGGATGAACAACCCAGTGTAATAAGAGGGAAACATAAAACCTTGAGTCAGACAACAATCTTAGTGAGCGATAAAATAACTATCTAACGTCAGCAACAAAGTATATGAGAATAAGTAGATTTAACAAACCAATCTACCAAACACCAGAGAAGAACCCAAACCTTCCTTCCCCACATCTTACAGTGATAGCCTTTACAAATAATAGTTCATCCTGGGCAATCAGAAATAACCAGACAACCAAACAATAGTAACCATAAAAACCAGTTATATCTCATGTAATCCACCTTAATCGAGATCAACATCCCTTAAGCACAATCCCCGTAAGCTTAAACCAACATCAGACAAGCACCCTAGAAATATCCCCCTCGACGTTAGACAACTTACGTGAGACGATACAAGCAAAACAACCAACATCCAAGACCCCAGCTATCACTGCCTATCCTGCTTTGAAACCAACATTAATTGTATGACGTCCAACCTTGCCATACGTCAAAGGCTAATGGTAACCCCGGTTCTAGATAAAACTTCGTACACCTTTCTACGATATGTATCTAGGTTTTTCGACGATACCCAAGATACTCGTCTAGCAACCCTCCAGTCTTTTAGGTTCCCCTATTATACCCTTGCTTTGAGCCAGTTAGAACCTACGACAACGGTAATCTCTCAGCCTTCAATATCTCTACTCACCCAACCCGATGATTATTCATAGATCAAGCAACCTTCTCGAGCAACCATTATCCACGAACTCACCAACTTGAGTTGTCTTCACATTCATTGCATTACGGCGATCAATGAACACATCAAATCACTTCGAACATTCCCACTTGAACTCACTTCAAAGCGATAACCATCGTCGACTAAAAAACAAGTTGTGTTTGGTCGACATTCTTTAGGTTTTGAACTCCTTAGGTCTTAATCCTTTGGTCTTGCTCCTTAGGCCTTGCTCCTTAGACCTAAGACCTAACTTCTTAGGCATTAAAAACGACCTAACTCAAAAATGACATAACACCTTAGGTCGTGAAAACGACCTAACTCCTTAGGTCTTAAAAACGACTTAACTCATCCTTAGGTCTTTAAAAACGGCCAAACTCAAAAACGAGCTAACTCAAAAACGACCTAACTCCTTAGGTCTTAATAATGGCCTAACTCGTCCTTAAGTCTTAAAAATGACTTAACTCCTTAGGTCTTAAAAACGACTTAACTCGTCCTTAGGTCTTAAAAATGACCTAACTCAAAAACTACCTAAGGTCTTAAAAACGACCTAACTCATTTTAGGTCTTAAAAATGACCTAACTCAAAAACGACCTAACTCCTTAGGCCTTAAAACGACCCAACTCCTTTCTTGGGAAACAAGCCACATGACTCAAACTTCATACCACGCCATCCGGCTTAAGAAAAACGACTCGACTTCAAATCTGACCAAAATAGCTCCAATCATGACCAAATCATCACTAAACGACAACATCGATGCAAACAACTTATCTGAATCATCCAATTCCATAATTAACACTTTATGAAACTATCAACAACATCAAAACGACAATTATTCATCAATAATCATATGAAATTCACTAAATCATGATAAAACTAAAATAATGGATCTAGCTTGCATAAACATAAGAATTAACATAAGAATTACCAATTTTTAGTTGCTAGATTAGATCTTATAGTGATTCAAATGAAAATGTACTTACCATTATGTAGATCTAGGAAAAAAACTCGAAAATGATGAAAATAAGATTAAACACTCATATACTTGATTGAATCCGTGTGAGAGACGCATATCACTCACCAATTCTTCGAATTAACTCGAAATCGCTAAATTCTCAATTCGGACAAAAAAGAATATGCTTCGAAGCTCTTGATTTGATGCGAACTCACTTCACTTGATGTATATCTAGCTTCAAACGATGTAGATCTTAGATTCTCTTATGTAGATCTAGAATTTTAATGGTGGTTGAGCAAGGAGGATCACGAGCTCAACCAAATGAGAGAATAAAGAAAGTAAACTATTCTCCATGCCTCTAACCCCTATTTATAGTCTCCCACCAGCCCACTAATAGGCCACTCCAAATTAGTGCATTATAGCTAGCCAAACCTGAAGAAAATTTGTGAAACGCTAAAACAACGATTTCTCCCAGACCGCTAAACCAAATCTTTAATGTGACCACTCTACGGAAAAAGGTAACACCATTTCTTTCCCAATAAGACCAATCTTGTAACAACCTGGAAATGCGAGCCAGTTTAAAATTTTTATTTTGGCAATTTTAGTGAAGCTTGAACATTTAAAATGAATTATTTCAAACAATAACGACGAAAAATTTATTTTGAATAGAAATCGAACGTATATATTTATATAGATCGTTGTTAGAATACAAATATTTATTTGAAATTATAAAAGGAATTGAAAATGGCGCGGTAGTTCGATAATTCGATTTCAAACTTCAATTGAATGTACCGGGTGCAAAACAAACCGGATTTTAGCGAAACCAAAAATATTAGAATCTAATTGAGAATATCTTTCCAACGAATCCGAAAAATTGAAATTTCATAGCGGGAATCAAAAGATATGTCCAGTTCAAAATTCTGAATAGTCGCTGTGGAATTCAGGCCCTTAAAAATGGGAATTTTGCAAACGACCTCGGATTTCGACGAAACCACTTTTGTTGGGTTCGTGATGTCAAGTTATTGCTAGATTCCAATTTTCATAATTTTTCGACTCAATATGTGAGTGTGGCAAAGGAAAACGCGTTTGACCAGTTTTAGTTGATTTTAATCGACTGGAAAATGGTCATTTTTCCAACGGTCTCAGAATTCGACGGAATTAGTTTTGTTAGGATCGTATCGTCAATACGAAGCTAGAAAATATTTTTCTGGAATTTTTAGAGCTCGTATGTGACCCCAGTAAATTGAAATGTGCGTTCAAATTCAATATATAGAGTTATATGTTGATTTTAGCGGAAACTGATCGAAACGATCGAATCAGCTTATGGTACATAAGCCATTGTGTTCGGAATGAGGGTAAAACGCTATGGGCGACAGGTAGTGGGCCTCGTTTAGAGGTCGTATGAAAAAGTCAACTTTTTGTAAATTAAATAATTAAATAAAAAAATAAAACCCTCTCCCTTACTTGCTCTCTCTGCCCCCCCCCCCCCCCTCCCCCCCCCCCCTCGATTTAAAATCGGAAATCAGAAAGAAAAAAATGAAAAGAGAAGGGGCGACGGGGAAGGTGGGAAACCGCCGCCGCCACGTCCATTGCGCCCCCGCCCCCCCAAGGCGGCGCCGACCCTCACCGCATCCTCCTCCTCCTCCTTCTCTCCCTTCTTCCCCTCCGCTGCTTCCTCCCTCTTCTTCTTCCGCCGTTCAACCCCCAGTCCTGAGCCCACAGACCCAAACCGCACCCCCCTTTTTAAAACCCTAGCATCGCCGCCCACTGCTACCACCAGCACCCCCTCCTGCCGACGTCCAGCACCTCCTTCGACCAAATCGGTGAGCTTCCCCCTTTCTTTTATTTTATTTATTGTTCCATGTTTTTTTTAACTGAAATTAGCTAATGTTTTTTGAATTAACAAAGGTATGATTTTTAATTTGAATAAAGAAATGATTTTTATACAGTGGCGAATATAAAGATTTGATTTTTATATTATAGAGAGTTCAAAATATAATTTTTATTATATGTAGAAGTTAAAAATATAATTTTTATCGCATGTAAAGGTTGAAAATATAATTTTCATATTATATAGATAATAAAAATGTGATCTTTATATGGTAGGATATAAAAAGACGATATTTTTATGTAGTGAAAGACGACATTTTTAAAGTAGGAAAAGGCGAAATCTTTATATTTGAAAAGGCGAAATCTTTATATTTGAAAAGGCGAAATCTTTTTATAGAGAATAGTGTGATAAAAATATAATCTTTATTCTATAAACATCGATGTGAAAATAGAATTTTTATTTACATAGTAGCGTTGTGAAAATAGAATTTTTATCTATATAGTAACGATGAAAAAATAGAATTTTTATCTATATACTAGCGTTGTGAAAATAGAATTTTTATCTATATAGTAGCGTTGTGAAAATAGAATTTTTATCTATAAAGTAGCGATGTAAAAATAGAATTTTTATCTATATAGTAGCGATGTAAAAATAGAATTTTTATCCATATGGAGTGATTATAAAAATATGATTTTTATATACATAGCAACAATATAAAAATGTGATTTTTATATATGTAGTGGCTACGGGCAACGAAAGTGACAAAAGGCGAGAACAACGATGACTTCTACATAAGAAGAGTCGAGATGAATGGATTAGCTAGTTGGTGAGGACTCTTCAATTAAAATTTCTTTTTCTAATTATATATATATATACTAGAATGCAGACGGTGCTTAGCAGCACCCGACACCCGTCATCCACAGACCATGGATGACTTGTTTGTTTGATTGATGTGTTGTGAAAATTGTTTGTGATGTTGATGTGAAATCGATAATAAAATGTAGATGTGTTGAAATAAATATTTTGTCGTTAAAAATATAAATTTTAATATGAATGTGAATAAATAAATAATTATAAACAAATCAGCCGATTTGTTTATATACACTGATTTGACTGATATTGATTGGGATGATAAATTTTACACATCGCCCAACTGCAAAAATAAAAATCTGTGTTTGTTGATTTGAAACCCCACACGGGTGTTGGGATGAAATTTGGCGTACACTAATCCCAATTATTTAATTGTATGTCGATCGATTAGTCGACAGGTTGTGTAAGCATTAATTATTTATATTTGATGCTTATGCAGTTGTGTGGTGCACCTTGGATGATGGTTGATTGTTTATCATTGCTATTATATACATGTGTTGTATGGAATCCATATAATTAACATTATATGGTGATTGATTATGCCTCATTCCAATCGGGAAAATAATGAATATTATAAAAGAAAATTCATGTGTTGAATATAAAAATAGTCATGTGTTGACGATGTTCATGTGTTGAAACTATTTATGTGTTGAGTAAAATATTTTAACAATAAAATTTACATCTTTATCATATTTAAAATTAGAACTACTTTACGGTTGAAGTCTAATTAAAAATCAAACGATAGATACCATAGTTTTATAAAATATTTTACATAACAAAAATAGTCGTGTGTTGACAGTACTCATGTGTTGAGATTAGTCGTGTGTTGAAAGAAATATAGATTCAGGTGTTGAATGGGATAAATATTCATTTGTTGAATAGAATAATGAATTTATTGAAATATATAAAGCCGTGTTGATTGTAGTTGCGCTATTTTGACGTGAACGATATTTATATCGATTATTTTCGTTTTTATAATGAATATAGAAAAGGCAATGATTCCAAAATATAACGTTTTGAAAATATTATCATTTATATAGTAATTGAACGAAATATTCAGTTTTGATTTGAAATTGAATATAGAGTTGAAATGGTTTTAAAAACGAATTTAAAACGATTTATAAAATACGTTTAAAAGGAAATCGACGAAATATAATATATATATATATATATATATATTATATAATGGCCTGAATAGAACATGCTGCGCCGCGGCAGTTCGTGAATTTCGACCATTGACTTCGAATTGACGTTACGGGAGATCCGACCGTCGGATTCTCCTAAAACTGGAACCGTTGGGTTCGTATCGAAAAGATCTTTCCAATGAATATTAGAAATTTGAAATCTAACGGTTGGATTTGGAATTATGTCCAAATCAAATTTGGAAAAGGTCGTTGTAAGTGCAGTTCGATGGGCGTTGATGGAAATCGACTGTACGGGCCTTGATAAAATTATTAAAAATATCTATAATTTGTGTAAAATCATAAGAAATGATTTAGGAAAAATTGGGCTGAAGAATTCCACATTTGAAAGGATAAAAATAGATTTTTTATCGAAATGAACTAGTTTTGAACTAGAATTAAAATCAATTTATTTTTGAAATAAATAAATTGATTTTGAAGGTGATTTTAAAAATAATCAATATTCCCAATACGTGAATTGGACTGGAGTTCAGTCGAAATTATCTTCGGAATATTTCGATGTTGGATTCCGTGATTATACAGATATTGTTGTGGGAATTTGAAAGATATATTTATATCGTTATTTCCAATACGATATTTGTTGGTTTCAGAATTTGGTATCGAATATAAGCCGATATATTTTCTATTCAGAGCCTTGTATTTAATATCAAATGTGATTTGGGTTTGTCGTGAACCGTGTTTTAGATGACATTGGTTCTTTAACCCAGTTAAATGCAGGATATTGATTTTTGAAAAGATTAAAACAAAGTGGAGTTTGAATGAATCTTTAATTAGATTGAAATGTGAATTGATAATTTAAATTATCAAATCTGAAAGGTGATCGAGAATGGAGTACCACCAGTTTTGCTCCAATGCGATAGTTAAATCTTTAATTAGATTTGAACGTGAAATGGTAATTAATTTGACCGATAACACTGTGGTGTTAGATATGGAGTATTACCAGTTTTGCTCCATGGGATGAATAGGTTGGGATTGGGAAATAAAATAAATAATTACTTCGGTGTGGTTCGCTAATCCCGACTAGTTTGAAATGATATCCAAAGGAAGATTTAAGAATAAATTTAGAAGAATTTATCTTGGATAAAATTAATGGGAACCTTTCCCTAAGAATGTGATTTTGTGAATAAAAGAATATTTTGAATTGGAATGAGGCGTTTGTTGTGTTTGTATAACATTTGTTTATCATATACGTGGGTTATTCAGAAAGGCCGGGTTTATACCCATTCTGAATAACTGATTCGACGAGATGTCAAAGATGAAGATGGTGGTTGAAGACCGGAAATCTTCACATCGTTTGGGTGATTACTGATGATCTTGATTGGGCTGTACACCCAGGATGAAGAAAACAGTTGGTGATCGTCCAGACGTACTTGGAGATGGATGGACATGCGAGGAAAGTGCCTCCGGTTTCGTTCAGACCCAGAACGAACTTGTAAATGGATTGTGTGTCTGACATTGAATTTTATTCTGTGTTGATTGATCTCTATTAAATATACATCTGTTTGGCGGCGGAGAATTTATTCTCTTGCTTAACGCCCTTCTCTGAGACGTACGATCTCAGAGGTTGTATATCGATGGACATCAGTCGCATGGAGTGAATTGCCAGTGTGGCACGCGTAAGTGGCAATTGATCAGGGCTTCTGTTGAAAAGCAAAGTCTTATGGTTGATGATCAAATCACGGCCTGTGTGGCGTAGCTTTGTGTATAACGTGAATTCGCGAGCCTCACACCTCGGTATGAGTCAAAAACGGGAGACGGACCGCTGGGAGAGCACGACGTTTCTTTCTAGCTAGGATGGTGTCAGTGACCTACCAGCCCTGACATTTATATACTTTTCACCTGTGTGGTTGTTGGAATGCAAGGCGCCTCAGATATAGGTCTGTAAGGACCGGGAAACGTGTGCTCAGGAATAACTAATCCTCAAAAGTAAGAGAGGACCGGCCCAGCCGATTCTAAGGATCAAAGTGGGGTCCTGGGACATTTGCTATAGTGTCTCGAACGCGGAGAGGAGCTTGCCCCTTGCCTCGACTCATGACGGAATCCAATTTCCAATACATGATATTGCGGTTTTAATTGTAGAACTAGTATGGCGACATGATATATGGTACCCATGCCGTCTATGATTGATATTTATGATTGAAATTGTTTTGTCACTATACACTTATATTAGTGTCAAATGATTTGTTTTAAACGTACCAAGCATGTTTGGCTATTATAAGGGAAAACCCTATCCTCCGGCTTGCGTTGCATTGTGTGATGGGACCTGGGTCTTAT
Organism: Allium sativum; assembly: GCA_030737875.1. Taxonomy (NCBI): domain Eukaryota; kingdom Viridiplantae; phylum Streptophyta; class Magnoliopsida; order Asparagales; family Amaryllidaceae; genus Allium; species Allium sativum. The sequence continues at coordinate 804,570,993 of CM060924.1, read as the reverse complement.
AATAGCTTCATTTTTCCAAAAAGCATTGTGCTGTTTTGTTATATGCACTGGTATTCTTGGGAGGAAACCCGTTCCGTGTCATACGGCATGGTCCCTTGAATTACTATCCTTTAAAGTAAAGTTTTAAATAACTGTTTTAGTTCTCACACCAGTCCCATGACTGACCTGAAGTTTATTGTTTTAACCTAAACTCTGGGTGCCCCTATTTTCCCCGGGCAGCTAGTAGTTTTGGTTTTGCAGATTTATATTCACAGGATCCTGATTAACAGCTGGAACGATGCTCGGAAAGCTCTGTATCCGTGTATCACTTCTAGTTGTGTTTTGTATATTTTTCTACTGCTATGTAATTTATTGTAATCTCTGATATTTATCGAATGTAATTTATTCATTTATACTCTGTATATTCTTGTATCTGATGGAATTGTTGTAATAACAATAAAATGTTCTTCTGTTTGCGTTCTATTTTGTCATGTTCTCAAAGTATCCGCTCTTTCCTTCACGGGGAAGTTACGGGTCCTTATAGTGGTATCAGAGCTTTGGTTTACAGAGCTCGAGAACAAGACATATTAGAACCATACGAAAGAATTCATCAGATATTGGATTAGTAATATCCAATTAGAATTACTCGTTAGAGATAGGATCGGTAGTATCCTAGAACGAGTGTGAAGAGTATATTTTTCAAATGAAAACAATTTTGTTTTGAAAATATAATTCGTTTTATACGTATTTGAATATTTTATTTGTATTGAATTTGGACAATCGAGTATATAAAGATTTCGCGTATACGCGTCATGAACGTATAGTCGAAGTTTTAATATACTGGATAGATATAGAGTCACATTTTAGACACCCGGGGATAATTCTGATGATGTGGCCACATCATCAGTATTTATGTTCGTATTTCGAAGGTGTGATATCTATATATTTCCATTAGACTGGTGTGAGAACCAAAACTAATATAGATAGATTTATTTGTCATGATTTGGCATCAAAAACATGATTTTTTGTATATATATCAAAATTAAGAATTTGAAACTCTAATTCACTAATTGATTGATGGTTGTGTTGTTTGTTTATTTGTTTGATATTTTGAACCATTTAGCCCAATTGAATTGAATATTAAATTGTATTGAAAATTGGTCACATTTGCTTGCATATACATGTACTTACATTGAACAGGTCATAGCAAGAAGGCTAGAGCAGGGAATAAAATTTGTTTGCCCGACAAATTGGTACATATTTACTACAATTTACTCTTTTGTTTGGGTGATGATGATTTTATGAGCCGATTGGCTTTTTCTTTTTCTTTTTGAGATCAGAAGGCCTATATGGCAGTTTCGGGATTTTTCCCGGTGCTCCCGGTGCAGGGGAGGTTATGGCGAAATTTTTCGAAAATTTAGGGTGTTAGCCAAAGTTTTGAAAATTTTGAAAAGTACTTAGAAACTGAAAAGTTGAAGAACTTAAGCCGTAGTCAAAATAGTGGAAGTTGAGTTGATTTGTTAAACAACTTTCGGCTTCGTTCCTTTTCAGCTTCCATTGTTATGTTCCTTTTCGGCCTTTGATTTAGAGAAGATTAGAATATCATCAATAAAAACCATAAAAAATTTATTCAATTAAATCACACATTGAACTGATAAGTAAATAGTGAGAAATATATACTTGTGCATTATATATGTTTGAACAGGAAATTGGATAGCTGTTGAGTAAAGACTTTATTTACGTGCCCGACAAATAGGTAAACCTTAATGAGTTGGATGCAAAATATTATTATATCAACTCCTGTGAGTGCCATCGGATGCGCAGTGCTGGTTACTCTGTGTGTAATTAATAAACATCGCCATAGGATAGCAACAATTAATTTTGAACTACATTACATGGCATACTTCTGGAAGATAGGCATACTTCATCATATACCACATAAGCATTTGGAGCTTGTGTGACGAGGTGGAAGATTTACCATACGAGCGAGAGGCTTGTATGGCGATGACTATATTTTACAGGTTGAACTGATGACTGATATGGACTATTTAAATCGTAACGATAAAATTGCCAGATTAATAAAAAACCCACACGGGTCTAGAGTTGACAATAATCACGTCTCTCTAATTATTAGATACGACACATGGACTATTTATTTCCCACATGGGACGAGGTGACGAGGATTTATCCTCTGGAGCATTTAAAATACACACTCCCTCAGGCTTTGACAGGGTGACGAGAATTTATTCTCTGGAGTTATTATCAATACACGCTCCCCTGTAAACACCAGAATATATCACTATAAATATGTGTATGCTTATTAGGATTTATTGGGTACCTAATACGACCCAATAAATTTCCAAACCTCTCCCCGTACAAAGGAGGTTATGGCGAATTTTTTCGAAAATTCCGGGTGTTAGCCAAATTTTTGAAGAATTTGAAAATTCTCAGAAACTAAAAAGTTGGAGAATGGAAGCCAGATCGAACGTAGAGTTGATTAATCAAACCACTTTCGACTTTGTTCCTTTTCGAGGATGAAAAGTTTTAAGTGGGGGAGATTGTAACAACCCGGAAATGCGAGCCAGTTTAAAATTTTTATTTTGGCAATTTTAGCGAAGCTTGAACATTTAAAATGAATTATTTCAAATAATAATGACGAAAATTTATTTTGAATAGAAATCGAACATATATATTTATATAGATCGTCGTTAGAATATAAATATTTATTTATAATTATAAAAGGAATTGAAAATGGCGCGGTAGTTCGATAATTCGATTTCAAACTTCAATTGAATGTACCGGATGCAAAACAAACCGGATTTTAGCGAAACAAAAAATATTAGAATCTAATTGAGAATATCTTTCCAACGAATCCGAAAAATTGAAATTTCATAGCGGGAATCAAAAGATATGTCCAGTTGAAAATTCTGAATAGTCGCTATGGAATTCAGGCCCTCAAAAATGGGAATTTTGCAAACGACCTCGGATTTCGACGAAACCACTTTTGTTGGGTCCGTGATGTCAAGTTATTGCTAGATTCCAATTTTCATAATTTTTCGACTCAATATGTGAGTGTGGCAAAGGAAAACGCGTTTGACCAGTTTTAGTTGATTTTAATCGACTGGAAAATGGTCATTTTTCCAACGGTCTCAGAATTCGACGAAATTAGTTTTGTTAGGACCGTATCGTCAATACGAAGCTAGAAAATATTTTTCTGGAATTTTTAGAGCTCGTATGTGACCCCAGTAAATTGAAATGTGCGTTCAAATTCAATATATAGAGTTATATGTTGATTTTAGAGGAAACTGATCGAAACGATCGAATCAGCTTATGGTACATAAGCCATTGTGTTCGGAATGGGGGTAAAACGCTATGGGCAACAGGCGGTGGGCCTCGTTTAGAGGTCGTATGAAAAAGTCAACTTTTTGTAAATTAAATAATTAAATAAAAAAATAAAACCCTCTCCCTTACTTACTCTCTCTGCCCCCCCCCCCCCCTCGATTTAAAATCGGAAATCAGAAAGAAAAAAATGAAAAGAGAAGGGGCGACGGGGAAGGGGGGAAACCGCCGCCGCCACGTCCAATGCCCCCCCCCCCCCAGGCGGCGCCGACCCTCACCGCATCCTCCTCCTCCTTCTCTCCCTTCTTCCCCTCCGCTGCTTCCTCCCTCTTCTTCTTCCGCCGTTCAACCCCCAGTCCTGAGCCCACAGACCCAAACCGCACCCCCTTTTTAAAACCCTAGCATCGCCGCCCACTGCTACCACCAGCACCCCCTCCTGCCGACGTCCAGCACCTCCTTCGACCAAATCGGTGAGCTTCCCCCTTTCTTTCTTTTATTTTATTTATTGTTCCATGTTTTTTTAACTGAAATTAGCTAATGATTTTTGAATTAACAAAGGTATGATTTTTAATTTGAACAAAGAAATGATTTTTATATAGTGGCGAATATAAAGATTTGATTTTTATATTATAGAGAGTTCAAAATATGATTTTTATTGTATGTAGAAGTTAAAAATATAATTTTTATCGCATGTAAAGGTTGAAAATATAATTTTCATATTATATAGATAATAAAAATGTGATTTTTATATGTTAGGATATAGAAAGACGATATTTTTATGTAGTGAAAGACGACATTTTTAAAGTAGAAAAAGGCGAAATCTTTATATTTGAAAAGGCGAAATCTTTATATTTGAAAAGGCGAAATCTTTTTATAGAGAATAGCGTGATAAAAATATAATCTTTATTCTATGAACATCGATGTGAAAATAGAATTTTTATTTACATAGTAGCGTTGTGAAAATAGAATTTTTATCTATATAGTAACGATGAAAAAATAGAATTTTTATCTATATAGTAGCGTTGTGAAAATAGAATTTTTATCTATATAGTAGCGTTGTGAAAATAGAATTTTTATCTATATAGTAGCGATGTAAAAATAGAATTTTTATCTATATAGTAGCGATGTAAAAATAGAATTTTTATCCATATGGAGTGATTATAAAAATATGATTTTTATATACATAGCAACAATATAAAAATGTGATTTTTATATATGTAGTGGCTACGGGCAACGAAAGTGACAAAAGGCGAGAACAGCGATGACTTCTACATAAGAAGAGTCGAGATGATTGGATTAGCTAGTTGGTGAGAACTCCTCACTTTAAATTTCTTTTTCTAGTTATATATATATATATACTAGGATGCAGACGGTGCTTAGCAGCACCCGACACCCGTCATCCACAGACCATGGATGGCTTGTTTGTTTGATTGATGTGTTGTGAAAATTGTTTGTGATGTTGATGTGAAATCGATAATAAAATGTAGATGTGTTGAAATAAATATTTTGTCGTTAAAAATATAAATTTTAATATGAATGTGAATAAATAAATAATTATAAACAAATCGGCCGATTTGTTTATATACACTGATTTGACTGATATTGATTGGGATGATAAATTTTACACATCGCCCAACTGCAAAAATAAAAATCTGTGTTTGTTGATTTGAAACCCCACACGGGTGTTGGGATGAAATTTGGCGTACACTAATCCCAATTATTTAATTGTATGTCGATCGATTGGTCGACAGGCTATGTAAGCGTTAATTATTTATATTTGATGCTTATGCAGTTGTGTGGTGCACCTTAGATGATGGTTGATTGTTTATCATTGCTATTATATACATATGTTGTATGGAATCCATATAATTAACATTATATGGTGATTGATTGGGCCTCATTCCAATCGGGAAAATAATGAATATAATAAAAGAAAATTCATGTGTTGAATATAAAAATAGTTATGTGTTGACGATGTTCATGTGTTGAAACTATTTATGTGTTGAGTAAAATATTTTAACAATAAAATGTACATCTTTATCATATTTAAAATTAGAACTACTTTACGGTTGAAGTCTAATTAAAAATCAAACGATAGATACCATAGTCTTATTAAATATTTTACATAACAAAAATAGTCGTGTGTTGACAGTACTCATGTGTTGAGATTAGTCGTGTTTTGAAAGAAATATAGATTCGGGTGTTGAATGGGATAAATATTCATTTGTTGAATAGAATAACGAATTTATTGAAATATATAAAGTCGTGTTGATTAGAGTTGCGCTATTTTGACGTGAACGATATTTATATCGATTATATTCGTTTTTATAATGAATATAGAAAAGGAGTAATTCCAAAATATAACGTTTTGAAAATATTATCATTTATATAGTAATGATACGAAATATTCAATTTTGATTTGAAACTGAATATAGAGTTGAAATGGTTTTAAAAACGAATTTAAAACGATTTATAAAATACGTTTAAAAGGAAATCGACGAAATATATAATATATATGTATATATATATATATATATATATATATATATATATATATATATATATATATATATATATATATATTATATAATGGCCTGAATAGAACGCGCTGCGCCGCGGCAGTTCGTGAATTTCGACCATTGACTTTGAATTGACATTGCGGGAGATCCGACCGTCGGATTCTCCTAAAACCGGAACCGTTGGGTTCGTATCGAAAAGAGCTTTACAATGAATATTAGAAATTTGAAATCTAACGGTTGGATTTGGAATTATGTCCAAATCAAATTTGGAAAAGGTCGCTGTAAGTGCAGTTCGATGGCCGTTGATGAAAATCGACTGTACGGGCCTTGATAAAATTATTAAAAATATCTATAATTTGTGTAAAATCATAAGAAATGATTTGGGAAAAATTGGGCTGAAGAATTCCACATTTGAAAGGATAAAAATAGTTTTTTTGTCGAAATGAACTAGTTTTGAACTAGAATTAAAATCAATTTATTTTTGAAATAAATAAATTGAATTTGAAGGTGATTTTAAAAATAATCAATATTCCCAATACGTGAATTGGACTGGAGTTCAGTCGAAATTATCTTCGGAATATTTCGATGTTGGATTCCGTGATTATACAGATATTGTTGTGGGAATTTGAAAGATATATTTATATCGTTATTTCCAATACGATATTTGTTGGTTTCAGAATTTGGTATCGAATATAAGCCGATATATTTTCTATTCAGAGCCTTGTATTTAATATCAAATGTGATTTGGGTTTGTCGTGAACCGTGTTTTAGATGACATTGGTTCTTTAACCCAGTTAAATGCAGGATATTGATTTTTGAAAAGATTAAAACAAAGTGGAGTTTGAATGAATCTTTAATTAGATTGAAATGTGAATTGATAATTTAAATTATCAAATCTGAAAGGTGATCGAGAATGGAGTACCACCAGTTTTGCTCCAATGCGATAGTTAAATCTTTAATTAGATTTGAACGTGAAATGGTAATTAATTTTACCGATAACACCGTGGTGTTAGATATGGAGTATTACCAGTTTTGCTCCATGGGATGAATAGGTTGGGATTGGGAAATAAAATAAATAATTACTTCGGTGTGGTTTGCTAATCCCGACTAGTTTGAAATGATATCCAAAGGAAGATTAAAGAATAAATTTAGAAGAATTTATCTTGGATAAAATTAATGGGAACCTTTCCCTAAGAATGTGATTTTGTGAATAAAAGAATATTCTGAATTGGAATGAGGCGTTTGTTGTGTTTGTATAACATTTGTTTATCATATACGTGGGTTATTCAGAAAGGCTGGGTTTATACCCATTCTGAATAACCGATTCGACGAGATGTCGAAGATGAAGACGGTGGTTGAAGACCGGAAGTCTTCACATCGTTTGGGTGATTACTGATGATCTTGATTGGGCTGTACACCCAGGATGAGGGAAACAGTTGGTGATCGTCCAGACGTACTTGGAGATGGATGGACATGCGAGGAAAGTGCCTCCGGTTTCGTTCAGACCCAGAACGAACTTGTAAATGGATTGTGTGTCTGACATTGGATTTTATTCTGTGTTGATTGTTCTCTATTAAATATACTTTTGTTTGGCGGCAGAGAATTTATTCTCTTGATTAACGCCCTTCTCTGAGACGTACGAGCTCAGAGGTTGTATATCGATGGACATCAGTCGCATGGAGTGAATTGCCAGTGTGGCACGCGTAAGTGGCAATTGATCAGGGCTTCTGTTGAAAAGCAAAGTCTTGTGGTTGATGATCAAAGCACGGCCTTTGTGGCGTAGCTTTGTGTATAACGTGAATTCGCGAGCCTCACACCTCGGTATGAGTCAAAAATGGGAGACGGACCGCTGGGAGAGCACGACGTTTCTTTCTAGCTAGGGTGGTGTCAGTGACCTGCCAGCCCTGACATTTATATATTTTTCACCTGTGTGGTTGTTGGAATGCGAGGCGCCTCGGATATAGGTCTGTAAGGACCGGGAAATGTGTGCTCAGGATCAACTAATCCTCAAAAGTAAGAGAGGGCCGGCCCAGCCAATTCCAAGGATCAAAGTGGGGTCCTGGGACATTTGCTAGAGTGTCTCGAACGCGAAGAGGAGCTTGCCCCTTGCCTCGACTCATGACGGAATCCAATTTCCAATACGTGATATTGCGGTTTTAATTGTAGAACTAGTATGGCGACATGATATATGGTACCCATGCCGTCTATGATTGATATTTACGATTGAAATTGTTTTGTCACTATACACTTATAATAGTATCAAATGATTTGTTTTAAACGTACCAAGCATGTTTGGCTATTATAAGGGAAAACCCTATCCTCCGGCTTGTGTTGCATTGTGTGATGGAACCTGGGTCTTATAATAGCTTCATTTTTCCAAAAAGCATTGCACTGTTTTGTTATATGCACTAGTATTCTTGGGAGGAAACCCGTTCCGTGTCATACGGCGTGGTCCCTTGAATTACTATCCTTTAAAGTAAAGTTTTAAATAACTGTTTTAGTTCTCACACCAGTCCCATGACTGACCTGGAGTTTATTGTTTTAACCTAAACTCTGGGTGCCCCTATTTTCCATGGGTAGCTAGTAGTTTTGGTTTTGCAGATTTATATTCACAGGATCCTGATTGACAGCTGGAACGATGCTCGGAAAGCTGTGTATCCGTGTATCACTTCTAGTTGTGTTTTGTATATTTTTCCGCTGCTATGTAATTTATTGTAATCTCTGATATTTATCGAATGTAATTTATTCATTTATACTCTGTATATTCTTGTATCTGATGGAATTGTTGTAATAACAATGAAATGTTCTTCTGTTTTCGTTCTATTTTGTCATGTTCTCAAAGTATCCGCTCTTTCCTTCACGGGGAAGTTACGGGTCCTTATAGATCTCAGTACCTTATTCGATCTCAGTCAAAAGTTATTCCCAGTACAAAACTGACAGGGGCAAAATGGTCACAATTAAAATTGTTAAAAATTATGGACATGTCTCACATCCCCTTAACTTATATATCAAAATATGAGAATGTTCCAACCCTCAGAGAATTAAATAAGAATATTTTACGATCCTCCGATACGTAAAATGCAGGTTGTTACACTCTCCCTCCTTAGGAATTTTGTCCCTGAAATCCCAAGCAAACACAAGCAACTAAAACAATTTCGCATGCCTATCATCCATGAACATACAATTTACCATCCAAACTAGCATCCATCAAGCCATTCGTCCGTAGCCTTATCCTAGCATGCGGAATTCTAACAATAACAACAACAATAATAGTACAAGTTACAACGGGGTAAGAATGACAAGACACTTATGGATCATATCGATGAGGAGTTCTGAATGGGTCATCTTCATACTTTCTTCCGTCTCTACATACAATCGTCATCATCCTTACTCCATTATATCTTGGCTAGCTTAGCCGCCTTCCTCCTAACCCATTTTGTGTCATTCCCCACAATGCGAAGCGGCTTACGAGGATTCATAACTACGGTCTCGACTTCTAGGTCTTTATACAGCTCTGGAGATATCACCACATTCGAATCATGCATACACTTCCGAAGAAATGACACATGGAAAACATTATGCACACTCAACATCTTCTCGGTTGAACCCAATCTTTACGCGAGCTTTCCAATTCGCTCGACTATGCTATTCGTGAATACCATTATGCACACTCAACATTTTTTCGTGAATAACGGATCTCAATCACTCACTATGCTATTCGGAATACCATGGAATCGAACTATCCATTTTACATACAACTCAACCAACTTCGATGTCGTCCTACTCGGTTTGACATGAATAAATATGGCGCTTTTGGTCAAGCGATCCACGATGACCCAAATTCCTTCGTTTCCTGCCCTAGTTCTAGGTCCATCGATAAAGTCCATCGATATCTTCTCCCACTTCCATGTAGGTACTTCCAACGGCTGAAGCAATCCACTCGGCTTCTTCTATTCATCTTTCACCAACTGATAGTTCATGCACTTGAAAATAATTTTTCCAATATCTCTTTTCATCCCTTCCCATTAGTAAGATCGCTTCATATCCTGATACATCTTATTACCACCAGGATGAATTGTCAACTTCGAGTAATGACATTTTCTCAGAACCTCATCCATCAATCCATCGATATTAGGAACAACCAATCGTCCTTGCTTTCGAAGCCAACCTTCTCGATCGACTTGGAATTCTTTATCCTTTGGTTCCAACTTATGGATAAACTCGACAAGCTTTGCATCTTGCTTTTGGCTCTCACCAATTCTTTCGATGAGAGTAGGTCTTATTGATAAGCTTGCCAACATTTCAGGTTCCAACTCACACCGTGGTCTGAAAACAAATCCCGCCAAATACTCGAGGCTCTTCCATTCTGAAAAAATTGCTCCTAAACTTGTGTGTCTTCGACTTAACGCATCAGCAACTGCATTACCTTTACTAGGAGTATAGGTTATACCAAAATTATATGATGCCAGAAACTCTAACCACCGTTGTTGCCGAAGGTTCAAATCCTTTTGGGAGAAAAAAATACCATGGCGACTTGTGACCCGTAAACAACTCGAATTGAACTCCCAAAAGTTAATGTCTCTGCATCTTCAAAGAAAACACAATCGTTGCCAACTCGAAATCATGAGTTGGATAATTTCTCTCATGCGGCTACAGCTGCCAACTTGCATAGGCCACAACTTTATTCTTCAACATCGGCACTGCTCCAAGTCTAGTACCATATGCATCGGTGTATACCACCATTTCTTCATTCCCACTTGGAATCGTCAAAACAGGAGCACTCGTCGGTCTTTCTTTCATGATTCGAAAAGCTTTTTCACACTTTGCATTCCAAGTGAATACTTGGTTCTTCTTCGTCAATCATGTTATTGGTGCAGCTATCTTGGAGAAATCCTTGATAAACCGGCGATAATATCCCGCCAACCCAAGGAAACTCCTAACATCCACTGCGTTCTTAGGTCTATCCTAGTCCTAGATTGCTTCCATCTTGGCGGGGTCAACCGCTATTCCATTTCTAGAAACAACATGGCTTAAGAACCTCACTTCACTCTTCCATAAGTGATAGTTCGAAAATTTAGCTTTCGGCTGATGCTTTCGCAAGATTTCAAAAACAACTCGCAAGTGCGTCTTGTGCTCTTCCTTATTCCGAGAGTAAACCAGAATATCATCTATGAACACAAGCATGAACTTGTTCAACTGATCTCTAAAAACCCTATTCATAAGATCCACGAAATACGCTGGTGCGTTAGTCAACCCAAATGGCATCACCAACCATTCGAAGAAACCGGATGGTGTCCTAAAAGCTGTCTTCGACACACTATCCTTCCCCACTCTCAACTGGTGAAATCCCGTTGCCAAATCCATCTAAGAAAACACTTTGGCCACGTGAAGCTGATCGAACAAATCATCAATCCTTGGCAACGGATACTTGCTCTTGTTGGTCACTTGTTTAGCTCACGATAATCCACATACAATCTCAACGATCCATCTACCTTGGTTGCAACCACAACTGGTTCTCCCCATTCGGATACACTTCTCCGAATGAATCCTTTTTCCAAAAGGTCACGAACTTGCACCTCTAACTTTAGCTGCTCTAGCTTCTCCTTGGGCGCCATCCATCTAAGAGGCATAATGATAGGTCTAGCACCCTCGACCAAATCGATTCTAAACTCGCTCTTATGATGCGGAGACAAACCTTTGACTTCTTCAACGACGTCCTCAAACTCATTAGCGATCAACATAGATAACAAGTCTTCCTGTGGAATCATAAGCGAATATAAAAAGCTCACGAAGACACCATTTTCGGGGTTACATCGAATCAAAACCTTTCGCCCTTCCACATCCCCGACTCTCACCTTAAGCTTCTCGCAATTCACTCTTGTAGCATACCTCTTGAACCAATCCATGCCCAAGATGATCCCATAGCAGCGAAGTTCAAAACAAAGCAATCATACACAAAAGAGCAACCATGACTCGATAACACAAGACCATGACAAAGCATACAAAGGCTGGACGAACCCCCAACTGAATTAGTCACAACCAGAGATTGATCACAAATCTCGGGTTCTAAACCCAAGAGGCACACAAACTCATTACAAATGAATGAATGCGATGCTCTAGTATCAAATAACACACGAACAAAAACACCTCTAACTGAAAGAGTATCTTGAACAATGACACCCTTCCCTTTCTCCTCTGAAGTAGGAGCTCTTGAAGAGATGACATAACTTCCAAAGCATATGCCTTCACAATCTACTTTCCCTTAGCTAATTCCGGACAATCCTTCGTTTCATGCCCAGTCTTTCCACACTTGAAGCACTTCTTCTCAGCTTTGGGATTCTTGCATTCATTAGAGTAATGAACCTTCTGTTGGCAGTTATAGCAAACCACCTCACTCTTAGGCTTATTCTTGCCATCTTTTCCCTTCTTCCATTGCTGCTTCCTCTTCTTATTGTTATTACCACCCTACTGCGGTTTCGAAGCTTCCTTAGTTGCAGTGATAACAGTTGTTTCTTTAGGAAACAAGCTTTCATGTTGAACAGCTTTTTCCACAATCTTTTCATATGAATCATCAAGCTAATCCACCAATGGCTTCTTAATATAGGTATCTAAACTCATAACAAACTTTTCGTTCTTCTGATAGGGTATGTCAATATATGAACGAGCATATTTCGACAAGGTCTCAAAATCAGAAACATAATCAAGCACCAATCTACTATTCTATTTCAGCTCCACAAATTTTTGAACAGAACGGACTTCTGAGCAGTAGAGATAAATTTCGTCTTGAATTTGACTTGGAATTGCTCCCAAGTTATCCCTTCTTCCGGAGTCTCAAGCGTAACAGAATTCCACCACTACATGGCTCTGTCTTGTCACTGCTTTGACGCAAGCTTTCGCTTAGTTGCATCATCTATACCTAAGTCTCTAAAGATACATACACAAGCATCTAACCACCTTTGAACCTCTTTGGTCGGCTCTGTCCCTTGAATGACTTTCCACCTAGAGATGTGAAGTCTTTACACAGCTTTGCAAAATCCACAACCCTAGGCACCTGCACACCTACATCTACCATGGCTGCCACTGGAGCAGGTACCCTTCTCATGTATGTCTTAATCATGGCTTCAAACATGGCTGGGTAATATGGTGTACCACCATTTCCCCTCCAGGAATAGCCTCCTCCCTAGCAGTATGTCTTGAATTCGACGACTCATTCTAAATCTGCAATATAGAATGATTTGCCACTTACAAGAAAATTTACTAATGGAGTTCAAACGCTACTATACTATATAGTATTATATAGTACACATCCATCAAAATCTACAAATACGTCTCTCATACATAATTACGTCTTCAAACTTTGGCTAAAATCAATTAACCAGAGCTTTGATACCAAATATGACGACTGCCCATAACTACTGCACTAAATACGGGAAATAATGCGTTGAAAGACGTGTCATACAGCTATGGATGATCATCAGAGTTGAATAACACAATGTGGCACTGGTAGTATAACTCACAGTGTAAGGATAAAATATAATAGAACATTTACAATAGACAATTATAGTTAAACACATATGAGTAGAAAATTGAAACTTTCATAACATCTAGAAAGAATATCCATACTACTTGGATCACAACACAAGTATTTGTACAACTGGCCTCATTACAACACTCAACAAACAGCGAAAACAAAATACTAGGTAATAAGAAAGTAATACGCCAGCCTCTTGCTCGTCATCGCATGACAGCATCGTCTCACCAAGGCCTATCACCTCACCTGCTACTCAGTATGTCCATCCAAACCGGATGAACAACCTAAGGTAATAAGAGGCAAACATAAAACCTTGAGTCGGACAACAATCTTAGTGAGCGATAAAACAAGTATTTAACATCATCAACAAAGTATATGAGAAAAGGTAGATTTAACCAACCGATCTACCACACACCAGAGAAGAACCCAAACCTGCCTTCCCCACATCTTACAGTGATAGCCTTTACAAACAAGCATTTACAAACAATAGTTCATCCTGGGCAATCAGAAGTAACCAGACAACCAGACAACAGTAACCAGTTATATCTCACGTAAACCACTTTAATCGAGATCAACATCCCTCAAGCACAAGCCCCGAAGGCCTAAACCAACATCATACAAGTACCCAAGAAATATCTCTCTCGACGTCAGACAACTTACGTCAGACAGTACAAGCAAAACAACCAACATCCAAGACCCCGGCTATCACTTCCTATCCTGCTTTGAAACCATCGTTAATCATATGATGGCCAACCTTGCATACGTCAAGGGCTAATGGTAACCCGGGTTTTAGCTAAAACTCCATACGTCTTTCTATGATACGTATCTGGGCCTTTCTACAATATCCAGGGTACTCGACTAGCAACCCTCCAGTTTTTTAGGTTCGCCTATTATACCCTTGCTTTGAGCCAGCCAGAACTTACGACAACTGTAATTTCTCAGCCTTCAATATCTCTAGTCACCCAACCCAATGACTGTTCATAGCTCAAGCAACCTTCTCGAGCAACCGTTATCCACAAACTCACCACCTTGAGTCGTCTTCACATTCATTGCATTACGACGATCAACAAACACATCACATCACTTCGAACATTCCCACTTGAACTCACTTCAAAGGCATAACCATCGTCCACTCAAAAACAAGCTTCGTTTGGTCGACATTGTTTAGGTATTGAATTCCTTAGATTTTACTCCTTAGGTCTTACTGCAAAGTCATAACCATCGTCGACTCAAAAACAAGCTTTGTTTGGTCGACATTCTTTAGGCCTTGAACTCATTGGTTTTACTCCTTAGGTTTTGCTCCTTAGGTCTTGCTCCTTAGGCCTTGCTCCTTAGGTCTTGCTCCTTAGACTTAAGACCAAAGACCTAACTCCTTAGGTCTTAAAAATGACCTAACTCAAAATGACCTAACTCGTTAGGTCTTAAAAACGACCTAACTCAAAAACGACCTAACTAAAAAATGACCTAACTCCTTAAGTCTTAAAAACGACCTAACTCATCCTTAGGTCTCAAAAACGACCTAACTCAAAAATGACCTAACTCCTTATGACTTAAAAACGACCTAACTCATCCTTAGGTCTTAAAAACGACCTAACTCAAAAACGACCTAACTCCTTAGGTCTTAAAAACGACCTAACTCATTCTTAGGTTTTAAAAACGACCTAACTCGAAAACGACCTAACTCCTTTGGTCTTAAAACGACCTAACTCATCCTTAGGTCTTAAAAATGACCTAACTCAAAAACGACCTAACTCCTTAGGTCTTAAAAATGACCTAACTCCTTACTTGAGCAACAAGCCACATGACCCAAATTTCATGCCACATCATCAACGACCTAAGAAAAACGACCCGACTCCAGATCTGACCAAAATAGCTCCAATCTTGACAAAATCATCACCAAACGACAACATCGATGCAAACAACTCATCCGAATCATCCAATTCCACGATCAACACTTTATGAAACTATAAACATCATCAAAATGACAATTATTCATTAATAATCATATGAAATTCACTAAATCATGATAAAACTAAAATAATGGATCTAACTTGCATAAACATATGAATTAACATAAGAATTACCGGTTTTAAGTTGCTAGATTAGATCCTATGATGATTCAAATGAAAATGTACTTAACATGATGTAGATATAGGCGAAAAAACTTGAAAATGATGAAAATAAGATCAAACACTCATATACTTGATTGAATCCGTGTGAGAGATGCATATCACTCACCAATTCTCCGAATTAACTCGAAATCGCTAAATTATCAATCTGGAAAGCGAAGAATATGCTTCAGACCTCTTGATTTGATGCGATCTGTCTTTACTTGACGTAGATCTAGCTTCAAACGATATAGATCTTCGATTCTCTTATGTAGATCTAGCATTTTAATGGTAGAAAGCGTATTTGATTGAACAAAGAGGATCACGAGCTCAACCAAATGAGAAAATGAAGAAAGTAAACTATTATCTATGCATCTAACCCCTATTTATAGTCTCCTACCAGCCAACTAACGGGTCACTCCAAATCAGCCCATTATGGCTAGCCAAACCTAAAAAATTTTTGTGAAACGCTAAAACAACGATTTCTCCCAAACCGCTGAGATCGATCTCAGTCAAAAGTTATGCCCGGTACAAGATAGGGCTGTTATGGTAATGATAACCGCTATTGATACATGAGAATCATTACCATACCAGTACTACTGGTAAGTCAAAAATAACTTTCGATAATTTATCGTTACCAATGGTAAAATATTCATTGGTATACCGATAAACTGGTATACCGTTGGCTGGTAACGAGAAATTTACCAGTACAACAATCATTCAAATTTTGTTGCACTAAAATTTGAAAAAGCAACAATTATCTTTCTTTTTATTATTACTCTATGATATTTATATTTGTATTACGACATGTTTTAGTTGACGTCTAAGTATTTCTTAATCCATCACAACTTATTTACAATAATATGAGATAATAACATTTATAATCTCAAACTTTGAGCCTTACAAAACTAAAAAAGAATCATCATCATAAATAATACTACAAAATCTTCTTAAAAATCACGATGTATCGTTAAAAGTGTCTATGGTTAAGCTTTGATCTAATGGTGAAAAATAAATTTAATATGATTGGTAAATTTACCGTTACCACTGGTTTTGACTTTTCTTTACCACTATATTTACCGTTAACAATGGTAAATTTACCGTTACCATACCGATAACATTGATAAATCAAAATGACTCAATTTTTTTTTTTTTTTTAAACCAATTACTTGGTATTGGTATGGTACTGGTAAATTTACCATTACCATAACAGCCATAGTACAAGACTAGCAGAGGCAAAATGATCACAATTAAAATTGGTAAAAATCATGTACATGTCTCATATTCCCATAACCAACATATCAAAAATATGAGAATGATCCAACCCTCAGGGAATTAAATAAGTATATTTTATGATTTTCCGATATGTAAAATGCGGACTGTTACAAATTATATATAGGTTTAGGTAATATATTAAAACTATAAAATCACTATTGAATTCAGTCTAAAAATATGCACCCTTCGAAAATAAATATTATTTCATTCAATACAAACTTGTTTACAACTAAGCCTTTTGATTGCGTCATCACAAGTTTGTATGCAAATGACTTCAAAAATGGGATACTATACTGGGCCATGCTTTCCGGAAGAAATTATGGACCACTAAAGGCCGCTGCGGAACGCTTAATCTAACCCGATGTTCAAAACCACATGACCTCGAGGCTCACCACGTGGACGGTCTATCTTAAATCGAAACAATCGAATCCTACGGCTGAGCATCTCGCGTAAATCCTAAGCGCAGACCGCGTTAAGCTGAAATTGTTCTTTCCTCTCTTTTAAATACTTCCTCTCTCGCAGCCATTTTTTATAATTCTCATTTCAATTCAATCAAAATCCAACTCTATAAATCGATAACACCACTGATGGTATGTTCTTTTAATGTTATCTAAATGATTGATTTCGATTAATTTCTTTTATGATTAACTAGGTTTTGTTTATTTGATTGCAGGCGCTTCCGAATCAGCAAACCGTCGATTACCCTAGTTTCAAGCTTGTTATTGTTGGAGATGGAGGCACAGGTTGTTAATTTTTAGCAATCAGATAGGATTTTTTTTCTTTTGGGTTTGTATATATTTAGGGTTTATGAGGGGTTTTACGTCTTGTTTTCTTTGTACATTAGATTCGAATCAAGGTCTAATGGACATAAAAAATGGATTTATTGACGTGAAAAGTAATTTCTCATGAGGAGATAGATTTGAAGTAAACATTTGATTTCATTTTTTTTAATTCTTTAAATGGATTGGGATTTGAGGGTTTTGGTTATTATGTTTTATGCTTATGAATATCTCTTAACTTATAAATAATCAGACTGTAGTTTTAGGAATACATATTTTACATGGAAATTGTTTGAATAATATCTTTTTTTGCAGGAAAGACTACTTTCGTTAAGAGGCATCTTACAGGAGAATTTGAGAAGAAATACGAACGTATGGATATTAAACCTTTTACATAAATGGTTACATTACTGTTTTGCTTATCAAATATTTACAATCATATTTATGTATGTGTGTTTCGTATATTTGTAACCAGCAACTATTGGTGTTGAGGTTCATCCCTTGGATTTCCACACAAATTGTGGAAAGATACGATTTTATTGCTGGGATACTGCTGGACAGGAGAAATTCGGTGGTTTGAGAGATGGATATTAGTGAGTTTTCTATAATTTGTTTTCTTATTGCACTTGTTAAGTATGTATGTTGATCCAATGGCTAAATAAATGAAAATGATGTCTTTATTTGTAAAATCGATGTGCGATTCCTGCAGCATACCTGAATAGTTTGCAATAATATAGCTTTTGCTTATAGTTTTTTCTCATGGTAAATATGTTTTAAGATGCTTCAAATTATGCATTTAATCGTGTTTGGATCCACCACCCGTGTGACTTAACTTATTCACCTTAATTTCATGGTGTTACATAATTTTTACAGTTAACCTGCTGAAATTTACGATGTATCAATACAATTTTATGCTTCTGCCAGTCCTACATGTAGGAACATTCCTGTAGGTAACAAACACAAATGGAGATATATGGAAATGCATCCTTTTCATGGTGTGCAGTGTGATAATATTTGCACGGAAGTTTTACTTTCACTGGATTTTTTTTATCATCCGTTACACCCATTTTAGGATCATCCTTGTTTACATTTTCTTTAATATATTAGCAGTTGTATTGTGTTGCTTTTTATATTATTACGTTCGACTAAAAGATCATATTTGCCTGTAAATAGTATGCTTTTCATTCAGTAAATCTGCATTCGTCATGGATGTTGTATGCATGTAATACATACCATAAGTGGTTGAATGCTTCCTTTTGATATATTTGAATTATGAATTTCTTTATTTTGCATGTAGTTTCATAATTGAACAACTTGGCTGTAAGCCATATCCAGCGGTAGTTCACAAAATTATAAATGATACTACTAGAACCAGAAGCCTTACTCTTGAAAAATTTTGCTATCTCGGTTCTTGGATTATGAAAGATAAAGCTATCATCATGTTCATTATGTTCGTTGCATTTTCTTCATGTTTTTCTACTTTGCACGAAGGATTTAGTCTAAAGTCTAGGCGAAACCTGTACAAGTCTACTGATTGCTAGTCGTAGATTCTAAGAAATATTGCTAAATGGTTAGTTCACAAAGCTACTTGGCCTTAAAATCAACCTGTTTGTTATTCTACCATCAAAGGCTTTTTGTTCATGATCTGCAAGGTTATGCCTTAAATCTACTATTTTTTTTAAAGCTTGGTGTACAGGCATCCAGTGGTCTCTACCACTTTGTCTGTTGCAGCATTGTTTTTTTTCCCTCCAATACTGCACTTTTCAGAAATTTTAGCTCTATGTTTCCACCCACTGCAATGGGTATGTCTTGAAACTGATTCATACTTTACTAATATATTCACGTATTCCCTGAAGTATCAATTTATGAAGTGACTACTTCATGAAACTGAAACATGGAATATGTGCTACAAACATAAACTTGCTTAGTAAATAGAGTAAACATACACTTCACTTTTCAATATCTCCTAAGTGGCTCAGTATAATTGATTGCCTAAGAGATAAAGTTACCTTATAAAAATTGGCTTTTCTGATTGCAAACTGTAACTGATAATGCAAAAAGTCCATCAAAGAGACAAAAAAATAATATTGCATCAATTTTGAATTAGTTTTCGTGGGTGCCTCATGGTATTTGGTGAGGGTTGAAATCACTTGGACCCATTTTTGGCTGGTACCCTGGACCTAGCCAATCAGGGTCCTTGATTTCAACCCTTTTGCACTTAAACCCCTGAAACATACCTAGGTTTAAGTGCAAGGGTTGAAATCAAGGGCCTCATTGGCTGGGTCCATGGGACCAGTCAAAAATGGGTCTAGAGGATTTCAACCCATTTTGTGATGATTCCTGTCTTTTCCTTGATGTTCATTTTGTTGGTGCTTTTTACTGTTTATTTTTTGTTTTTTGTCGCTCTTGCCTCTTGTTTACTCTTCTTTATTTTATTTTGGACATGTTTGTATTATGTGGATTATCATTTGTATAATGCATATTTTAACCGTTACATGTTTGGTATGTAATGGCAATCTACGATTATTCAATAGCTGTTCGTGTTCGATTCAAAATGCTTACGCCTGTTGTGTAATGCATATCATTCTTACATTGTTAAACCATATATCATATGTTCCAAATATTAAGACTCTACAAATTTTAATTTCAAGTGTCTGTTTATGCGTGCTTGTATATATTATAACAAAACATGATGACTAACTATGTATTACTTTCTCCAGTATTCATGGGCAGTGTGCAATAATTATGTTTGATGTTACTGCTCGTCTTACCTACAAGAATGTTCCCACATGGCATAGGGATCTCTGCAGGTGAATTTTTACAATTTCTTATTCATATATTTCTCCACATCATTACGATGCTGGTTTTACAGTAAGGCATTTTTCCATATTAAGATCTAAAACGTAATTGTTTTGTTTCAGGGTTTGTGAGAACATTCCAATTGTTCTTTGTGGTAACAAGGTTGATGTTAAGAACAGGCAAGTGAAAGCAAAGATGGTTACATTCCACAGAAAGAAGAATCTGCAGTACTATGAAATCTCTGCTAAGAGTAATTATAATTTTGAAAAGCCATACCTCTATCTTGCTAGGAAACTTGCTGGGTAAGCTTTAATTTCGTCATTCCATCACTGTAGTTTTTCATCTATCTTAACCTTTTAGTGTATTGAAAATGAAATCACTCTATATTTTACGTGTTGATTTTAATCCTGTCAATGGAAAATTGAAAATCCAAAGTCTGTCTGCTTCCGAAAATTGTTCGTTTTATTTTTGTCAAGCTAAGTTACTTGAGGAATTGCTTTATAAATTTAGTAGTTTATCCAATATCTGTTAAATATGCGGATGTGGATGCGGATGTTCAATATACATAAATGATTTCATATGCAATGCTGATAGTCACCATCCTCATTCGGACGAATCAGTCGATGGGCCAAATGATTGATACTATTCCATTTACAGAATAATTATTGTATTCAGTGATTTATTGCAAATTTTAAATTATTTTCTAATTTGTGGTTTTTGTATCTCTGCAGTGATACAAATCTTCACTTTGTCGAGTCCCCCGCTCTTGCTCCTCCAGAAGTTCATATTGATATTCAGGCCCAGCAACTGTAAGTAAATAATTCACTTTCATAAAATAAGATTGATAAATATGAGTATATGTTATACAAGAATTATCTACCATTGGTATATGCTATTAGTAGAGGTCAGTGGTTAATTTTTATTCAGCAACACAATAAGTTTCCTTTGTCAAACTTAAGGCGCGTTTGTTTCCTTTAAGTTTTTAATGAACTTCTAAAATACTAGTCAGAATCTGGTTGCTTATATTTTTTTTTGAACTCTTCTAATTTAAGTAATCAGTTAAAAAACACAGGCCCATAGTCCTTTACTTTTTGTTGTTAATAGTCGTTAGTTGTGATTTTTTTTCTTTTCAGTTGACGCCTTTAGATTTGCTTTAGGATTTCTAAATGTGGACAAATTTTAGAAGTCCAAACTTGTAAAAACAAGGTTTTAGAAGTTTCAAACCTGTCAAAAAAACCATGTTCTTAATGCTAATCATAAGTTTTAAAATTCAGCATTCACATACTTCAGAAAATACCAGTCAAGTGAACAAGTTATCTTTCAGCAATACAACACTCAAAATTCAGCAGTTGCTATGAATAAATTGCTCCATAACATTCACGTAGCTCGGGAAAGTAAGGGTGCGTTTGGTTCACCCTTTCTAGTTTTCCGTTTTTGCAGTAACAGAATTGCAAACTACATATATAAACTGTGAAAAATGACTTTTATGAAATGAAATTAAGATATAAAATGGAAAACAACCTTTTCTTATTTTTCATGTTTTAAGGAATAATGGATGGATGAGACACAATTCATCATTTCGTCGTCCTTTCAACTTCTCCGTCGTCCTCTCCATCTTCCTTCCTAAACCAAACAACACCTAAACCTTTATTGTGTTTTCTAATTATGTTCCTTAAACATGACAGATATGAGCGGGAAATTGCTGAAGCTGCAGCACAGCCACTTCCAGACGATGACGATGATGCATTTGAATAAGCGAAAGAAGTTGATTCTGGATTGTTACTTCACAATCTTAAGGGTGTTTCGAGACTTGCCAATTTTTTTAATCATCAGCAAATCACATCTTTGGTAATAGTACCTTTTTAAGAGTTTGTATCCTGAAATCATGAATATTGGGCTATTGTTTTTTTTTTTTTCCAAACTTCTGTCTGTTAAATTTTGAGTTTATGTTTGTTTCTTTGGGGGATATTTGCTTTTTTGATGCTTTTGATATTGCTTATGCTGAAATCCCGAATTGAGATGTATGTTTCCGTTACTGCTGATGCTGACTTTTTCGTCTTAGTAGATGAAATGCGTAAATCTTGCATTGAATGGTTTTGGTTTATCTGTCATATGAATCTATCTGCACGCACTGTGCATGTTTTATTGGGCAAATTCTTGTTCGGCATTTCAAATGCATGTCACAACAATAATGATTTGATCCTAATGTTCTCTCGTGTCTTGGTTATTTCGAATTTGCATGGACGTTTTGTGACGTTTCACCTCGAGAATCCGAGATTCATATTACCAAAGTATTAACGAGTATAACACTGTTTATGAATACGGAAAATATTGTTAGTTAAGAGCGATCAATCATAATTTTGCATTAAACAAGCATTAATCGGCATGCATTAATACTAATATGCTAATATGCGGATACTTTTTGGTTCTCGTAACGGATTGACATATTTAATCTTTATTCAACACGATACTAGATGACTATAGGATCTATATTTAGAGCAAAATACAATTAAAGTAATACATAGATCACAAGATGGTGTATACATAGACACACGAACAAATACATCATCTACAATACACAATACTACATACGAGTGATCGTGCGATGCACTATACGCATATACACATCAAAATCCTCATGAAAAAAAATTGACATTGGCATATCAGGATTCAATTACAAAAAGGTTACAACAGAAACTATGCAATCTAAAAGGGTGATGACATGATATCCAAGAGAAGATAGCTAAGCATGCGCCTAAAGGACCTAAAATACAACTCCATATGACTAGTGATGAATACATGGGTCAGTCTAATTTGAACAAAATAATCAGTATATAATGAAATGAATGTAATATTCAATAAAGCAAGTATGTTTTTTAAGTCATAAAGGAATATTGTAATGCAGGTTTCCATCAGTTAATAGAGGTAGTTCATGAGACTACATTAAAAATTTACGCTTAAGAGATCATTTCACTTAACACAAATATTTTTCTTAATAATTGTAACATTAAGGGATAATTAACGAAAAGGACAAAAGCCTACTAAAATTTATTCATAAGGACAACCGTCTAATATTTTTTCCAAAAGGACAATACACTACAGTACTTCCGTTCAATTTTCACCCGTTCGGTTTCTACCACATCGTGCTTCAATTTTTCTCGTTAAATTTTTCTCCACCGCCGCGATTTTTCTCTGCATGATTTGTTCTTCAAACATCTCCCTCGTTCGCTCATCTTCAGAATTTCTCGAGCTCCTCAATTTTTTCGATTTGCCCTAATTTTATCGTCTCAAAAGCTTCATCGATTCACGAAGATGTCGCGGATTTAGATTCGTTTGGCAGTAAATATGATGTCTTCATTTTTTGATTTCGTGAATTCGTCGTAGAAAATCGAACGAGAGAGATGAAGGAGAAAAAATTCGTCGCTGTATACTTTTTTTTAATGGTGAAGTTAGCATCAGTTTTTAGGTATCATTTTTTTAGGTATCATTTTTCGTGTTTTAACAGTGTTATGCTTTTGTGTTTATAATTTTGGTGCTATATCAGTTTTGTACATGTACTGTTATATTAACTTTGCAACTCAATCGAAATTATGTCATTTTAATCAATCAAAGTGGGATGTAAACATTTTTTGTATTAGTTTTCCTTTAAAATATCAAAACAGTTTTTAGGTATCATTTTTGTATTTTCTAGTTGAATTTACATCATAGCAGTTTTTAGGTATCTTCTTTATATTTTTTTTAGGTATCACTTTTATATTTTCTAGTTGAATTTACATCATAGCAGTTTTTAGGTATCATTTTTATATGTAATTTTTTTTTTATTTAACACTATTTTATATTCGTTTGTTGTGTTTTAATGTTGTATTTATTTTGTAGTTGTATTGTTGCATTATCTATGTATTAGAGTCGAACTTATTTCGTTATAATCAACCAAACTGTGATATAAGTAATTTTTGTATTACTTTTTATTTAAAACATTACAGCAGTTTTTAGGTATCATTTTTATATATTTTTTGGGTATCATTTTTACTGTATTCACTGTGCTATGTTTTTTAAGTTACTTTTTGTTATTGTATTAATTTTGTTGCTGTACTGTTGCACTAGCTTTGTAATTCGATTGAATTTATTTCATTTTAATCAATCAAATTGTGATTCAAACATTTTATGTATTGCTTTTGTCATTAAAATATTAAAGCAGTTTTTAGGTATCATTTTTATATTTTTAGGCAGATTTGTGTTGTTTGCTTTAGTAATTGACTTTTTTTGATACACAACATTAATTTTAACTGATACCCACTGATAAAAAAATAACACCAATCTAGTCAACTCAAATCTCACAAAAATAATATTTATTCTCAATAATACCTACCGATTTAAAAAATAATAGCAATCGATTCAATTCAATTATTACAAAAATGAGATTATTCTCAATAATACATAATAATACCCACTTGTATCATATGATAACTACAACTATACATAACTGATATACTAGGATACATTGTTTTCCTACACAATATAAGTACATACAACATTGCTCCCCATTCCAAGAATGCATTAATGCATTTACTTGTACTTGTACTCAATCCAGTCTTGAATTCAAGTAAATTCCAGCAGCATGCAGTATCTGCAAGAATTTCATACATAATCAAAACTTATACCAACATAATAATGTAAATTCAACTAGAAAATATAAAAATGATACCTAAAAAATATAAAAATGATACCTAAAAACTGCTATGATGTAAAATTCAACTAGAAAATATAAAAAAGATACCTAAAAACATATAAAAATGATACCTAAAAACTGCTATGATGTAAATTCAACTAGAAAATATAAAAATGATACCTAAAAAAAAATATAAAAATGATACCTAAAAACAGCTTTGATATTTTAAAGAAAACTAATTGTAACACCCCACCTCCGCCAGGGTGGCTCTTGCAAGCACTCTGACTTTAGAGGGGCGTTTGTACTGGGTAAACATGCATAATGATATATCAAGGCAGAACAAGAACATATGTATATATGTAAACAGAGTAAATAAGATAAGTAAAATAGCGGAAGATTTCAAACTATTTCAAAACAAGTCTGGTACAACATAACTTTCCAAATAAACAAGTCTCGATAAAAACAACATCAACTGAAAAACTGAAATACATAAGTACTATCCCCAAAATAAGTGATAACCATAGCTAGCTTCATGTCAAAACCGTACATGAGCTGAAATCCCACAAGCAAGCAATCAAAAATCCAAGCTAAGCTCCAATATTCCCACCCTGAGAACCTAGGGGGGGGGGGGGGGGGACGGAAGAAAAGAGGCGAAAGGAAAACAGGTCAGTCAAAAAGACTGAGTAAGCCCTACTACAATCAATGTAAACTGATAAAGTTAACTGGCATGAGAAGCAGGGATGAACATAAGGATAACAACATACTAGCATGATGATTAACTAACAAGGTAGATAAAGGTGTCATCGCATAATCAGGTTTAAGGTTTTTGCACCACAAGTGTACTAGCAAGCTAACATGACTTGAATAAACAAGTATTGATCCCTTGGCCCAAGCTTTGGCCCAATAACATGAAATGACCCTAATACGAGGTCCAACCAAACGGTCTAATCGATCGGCTCCCTAAGCCTAACTCGTCACGTGTTGGTGTCAATACGGCCCAAACATAATTGTAGTCGGACTGTGCTGGGTCTCCCGTCGGGTGTATCAAGCCCTAGGGTGTCAACCCCTGAACACCATAAACATAAGTGCACAGTCTCGATCTACTGGTACCCATGCTTGACTTCTCCAAATACGGACTACGTGCACGACCATAGTCCGTCCGGAACTACATCAGCGTACCACTCGACCGTCGTTTTGGTCACTTATACCAGTCCAGTAATCGTGCCCCCACCCTAGCCTAGTCCCTAGGGTCTTAATGATACAAACTTGGGATTACTGCTGGAGTGGACCCCCATTGCTAGGATTTTCTAGTGGGTTAAGTACGGTTTAACCCTTTTACTAATCATGGATTAACTTGGTTAAGTGTGACGATGAATTCACGACTTAACCCTGATTAATCTACCAAGCCCAAATTGGTTAAGTATTAAGTGGACCATGACTTAACCCTAATCATGAGGCATTAATTAATTTAATGTGCCTTAACCTCTCACATTAGACCTTGTTGTGGTTACTAGTTAAGCCGGGCGGGTCCGGGTAGCTTTACGCCACAACTTGGTCTAACCTCGGGTTCAAGGTACAACATGACCAACTTCTCACATTGGGTCCTATTGTTTGTAGCAACTAGTTAAGCCGGTCGGTTTCGGGTAGTTTTACGCTACAATCTCAACCCAACCTCGAGTTGGTCACACTTATATTTTCTAAGTGTCATGTCCATCATGTTTCCAAAACACATTACAAGTTTTCAAGAATTTGGGTAGACCTAACTTAATAGGTAAATTCCCAATCTTATGTTTTCATGTCTTTTAAGTTTACCCAACCCCAAACGCAATCCCATCGCTTACATAATCGCAATAGCGCATAAAGGATAGAAAGAGGGAACTTGGCATAAAGATGACAAATGGTGTTGAAGCCACAAGTTTAACATGGTGGCATATGAAATGTACATATGTTCATATACTTGCATATTGCATCATTAGGCCTCAAAAGTATGCATAAAACCAAACTTAGCATATAAGTGATACATGGTGATAAATGACATGTAGAAGTTGCCATAAGTTCGCATTTAGCCTCACATGAAGTTATCATAAGGGATATGATAACTTACATGTTGCCAAAATGCAACCTTTAGCATAAAGCTTGAAGCTTGAAGCTTTAAGCTCATAAACCCAAGATAAGCTTGCATAACATGATAACATGAGCAAAATGATCAACCATAACATAACTTGCATATCATGTGGCAAACTTGCATATCATAACATAGCAAACTTGCATAACATAACATGATAACTTGCATATCATAACATGGCAAACTTGCATAACATAACATGATAAACTTGCATATCATAACATGGCAAACTTGCATAGCATAACATGGTAAACTTGCATATCATAACATGACAAACTTGCATAGCATAACATGGTAGACTTGCATATCATAATGATCAAACACAACTTGCATCATTCATTAACTTTAGAGTTTAAATATGAAAGTAGAAAAGGGCTTACAATGCTTATGAAGACACAAAAATATATATAGATTGAGACAAAGCCCTTATGCAATCAAATAAACCCAAAATGCAAGCTCCAATAGAAAAACCCTTGAGCCAAAATGATCAAAACCCTTGCTTTATGATGTAAATATGGAAACTTGACTTGAATGCAAGCTAATAACACTTATATAAGCTTGAAAACACTTGTATGCATGGAAAATCTCTCATAGAAATAACTTAGAATTTTATGAAGAGAGTGGAGGCCATGAGAGGAATGATTTTGCCATAGTTTAGTTACTTGAATGAATAATGATGATTTAGGGTTAGGTTAGGGGCTTATTTATAGAGATTAGGATTAGTTTCAACCTTAGGATTAAACCCTAATTCCAATCTCAGCCCTTAAAACCGAATCTGGCCCCAAAACCTAACCAAAACCCCAAAATGGTGCACCAGGCAAAACTGCCCGGCTGAACCAAGTCGACAGCCAAGTCGACAGGGCTGTCGACTTGGGTCCAACCAAGTCGACTGCCAAGTCGACAGGCCTGTCGACTTGGTTGGCTTGGCAGGAAATTTCCCGCCTAGCCTTCCAGGCCCGAAATCCGAAATTTGAACTTGAAATTCAAATCTGTTTTGAACTTGAAATTTTCTGAAAACTTCATTGGGCCTTAATCGGGTCATACGGACTCCGATTTTCGAAAACTCGGACTCTATTTCGCGTATTTTTCCGAGACGAGCGCAATGGCATAGCCCGTTTCCCTTGATTCAGATTTATAAATTAAATTCTGCCTCGATTTACGTTATAACAGGTTATTGAAAATACGGGTTGTTACACTAATACAAAAAATATTTACATCCCACTTTGATTGATTAAAATGACATAATTTCGATTGAGTTGCAAAGCTAATGCAATAGTACATGTACAAAACTGATATAGCACCAAAATTATAAACACAAAAGCATAACACTATTAAAACATGAAATTAGAAATCTAACGGTTGGATTTGGAATTATGTCCAAATCAAATTTGGAAAAGGTCGTTATAAGTGCAGTTCGATGGCCGTTGATGGAAATCGACTGTACGGGCCTTGATAAAATTATTAAAAATAGTAATAATTTGTGTAAAATCATAAGAAATGATTTGTGAAGAATTGGGATGAAAAACTCCATATTTGAAAAGATAAAAGTAGATTTTTATCGAAATGAACTAGTTTTGAACTAGAGTAATAATTTTTTTTTTAAAAATAAGTAAATTGGATTTTAAATGATTTTGAAATATAACCAGGATTTCCAATAATTGAATTGGAATGGATTTGAATCGAAATTGTCTTTGGAATATTTCGATGTTGGATTTAGTGATTATACAGATGTTGTTATGGAAATTTGAAAGATATATATATATATATGTAACAACCCGGAAAATCTGGGCCAGTTTAAAATTTTTATTTTGGCAATTTTAGCGAGTTTTGATTATTTAAAATGAATTATTTTAAATAATATCGACGTGAAATTTATTTTGAATAGAATTAGAACGTATATATTATATACGTCGTCGTTAGAATGTATAAATAATTATATATAATTATAAAAGGAATTGAAAATGGCGCGGTAGTTCGAAAATTCGATTTCTAATTTCAAATGAATATACAGAATTCAATATAAGTCAGAATTGAACGAAACAAGAAATATTTGAATCTGTATAACTATATCTTTGTAAAGAAGTTAACAAACTGAGATTTCATTTTAGAAATGATAAGATATGTCCAGTTTAAAATTAGAAATAGTCGCTGTGGAATTTATATATATTTTTATATATATATAAGGCCCTTAAAAGTGGACATTTTGCAAATGACCTCGGATTTCGACGAAACCACTTTTGTTGGGTCCGTGATGTTAGGTTATTGCTAGATTCCAAATTTCATGATTTTTCGAATCAATATGTGAGCGTGGCAAAGGAAAACGTGTTTTGACCATTTCAGTTGATTTTAATCGACTGGAAATTGACCATTTTTCAAACAGTCTCAGAATTCGACGAAACTAGTTTTGTTAGGACCGTATCGTCAATACGAAGCTAGAAAATATTTTTCAGGAATTTTTCTAGTTAGTATGTGGCCCCGGTAATTTGAAATGTACGTTTAAAATTCAATATAGTGATTTAAATGTAAATTTAACGGAAACTGATTGGAACGATCGAATCAGCCTGCGATACATATCCCATTGTGTTCGGAATGGGGGTAATACGCTAAGGACGACAGGCGGTGGGTCTCGATTAGTGGTCGAATGAAAAAGTTCCTTTTTGAAAATAAAATAGTTAAATAATAATAAAAAAAAAAAAATAATTTTCTCTTCCCTCCATATACACTCTGGCCCCCCCGATATCTTCTAATTCCAAAAAAAAAAAAAAAAAAAAAAAAATCCGGATCTTCGGATCTCGAAGGCGATGGACGCCCTCCCACCGCTCCGTTCCCCCCCGATGCCTCCGTCCGCCCCTTACCTCGAGCGCCTCCCCCTTCCTTCCTCTCTCCTCCTTCCGAATCCTCTGCTCGAACTGCGATGACCCCCACTACCGCGCCCAAAACCCTTCTCCGCCTCGTCAGAGCCGCAGCACCCCCCCTCCATCTTGCGTCGGCGGCTGCCACATCGCCCCCCTTCCACTGACGAACAAGCACAGCGCCCCCCCGTAAGTTTTTTTAATTTATTTATTTTTACTTTTGTTAAAACCGATTTATGTTAATTGTAAAAACTGTTTTTTTATATATTGCAAAAACTGATTTTTTTTATTTTTATTTTATTTTCAAAACTGTATAGATTTAGTTTTAAAACTGATTTTTAATAGGATATTTAAAAACAGATTTTTATAAAAGATTTTAAAAACTGTTTAAAAAAAAAAAAAAAAGAAACTGAAAACTGTTTTGAAAAGAAAATAAAAACTGCATTTTTATAAAAGAGCAAAAACTGAATTGATTTTTAAAAGATTAAAAACAGTTGATTTTTTTTAAAAAAAAAAGGATAAAACTGATTGTAAAGAAATTTAAAACTGATTCTTTTTATTAAAAAAAAAAGAGGTTTAAGAAGATTTTTGTTTTTAAAAGGTTTAAGAAGATTTGAATTTTTAAAAGGTAAAAGGATTTGAACTTTAAAAAGTAAAAGAAAAGATTAGATCTTTGAAATGGAAAAGGCGGGAACTTTGAAATAAAAATTCGATTTTTATATATTGAACTTTGAAATAAAAATTCGATTTTTATATATTGAACTTTGAAATAAAAATTCGATTTTTATATATTGAACTTTGAAATAAAAATTCGATTTTTATATATTGAACTTTGAAATAAAAATTCGATTTTTATATATTGAACTTTGAAATAAAAATTCGATTTTTATATATTGAACTTTGAAATAAAAATTCGATTTTTATATATTGAACTTTGAACTAAAAATTCGATTTTTATATATTGAACTTTGAAATAAAAATTCGATTTTTATATATTGAATAGCGAAGTAAAAATGGGATTTTTACATATGTAGTGAAAGCGGACAACGAAGGTGACAATAAGGCGAAACGACGAAGACTTCTGCAAAGGAAGAGCCGTGGAGCTAGGATAGCTATATGTGAGAATTTCTCACCTTTCAATTTATTTTTCTAGTTATATATATATATATACTAGGATGCAGACGGTGCTTAGTAGCACCCGACACAATCGTCCACAGACCATGGACTTGTTTGTTTGATTGTTTGGTGATTGATTGCGATATTGGTTTGAATGTGGTTTGTGATGTGAAAAATCGAATCGATAAATTGGTTAGGATTAGACGTGCGCCGTTATAAGGCGAAGGAGTAAGGCTAGGTTAGACCCTTACTCCAAATTTTGTGGTTTGCATAACGAAAGTGAATTTGATTGATGTGTGAATGGCGTGGGCCTTCACTAGACCGGGGATAAGGCTAGGCCTTGTCCCGTTTCTAGTATCGTGCCGTTATGCCGCCGAAATTTTCTAAAATATATTAGAAAAATAAAAATATCATTTTATTTAAAGAATGAACTAGATAGAAATTCATATGTTGGAATAAAATGTTTTATCGTTAAAAATATAATTTTTAACGTGAATGTGAATAAATAAATATTCATTTACAAACCGGACGGTTTGTTTATGTACACCTATTTGAAGGACATTAATTGGGTCGATAAATTTTACACATCGCCCAACTGCACAAATAGAATGTGCGTTTGATTGTTTGAAACCCCACACGGGTGTTGGGATGAAATTTGAAGTTCACTCATCCTGATTGACTAAATATGTCGATCGATTGATTGACAGGCTGTTATAAGCGTTAGATATCTATATTTGATGCTTATACAGTGTAGTGCACTTTGGTTGATGGTTGATTATTTTCAATGCTATTATATACATGTGTTGTATGAAAATCCATATGATTAATTTTATATGGTAATTGATTGGGCCTCATTCCAGTTTTGAAAAAGAAATATTTGAAAAAAAGAAATATTTGAAAAAGAAATATTTGAAATAGAATATTTGAAAATAAAGGAATATATGAAGCCGTGTTGATTAGATTGACGCCATTTTGACGTGAACGATATTTATATCGATTTTAAAACGATTTCGAAATGAATTGAATTGAAAGTGATTTCGAAATGAATTGAATTGAAAACGAATTCAAAATGAATTGAATTGAAAACGAATTCGAATTGAATTGAAAGTGATTTCGAAATGAATTGAATTGAAAACGAATTCAAAATGAATTGAATTGAAAACGAATTCAAAGTGAATTGAATTGAAAGTGATTTCAAAATGAATTGAATTGAAAACGAATTCGAATTGAATTGGAAGTGATTTCGAAATGAATTGAATTGAAAACGAATTCGAATTGAATTGAAAGTGATTTCGAAATGAATTGAATTGAAAACGAATTCGAATTGAATTGGAAGTGATTTCGAAATGAATTGAATTGAAAACGAATTCGAATTGAATTGAAAGTGATTTCGAAATGAATTGAATTGAAAACGAATTCAAAATGAATTGAATTGAAAACGAATTCAAAGTGAATTGAATTGAAAGTGATTTCGAAATGAATTGAATTGAAAACGATTTCGAAATGAATTGAATTGAAAACGATTTCGAAATGAATTGAATTGAAAACGAATTCGGATTGAATTGAAAGTGAATTGAAATGAATTCAAATTGAATTGAAATTTGAATTGAAAAGAAATGAATTTTGAAACGAATCTATAAGGAAGAATTCAATTTTGTTTTGAATTGAAATGGAAGTTGAAATAGCTTTTGAAACGATTTTAAAACTATTTATATAATTCGTTTTAAATAGAAATCGACGAAATATATATTATATATATTATATATAATATAATGGCCTGAATAGAACGCGCCGCGCCGCGGCAGTTCGCGAATTTCGACCATTTATTTCAAACGGACATTACGGGAGATCCGACCGTCGGATTCTCCTAAAACCGGAACCGTTGGGTTCGTATCGAAAAGAGCTTTCTAACGAATATTAGAAATTTGAAATCTAACGGTTGGATTTGGAATTATGTCCAAATCAAATTCGAAAAAGGTCGCTGTAAGTGCAGTTCGATGGCCGTTGATGGAAATCGACTGTACGGGCCTTGATAAAATTATTAAAAATAGCAATAATTTGTGTAAAATCATAAGAAATGATTTAGAAAGAATTGGGATGAAAAACTCCATATTTGAAAAGATAAAAATGGATTTTTATCGAAATGGACTAGTTTTGAACTAGAATTATAATTCTATTTATTTTTAAATAAATAAATTGAATTCGAAAAGGGTTTTAAAAATAACCAAAATTTCCAATGATTGCATTGGAATGGATTTAAATCGAAATTGTCTTCGGAATATTTCGATGTTGGGATTCGTGATTATACAGATGTTGATATGGAAATTTGAAAGATATATATTTATATCGTTATTTCCAATACGACATTTGTTAGTCGTAGAATTTGATATTGAATATAAGCCGATATATTTTCTATTCAGAGCCTTGTATTGAATATCGAATGTGATTTGGGTTTGTCGTGAATGGTGTCTTCACTAACACTGTTCTTGAACCCAGTTGAGAAATGATTAAATCTTTTTATTTAGATTTAATGAAGCGTACCAATTAAATAATATTTAATTGGAATTGAATTGATATTGATTTTTGGGTTTATCGTGAACAGTGTTTTAAATAACACTTGTTCTTTAACCCGATAATTAATGAATGTGATTTGGGTTTGTCGTGAATGGTGTCTTCACTAACACTGTTCTTGAACCCAGTTGAGAAAAGATTAAATCTTTTTATTTAGATTTAATGAAGTGTACCAATTAAATAATATTTAATTGGAATCGAATGGATATTGATTTTTGGGTTTATCGTGAACAGTGTTTTAAATAACACTTGTTCTTTAACCCGATAATTAATAGGATGTGACTTTGGGTTTATCGTGAACCGTGTTTTAAATGACACTGATTCTTTAACCCAGTCACAGATTAAAACTAAGTGGAGTTTTAATGAATCTTTAATTAGATTGAAAAGATCGAGAATGGAGTATCACCAGTTTTGCTCCAGGCGATAGTTAAATCTTTAATTAGATTTGAACGTGAAATTTAGAAACTAACTGTCGGTTAGCTAAGTAGAATGGTTTTCTGGATATTGATCTGATGTTGGTTTCGGCCTTCGGGGTTAATATTTGGGGAATTATTCTCTTGATTAATTGACGGTTAGTGACTAATGAATTGGAATGAGGCGTATGTTGTGTTTGTGTAACACTTTTATAATATATACGCGAGTTATTCGGAAAGACCGGGTTTATCCCATTCTGAATAACTGATACGACGATAAGTCGAAGATGAAGACGATGGTCGAAGACCGGAGGTCTTCACGTCGTTTTGGGTAATTACTGATGATCTTGATTGGGCTGTACACCCAAGAAGATGGAAACAGTTAGTGATCGTCCAGACGTACTTGGAGATCGATGGATATGCGGGGTACTAGGTGCCTCCGGTTTCGTTCAGACCCAGGACGGACTTGTAAATGGACTGTGTGTCTGACATCGGATTTCATTCTGTGTGACTGATATCGGTTGCATAGGATGGTTTGCCTGTGTGGCATGCTAAGATGCAAATGATCAAGGCTTCTGTTGAAAAGCAAAGTCTTGTGGTGATGATCAAAGCACGGCCTTTGTGGCGTAGCTTTGTGTAACGTTTACCTCGCGTGTTTCACACCAGGTATGAACCAAAAACGGGAGACGGACCTCAGGGAGGACTTGCGTTTCTTTCTAGCTAGAAGTGGCGTCAGTGGTTTTACACGCCCTGACGAGTTTGACTTATGTGGTTGTTGCTGTTGCGAGGCGCCTCGGTTATATCGGTTTCGGCCGATGCATTCTGGTCGGCTGACGGACCAGACTTACACCCCATAGGGTGGGGAAACGTATTGTTCAGGCATAATAATCCACTCCGTGTGGACCGGCCCTGACGATCCAAGGCTTGCCTGCGCGCTTGCCTGAGGGGCGGGCTAGAGCGTCTTGAATCGGTTGAGGACTATCTCTTGCCTCGGTTCATAGATGGAAATCCAATTTCCAAATACGTGACAATTGCGGTTTTATTTGTAAACCTATATATGGCGACATAGTGGTATGGGTCATTCATGCCGCCTATGATTGATACTTATGATTTGAAGTTGTTTTATACACTATGCACTTATAATAGTATCAAATGATTTGTTTTAAACGTATCAAGCATGCTTTGGCTGTTATAAGGTAAAAACCCTATCCCCCGGCTTGCGTTGCATTGTGTGATAGGACCTGGGTCTTATAACAGCTTCATTTTTCTTTACTTAGCATTGCGCTGTTTGTTTTATGCACTGGTATTCTTGGGAGGAAACCCGTTCCGTGTTATACGGCGTGGTCCCTTGATTTACCTAATGATTTAAAGTAAAGATTAATAACTGTTTTAGTTCTCACACCAGTCCCATGACTGACCTGGAGTTTATTGTTTTAACCTAAACTCTGGGTGCCCTTATTTTGACACGGGCAGCTAGTAGTTTTGGTTTTGCAGATTTATATTCACAGGATCCTGGTTTACAGCTGGAACGATATCCGGAAAGCTTTGTATCCGTATATCTCTTCTAGTTGTGTATCGTATTATTTTCCGCTGCTATGTATTTAAATGTAATTTAAATCTCTGATATTTCTGTGTAATATTCATTTATACTCTGTATATTCTTGTAATCTGATGCACTGTTGTTATATATAGTGAAATGTTCTTCTGTATGCGTTCTGCTGTGGTTTGTTCTCGAACTATCCGACGCTTCCCTTTACGGGGAAGTTGCGGGTCTTCACATTTGGTATCAGAGCTTTGGTTTGCAAAGCTAGAGAACAAGACACATTAGAACCCTACGAAAGAATTCATCAGATATTGGATTAGTAATATCCAATTAGAATGACTCGTTAGAGATGGGATCAGTAGTATCCTAGAACGAGTGTGAAGAGTATATTTTTCAAATGAAAACAAATTTTGTTTTGAAAATTTAAATCAATTATTCGTAGTTGATTATTTATTTATATTGATGTGGACAATTCAGTATATGTAGATTTTGCGTATACGTCTGATCCGCGTGTATTCAAAGTTTTAATATATTAGATTGATATAGAATCACATTCTAGACGCCCGGAGATGGTTCTGATGATTGATCGATCATCATCCGAACTTATGTTCGTGTTTCGAAGGTGTGATTTTCTATATATTTCCATTAGGCTGGTGTGAGAACCAAAACTTATATATAGTTAGAACACATTGTTGTGATTTGGCATCAAAAATTTGATTTTTGTATATGTATCAAAATTATGAATTTGAAACTCTAAATCCACTAATTGATTGATGTTTGCGTTGTTTGTTTATTTGTTTGCTAATTTTGAACCATTTATGCCTATTAGAACCAAATATTGAATGATATTGAAAATTGGTCGCATTTGCTTGCATATACGTGTATATCATTGAACAGGTCATAGCAAGGAGGCTAGAGCCGAAGAATAAAATTTGTTTGCCCGACAAATAGGTACATGTTTACTACATAATTTCCTGTTTTGTTTGGGTGATGATGATTTTGTGAGCCTATTGGCTAGCCGCTTGGCTTTTTCTTTTTCTTTTTGAGATCTGAAGGACCGGGGAAGCTATTTGAAATTCCCCGATGCTCCCGGTGCAGGGGAGGTTATGGCGAAATTTTTCAAAAATTTAGGGTGTTAGCCAAATTTTTGAAATTTTAGAAATTCTCAGAAACTGAAAAGTTGGAGGATGGAAGCCAGATCGATCGTAGCGTTGATTAATCAAACCACTTTCGACTTTGTTCCTTTTCGGGGACGAAAAGTTTTAAGTGGGGGAGATTGTAACAACCCGGAAAATCTGGGCCAGTTTAAAATTTTTATTTTGGCAATTTTAGCGAGTTTTGATTATTTAAAATGAATTATTTTAAATAATATCGACGTGAAATTTATTTTGAATAGAATTAGAACGTATATATTATATACGTCGTCGTTAGAATGTATAAATAATTATATATAATTATAAAAGGAATTGAAAATGGCGCGGTAGTTCGAAAATTCGATTTCTAATTTCAAATGAATATACAGAATTCAATATAAGTCAGAATTGAACGAAACAAGAAATATTTGAATCTGTATAACTATATCTTTGTAAAGAAGTTAACAAACTGAGATTTCATTTTAGAAATGATAAGATATGTCCAGTTTAAAATTAGAAATAGTCGCTGTGGAATTTATATATATTTTTATATATATATAAGGCCCTTAAAAGTGGACATTTTGCAAATGACCTCGGATTTCGACGAAACCACTTTTGTTGGGTCCGTGATGTTAGGTTATTGCTAGATTCCAAATTTCATGATTTTTCGAATCAATATGTGAGCGTGGCAAAGGAAAACGTGTTTTGACCATTTCAGTTGATTTTAATCGACTGGAAATTGGCCATTTTTCAAACAGTCTCAGAATTCGACGAAACTAGTTTTGTTAGGACCGTATCGTCAATACGAAGCTAGAAAATATTTTTCAGGAATTTTTCTAGTTAGTATGTGGCCCCGGTAATTTGAAATGTACGTTTAAAATTCAATATAGTGATTTAAATGTAAATTTAACGGAAACTGATTGGAACGATCGAATCAGCCTGCGATACATATCCCATTGTGTTCGGAATGGGGGTAATACGCTAAGGACGACAGGCGGTGGGTCTCGATTAGTGGTCGAATGAAAAAGTTCCTTTTTGAAAATAAAATAGTTAAATAATAAAAAAAAAAAAAAAAAAATTTCTCTTCCCTCCATATACACTCTGGCCCCCCCGATATCTTCTAATTCCAAAAAAAAAAAAAAAAAGAAAAAAAATCCGGATCTTCGGATCTCGAAGGCGATGGACGCCCTCCCACCGCTCCGTTCCCCCCCGATGCCTCCGTCCGCCCCTTACCTCGAGCGCCTCCCCCTTCCTTCCTCTCTCCTCCTTCCGAATCCTCTGCTCGAACTGCGATGACCCCCACTACCGCGCCCAAAACCCTTCTCCGCCTCGTCAGAGCCGCAGCACCCCCCCCTCCATCTTGCGTCGGCGGCTGCCACATCGCCCCCCTTCCACTGACGAACAAGCACAGCGCCCCCCCGTAAGTTTTTTTAATTTATTTATTTTTACTTTTGTTAAAACCGATTTATGTTAATTGCAAAAACTGTTTTTTTATATATTGCAAAAACTGATTTTTTTTATTTTTATTTTATTTTCAAAACTGTATAGATTTAGTTTTAAAACTGATTTTTAATAGGATATTTAAAAACAGATTTTTATAAAAGATTTTAAAAACTGTTTTTTTAAAAAAAAAAAAGAAACTGAAAACTGTTTTGAAAAGAAAATAAAAACTGCATTTTTATAAAAGAGCAAAAACTGAATTGATTTTTAAAAGATTAAAAACAGTTGATTTTTTTAAAAAAAAAAGGATAAAACTGATTGTAAAGAAATTTAAAACTGATTCTTTTTATTAAAAAAAAAAGAGGTTTAAGAAGATTTTTGTTTTTAAAAGGTTTAAGAAGATTTGAATTTTTAAAAGGTAAAAGGATTTGAACTTTAAAAAGTAAAAGAAAAGATTAGATCTTTGAAATGGAAAAGGCGGGAACTTTGAAATAAAAATTCGATTTTTATATATTGAACTTTGAAATAAAAATTCGATTTTTATATATTGAACTTTGAAATAAAAATTCGATTTTTATATATTGAACTTTGAAATAAAAATTCGATTTTTATATATTGAACTTTGAAATAAAAATTCGATTTTTATATATTGAACTTTGAAATAAAAATTCGATTTTTATATATTGAACTTTGAAATAAAAATTCGATTTTTATATATTGAACTTTGAAATAAAAATTCGATTTTTATATATTGAACTTTGAACTAAAAATTCGATTTTTATATATTGAACTTTGAAATAAAAATTCGATTTTTATATATTGAATAGCGAAGTAAAAATGGGATTTTTACATATGTAGTGAAAGCGGACAACGAAGGTGACAATAAGGCGAAACGACGAAGACTTCTGCAAAGGAAGAGCCGTGGAGCTAGGATAGCTATATGTGAGAATTTCTCACCTTTCAATTTATTTTTCTAGTTATATATATATATATACTAGGATGCAGACGGTGCTTAGTAGCACCCGACACAATCGTCCACAGACCATGGACTTGTTTGTTTGATTGTTTGGTGATTGATTGCGATATTGGTTTGAATGTGGTTTGTGATGTGAAAAATCGAATCGATAAATTGGTTAGGATTAGACGTGCGCCGTTATAAGGCGAAGGAGTAAGGCTAGGTAAGACCCTTACTCCAAATTTTGTGGTTTGCATAACGAAAGTGAATTTGATTGATGTGTGAATGGCGTGGGCCTTCACTAGACCGGGGATAAGGCTAGGCCTTGTCCCGTTTCTAGTATCGTGCCGTTATGCCGCCGAAATTTTCTAAAATATATTAGAAAAATAAAAATATCATTTTATTTAAAGAATGAACTAGATAGAAATTCATATGTTGGAATAAAATGTTTTATCGTTAAAAATATAATTTTTAACGTGAATGTGAATAAATAAATATTCATTTACAAACCGGACGGTTTGTTTATGTACACCTATTTGAAGGACATTAATTGGGTCGATAAATTTTACACATCGCCCAACTGCACAAATAGAATGTGCGTTTGATTGTTTGAAACCCCACACGGGTGTTGGGATGAAATTTGAAGTTCACTCATCCTGATTGACTAAATATGTCGATCGATTGATTGACAGGCTGTTATAAGCGTTAGATATCTATATTTGATGCTTATACAGTGTAGTGCACTTTGGTTGATGGTTGATTATTTTCAATGCTATTATATACATGTGTTGTATGAAAATCCATATGATTAATTTTATATGGTAATTGATTGGGCCTCATTCCAGTTTTGAAAAAGAAATATTTGAAAAAAAGAAATATTTGAAAAAGAAATATTTGAAATAGAATATTTGAAAATAAAGGAATATATGAAGCCGTGTTGATTAGATTGACGCCATTTTGACGTGAACGATATTTATATCGATTTTAAAACGATTTCGAAATGAATTGAATTGAAAGTGATTTCGAAATGAATTGAATTGAAAACGAATTCAAAATGAATTGAATTGAAAACGAATTCGAATTGAATTGAAAGTGATTTCGAAATGAATTGAATTGAAAACGAATTCAAAATGAATTGAATTGAAAACGAATTCAAAGTGAATTGAATTGAAAGTGATTTCAAAATGAATTGAATTGAAAACGAATTCGAATTGAATTGGAAGTGATTTCGAAATGAATTGAATTGAAAACGAATTCGAATTGAATTGAAAGTGATTTCGAAATGAATTGAATTGAAAACGAATTCGAATTGAATTGGAAGTGATTTCGAAATGAATTGAATTGAAAACGAATTCGAATTGAATTGAAAGTGATTTCGAAATGAATTGAAAACGAATTCAAAATGAATTGAATTGAAAACGAATTCAAAGTGAATTGAATTGAAAGTGATTTCGAAATGAATTGAATTGAAAACGATTTCGAAATGAATTGAATTGAAAACGATTTCGAAATGAATTGAATTGAAAACGAATTCGGATTGAATTGAAAGTGAATTGAAATGAATTCAAATTGAATTGAAATTTGAATTGAAAAGAAATGAATTTTGAAACGAATCTATAAGGAAGAATTCAATTTTGTTTTGAATTGAAATGGAAGTTGAAATAGCTTTTGAAACGATTTTAAAACTATTTATATAATTCGTTTTAAATAGAAATCGACGAAATATATATTATATATATTATATATAATATAATGGCCTGAATAGAACGCGCCGCGCCGCGGCAGTTCTCGAATTTC
Organism: Allium sativum; assembly: GCA_030737875.1. Classification (NCBI taxonomy): domain Eukaryota; kingdom Viridiplantae; phylum Streptophyta; class Magnoliopsida; order Asparagales; family Amaryllidaceae; genus Allium; species Allium sativum. Next base: position 804,530,050 of record CM060924.1, on the reverse strand, counting down.
GACCATTTATTTCAAACGGACATTACGGGAGATCCGACCGTCGGATTCTCCTAAAACCGGAACCGTTGGGTTCGTATCGAAAAGAGCTTTCTAACGAATATTAGAAATTTGAAATCTAACGGTTGGATTTGGAATTATGTCCAAATCAAATTCGAAAAAGGTCGCTGTAAGTGCAGTTCGATGGCCGTTGATGGAAATCGACTGTACGGGCCTTGATAAAATTATTAAAAATAGCAATAATTTGTGTAAAATCATAAGAAATGATTTAGAAAGAATTGGGATGAAAAACTCCATATTTGAAAAGATAAAAATGGATTTTTATCGAAATGGACTAGTTTTGAACTAGAATTATAATTCTATTTATTTTTAAATAAATAAATTGAATTCGAAAAGGGTTTTAAAAATAACCAAAATTTCCAATGATTGCATTGGAATGGATTTAAATCGAAATTGTCTTCGGAATATTTCGATGTTGGGATTCGTGATTATACAGATGTTGATATGGAAATTTGAAAGATATATATTTATATCGTTATTTCCAATACGACATTTGTTAGTCGTAGAATTTGATATTGAATATAAGCCGATATATTTTCTATTCAGAGCCTTGTATTGAATATCGAATGTGATTTGGGTTTGTCGTGAATGGTGTCTTCACTAACACTGTTCTTGAACCCAGTTGAGAAATGATTAAATCTTTTTATTTAGATTTAATGAAGCGTACCAATTAAATAATATTTAATTGGAATTGAATTGATATTGATTTTTGGGTTTATCGTGAACAGTGTTTTAAATAACACTTGTTCTTTAACCCGATAATTAATGAATGTGATTTGGGTTTGTCGTGAATGGTGTCTTCACTAACACTGTTCTTGAACCCAGTTGAGAAAAGATTAAATCTTTTTATTTAGATTTAATGAAGTGTACCAATTAAATAATATTTAATTGGAATCGAATGGATATTGATTTTTGGGTTTATCGTGAACAGTGTTTTAAATAACACTTGTTCTTTAACCCGATAATTAATAGGATGTGACTTTGGGTTTATCGTGAACCGTGTTTTAAATGACACTGATTCTTTAACCCAGTCACAGATTAAAACTAAGTGGAGTTTTAATGAATCTTTAATTAGATTGAAAAGATCGAGAATGGAGTATCACCAGTTTTGCTCCAGGCGATAGTTAAATCTTTAATTAGATTTGAACGTGAAATTTAGAAACTAACTGTCGGTTAGCTAAGTAGAATGGTTTTCTGGATATTGATCTGATGTTGGTTTCGGCCTTCGGGGTTAATATTTGGGGAATTATTCTCTTGATTAATTGACGGTTAGTGACTAATGAATTGGAATGAGGCGTATGTTGTGTTTGTGTAACACTTTTATAATATATACGCGAGTTATTCGGAAAGACCGGGTTTATCCCATTCTGAATAACTGATACGACGATAAGTCGAAGATGAAGACGATGGTCGAAGACCGGAGGTCTTCACGTCGTTTTGGGTAATTACTGATGATCTTGATTGGGCTGTACACCCAAGAAGATGGAAACAGTTAGTGATCGTCCAGACGTACTTGGAGATCGATGGATATGCGGGGTACTAGGTGCCTCCGGTTTCGTTCAGACCCAGGACGGACTTGTAAATGGACTGTGTGTCTGACATCGGATTTCATTCTGTGTGACTGATATCGGTTGCATAGGATGGTTTGCCTGTGTGGCATGCTAAGATGCAAATGATCAAGGCTTCTGTTGAAAAGAAAAGTCTTGTGGTGATGATCAAAGCACGGCCTTTGTGGCGTAGCTTTGTGTAACGTTTACCTCGCGTGTTTCACACCAGGTATGAACCAAAAACGGGAGACGGACCTCAGGGAGGACTTGCGTTTCTTTCTAGCTAGAAGTGGCGTCAGTGGTTTTACACGCCCTGACGAGTTTGACTTATGTGGTTGTTGCTGTTGCGAGGCGCCTCGGTTATATCGGTTTCGGCCGATGCATTCTGGTCGGCTGACGGACCAGACTTACACCCCATAGGGTGGGGAAACGTATTGTTCAGGCATAATAATCCACTCCGTGTGGACCGGCCCTGACGATCCAAGGCTTGCCTGCGCGCTTGCCTGAGGGGCGGGCTAGAGCGTCTCGAATCGGTTGAGGACTATCTCTTGCCTCGGTTCATAGATGGAAATCCAATTTCCAAATACGTGACAATTGCGGTTTTATTTGTAAACCTATATATGGCGACATAGTGGTATGGGTCATTCATGCCGCCTATGATTGATACTTATGATTTGAAGTTGTTTTATACACTATGCACTTATAATAGTATCAAATGATTTGTTTTAAACGTATCAAGCATGCTTTGGCTGTTATAAGGTAAAAACCCTATCCCCCGGCTTGCGTTGCATTGTGTGATAGGACCTGGGTCTTATAACAGCTTCATTTTTCTTTACTTAGCATTGCGCTGTTTGTTTTATGCACTGGTATTCTTGGGAGGAAACCCGTTCCGTGTTATACGGCGTGGTCCCTTGATTTACCTAATGATTTAAAGTAAAGATTAATAACTGTTTTAGTTCTCACACCAGTCCCATGACTGACCTGGAGTTTATTGTTTTAACCTAAACTCTGGGTGCCCTTATTTTGACACGGGCAGCTAGTAGTTTTGGTTTTGCAGATTTATATTCACAGGATCCTGGTTTACAGCTGGAACGATATCCGGAAAGCTTTGTATCCGTATATCTCTTCTAGTTGTGTATCGTATTATTTTCCGCTGCTATGTATTTAAATGTAATTTAAATCTCTGATATTTCTGTGTAATATTCATTTATACTCTGTATATTCTTGTAATCTGATGCACTGTTGTTATATATAGTGAAATGTTCTTCTGTATGCGTTCTGCTGTGGTTTGTTCTCGAACTATCCGACGCTTCCCTTTACGGGGAAGTTGCGGGTCTTCACAATATATACATATCATTATTTCCAATACGATATTTGTTGGTCGTAGAATTTGATATTAAATATAAGCCGATATATTTTCTATTCAGAGCCTTGTATTTAATATCAAATGTGATTTGGGTTTTTCGTGAATGGTGTGTTCGTTAACACTGTTCTTAAACCCAGTTGAGAAAAAGACTAAATCTTTTTATTTAGATTTAATGAAGTGTACCAATTAAATAATATTTAATTGGAATTGAATTGGTATTGATTTTTGGGTTTATCGTGAACAGTGTTTTAAATAACACTTGTTCTTTAACCCGATAATTAATGGAATGTGATTTTGGGTTTATCGTGAACCGTGTTTTAAATGACACTGATTCTTTAACCCAGTTAAAGATTAAAACTAAGTAGAGTTTTAGTGAATCTTTAATTAGATTGAAAAGATCGAGAAGGGAGTATCACCAGTTTTGCTCCAGGCGATAGTTAAATCTTTGATTAGATTTGAACGTGAAATGGTAATTGAATTTACCGATAACACCGTGGTGTTAGATACGAAGTATTACCAGTTTTACTTCATGGGATGAATAGGTTGGGATTGGGAAATAAAACAAATGATTACTTCGGTGTGGTTCGCTAATCCCGACTAGTTTGAATTGATATTCAAAAAGGAGATTAAAGAATAAATTTAAAGAATTTATCTTTGATAAAATTAATGGGAACCTTTCCCAAAATATAAGAATATTTTAATAAAAGAATATTCTGAATTGGAATGAAGCGTATGTTGTGTTTGTGTAACACTTGTTTATTATATACGCGAGTTATTCAGAAAGACCGGGTTTATCCCATTCTGAATAACTGATTCGACGTAGTGTCGAAAATGAAGACGGTGGTTGAAGACCGGAGGTCTTCACGTCGTTTGGGTGATTACTGATGATCTTGATTGGGCCGTACACCCAAGAGGAGGGAATCAGTTGGTGGTCGTCCAGACGTACTTGGAGATCGATGGATATGCGGGGTACTGGGTGCCTCCGGTTTCGTTCAGACCCAGAACGAACTTGTAAATAGACTGTGTGTCTGACATTGGATTTTATTATGTGTGATTGATTTCTATTATATATATATATATCTGTTTGGTGGCAGAGAATTTATTCTCTTGCTTAACGCCCTTCTCTGAGACGTACGAGCTCAGGGGTTATATATCGATGGATATCAAACGCATGGAGTGAATTGCCTGTGTGGCACGCCTAAGTGGCAATTGATCAAGGCTTCTGTTGAAAAGCAAAGTCTTGTGGTGATGATCAAAGCACCGCCTGTGTGGCATAGCTTTGTGTAACGTTAATTCGCGAGCCTCACACCTCGGTTGTGAACCAAAAATGGGAGAGGACCTCAGGGAGGGCATGCGTTTCCTTCTAGTTAAAAACTGGCGTTAGTGGTTTTACACGCCCTGACGGGGTTGACTTATGTGGTTGTTGCTGTTGCGAGGCGCCTCGGATATATCAGTGACTATGTGAAGCCGATGGAGTCATTCGTTGGCTCATTGACACCCCAAAGGGTGGGGAGACGCAGTGTTCAGGCATTTTAATCCACATCAGTGGACCGGCCCTGACGATCCAAAGGTCACTCGAGCTCTGACCTGAGACACGGACTAGAGCGTCTCGAATCGGTTGAGGACTATCTTTTGCCTCGGTTCACAGATGGAAATCCAACTTCTAATACATGACGTTTCAATTTTAGTTGTAATCCTATATATGGCGACATAGTGGGATGGGGCGCTTATGCCATCTATGATTGATACTTATGATTTGAAGTTGTTTTATACACTATGCACTTATAATAGTATCAAATGATTTGTTTTAAACATATCAAGCATTCTTGGCTATTATAAGGTAAAACCCTATTCTCCGGCTTGCGTTGCATTGTGTGATGAGAACTGGGTCTTATAATAGCTTCATTTTTCTTTATTTAGCATTGCGCTGTTGTTTTATGCACTGGTATTCTTGGAAGGAAACCCGTTCCGTGTTATACGGCGTGGTCCCTTGATTTACCTAACTTTAAAATAAAGATAAATAATTGTTTTAGTTCTCACACCAGTCCCATGACTAACCTGGAGTTTATTGTTTTAACCTGAACTCTTGGTGCCCTTATTTTGACACGGGCAGCTAGTAGTTTTGGTTTTGCAGATTTATATTCACAAAATCCTGGTTTACAGTTGGAACGATATCCGGAAATCTTTCTATCCGTATATCTCCTTCTAGTTGTGTTTTGTATTATTTTTCGCTGCTATGTAATGTATTAAATGTAATTTAAATCTCTGATATTTTCTGTGTAATATTTATTCATACTCTGTATATTCTTGTATTCTGATGGAATTGTTGTAATATACAATGAAATGTTCTTCTGTTTGCGTCCTTTTATGTGTTGTTCTCAAAGTATTCGTGCTTTCCTTCACGGGGAAGTTACGGGTTCTTACAGTGGTATCAGATGTAACAACCCGGAAATGCGAGCCAGTTTAAAATTTTTATTTTGACAATTTTGAATATTTAAAATGAATTATTTTAAATAAAAACGACGAGAAATTTAATTTGAATAGAATTAGAATGTATATATTTATATACGTCGTCGTTAGAATATAAAATTTTATTTTAATTATAAATAGAATTGAAAATGGCGCGGTAGTTCGATAATTCAATTTCAAACTTCAATTGAATGTACCGGGTGCAAAACAATCCGGATTTTAGTGAAACAAAAAATAATGGAATCTAATTGAGGATATTTTTCCAACGAATCCGAAAAATCAAAATTTCATAGCGGGGATAAAAAGATATGTCCAAATGAAATTTCAGAATAGTCGCTATGAAATTTCGGCCTTTAAAAATAGCCATTTTGCAAACGACCTCGGATTTTGACGAAACCACTTTTGTTGGATCCGTGATGTCAAATTATTGCTAGGTTTCAATTTTCATAATTTTTCGAATCAATATGTGAGCGTGGTAAAGGAAAACGCGTTTGACCAGTTTCAGTTGATTTTAATCGACTGGAAAATGGGCATTTTCAAACGGTCTCAGAATCTGACGAAACTAGTTTTGTTAGGACTGTATCGTCAATACGAAGCTACGGGAATTTTTAGAGTTAGTATATGACCCCGGTAAATTGAAATGTGCGTTCAAATTGAATATATATAGATTTATATTTTAATTTGAACGGAACTGATCGTAACGATCGAATTGGCCTACGTGGCATATCCCATTGTGTTCGGAATGGGGGTAATTAGCTAGGGACGACAGTCAGTGGGCTCTATTTAGAGTTCAAATAAAAAGGTTACTTTTTGGATCTTAAAATAATTTAAATATATATGGATTATACCTTGGTCAACGTTTCCCCCTTTACCTCTTTATCTCTCCCTGTGGAAAATTCAAAATCGACAGATGAAATAAAAAATAAAAAACCCACGAAGCCGCTCCCCGTCGAACTCCCCCCACGCGCCACCGTGCAGACCGCCACAGCCATCCCCAGCTCCGCCTGACGCAACCGTCGTCCCCCTCCCTTTCCGTCGTTCGAACCCCCGATGTCCCCAAACCCTAGCCCAAGCCCCAAATCCATTCAGACCCGTAACCCACCACCCCGCCTCGGCCAATGCACCACTGCGGCCCCTCCCTGGATGCGCCGCCTCTGGCGAAGACCCCCCCTCAGGCGCAGCACTTCCCCCTCCTCTTCGTGTACTGTAAGTTCTTTTTATTTTCATTTTCTCTCTTTCTTCTTCTTTTTTTGTTGTTTGTTGTTATGTTGTTATTTATTTTTATTTAAAATAAACAAAGACAGGAATTTGTTTATAAAAATATATATAGAGTTTTTATATTATTTTTAAATAAAGGTTAGCTTTTTATTACTCTAAAGATAGGATTTTTATTTATAAAAAGAGGAGATTTTTAGTTATGAAAAGATACGTTTTTTTTAATATGAAAAGATATAATTTTTATTATTTAGAAAGATGAAAAATATAATTTTTATTATATAGAAAGATGAAAAATATATTTTTTATTATATAGAAAGATGAAAAATATAATTTTTATTATATAGAAAGGTTGAAAATATAATTTTTATATGTGTATGATAGTAAAAATATAATTTTTATTCATGTAGAGTTATAAAAATATAATCTTTTAATTAAGTAGTGAAGTAAAAATATGATTTTTTACTTCGATAAAAATAGGATCTTTATATGTAAAGTGAATTAAAAATGTGAATTTTTATTTATAAACATCGAGATAGAAATGTGATTTTTGTTTAAGGGAAGTGAAATAAAAATTCGATTTTTAAATATATGAAGTGATAATAAAAATGCTATTTTTATATATTTAAATTTAAAATACGATTTTTATTTATATAGTAGCCTTATAAAAACATGATTTTTATAGGAATAGTACTGAAATAAAAATGTGATCTTTACAGTGTAAACATCATATTAAAAAGGTGATCTTTAATATGAACAGTGTAGAAAAGACTGCGTTGGAATGTTAGGCTAATCCCGACTGTTCTAAAGTCCAGAAATATAGAATGGCGGAGTGGAACCCTCAGTGAGAACTTCTCACTTTAAATTCTCTTTTCTAGTTAAAATATATACTAGGATGCAGACGGTGCTTAGTTGCACCCGACATCCGTCATCCACAGACCATGGATGACTTGTATGTTTGATTGTTTGTTGTGATGAAAATTGATTGTGTGACGTGAAATAAAATATTTATATAGTTAAAAATATTTTATCGTTAAAAATATTGTTTTTAACGTGTGTGTGTGAATAAAAATATGTGTTTGTTGATTTGAAACCCCACACGGGTGTTGGGATGATATTTGAAGTCCACTCATCCCGATTGATTAGTTGTATGTCGATCGATTGATTGACAGACTGTTATAAGCGTTAGATATCTATATTTGATGCTTATACAGTGTGGTGCACTTTGGATGATGATTGATTGTTTATTGTTGTGATTATATACATGTGTTGTATGGAATCCATATAATTAATATTATATGGTGATTGATTGGGCCTCATTCCAATTGGGAAAACAAAGAATAGAATGAAGTATATTTTCATGTGTTGAATAGAATAAATAATCATGTGTTGAAAGAAATATTTTATCAATAAAATTTACATCTTTACCATATTTAAAGATTAGAAACTAACTGGAAAATAGATAAGATGAGTGGTTTCCATGGTATTGATCTGATATTGGTTCCGGCCTTCGGCGTTAATACCTAGGGAATCATTCTCTTACTACTTTACAGTTGGAGTCTGATTTAAAAATCAAACGATAGATACCATAATTTTATAAAATATATTAAATAACAAAAATAGTCATGTGTTGACAGTGCTCATGTGTTGAGAATATTCATGTGTTGAAAGAAATATAGATTCATGTGTTGAATAGAATAAATATTCATTTGTTGAATAGAATAACGAATTTATTGAAATATATCAAGCCGTGTTGATTAGAGTTGCGCTATTTTGACGTGAACGATATTTATATTGATTATATTCATTTTTATAATGAATGTAGAAAAGGAAGTGATTTCAAAATATAACGTTTTGAAAATATTATCATTTATATAGTAATGATATGAAATATTCAATTTTGATTTGAAATTGAATATAGACTTGAAGTGGTTTTGAAAACGAATTTAAAACGATTTATAAAATTCGTTTTAAAAGGAAATCGACGAAATATATAATATATATATATATATATATTATATATATAATGGCCTGAATAGAACGCGCCGCGCTGCGGCAGTTCGTGAATTTCAACCATTGACTTCGAATGGACAATACGAGAGATCCGACCGTCGGATTCTCCTGAAACCGAAACCGTTGGGTTCGTATCGAAAAGATCTTTCCAATGAATATTAGAAATTTGAAATCTAACGGTTGGATTTGGAATTATGCCCAAATCAAATTTGGAAAAGGTCGCTGTAAGTGCAGTTCGATGGCCGTTGATGGAAATCGACTGTACGGGCCTTGATAAAATTATTAAAAATATCTATAATTTGTGTAAAATCATAATATGTGAATAGGAAAGAACTAGGATGAAAAATTCCACATTTGAAAAGATAAAAATAAATTTTTATCGAAATGAACTAGTTTGAACTAGAATTAAAATCAATTTATTTTTGAAATAAATAAATTGAATTTGAAAGTGGTTTTGAAAATAATCAGAATTTCCAATACGTGAATTGGACTGGAGTTGAATCGAAATTATCTTCGGAATATTTCATGTTGGATTTCGTGACTATACAGTTTGAAAGATATATTTTATATCGTTATTTCCAATACGATATTTGTTGGTTTTAGAATTTGATATTGAATATAAGCCGGTATATTTTCTATTCAGAGCCCTGTATTTAATATCAAATGTGATTTGGGTTTGTCGTGAACGGTGTCTTCATTAACACCGATTCTTAAGCCCAGTTGAGAAAATGATTGAATCTTTCTATTTAGATTTAATGAAGTGTACCAATTAAATGATATTTAATTGGAATTGAATTTAAATTGGTTCTTGGGTTTATCGTGAGCGGTGTTTTGAATAACACCTGTTCTTTGACCCGATTAACAATAGAATGTGATTTGGGTTTATCGTGAATCATGTTTTAGATGACATTGGTTCTTTAACCCAGTTAAAGACAGGATATTGATTTTTGAAAAGATTAAAACTAAGTGTTCAATTAGATTGAATTGTGAATGGATAATTTAAATTATCAAATCTGAAAGGTGATCTAGAATGGAGTACCACCAGTTTTGCTCCAAAACGATAGTTGAATCTTTAATTAGATTTGAACGTGAAATGGTAATTAAATTTACCAATAGCATCGTGGTGTTAGATATGAAGTATGACCAATTTTACTTCATGGGATGAATAGGTTGGGATTGGGAAATAAAATAAATAATTACCTCGGTGTGGTTCGCTAATCCCGACTAGTTTGAAATGATATCCAAAGGAAGATTAAAGAATAAATTTAGAAGAATTTATCTTGGATAAAATTAATGGGAACCTTTCCCTAAGAATGTGATTTTGTGAATAAAAGAATATTCTGAATTGGAATGAGGCGTTTGTGTAACATTTGTTTATTATATACGTGGGTTATTCAGAAAGGCCGGGTTTATACCCATTCTGAATAACCGATTCGACGATAAGTCGAAGATGAAGACGGTGGTTGAAGACCGGAAGTCTTCACATCGTTTGGGTGATTACTGATTATCTTGATTGGGCTGTACACCCAAGATGAGGGAATCGGTTGGTGATCGTCCAGACATACTTGGAGATCGATGGATATGCGAGGAAAGTGCCTCCGGTTTCGTTCAGACCCAGAACGAACTTGTAAATGGATTGTGTGTCTGACATTGGAATTTATCCTGTGTTGATTGATCTCTATTAAATATACGTCTATTTGGCGGCAGAGAATTTATTCTCTTGCTTAACAACCTTCTCTGAGACGTACGAGCTCAGAGGTTGTATGTCGATGGACATCAGTCGCATGGAGTGAATTGCCAGTGTGGCACGCGTAAGTGGCAATTGATCAAGGCTTCTGTTGAAAAGCAAAGTCTTGTGGTTGATGATCAAAGCACGGCCTGTGTGGCGCAGCTTTGTGTATAACGTGAATTCGCGAGCCTCACACCTCGGTATGAGTCAAAAAGGGATACGGACCGTTGGGAGAACACGACGTTTCTTTCTAGCTATGGGTGGTGTCAGTGCTTAAACTGGCTGGCATTTATATACTTTTCACCTGTGTGGTTGTTGGATGAGGCGCCTCGATATTAGGTCTGTTAGGACTGGAAACGTGTGTTCAGGAATAACTAATCCTCAAAAGTAAGAGAGGACCGGCCCAACCGATTCCAAGGATCATAGTGGGGTCCTGAGACATTTGCTAGAGTGTCTCGAACGGAGAGGAGCTTGCCCCTTGCCTCGACTCATGACGGAAATCCAATTTCCAATATGTGATATTGCGGTTTTATTTGTAGAACCTAGTGAGGCGATATAGTAGATGGTAGCTATGTAGCCTATGATTGATACTTATGATTGAAATTGTTTTGACACTATACACTTATAGTGATATCAAATAATGTGTTTTTGACGTATCAAGCATGCTTTGGCTATTATAAGGTAAAAACCCTATCCTCCGGCTTGCGTTGCATTGTGTGATGGGACCTGGGTCTTATAATAGCTTCATTTTTCTTTATTTATCATTGCGCTGTTTGTTTTATGCACTGGTATTCTTGGGAGGAAACCCGTTCCGTGTTATACGGCGTGGTCCCTTGATTTACCGAACTTTAAAATAAAGAGAAATAACTGTTTTAGTTCTCACACCAGTCACATGACTGACCTGGAGTTTATTGTTTTAATCTAAACTCTGGGTGCCCCTATTTTTCGACACGGGCAACAAGTAGTTTTGGTTTTGCAGATTTATATTCACAGGAACCTGGTTTACAGCTGGAACGATGCTCGGAAAGCTTTGTATCCGTGTATTACTTTCAGTTGTGTTTGTATTGTTTTTCCGCTGCTATGTAATTTATTGTAACCTCTGATATTTGTCAAATGTGTAATATTTATTCATACTCTGTATATTCTTGTATTCTGATGGAATTGTTGTAATAAACAATGAAATGTTCTTCTGTCTGAGTTCTAATTTGTCTTATCCTCAATGCAATCCGGGCTTTCCTTACCGGGGAAGTTCGGGTCGTGTCAGTTTGGTATCAGAGCTTTGGTTTACAGAGCTCGAGAACAAGACACATTAGAACCAAACGAAAGAATTCATCAGATATTGGATTAGTAATATCCAATTAGAATGACTCGTTAGAGATAGGATCAGTAGTATCCTAGAACGAGTGTGAAGAGTATAATTTTCAACTGAAAACAATTTTGTTTTAAAAATTAAATTCTATTATTCGTATTTGAATAGTTTATTTATATTGAATATGGGCAATCCAATATATAAAGATTTTGCATATACGCGTCATAAACGTATATTCTAAGTTTTAATATACTGGATAGATATAGAATCATACTTTAGTGGCCCGAAGATGATTCTGATGGTTGAGTACTGTAATGTCCCGTGTTCTTAGTTTATTTATTTTGGAATATTTGATTTTATTTTAATATTGAGTTAGAAATATAAATCAATTTTATATGGGATTTATTGATTTAATGATCAATATGCGATTTAATTTCGAATAGATCAAATTATCAACAAACAATTGAATTCGCAGTTATTATCTGAATAGAGACGGTGCAGTCGAAAAAATAAATTCTATATTGAATTAGGATGGTAATAATTATTTATAATCGACAAATTTAATTATTTTGAAATCAACTAATATTTTAGCTAGTTGAAATTTAAATTAGTTGTCGATTTAATATGTCATTTCTCTATACAACTGAATTTAAATTTAGAACCTGTTCTGTTCAGTCGAGATTAACAGATATTGTTGTGAACATTGGTCGTAAAGTTAAAAATAAGCAGTTCGGGGTTTCGAAGTAAGGGAGCCACGAGATATTTTTAAATAGATAGGATCGAAATCAAATCACATTAAAACGTTGTACTTCAGCCACCCTATATACTTAAGTTGTCCCTAACATTTTCTTTTGCAGACTTACTGTTTTTCTTGAGCACAATATTCTATCTTCCAGCTTCGATACAAAGGAAACATGATTTTTATGGCCTTGTACCCTTTTGTTCCCTGTTCGCATGTATATATATCACCATCGGCCATCGTCATTTTCATTCTGAACCCCAAAAGCCATTCGAATCCTTCCTCATCATTTTCCCGATTGAAAATCAATTCCACCGTATAAAAAAGGGGAAAACCGCAATTTCTTTTCCTCATCACGTTCGAAATCTGCTAGTTCCTTTGGAACTTGAATCAACTTGGGGTGCTCGCGACGGTGCGAAGTGTTCTGGATGGGTGCGATGTGGTGATTGGTGGACGGTTGCGGTGAGTGGAGGGAGCATTTGCGATGTCAGTGGAGGTCGATAGGTGGAGTGCGATTTAGGTTTGAAATTGGGATCGTGAGTATCCTTGAACTTGACAACGTGATGGTGACAACAACGAGATGGTGCAGTTTTTCTGATTTTGATTTGGAAGGTAGGGAGTTTGGTATGGGTTGAAGTGGAGTTGACAGTAGTGAAAATGGGAAGTGCGACAATGGTGATTAGAGGAATGGGGCACTGCAGTTATAGAAGGAGTCGATGATGGTATTGTGTCAAGCTGGAGTAGGTTGTACTGTAAAGGTTCGGTAGCAAATGTTGGAGTGGGATTGGTGTTGTTGGTACGACGTGCTCGTGAGTGGGAGGAGATCGAGCTATAAGGTACAAAAATCAATCTTTGGTAATTTAAAGATTTACAAAGTAAATAAGGTGATTAAAGTATGTAACTTAATTAGGAAAAGTTGGTTAAATCAAAACTTAATAAGATGAAGAAACATCTATTTATTCATTGTAGATGTTAAGTTAATTAAATTATTTAGAAATGCTTAAGTAGTTAATTCATCTAAGATAATTTGTTTAAGTAGTTTAAATAAATAGCGCAAATTTAGGAATAAGGATTTATTAATCGTAGGAGCAAATAAAATTTGGGCGAGAAGTATCAAGTTGATTCGTAGCTGCAACGGTGCGGCATCTAAATAGGATATCCAGCAAATGAAAATCAAAGTGAGTAAATCTCACTCACCTTTTATTTATAATTATTTTTACTTTGTAACAATAATTGTTGTTGCTTGTTTGGATTTTTCTGCTTGTTTTATATATATTAGTTATTTAGGCTATTATATATATTGGGTTGATTGGTTGGATTCCCGCAGTCTCATTAGCGGATGCCCGCAGTTTCATAGCGGATGATTACCCTATACGCCCCACGCTATGATTAGTGGATGACCTTCTATACCACGATATTCTGCCACGAAGCAGAATGGGTATTATTTATGTGCTAACATCTGTGGATGCAGGTAAACAGGTTGGAGGAATCCAACTGGATTCCTCAAAAATATATTATCTGTTTGTTTGTCGGTTTCATATATATTCTCATATATGATGTGTTAAAAATCCCGTGATTGATAACTGATTGTTTTGGGGTGTTTAAATATCACTGGGGCTCGAATATTGATTTATAAAAATATCGGGAAAGGATAATAGAGATTTGAAAATGAAATTCTATTTTTATAAATAGAATTTGAATTTTTAATGAAGTATAGAAAATATTAACTGTTTTAAATATATAAAACAAGTGAATTTATAAACTTGGTTTAAAAATAAAAATACGGGATTTGAATTAGATTTATAAACTTTATTTATAAGTTTATAATGTGAAAATTTAAGGGAAGTTATAAACGTTGTTTATAAATTAAATAATACAAATAGAATTTGAATATGAGAAATTAGAATGAAATTTGAATATTTGAATTCAAAGGAATTAAAATAAAATTTGAATTCAAAGGAATTCAAATAAAGAAAATTCAAATAGAGATTTTGATATAAAATTTGAATAAAGAAATTCAAATAGAGATTTGAATGCAGAATTTCAAAATAGAATTTGAAATAAACTTTGAAAATAGGATTTTCGAAGTAGAATTGGAAATAGAATTTCAAAATAGGATTTCAAAATAGGAAATCCAAATGGTTTTGAAATGGAATTTGAATTCAAGGGAATTCAAATGGATTTGAGTGAAGAAATTCAAATGGGATTTAAATAATGGGTTTTAAATAAAGAGGATTCAAATATAAGAATTTAAATAGAATTTGAATGGAGTTTAAATATAAGAATTTAAAAAAAAAACTCAAATGGAGTTTAAATATAGGATTCAAATAGAATCCAAAAAGAATTTGAATAAGAGGAATTCAAAGAGAATTAAAAGGTGGTATTTGAAATTCAAATAGTATTAGAATGGAGTTTTGGATATTTGAAGTTAAAATAGAAATTCAAAATGGAGTTTGATTATTTAAATTCAAGTATGAATTTCAAATATGACAATTCAAAAGGGGGTTGATTATAGAAATTAATGTGGTATTTAAATTCAAGAAGATTAAAATGTGGTATTTGAAATCAATGAAAAAAAATATGGTATGTGAATTCAAGAGAATTAAATTTGAATATTAGAATTCAAATGGTGTTGGAAATGAATTTGAATATTAGAATTCAAATGAAGATGGAAAATGAAATTTGAATATAGGAGATTCAAATTGAATTCGAATAGAATTTAAACTATGGGATTTGAATATGGAATTCAAATGGAATTTAAACCTTGGACTTGAAAATATTAATATATATCAGAATGGAGTTGAATTTGATTCAAACGAAGTTTAAACATATATATATAAATATAATTAAAACGAACTCGCCGCAGCGCTGCAGTTCGTAAATTGGCGACTCGAACTTCAATTGAGTATACAGGACTCAATTGAAGTCGGAATTCTTTGAAACAAGAATCGTCAGGACCCATTTGATAATAGTTTTCTAATGGAAGAGAAAAATCTGAATTTCGTCGTATGGATTTTGAGTTATGTCAAAATCAAATTTTCAGAAAAATAGCGCCAGAATCCTTTATAAACCATAAGGGTTTCTTTAAGGAAATAAAAGGGATTTTTAAAGAAATAAAAATCCGGAATTTCATTTGATGAATCCAGACTACAGATACAAAATAAATATGAACTCCAGTGAAGTAAGTGAACTGATTTTTGAAACAAAAAAATCAGATTTTTAGTTGTTGACTGGAACTAACTAAATTGAAGAAGAATTGGTTAATGGAAATCGAAATGGAAATTGGACTTTGAATCAGAAAAGGGGGATTGTAAATTCATACTCAAAAATCAAATATGAACTTGAATTAGAAATGACATTCGATTGTTGTATAAACAAATTAATATATATTTGAACGTGATATGTTCAAACAACAAGTGAAATGGGTTAAGGAGCTAATTAAAGAATAAATGGGCGAAACTGAATTCAAACAATTGGATTGAGTTGAATTGAATTGCAAAACAGGTGAATAGGTGTAAGCAGGGTTGATATGAAGTATATGAAGTTTATAAATATAGCGCTCGACAATAAGGTACATGTTTAATTCATTTATGGGTTTTATGCGCCGTATCGGCAAGTCGCTTGGCTTTTTCTTTTTCTTTTCGAGATAAGAAGGACCGGGAAGGCTATTTGCAATTTCCCGATGCTCCCGGTGTAGGGGAGGTTATGGCGAATTTTTCCAGAAATTTAAGAAGTTAGAATATTTTTAAGAAAATTTGATAATTAGAATCGGTGTATCGATATATATAGAATTCAATAAGGAAATGAACTTAAAAATAAAACAGTATAAACAAAATGGGAAATATATATACATTTTAGAAATGGAAAATTTGTTTAATATGGTATTGATTATTCGAGTAGCAGTCTGGTCTGTTTTGAAGTTAATAATATTTTCAGTCAAGGTCTGAGAGGTAATTATACCCCAACTTGATGGATTATTATTATTGGCTGATAAATGGCAAGACTCGGTCTCGAAAATCAATGTTTAAAGAGATTCAGTTGAAGGAAGTATTTTGGGTTGTTGTGACGATGTTTTACACAGCATTCGTTTAACCCAAGTAGTGAAATTTTGGAGGTATAAGAGTAAATATTTCCTGAGTATAATTAAAGTAGTCGGGAAGAGATAGGTGATTGAAATTGTTTTCAATTTCAAATAGAATATATTTTCTAAGTGCAGAAAATAAAAGAAGGCGATGCACGGAAATGTTTTCCAAATAACGTATAAGACCAATAGGGTTATTGAAAATATTTGGTTAACAAATATTGATAAGGAAATGGAGAAGAGATTTAATTAATGAAATATTAATTAAAGAGCCCAGTGATTTGTTTGAAATGTTTGGATGAACACTTGTTTTTATTCGATAGTTAAATCACAGACTATCGAAGTTTTTGACCATCGTTGTCAATATGGAGAGACCGGTTGGATTATTATCCGAAGAACCACTCTGTATCGGCATAAGCGTTGCGAACCAAGTAATGCTGAATATATTGAAGACGGAGTAAAGTGCAAGGACTATTTCTATTAAATAGAAATAGTGCCTTCGGTTTGTTCAATCCCAGAACGAACGTAAATGGACGAATGTCTGACAGAGTATTTCCAATGATCAAATGGGTTGGTCTGTATAAATAGATATGGTTGCAACGGATTTATTCCCTTAGCATAACATCCAGAATATTTGTGCAAACTCAACTAGTGATTAACGGATCTGACAATGTGGCATTCAAAGTGATTGTGCTATCAATGAATGGTAAGTATTCGTAGCCTCAGGCCTCAACAACCGGGAAAGGACAAAAATCGGGCAGGCAGCATGGCTATGTGGGTCGCACCCATTAGGATGTTTAATCACCTATCTAGAGGTTCATTTAATTTCTTATTCTATTCGATGCTTTCCCAGTCGGGAGGCGGTTGCTGATCCGAACCGTTGGTGATATACATTCGATACACTCAGGCGAAATGAGTGGTCGGTCATGTGTGGGCCGGGTTACAAGATGTTCTTGTTGAACGCAGTGTATTCCTCTCTAGAGATACACTAGCGGAAGGTGGTTCCATACCTTGTCATGTTGGAAATCCAATCCCCAATAAGCGCCATGCGGTTTTTTTGATTTTATACTTTGTATGTGGAGCGTGAGATGCAAGCGTTCTGCTATTTGGTTATTTACTTGATGTAGACATTATTATAATATCACTGGATTTTCGTATCAAAGTGTTTTGGGTTATAGTAAGGTAAAAACCGTCCATGTTTATGTGTGGGCTGGTCTTACTATTATCTTTTCTTTTGAAAGGATTTTTAAGGTTAAACCAATGATTTGAGTTTACTCACACCAGTCCCATGACTGACCCAGAGTTTATTTTGTTTTGTTTTCCCTAAACTCTTGGGTGCCCAAAATTTGTACGGGCAGTCAAGTAGTCGGGATTTTACAGATTCACTTAGAGGAGCTTGGAGCAGGAGGCTTCAGCGTTAGTTACCTAGTGTCATTTCCGTTGTATTGTAAGTGTGTACTCTGATAAATGATGAATGTATCTATAATTAAAATTTTGTATTTCAAAAGCTGTTATATATTATATTTTGTTCCGCTGCGATGTGAGGTTCTGTGTTGTGTTTATGTTCTTCTTCTTCTATTCTAAGTTTTCTATCTTATCTATTCTCACCTTCTATCTTCTTTCTATTAATGGTTCGTATTTCTGTGTTATTTGGGTTGGACGTATGGTGTATTTAGTCAACTCAGATAGCTCGGATTTGCGGGTGGTTACAAGTACTCGTCGTCAGAATTTATCTTCGAGTGACGAAGGTATGATATCTTTATATTTCCATTAGACTGGTGTGAGAACCAAAATTTACTTAGGATTATTTGTTGTGATTTGGCATCAAAACATGATTTTCTGTATATATATATCAAATTATGATTTTGAAACCTTAATCCACTAATTGATTGATGGTTGTGTTGTTTGTTTATTTGTTTGATAATTTTGAACCATTTAGCCTAATTGAACCAAATATTGAATTGTATTGAAAATTGGTCGCATTTGCTTGCATATACATGTACATACATTGAACAGGTCATGGCAAGGAGGCTAGAGCAGAAGAATAAAATTGTTTGCCCGACAAATAGGTACATGTTTACCATAATTTACTGTTTTGTTTGGGTGATGATGATTTTATGAGCCGATTGGCTAGCCGCTTGGCTTTTTATTTTTATTTTGGATTGAAGAAGGCCATGGGAGGCTATATGAAATATCCCGAAGTCCCCCGTGCAGGGGAGGTTATGGAGAAATTTTTAGAAAATTTAGGGTGTTAGCCAAATTTTTGAAAAATTTGAAAAGTTCTTAGAAACTGAAAAGTTGAAGAACTTAAGCCGTAACGAAAATAATGGAAGTTGAGTTGATTTGTTAAACAACTTTCGGCTTCGGTCCTTTTCGGGGACGAAAAGTTTTAAGTGGGGGAGATTGTAACAACCCGAAAATGCGAGCCAGTTTAAAATTTTTATTTTGACAATTTTGATGAATTTTGAATATTTAAAATGAATTATTTTAAATAAAAACGACGAGAAATTTAATTTGAATTGAATTAGAACGTATATATTTATATACGTCGTCGTTAGAATATAAAATTTTATTTTAATTATAAATAGAATTGAAAATGGCGCGGTAGTTCGATAATTCGATTTCAAACTTCAATTGAATGTACCGGGTGCAAAACAATCCGGATTTTAGTGAAACCAAAAATAATGGAATCTAATTGAGGATATCTTTCCAACGAATCCGAAAAATCAAAATTTCATAGCGGGGATAAAAAGATATGTCCAAATGAAATTTCAGAATAGTCGCTATGGAATTTCGGCCTTTAAAAATAGCCATTTTGCAAACGACCTCGGATTTCGACGAAACCACTTTTGTTGGATCTGTGATGTCAAGTTATTGCTAGGTTTCAATTTTCATAATTTTTTGAATCAATATGTGAGCGTGGTAAAGGAAAACGCGTTTGACCAGTTTCAGTTGATTTTAATCGACTGGAAAATGGCCATTTTTCAAATGGTCTCAGAATCTGACGAAACTAGTTTTGTTAGGACCGTATCGTCAATACGAAGCTAGAAATAATTTTTTGGGAATTTTTAGATTTAGTATATGACCCCGGTAAATTGAAATGTGCGTTCAAATTGAATATATATAGATTTATATTTTAATTTGAACGGAAACTGATCGTAACGATCGAATTGGCCTACGTGGCATATCCCATTGTGTTCGGAATGGGGGTAGTTATCTAGGGAAGACAGGCGGTGGGCTCTATTTAGAGTTCAAATAAAAAGATTACTTTTTGGATCTTAAAATAATTTAAATATATATGGATTATACCTTGGTCATCGTTTCCCCCTTTACCTCTTTCTCTCTCCCCGTGGAAAATTCAAAATCGACAGATGAAATAAAAAATAAAAAACCCATGAAGCCACTCCCCGTCGAACTCCCCCCACGCGCCACCGTGCAGACCGCCACCGCTATCCCAGCTCCGCCTGACGCAACCGTCATCCCCCTTTCCGTCGTTCGAACCCCCGATGTCCCCAAACCCTAGCCCAAGCCCCAAATCCGTTCAGACCCATAACCCACCACCTCGCCTCGGCCAATGCACCACTGCGGCCCCTCCCTAGATGCGCCGCCTCTGGCGAAGACCCCCCCTCAGACGCATCACTTCCCCCCTCCTCTTCGTGTACTGTAAGTTCTTTTTATTTTCATTTTCTCTCTTTCTTCTTCTTTTTTTGTTGTTTGTTGTTATGTTGTTATTTATTTTTATATAAAATAAACAAAGACAGGAATTTGTTTATAAAAATATATATAGAGTTTTTATATTATTTTTAAATAAAGGTTAGATTTTTATTACTCTAAAGATAGGATTTTTATTTATAAAAAGAGGAGATTTTTAGTTATGAAAAGATACATTTTTTTAACATGAAAAGATATAATTTTTATTATATAGAAAGATGAAAAATATAATTTATTATATAGAAAGATGAAAAATATAATTTTTATTATATAATTTTTATTATATAGAAAGATGAAAAATATAATTTTTATTATATAGAAAGGTTGAAAATATAACTTTTATATGTGTATGATGGTAAAAATAAAATTTTTATTCATATAGAGTTATAAAAATATAATCTTTTAATTAAGTAGTGAAGTAAAAATATGATTTTACATCGATAAAAATAGGATCTTTATATGCAAAGTGAATTAAAAATGTGAATTTTTATTTATAAACATCGAGATAGAAATGTGATTTTTGTTTAAGGGAAGTGAAATAAAAATTCGATTTTTAAATATATGAAGTGATAATAAAAATGCGATTTTTATATATTTAGATTTAAAATAAAAATACGATTTTTATTTATATAGTAGCCGTATAAAAACGTGATTTTTATAGGAATAGTACTGAAATAAAAATGTGATCTTTACAGTGTAAACATCATATTAAAAAGGTGATCTTTAATATGAACAGTGTAGAAAAGACTACGTTGGAATGTTAGGCTAATCCCGACTATTCTGAATTCCAGAAATATAGAATGGCGGAGTGGAACCCTCGGTTTGAACTTCTCACTTTAAATTCTCTTTTCTAGTTAAAATATATACTAGGATGCAGACGGTGCTTAGTAGCACCCGACACCCGTCATCCACAGACCATGGATGGCTTGTATGTTTGATTATTTGTTGTGATGAAAATTGATTGTGTGACGTGAAATAAAATATTTATATAGTTAAAAATATTTTATTGTTAAAAATATTGTTTTTAACGTGTGTGTGCGAATAAAAATATGTGTTTGTTGATTTGAAACCCCACACGGGTGTTGGGATGATATTTGAAGTCCACTCATCCCGATTGATTAGTTGTATGTCGATCGATTGATTGACAGGCTGTTATAAGCGTTAGATATCTATATTTGATGCTTATACAGTGTGGTGCACTTTGGATGATGATTGATTGTTTATTGTTGAGATTATATACATGTGTTGTATGGAATCCATATAATTAACATTATATGGTGATTGATTGGGCCTCATTCCAATTGGGAAAACAGAGAATAGAATAAAGTATATTTTCATGTGTTGAATAGAATAAATAATCATGTGTTGAAAGTTTTCATGTGTTGAAAGAAATATTTTAGCAATAAAATTTACATCTTTACCATATTTAAAGATTAGAAACTAACTGGAAAATAGATAAGATGAGTGGTTTCCAGGGTATTGATCTGATATTGGTTCCGGCCTTCGGCATTAATACCTAGGGAATCATTCTCTTACTACTTTACAGTTGGAGTCTGATTTAAAAATCAAACGATAGATACCATAATTTTATAAAATATATTAAATAACAAAAATAGTCATGTGTTGACAGTGCTCATGTGTTGAGAATATTCATGTGTTGAAAGAAATATAGATTCATGTGTTGAATAGAATAAATATTCATTTGTTCAATAGAATAACGAATTTATTGAAATATATCAAGCCGTGTTGATTAGAGTTGCGCTATTTTGACGTAAACGATATTTATATCGATTATATTCATTTTTATAATGAATGTAGAAAAGGAAGTGATTTCAAAATATAACGTTTTGAAAATATTATCATTTATATAGTAATGATATGAAATATTCAATTTTGATTTGAAATTGAATATAGAGTAGAAGTGGTTTTGAAAACGAATTTAAAACGATTTATAAAATTCGTTTTAAAAGGAAATCGACGAAATATATATAATCTATATACATTATGTATATATAATGGCTTGAATAGAACGCGTCGCGCTACGGTAGTTCGTGAATTTCGATTATTGACTTCGAATGGACAATACGGGAGATCCGTCCGTCGGATTCTCCTGAAACTGGAACCGTTGGGTTCGTATCGAAAAGAGCTTTCGAATGAATATTAGAAATTTGAAATCTAACGGTTGGATTTGGAATTATGCCCAAATCAAATTTGGAAAAGGTCGCTGTAAGTGCAGTTCGTTGGCCGTTGATGGAAATTGACTGCACGGGCCTTGATAAAATTATTAAAAATATCTATAATTTGTGTAAAATCATAATATGTGAATAGGAAAGAACTGGGATGAAAAACTCCACATTTGAAATGATAAAAATAAATTTTTATCGAAATGAACTAGTTTGAACTAGAATTAAAATCAATTTATTTTTGAAATAAATAAATTGAATTTGAAAGTGGTTTTGAAAATAATCAGAATTTCCAATACGTGAATTGGACTGGAGTTGAATTGAAATTATCATCGGAATATTTCGATGTTGGATTTCGTGACTATACAGATATTGTTATGGGAATTTGAAAGATATATTTTATATCGTTATTTCCAATACGATATTTGTTGGTTTCAGAATTTGATATTGAATATAAGCTGGTATATTTTCTATTCAGAGCCCTGTATTTAATATCAAATGTGATTTGGGTTTGTCGTGAATGGTGTCTTCATTAACACCGATTCTTAAGCCTAGTTGAGAAAAAGATTGAATCTTTCTATTTAGATTTAATGAAGTGTACCAATTAAATGATATTTAATTGGAATTGAATTTAAATTGGTTCTTGGGTTTATCGTGAGCGGTGTTTTGAATAACACCTGTTCTTTGACCCGACTAACAATAGAATGTGATTTGGGTTTATCGTGAATCGTGTTTTAGATGACATTGGTTCTTTGACCCAGTTAAAGACAGGATATTGATTTTTGAAAAGATTAAAACTAAGTGGAGTTTTAATGAATCTTTAATTAGATTGAATTGTGAATGGATAATTTAAATTACCAAATCTGAAAGGTGATCGAGAATGGAGTACCACCAGTTTTGCTCCAAAATGATAGTTGAATCTTTTATTAGATTTGAACTTGAAATGGTAATTAAATTTACGGATAGCACCGCGGTGTTAGATATGAAGTATGACCAGTTTTACTTCATGGGATGAATAGGTTGGGATTGGGAAATAAAATAAATAATTACCTCGGTGTGGTTCGCTAATCCCGACAAGTTTGAAATGATATCCAAAGGAAGATTAAAGAATAAATTTAGAAGAATTTATCTTGGATAAAATTAATGGGAACCTTTCCCTAAGAATGTGATTTTGTGAATAAAAGAATATTCTGAATTGGAATGAGGCGTTTGTGTGTTTGTGTAACATTTGTTTATTATATACGTGGGTTATTCAGAAAGGCCGGGTTTATACCCATTCTGAATAACCAATTCGGCGATAAGTCGAAGATGAAGACGGTGGCTGAAGGCTGGAAGTCTTCACATCGTTTGGGTGATTACTGATGATCTTGATTGGGCTGTACACCCAAGATGAGGGAATCAGTTGGTGATCGTCCAGACGTACTTGGAGATCGATGGATATGCGAGGAAAGTGCCTCCGGTTTCGTTCAGACCCAGAACGAGCTTGTAAATGGATTGTGTATCTGACATTGGATTTTATCCTGTGTTGATTGATCTCTGTTAAATATACATCTGTTTGGCGGCGGAGAATTTATTCTCTTGCTTAACGCCCTTCTATGAGATGTACGAGCTCAGAGGTTGTATATCGATGGACATCAGTCGCATGGAGTGAATTGCTAGTGTGGCACGCGTAAGTGGCAATTGATCAAGGTTTCTGTTGAAAAGCAAAGTCTTGTGGTTGATGATCAAAGCACGGCATGTGTGGCGCAGCTTTGCGTATAACGTGAATTCGCGAGCCTCACACCTCGGTATGAGTCAAAAAGGGATACGGACCATTGGGAGAACACGACGTTTCTTTCTAGCTATGGGTGGTGTTAGTTGTAACACCCCACATCCGTTAGTGTCACTCACAAAGGGAATGCACTAAGTTCTGTGGAGCATTTAGGGTAAAAGATGCAGATAAATTACAAGACAGACAGAAATTAAATAGCGGAAGATAAAACTTTGCTTTATTGATAAAATAATTTGTACAATGATTTCTTTACAATATCAGAGTATCATCTGTCTTACAAAATAAAGAAGCATAAAACAACATTTATATTCCCCAATTTTTGCATGAGCCAGCCATAGCATCTGATAAGAGAATCCAAGCAGACTTCGATAAATCTTCAAGCTAGGAAAGAGTGACAGTCCAACTTAACCTGAGCTATACTACTCCCTCCTCTACTACCTGGGGGGGGGGGGAACGGAAGAAAAGAAGACGAAAGAAAAACAGAGTCAGACATAAAGCCTGAGTAAGTTCAGTAACTTCTAGCATGTGAACATGGAAAACAAAACGACATGAATTAACTGAATACAAGATTACACCATGATGATAGGGTCAACAAGATTGGACAAGGTAATCACAAGATATGCTAAGATAAGATAAACTGGATACGCTCTAATACTTTCGCCGCTTCGCTCTAATACTTCGCCGCTTCGCTATTTCCTTGTTATACTGATTTCTATATCTCTGCACCACCTACCTAGTGTCCCAACTAGTAACGATAACGTGATCCCAATCCCTGTATTTTCCATTGCCTTCCGACATACATTCATTTTTTATTACCTAGATCGAATCTAGGGTTTTCTATCAGGTGCTTTCTAGATTTAACTAGAGTTTACGCTATCTGCTGAACGCTTCTCGGATTTATGCCACCTAGTCCAACTAGGGATTACGCTACCTGTCGAACGATGCCCCCAAGTCTAAGACACACTACCTAGAGTGGTATATGTTCCTATACTTCCCCACGCATGTATCGCGAATCGTTATCGCTTGTCTAGATGCACATGTCCTGTAATGTGCGGTCCGAGTCCTGTGACAGGGCAAATCAAGGAATACAGAAATCGGTCGGGAGCTTTCAGATATCTGCCGATGCAGATGCTAAGGTCTGTTTTTATTCCAGTGGCTATGGTCCCACTTGACCCCTCCCTCAACTAATGAAAGGCACCCTTTGTAAAATGAGAACTATACGCCGGCCCCCGGTGCCCCACTATCCTATGGCCATCCTCACCCATAACTAGATAGCAATTATGGTCTTTTGGAGTTCTCTGCCTTTCCGCTTCACGTATCTCGACTGACTCAAGATGGATGGTAGACGACGAGTTGCTATCACAGGGCTACCGTTTTCTCGCCGAATCACGCCGGTCCATCCTAGTCTTTAGGTTGCCATATATATATATTGCAACCAAAGCATACCCTCGGTTCTTCTAACGCAGACCTTAACCTCTGTGAGCCCAGGATGATCATCTGCAGCCTCACAGAGGGATACCAAGAGTACCCTCACGTCCCCTCGAAGCCTCGGGCTTCGTAACCCAATTCGTTGGAGCCTTCTTAAAACCAGATGGATGTCTGCTCCTTCGTGTTATACTAAGAATTACTACTTAGTTCTACTAACTAAGGTTTACCACTTAGTTTCCAAATTCCTTGTTTTCTTAACTAAGTTTTACTACTTAGTCCCTTTTTCAACTGAGGTCTACTACTTAGTTTTCTTTCTCGCCGGGTTGGGTTGGTTAAGTGTCTTTAGTCGATTCAAGCTATCTTAACCCTCTTCCCTTTTCCTATTACACTGGTTAAGTGTTATCCCTTCATGCTTTTTACTTAACCCTATTCATTTATCATATTCTGATGGTTAAGCGTTCAAGTTTACTTAACCCTATGGTCTAGTCCAGTTAACATATTAATTTGGCTAAGTGTATTACTTAACCCCAACCTCTAGTCTAATTAACATGTTAAATTGGCTAAGTGTATTAACTTTACTTAACCCCACCTTCTAGTCTAGTCAACATGTTAATTTGGCTAAGTATTCCCATGGACTTAACCCTCCCATTCTAGCTTTAACTGTGCTAAGTTGGTTAAGTGTTCGTTAACCTTCCCATTCTAGCTTAACCGTGTTAGGTTGGTTAAGTGTTCCTATGGACTTAACCTTCCCATTCTAGCTTAACTTTGTTAAGTCGGTTAAGTGTTCCTATGGACTTAACCCACCCATTCTTGCTTAACTGTGTTAAATTGGTTAAGTGTTTCTATGGACTTAACTCTCCCATTCTTGTTCTAGCTTTAATTAATAAATTAAAGCCGCAACCTCTCACATTAGACAGATATTGCTGCGGTTACTGGATGTGCCGGTCGGTTCCGGGCAGGTTTACACCGCAACTCAGTCTAACCTCGGGTTAGGCATATTCATGTTTTCTAAGTTCAAAGGGTTTTTTGATTAATTTCCAAATCCGGTTTTGAAAACAACCATCCCGTCCTTCGGATCAGTTAGGGATAGCCAGGGAGGGCAGGAAACTTGTATTTTCCAAACCCAAGCCTAGACACTATCCTCTCTGTCACCCTAGAACCTTCTGGTCTATGTGTTATAAAAAGGGATATTATCAAAATACTTTTCTTTTGTTTATAAATTGTTAACAATTTATTTCAAAAGCCCATTTCCCCTTTTTAGAAAAATTTGGCCTATATTTATTTGTCAAGCCTACTAGTAACTTATATTCTAGGCCCAAGTCCTAACCCAACATGCAGTTTAGGCCATTTCCTATTTCATTGCCGAAACTAGATTAAATATCCTAGTTTATAATTTATGGCCAAAACTTAACCAAGTTATATATTTTGTGGTAAATGAACAATTTAACATTTATGACGAATTCTATAAGTAAATTACTCCTAATTTACTTATTTCATTACTACTCTTTTAATGTACATTGTCACATTTATTATTATGTGTGACGGCAAGGAATTTCGCTCGGTCCAAACCAGTCGCTAAACCGACCCAGACCGTTCGAAACGCCCTATCGTTTGAGAACACGACAAATCAGAATGCATACAGAAGAACATTTCATTGTATATTACAACAATGCATCAGATTACAAGAATATACAGAGTATAAATGAATATTACACAGAAATATCAGAGATTTTAATTACATTTAAATACATCGCAGCGGAAAATAATACAATACACAACTAGAATGAGATATACGGATACAAAGCTTTCCGGATATCATTCCAGCTGTAAACCAGGATCCTGTGAATATAAATCTGCAAAACCAAAACTACTAGCTGCCCGTGTCAAAATAAGGGGCACCCAGAGTTTAGGTTAAAACAATAAACTCCAGGTCAGTCATGGGACTGGTGTGAGAACTAAAACAGTTATAATTCTTTATTTTAAAGTTCGGTAAATCAAGGGACCACGCCGTATAACACGGAACGGGTTTCCTCCCAAGAATACCAGTGCATAAAACAAACAGCGCAATGCTAAATAAAGAAAAATGAAGCTGTTATAAGACCCAGGTCCTATCACACAATGCAACGCAAGCCGGGGGATAGGGTTTTCCCTTATAACAGCCAAAGAATGCTTGATACGTTTAAAACAAATCATTTGATACTATTATAAGTGCATAGTGTATAAAACAACTTCAAATCATAAGTATCAATCATAGGCGGCATGAGCGTCCCATGCCACTATGTCGCCATATATAGGTTTACAAATAAAACCGCAAAGTCACGTATTTGGAAATTGGATTTCCGTCTATGAACCGAGGCAAAAGATAGTCCTCAACCGATTCGAGACGCTCTAGCCCGTGTCTCAGGAACAGCCGCAACTGCCCCCTGGATCCTCAGGGCCAGTCCACCGATGTGGATTATTATGCCTGAACACTACGTCTCCCCACCCTATGGGGTGTAAGTCTGGTCCGTCAGCCGACCAGAATGCATCGGCCGAAACCGATATAACCGAGGCGCCTCGCAACAGCAACAACCACATAAGTCAAACTCGTCAGGGCGTGTAAAACCACTGACGCCACTTCTAGCTAGAAAGAAACGCATGCCCTCCCTGACGTCCGTCTCCCGTTTTTGGTTCATACCGGGTGTGAAACACGCGAGGTAAACGTTACACAAAGCTACGCCACAAAGGCCGTGCTTTGATCATCACCACAAGACTTTGCTTTTCAACAGAAGCCTCGATCAACTGCCACTTAGGCATGCCACACAGGCAATTCACTCCATGCGTTTGATATCCATCAATATATAACCCCTGAGCTCGTACGTCTCAGAGAAGGGCGTTAAGCAAGAGAATAAATTCTCCGCCGCCAAACAGATATATATTTAATAGAGATCAATCACACGGACTAAAATCCAATGTCAGACACACAGTCCATTTACAAGTCCGTTCTGGGTCTGAACGAAACCGGAGGCACCTAGTACCTCGCATATCCATCGATCTCCAAGTACGTCTGGACGATCACTAACTGTTTCCATCTTCTTGGGTGTACAGCCCAATCAAGATCATCAGTAAGCACCCAAACGACGTGAAGACCTCCGGTCTTCGACCATCGTCTTCATCTTCGACTTATCGTCGTATCAGTTATTCAGAATGGGATAAACCCGGACTTTCCGAATAACTCGCGTATATTTTAAATAAGTGTTACACAAACACAACATACGCCTCATTCCCATTCATTAGTCACTAACCGTAAATTAATCCAGAGAATAATTCCCCAAATATTAACCCCGAAGGCCGAAACCAACATCAGATCAATATTCAGAAAACCATTCTGCTCGGCCAACCG
Organism: Allium sativum; assembly: GCA_030737875.1. Lineage (NCBI taxonomy): Eukaryota > Viridiplantae > Streptophyta > Magnoliopsida > Asparagales > Amaryllidaceae > Allium > Allium sativum. The sequence continues at coordinate 804,501,050 of CM060924.1, read as the reverse complement.
ACAGTTAGTTTCTAAATTTCACATTCATAGGGAAAGGTTCCCATTAATTTTATCCAAGATAAATTCCTTGAATTTATTCTTTATTCTATTTTTGAATCTCAATTCAAACTAGTCGGGATTAGCGAACCTTACCGAAGTAATCATTTGTTTTAATTTCCCAATCCCAACCTATTTATCCCATGAAGTAAAACTGGTAATACTTCATATCTAACACCACAGTGTTATCGGTAAATTCAATTACCATTTCACGTTCAAATCTAATTAAAGATTTAACTATCGCCTGGAGCAAAAATGGTGATACTCCATTCTCGACCGTTTCAATCTAATTAAAGATTCATTAAAACTCCACTTAGTTTTAATCGTTAACTGGGTTAAAGAATCCGTGTCATTTAAAAACACGGTTCACGATAAACCCAAAATCACATTCATTAATTATCGGGTTAAAGAACAAGTGTTATTTAAAACACTGTTCACGATAAACCCAAAAATCAATATCAATTCTATTCCAATTAAATATTGTTTAATTGGTACACTTCATTAAATCGAAATAAAAAGATTTAATCTTTTCTCAACTGGGTTCAAGATTAGTGTTAGTGAAGACACCATTTACGACAAACCCAAATCACATTCGATATTTAATACAAGGCTCTGAATAGAAAATATATCGGCTTATATTCAATATCGAATTCTACGACTAACAAATGTCGTATTGGAAATAACGATATAAATGTATATCTTTCAAATTTCCATAACAACATCTGTATAATCACAAATTCCAACATCGAAATATTCCGAAGACAATTTCGATTCAAATCCACTCCAATGCAATCATTGGAAATTTTGGTTATTTTCAAAACCCTTTTCAAATTCAATTTATTTATTTAAAAATAAATAGAATTATAATTCTAGTTCATAACTAGTTCATTTCGATAAAAATCTATTTTTATCTTTTCAAATATGGAGCTTTTCATCCCAAATCTTCACAAATCATTTTTTTTATGATTTTACACAAATTATTACTATTTTTAATAATTTTATCAAGGCCCGTACAGTCGATTTCCACCAATGGCCATCGAACTGCACGTATAGCGACCTTTTTCCAATTTGATTTGGACATAATTCCAAATCCAACCGTTAGATTTCTAATTTATCACATTCGTTAGAAAGCTCTTTTCGATACGAACCCAACGGTTCCGGTTTTAGGAGAATCCGACGGTCAGATCTCCCGTAATGTCCGTTTGAAATAAATGGTCGAAATTCACGAACTGCCGCGGCGCGGCGCGTTCTATTCAGGCCATTATATTATATATATAATATATATATATAATATATTTCGTCGATTTCTATTTAAAACGAATTATATAAATAGTTTTGAATTCGTTTCAAAAACATTTTCAACTTCCCTTTTCAATTCAAATCAAAATTGAATTCTTCTTTATAAATTCGTTTCGAAATTCATTTCTATTCAATTCAAATTTCAATTCAATTTGAATTCATTTCAATTTGTTTTCAATTCAATTTGAATTCGTTTTCAATTCAATTTGAATTCGTTTTCAATTCAATTCATTTCGAAATCGTTTTCAATTCAATTCATTTCGAAATCGTTTTCAATTCAATTCATTTCGAAATCGTTTTCAATTCAATTCATTTTGAAATCGTTTTCAATTCAATTCATTTCGAAATCGTTTTCAATTCAATTCATTTCGAAATATTCGATTTCGAAATCACTTTTCAATATTCATTTTAAAATGAATAAAATCGATATAAATATCGTTCACGTCAAAATGGCGTCAATTTAATCAACACGGCTTCATAAATTTCTATTTTCAAATATTCTATTTCAAATATTTCCTTTTCAAAATAGTTGTTATTATCAAAATATTTCGTTCAACACATGACCAATCTCAATGAATGAGTACTGTCAACACATGAACTTTTATTTTATATCGATAAAGGTGTAAATTTTATTACTAAAATATTTCGTTCAACACATGACCAATCTCAATGAATGAGTACTGTCAACACATGAACTTTTATTTTATATCGATAAAGGTGTAAATTTTATTACTAAAATATTTCGTTCAACACATGACCAATCTCAATGAATGAGTACTGTCAACACATGAACTTTTATTTTATAATATTCTTTATTTTCTAAATTGGAATGAGGCCCAATCAATTACCATATAAAGTTAATTATATGGATTTTCATACAACACATGTATATAATAACATTGAAAATAATCAACCATCAACCAAAGTGCACTACACTGTAAAAGCATCAAATATAGATATTCAACGCTTATAACAGCCTGTCAATCAATCGATCGACATATTTAATCAATCAAGATGAGTGAACTTCAAATTTCATCCCAACACCCGTGTGGGGTTTCAAACAATCAAGCACATATTTTATTTGTGCTGTTGGGCGATGTGTAAAATTTATCGACCCAATCAATGTCCTTCAAATAGGTGTACATAAACAAACCGTCTGGTTTGTAAATGAATATTCTATTTTATTCACTTCACGTTAAAAATTATATTTTTAACGATAAAACATTTTATTTCAACCTATGAATTTCTATTCAATTCATTCTTTAAATAAAATGATATTTTTATTTTTCTAACTTATTTTAGAAAATTTCGGCGGCATAACGGCACGATACTAGAAACGGGACGAGGCCTAGCCTTATCCCCGGTCTAGTGAAGGCCCACGCCATTCACACATCAATCAAAATCACCAAACAACCAAATTCAAATCAAATCATATAACTAATCTATGCAACCAAACAAACAAGTCCATGGTCTGTGGACGATTGTGTCGGGTGCTACTAAGCACCGTCTGCATCCTAGTATATATATATAATTAGAAAAGAAATTGAAAGGTGAGAAATTCTCACATATAGCTATCCTAGCTCCACGGCACTTCATTGGTAGAAATCTTCATCGCTATCGCATCTTCGTTGCTGTAGCCACTACATATGTAAAAATCGAATTTTTACTTTGCTACTCAATATATAAAAATCATATTTTTATCTCGAAGTTCAACATATAAAAATTCTATTTTTAATTCGAAGTTCAACATATAAAAATTCTATTTTTAATTCGAAGTTCAACATATAAAAATTCTATTTTTAATTCGAAGTTCAACATATAAAAATTCTATTTTTAATTCGAAGTTCAACATATAAGAATTCTATTTTTCTTTCGACTTTCGATATATAGAAATCTGATTTTTCCTTTTAAATTTCTAATCTCTTCCTAGTTTATAAATCATTTTAAATTCAGTTTAAAATCATTTTCCTTTTCAAAATAAAATCAGTTTTACTTCCTATAAAAATCAGTTTTAACTTTTATATAATTCAGTGTTAACTTTATATAAAAATTAGTTTTTACTTTAAAAGCACATCAGTTTTAATACTTAAAAAAAAACAAATCAGTTTTAATACTCTTTAAAATCAGTTTTTAATACTTTTAAAACCTTTTAAAATCAGTTTTTAAAATTCAGTTTAAAGTTCTAAAAAAAAACTCAGTTTTAAGTTACATAAAAATAAAATAACTAAACGAGAAAAAAACTTACGGGGGGGGGGGGGGGGGGGGGTTTCGCCGTTCGTCGGAGCTGTCTTCGGGGGAGGGCGGGCGTCGACTTCGGCGGCAGGAGGAGGAGCAGGGTGGGGTCTCGACTTCGCGGCGGCGCTAGGGTTTCGATGGATGGGGGCATCGTCGATGGTTCGCTGGGGTTCGTACAGGTGGCGGAGGAAAGGAGGGAGAGGGGAGGAAGGGGTCGGCGTGGAAAAGGGGAGGCGGCGGGCTCTGGCGATGGCCGCCATCGATCAGAGGAACTCGTTTTTTTTTTTTTTTTCTTTTCTCTGATTCGATTTCGAAAATAAGGGGGGGCCTGGTTAAGGAGAAAAAGGGGGTTTTTATTTTTTTATATTTTATTATTTAATTATTTTAAATTCAAAGAAGTTGACTTTTACATACGACCTCTAAACGAGGCCCACTGCCTGTCGCCCATAGCGTTTCACCCCCATTCCGAACACAATGGGATATGTATCGCAAGCTGATTCGACTGTTACAATCAGTTTCCGTTAAATTTACATTTAAATCACTATATTGAATTTTAAACGTACATTTCAAATTACCGGGGTCACATACTAACCAGAAAAATTTCAAAAAAATATTTTCTAGCTTCGTATTGACGATACGGTCCTAACAAAACTAGTTTTGTCGAATTCTGAGACCGTTTGAAAAATGGCCAATTTCCAATCGATTAAAATCAACTGAAATGGTCAAAACACGTTTTCCTTTGCCACTCTCACATACTGATTCGAAAAATTATGAAATTTGAAATCCAGCAATAACTTAACATCACGGACCCAACAAAACTGGTTTCGTCGAAATCCGAGGTCGTTTGCAAAATTTCAATTTTTAAGGGCCTTTATATATATTAAAATATATATAAATCCCACAGCGACTATTTCTAATTTTAAACTGGACATATCTTATCATTTCTAAGATGAAATCTCAGTTTGTCAACTTCGTTACAAAGATACAGTTATACAGATTCAAATATTTCTTGTTTCGTTCAATTCTGACTTATATTGAATTCTGTATATTCATTTGAAATTAGAAATCGAATTTTCGAACTACCGCGCCATTTTCAATTCCTTTTATAATTATATATAATTATTATATATTCTAACGACGACGTATATAAATATATTCGTTCGAATTCTATTCAAAATAAATTTTTCGACGATATTATTTAAAATAACTCATTTTGAATATTCAAAATTCGCTAAAATGGCCAAAATAAAAATTTCAAACTGGCTCGCATTTTGCGGGTTGTTACAATCTCCCCCACTTAAAACTTTTCGTCCCCGAAAAGGAACAAAGTCGAAAGTGGTTTGATTTATCAACTCAACATTCGATCTGACTTCCATTCTCCAACTCTTTAGTTTCTGAGAATTTTCAAAATTTCAAAAATTTGGCTAACACCCTAAATTTTCGAAAAATTTCGCCATAACCTCCCCTGCACCGGGAGCATCGGGGAATTTCAAATAGCTTCCCCGGTCCTTCAGATCTCAAAAAGAAAAAGAAAAAGCCAAGCGGCTAGCCAATAGGCTCATAAAATCATCATCACCCAAACAAAACAGTAAATTATGGTAAACATGTACCTATTTGTCGGGCAAACAAATTTTATTCTCTGCTCTAGCCTCCTTGCTATGACCTGTTCAATGTAAGTATATGTATATGCAAGCATATGCGACCAATTTTCAATATAATCCAATATTTGATGCTATTAGGCAAAATGGTTCAAAATTAGCAAACAAATAGGCAAACAACACAAACATCAATCAATTAGTGAATTAGAGTTTCAAATTGATAATTTTGATACATATACAAAATCATGTTTTTGATGCCAAATCACAACAATAGGCCCTATCTAATTTTTGGTTCTCACACCAGTCAATAGGAAATATATAGAAATCTCACTTTCGTCGCTCGAAAATAAATACTGGCGACAGTGCCCCATCACCAGAATTATTCCCGGACACTAGAGGGATTCTATATCTACCCAATATATTAAAACTTCGAATACACGTTTGCAAGACATATGTGCAAAATATTTATATATCGGATTGTCCTAATCAATATAAATAAACAATCAAATACGAATAAGCGATTTAAATTTTCAAAACAAAATTTGTTTTCATTTGAAAAAAATATACTCTTCACACTCGTTCTAGGATACTACTGATCCTATCTCTAACGAGTCATTCCCATTGGATATTACTAACCCAATATCTGATGAATTCTTTCGTATGGTTCTAATGTGTCTGGTTCTCTGCTTTGTAAACCAAAGCTCTGATACCAACTGTGACGACAAGGAATTTCGCTCGGTCCAAACCAGTCGCTAAACCGACCCAGACCGTTCGAAACGCCCTATCGTTTGAGAACACGACAAATCAGAATGCATACAGAAGAACATTTCATTGTATATTACAACAATGCATCAGATTACAAGAATATACAGAGTATAAATGAATATTACACAGAAATATCAGAGATTTAAATTACATTTAAATACATCGCAGCGGAAAATAATACAATACACAACTAGAATGAGATATACGGATACAAAGCTTTCCGGATATCATTCCAGCTGTAAACCAGGATCCTGTGAATATAAATCTGCAAAACCAAAACTACTAGCTGCCCGTGTCAAAATAAGGGGCACCCAGAGTTTAGGTTAAAACAATAAACTCCAGGTCAGTCATGGGACTGGTGTGAGAACTAAAACAGTTATAATTCTTTATTTTAAAGTTCGGTAAATCAAGGGACCACGCCGTATAACACGGAACGGGTTTCCTCCCAAGAATACCAGTGCATAAAACAAACAGCGCAATGCTAAATAAAGAAAAATGAAGCTGTTATAAGACCCATGTCCTATCACACAATGCAACGCAAGCCGGGGGATAGGGTTTTCCCTTATAACAGCCAAAGAATGCTTGATACGTTTAAAACAAATCATTTGATACTATTATAAGTGCATAGTGTATAAAACAACTTCAAATCATAAGTATCAATCATAGGCGGCATGAGCGTCCCATGCCACTATGTCGCCATATATAGGTTTACAAATAAAACCGCAAAGTCACGTATTTGGAAATTGGATTTCCGTCTATGAACCGAGGCAAAAGATAGTCCTCAACCGATTCGAGACGCTCTAGCCCGTGTCTCAGGAACAGCCGCAACTGCCCCCTGGATCCTCAGGGCCGGTCCACCGATGTGGATTATTATGCCTGAACACTACGTCTCCCCACCCTATGGGGTGTAAGTCTGGTCCGTCAGCCGACCAGAATGCATCGGCCGAAACCGATATAACCGAGGCGCCTCGCAACAGCAACAACCACATAAGTCAAACTCGTCAGGGCGTGTAAAACCACTGACGCCACTTCTAGCTAGAAAGAAACGCATGCCCTCCCTGACGTCCGTCTCCCGTTTTTGGTTCATACCGGGTGTGAAACACGCGAGGTAAACGTTACACAAAGCTACGCCACAAAGGCCGTGCTTTGATCATCACCACAAGACTTTGCTTTTCAACAGAAGCCTCGATCAACTGCCACTTAGGCATCCCACACAGGCAATTCACTCCATGCGTTTGATATCCATCAATATATAACCCCTGAGCTCGTACGTCTCAGAGAAGGGCGTTAAGCAAGAGAATAAATTCTCCGCCGCCAAACAGATATATATTTAATAGAGATCAATCACACGGACTAAAATCCAATGTCAGACACACAGTCCATTTACAAGTCCGTTCTGGGTCTGAACGAAACCGGAGGCACCTAGTACCTCGCATATCCATCGATCTCCAAGTACGTCTGGACGATCACTAACTGTTTCCATCTTCTTGGGTGTACAGCCCAATCAAGATCATCAGTAAGCACCCAAACGACGTGAAGACCTCCGGTCTTCGACCATCGTCTTCATCTTCGACTTATCGTCGTATCAGTTATTCAGAATGGGATAAACCCGGACTTTCCGAATAACTCGCGTATATTTTAAATAAGTGTTACACAAACACAACATACGCCTCATTCCCATTCATTAGTCACTAACCGTAAATTAATCCAGAGAATAATTCCCCAAATATTAACCCCGAAGGCCGAAACCAACATCAGATCAATATTCAGAAAACCATTCTGCTCGGCCAACCGACAGTTAGTTTCTAAATTTCACATTCATAGGGAAAGGTTCCCATTAATTTTATCCAAGATAAATTCCTTGAATTTATTCTTTATTCTATTTTTGAATCTCAATTCAAACTAGTCGGGATTAGCGAACCTTACCGAAGTAATCATTTGTTTTAATTTCCCAATCCCAACCTATTTATCCCATGAAGTAAAACTGGTAATACTTCATATCTAACACCACAGTGTTATCGGTAAATTCAATTACCATTTCACGTTCAAATCTAATTAAAGATTTAACTATCGCCTGGAGCAAAACTGGTGATACTCCATTCTCGACCGTTTCAATCTAATTAAAGATTCATTAAAACTCCACTTAGTTTTAATCGTTAACTGGGTTAAAGAATCCGTGTCATTTAAAAACACGGTTCACGATAAACCCAAAATCACATTCATTAATTATCGGGGTTAAAGAACAAGTGTTATTTAAAACACTGTTCACGATAAACCCAAAAATCAATATCAATTCTATTCCAATTAAATATTGTTTAATTGGTACACTTCATTAAATCTAAATAAAAAGATTTAATCTTTTCTCAACTGGGTTCAAGATTAGTGTTAGTGAAGACACCATTCACGACAAACCCAAATCACATTCGATATTCAATACAAGGCTCTGAATAGAAAATATATCGGCTTATATTCAATATCGAATTCTACGACTAACAAATGTCGTATTGGAAATAACGATATAAATGTATATCTTTCAAATTTCCATAACAACATCTGTATAATCACAAATTCCAACATCGAAATATTCCGAAGACAATTTCGATTCAAATCCACTCCAATGCAATCATTGGAAATTTTGGTTATTTTCAAAACCCTTTTCAAATTCAATTTATTTATTTAAAAATAAATAGAATTATAATTCTAGTTCATAACTAGTTCATTTCGATAAAAATCTATTTTTATCTTTTCAAATATGGAGCTTTTCATCCCAAATCTTCACAAATCATTTTTTTTATGATTTTACACAAATTATTACTATTTTTAATAATTTTATCAAGGCCCGTACAGTCGATTTCCACCAATGGCCATCGAACTGCACGTATAGCGACCTTTTTCCAATTTGATTTGGACATAATTACAAATCCAACCGTTAGATTTCTAATTTATCACATTCGTTAGAAAGCCCTTTTCGATACGAACCCAACGGTTCCGGTTTTAGGAGAATCCGACGGTCGGATCTCCCGTAATGTCCGTTTGAAATAAATGGTCGAAATTCACGAACTGCCGCGGCGCGGCGCGTTCTATTCAGGCCATTATATTATATATATAATATATATATAATATATTTCGTCGATTTCTATTTAAAACGAATTATATAAATAGTTTTGAATTCTTTTCAAAAACATTTTCAACTTCCCTTTTCAATTCAAATCAAAATTGAATTCTTCTTTATAAATTCGTTTCGAAATTCATTTCTATTCAATTCAAATTTCAATTCAATTTGAATTCATTTCAATTTGTTTTCAATTCAATTTGAATTCGTTTTCAATTCAATTTGAATTCGTTTTCAATTCAATTCATTTCGAAATCGTTTTCAATTCAATTCATTTCGAAATCGTTTTCAATTCAATTCATTTCGAAATCGTTTTCAATTCAATTCATTTTGAAATCGTTTTCAATTCAATTCATTTTGAAATCGTTTTCAATTCAATTCATTTCGAAATCGTTTTCAATTCAATTCATTTCGAAATATTCGATTTCGAAATCACTTTTCAATATTCATTTTAAAATGAATAAAATCGATATAAATATCGTTCACGTCAAAATGGCGTCAATTTAATCAACACGGCTTCATAAATTTCTATTTTCAAATATTCTATTTCAAATATTTCCTTTTCAAAATAGTTGTTATTATCAAAATATTTCGTTCAACACATGACCAATCTCAATGAATGAGTACTGTCAACACATGAACTTTTATTTTATATCGATAAAGGTGTAAATTTTATTACTAAAATATTTCGTTCAACACATGACCAATCTCAATGAATGAGTACTGTCAACACATGAACTTTTATTTTATATCGATAAAGGTGTAAATTTTATTACTAAAATATTTCGTTCAACACATGACCAATCTCAATGAATGAGTACTGTCAACACATGAACTTTTATTTTATAATATTCTTTATTTTCTAAATTGGAATGAGGCCCAATCAATTACCATATAAAGTCAATTATATGGATTTTCATACAACACATGTATATAATAACATTGAAAATAATCAACCATCAACCAAAGTGCACTACACTGTAAAAGCATCAAATATAGATATTCAACGCTTATAACAGCCTGTCAATCAATCGATCGACATATTTAATCAATCAGGATGAGTGAACTTCAAATTTCATCCCAACACCCGTGTGGGGTTTCAAACAATCAAACACATATTTTATTTGTGCTGTTGGGCGATGTGTAAAATTTATCGACCCAATCAATGTCCTTCAAATAGGTGTACATAAACAAACCGTCTGGTTTGTAAATGAATATTCTATTTTATTCACTTCACGTTAAAAATTATATTTTTAACGATAAAACATTTTATTTCAACCTATGAATTTCTATTCAATTCATTCTTTAAATAAAATGATATTTTTATTTTTCTAACTTATTTTAGAAAATTTCGGCGGCATAACGGCACGATACTAGAAACGGGACGAGGCCTAGCCTTATCCCCGGTCTAGTGAAGGCCCACGCCATTCACACATCAATCAAAATCACCAAACAACCAAATTCAAATCAAATCATATAACTAATCTATGCAACCAAACAAACAAGTCCATGGTCTGTGGACGATTGTGTCGGGTGCTACTAAGCACCGTCTGCATCCTAGTATATATATATAATTAGAAAAGAAATTGAAAGGTGAGAAATTCTCACATATAGCTATCCTAGCTCCACGGCACTTCATTGGTAGAAATCTTCATCGCTATCGCATCTTCGTTGCTGTAGCCACTACATATGTAAAAATCGAATTTTTACTTTGCTACTCAATATATAAAAATCATATTTTTATCTCGAAGTTCAACATATAAAAATTCTATTTTTAATTCGAAGTTCAACATATAAAAATTCTATTTTTAATTCGAAGTTCAACATATAAAAATTCTATTTTTAATTCGAAGTTCAACATATAAAAATTCTATTTTTAATTCGAAGTTCAACATATAAGAATTCTATTTTTCTTTCGACTTTCGATATATAGAAATCTGATTTTTCCTTTTAAATTTCTAATCTCTTCCTAGTTTATAAATCATTTTAAATTCAGTTTAAAATCATTTTCCTTTTCAAAATAAAATCAGTTTTACTTCCTATAAAAATCAGTTTTAACTTTTATATAATTCAGTGTTAACTTTATATAAAAATTAGTTTTTACTTTAAAAGCACATCAGTTTTAATACTTAAAAAAAAACAAATCAGTTTTAATACTCTTTAAAATCAGTTTTTAATACTTTTAAAACCTTTTAAAATCAGTTTTTAAAATTCAGTTTAAAGTTCTAAAAAAAAACTCAGTTTTAAGTTACATAAAAATAAAATAACTAAACGAGAAAAAAACTTACGGGGGGGGGGGGGGGGGGTTTCGCCGTTCGTCGGAGCTGTCTTCGGGGGAGGGCGGGCGTCGACTTCAGCGGCAGGAGGAGGAGCAGGGTGGGGTCTCGACTTCGCGGCGGCGCTAGGGTTTCGATGGATGGGGGCATCGTCGATGGTTCGCTGGGGTTCGTACAGGTGGCGGAGGAAAGGAGGGAGAGGGGAGGAAGGCTGGAAGGGGTCGGCGTGGAAAAGGGGAGGCGGCGGGCTCTGGCGATGGCCGCCATCGATCAGAGGAACTCGTTTTTTTTTTCTTTTCTCTGATTCGATTTCGAAAATAAGGGGGGGGGGCCTGGTTAAGGAGAAAAAGGGGGTTTTTATTTTTTTATATTTTATTATTTAATTATTTTAAATTCAAAGAAGTTGACTTTTACATACGACCTCTAAACGAGGCCCACTGCCTGTCGCCCATAGCGTTTCACCCCCATTCCGAACACAATGGGATATGTATCGCAAGCTGATTCGACTGTTACAATCAGTTTCCGTTAAATTTACATTTAAATCACTATATTGAATTTTAAACGTACATTTCAAATTACCGGGGTCACATACTAACCAGAAAAATTTCAGAAAAATATTTTCTAGCTTCGTATTGACGATACGGTCCTAACAAAACTAGTTTCGTCGAATTCTGAGACCGTTTGAAAAATGGCCAATTTCCAATCGATTAAAATCAACTGAAATGGTCAAAACACGTTTTCCTTTGCCACTCTCACATACTGATTCGAAAAATTATGAAATTTGAAATCCAGCAATAACTTAACATCACGGACCCAACAAAACTGGTTTCGTCGAAATCCGAGGTCGTTTGCAAAATTTCAATTTTTAAGGGCCTTTATATATATTAAAATATATATAAATCCCACAGCGACTATTTCTAATTTTAAACTGGACATATCTTATCATTTCTAAGATGAAATCTCAGTTTGTCAACTTCGTTACAAAGATACAGTTATACAGATTCAAATATTTCTTGTTTCGTTCAATTCTGACTTATATTGAATTCTGTATATTCATTTGAAATTAGAAATCGAATTTTCGAACTACCGCGCCATTTTCAATTCCTTTTATAATTATATATAATTATTATATATTCTAACGACGACGTATATAAATATATTCGTTCGAATTCTATTCAAAATAAATTTTTCGACGATATTATTTAAAATAACTCATTTTGAATATTCAAAATTCGCTAAAATGGCCAAAATAAAAATTTCAAACTGGCTCGCATTTTGCGGGTTGTTACATTATGGCCCATTCTCTCTTATTTATCATATTTATACTTTTTGGTATGTAAATTATACCAAATTTAGTGTCGCTAACCATAATTTATTCCAAACATGACAATTGCTCACAATTTTGAATAAATTCAAAATTGTGCTAATATACTTATTCCAAATCAACCTTAATTACCCCAATCTTGGTTTAACATCCTAATTCACAATTTATGGAAAAACTAGAATTATTTTTCTAGTTTACATTTTATGCCTAAAATTTAGCTTACTTACTAACGCTAAATTTAATATGTCAAAATCACATATTCCCTAATCCATGTCAAATTTCCCCGTTTTCATTTTAATATGCATGTCATAATACATATTCCAAATTATGCCAATTTCCAAGTTTACAATTACGTTCATATTCATTTCCATGTTTTTCCCCAAATCGCATTCCCACCGTTCGAATAATCGTGATTCAACCTAGATTATAAATAAATCTAGATTCGTAGATAAAAAGGGAATGAATCAAAATGACAAGAAGGAATAATTGGCATAAAAAGGTTTGGATAACAATGTAGGTTCAAGAATATGGGTAGACCTAACTAAATAGGTAAATTCCCACTGTCTTAAAACCAAAGAATGGGCAAAATAGGTTCAAGAACGTGGGTAGACCTAACTTAACAGGTAAATTCCCACTGTCTTAAAACCAAAGAAAAACCAAGGAACAGGTAGAATAAATAATTGGGTTTAGACCTAACTTCTCAATCACAAAACTAAAGCAACATTTTCCTAATCATAAATCATGGGTGTCAAAATCACAGTTGTCCTCATTATGTCATAAGTAATAGTTTATGTCCAAATCAAAGGTATAGGCCTAGTCAAGGAAATAATCCTTGTAGTCACAGTCACAGTCATAGGAAATGTCCATAGTCATATGCGATGTTCATAGTCCAAAAGGAAAATAATTCCCATAGTCATAAGTCATTGTCATAGGCAATGTTTATATGTCCCAAAATCAAAGGCTTATGTCATAGTCCAAAGGCATATGCTTTCAAAGGCCACAGTTCTATAGTCATAGTCACGGTTATAGTCTTATTTGTCCTCGAATCATAATAGTTCTTAATTCAGTCCAAGAGTATAAACACAGATTCGAAGAGAGAGAGAGAGAGAGAGATTTGGCATATTCCTTTATTCCTTTAATTTCATGTCACAAATAAAACAAAATATTCAGATCTAGAAATAACTAACTTACAGAAAATAGATCTAGAAAAGAAGGAAAGCGTGGCTATGATTCGTGCGTCGTTGCTTGAAACTTGTTTGAGCTAGCCTTTGAATTCTTCACTTGAAACTTTGATTTGAATCCCTCCTTAAAAGTCTTTTAGCAGCATCTCCTCGTCTTGAATCATATTTTATTTTATTTATTTAAGAAAATTTAGAGGAGGGGAAGAAGCCATGAATCTTAGCAGCATAAGGATAGAAGAGAATTGGTGCAAAGAGAATGAAGACTAGGGCTGTTTATATAGCTGCTCAAGACCTTATCATACACGCAACACTGAGTCAGCATTGAACCTAGTTAAGAAAATAGTCCAGGTACGTAGATGAATCTAGCCAAACCTTATCATACACGCAGTGCTGAGTCAGCATTGGGTCCCACAAGCTATTTTGGCGTAAAAGTTTGATTTTCAAACTTTTGAATTTCTGGAATTTATTTAACTGTTTTATTCACATGAAATATTCTTATATGTATACAATTCCTCTAATGACCATTTTACGCGTATATATATATACGCACAACTTTCATTTTATTTTCAAAATTCAAATGATGTTGCCATATTTCATTGACTGTAGCCTTATCTTGAATTTTATCTTTCGTATACATATATTTTTGCATATATATATATATATTTATGTTCTCATATGTATATATATATTTTCTTTATTTCCTTATATGTACGTTCTTATCCTTTCAAATTTTGAATTTGTATACGCACATATATTTGCATGTTCAGTTGGCCCTCTCTAAAACAAAGATAAAAAATTATGCCGCCGCCGGGGTTCGAACCCCCGACCTCCATGCTACAAATCCAATTCCTTAACCAACTGAGCTACAGAGGCTTTTGTTAATAAGTCTTAGAACAATAATAATTATTGTTATCTCCTTACTTCTCTTTTTCATGTTAGTTACAATACTTAAATTAAACAACTGCATGGATCTTTTTCTTTTAAATTTTCTTTTAAAAATTAATTATACTTTAATTTGAGAATCTTAATGTCACAGAATTACGGGGTGTTACATTAGTGCTTAAACTGGCTGACATTTATATACTTTTCACCTGTGTGGTTGTTGGATGAGGCGCCTCGATATTAGGTCTGTTAGGACCGGGAAACGTGTGTTCAGGAATAACTAATCCTCAAAAGTAAGAGAGGACCGGCCCAACCGATTCCAAGGATCATAGTGGGGTCCTGAGACATTTGCTAGAGTGTCTCGAACGGAGAGGAGCTTGCCCCTTGCCTCAACTCATGACGGAAATCCAAATTCCAATACGTGATATTGCGGTTTTATTTGTAGAACCTAGTATGGCGACATAGTAGATGGTAGCTATGCAGCCTATGATTGATACTTATGATTGAAATTGTTTTGACACTATACACTTGTAGTAATATCAAATAATGTGTTTTTGACGTATCAAGCATGCTTTGGCTATTATAAGATAAAAACCCTATCCTCCGGCTTGCGTTGCATTGTGTGATGGGACCTAGGTCTTATAATAGCTTCATTTTTCTTTATTTAGCATTGCGCTGTTTGTTTTATGCACTGGTATTCTTGGGAGGAAACCCGTTCCGTGTTATACGGCGTGTCCCTTGATTTACCGAACTTTAAAATAAAGAGAAATAACTGTTTTAGTTCTCACACCAGTTACAAGACTGACCTGGAGTTTATTGTTTTAACCTAAACTCTGGGTGCCCCTATTTTTCGACACGGGCAGGTAGTAGTTTTGGTTTTGCAGATTTATATTCGCAGGAACCTGGTTTACAGCTGGAACGATGCTCGGAAAGCTCTGTATCCGTGTATTACTTTCAGTTGTGTTTGTATTGTTTTTCCGCTGCTATTTAATTTATTGTAACCTCTGATATTTGTCAAATGTGTAATATTTATTCATACTCTGTATATTCTTGTATTCTGATGGAATTGTTGTAATAAACAATGAAATGTTCTCCTGTCTGAGTTCTAATTTGTCTTGTCCTCAATGCAATCCGGGCTTTCCTTACCGGGGAAGTTCGGGTCGTGTCAGTTTGGTATTAGAGCTTTGGTTTACAGAGCTCGAGAACAAGACACATTAGAACCAAACGAAAGAATTCATCAGATATTGGATTAGTAATATCCAATTAGAATGACTCGTTAGAGATAGGATCAGTAGTATCCTAGAACGAGTGTGAAGAGTATATTTTTCAAATGAAAACAATTTTGTTTTAAAAATTAAATTCTATTATTCGTATTTGAATAGTTTATTTATATTGAATATGGGCAATCCAATATATAAAGATTTTGCATATACGCGTCATGAACGTATATTCGAAGTTTTAATATACTGGATAGATATAGAATCATACTTTAGTGGCCCGATGATGATTCTGATGGTTGAGTACTCGTCGTCAGAATTTATCTTCGAGTGACGAAGGTGTGATATCTATATATTTCCATTAGACTGGTGTGAGAACCAAAATTTACTTAGGATTATTTGTTGTGATTTGGCATCAAAACATGATTTTCTGTATATATATCAAATTATGAATTTGAAACGTTAATCCACTAATTGATTGATGGTTGTGTTGTTTGTTTATTTGTTTGATAATTTTGAACTATTTAGCCTAATTGAACCAAATATTGAATTGTATTGAAAATTGGTCGCATTTGCTTGCATATACATGTACATACATTGAACAGGTCATAGCAAGGAGGCTAGAGAAGAAGAATAAAATTGTTTTCCCGACAAATAGGTACATGTTTACCATAATTTACTGTTTTATTTGGGTGATGATGATTTTATGAGCCGATTGGCTAGCCGCTTGGCTTTTTCCTTTTCTTTTGGATTGAAGAAGGCCATGGGAGGCTATATGAAATATCCCGAAGTCCCCGGTGTAGGGGAGGTTATGGCGAAATTTTTCGAAAATTTAGGGTGTTAGCCAAATTTTTGAAAAATTTGAAAAGTTCTTAGAAACTGAAAAGTTGAAGAACTTAAGCCGTAACGAAAATAATGGAAGTTGAGTTGATTTGTTAAACAACTTTCGGCTTCGTTCCTTTTCGGGGACGAAAAGTTTTAAGTGGGGGAGATTGTAACAACCCGGAAATGCGAGCCAGTTTAAAATTTTTATTTTGACAATTTTGATGAATTTTGAATATTTAAAATGAATTATTTTAAATAAAAACGATGAGAAATTTAATTTGAATAGAATTAGAACGTATATATTTATATACGTCGTCGTTAGAATATAAAATTTTATTTTAATTATAAATAGAATTGAAAATGGCGCGATAGTTCTATAATTCGATTTCAAACTTCAATTGAATGTACTGGGTGCAAAACAATCCGGATTTTAGTGAAACCAAAAATAATGGAATCTAATTGAGGACATCTTTCCAACGAATCCGAAAAATCAAAATTTCATAGCGGGGATAAAAAGATATGTCCAAATGAAATTTCAAAATAGTCGCTATGGAATTTCGGCCTTTAAAAACAGCCATTTTGCAAACGACCTCGGATTTCGACGAAACCATTTTTGTTGGATCTGTGATGTCAAGTTATTGCTAGGTTTCAATTTTCATAATTTTTCAAATCAATATATGAGCGTGGTAAAGGAAAACGCGTTTGACCAGTTTCAGTTGATTTTAATCGACTGGAAAATGGCCATTTTTCAAACGGTCTCAGAATCTGACGAAACTAGTTTTGTTAGGACCGTATCGTCAATACGAAGCTAGAAATAATTTTTTGGGAATTTTTAGAGTTAGTATATGACCCCGGTAAATTGAAATGTGCGTTCAAATTGCATATATATAGATTTATATTTTAATTTGAACGGAAACTGATTGTAACTATCGAATTGGCCTACATGGCATATCCCATTGTGTTCGGAATGGGGGTAATTAGCTAGGGACAACAGTCGATGGGCTCTATTTAGAGTTCAAATAAAAAAGTTACTTTTTGGATCTTAAAATAATTTAAATATATATGGATTATACCTTGGTCAACATTTCCCCCTTTACCTCTTTCTCTGTAACAACCCGAAAATCTGGGCCAGTTTAAAATTTTTATTTTGGCCATTTTAGCGAATTTTGATTATTTAAAATGAATTATTTTAAATAATATCGACGAGAAATTTATTTTGAATATAATTCGAACGTGTATATTATACGCGTCGTCGTTAGAATATAAATATTTATATATAATTATAAATAGAATTGAAAATGGCGCGGTAGTTCGATAATTCGATTTCAAACTTCAATTGAATGTACCGGGTGCAAAACAACCCGGATTTTAGTGAAACCAAAAATAATGGAATCTAATAGTGAATATCTTTCCAACGAATCCGAAAAATTAAAAGTTCGTAGCGGGAATCAAAAGATATGTCCAGTTGAAATTTCTGAATAGTCGCTATGGAATTCAGGCCCTTAAAAATGGACATTTTGCAAACGACCTCGGATTCCGACGAAACCAGTTTTGTTGGGTCCGCAGTGTCAGGTAATTGCTAGATTCCAAATTTCATAATTTTTCGAATCAATATGTGAGCGTGGCAAAGGAAAACGCGTTTGACCAGTTTCAGTTGATTTTAATCGACTGAAAAATGGCCATTTTTCAAACGGTCTCAGAATTCGACGAAACTAGTTTTGTTAGGACCGTATCGTCAATACGAAGGTAGAAAATATTTTTTTGGAATTTTTCTAGTTAGTATGTGACCCCGGTAATTTGAAATGTGCGTTTAAAATTCAATATAGTGATTTAAATATAAATTTAACGGAAACTGATTCAAACAGTCGAACCAGTCTACGATACATATCCCAATGTGTTCGGAATAGGGGTATTTGGCCAGGGGCGACAGTTGTTGGATTTGATTGGGAGAGAGGAGCGATAAACGAAATAACACTTGAATTAAATAAAAATAAAATAATTTAAAAATATAAAAGGGGCCAACCAAAAAAATCTAAACCCTAAACTCGGTCAACGCGGTCAAAATTCATCGCGTCTCCTGCTGATACACGGCGGAAAGCTGTTCAAGACAAAAACCCGTCCGTTCTCCTCCACCGTTCAAGGAAATTCATGGCTTCCGAAGGGAAAAATGGGGATCAAGACGAGCTCTATTCATTCATACCAGTTTGGTATCATATCGATGAGAGTTGGAAGCGTATTGAGCTTCCGAAGTGCTGCCGCGTCGCCAAGATTTCCCGCCGCCACCGTAGTTCGAACTGGATGAAACCTACCTCGCCGGAAAGCTCGTTCGAAGGGCGACACCCTGAAACCATCCGATCATGCTCCGACCTGGTGGTGTGGAAGTTATCTCGAACCCTAGGAAGCGATGGGGCGGTTTTATATCATGGCCGAATCCTGGGAGAAGAAGGTAAATTGTTTTTATCTTATTTTATTTTCATTTTAAAAAAACTGACTTATTTTTAAAAAGTAAAAACTGATTTATTTTTAAAAAGTAAAAACTGATTTATTTTTAAAAAGTATAAACTGATTTATTTTTAAAAAAGTATAAACTGATTTATTTTTAAAAAAAGTAAAAACTGATTTATTTTTAAAAAGTATAAACTGATTTATTTTTAAAAAAGTATAAACTGATTTATTTTTAAAAAAAGTATAAACTGATTTATTTTTAAAAAAAGTATAAACTGATTTATTTTTAAAAAAGTATAAACTGATTTATTTTTAAAAGAGAAAAACTGATTTTTTTTTGAACTTTAAAATAGGAAAAAGATTAATCTTTTAGTAGAAAAAGATTTGAAAGTAAAAATCATATTTTTATATGTTGAAAAATCATATTTTAATATGTTGAAAGCGAACGTGAAAACATGATTTTTGTCATATTAAAGAAGTGATTTTTATTATATAAACATCATGACAAAAATGAGATTTTTATTCATTTGAATAGCGATAGAAAAATAGAATTTTTATATATTGAACTTCGATAGAAAAATTCGATTTTTATATATTGAATAGCGAACTAAAAATTCGATTTTTATATATAGAATAGCGAAGTAAAAACTCGATTTTTACATATGTAGTGGCTACGGGCAACGAAGATGACGAAGATGCGATAGCGATGAAGATTTCTATCAATGAAGTGCCGTGGAGCTAGGATAGCTATATGTGAGAATTTCTCACCTTTCAATTTAATTTTTCTAGTTATATATATATACTAGGATGCAGACGGTGCTTAGTAGCACCCGACACAATCGTCCACAGACCATGGACTTGTTTGTTTGACTGTTTGGTGATTGATTGCGATATTGGTTTGAATGTGGTTTGTGGTGTGAAAAATCGAATCGATAAATTGGTTAGGATTAGACGTGCGCCGTTATAAGGCGAAGGAGTAAGGCTAGGTTAGACTCTTACTCCAAATTTTGTGGTTTGCATAACGAAAGTGAATTGATTGATATGTGAATGGCGTGGGCCTTCACTAGACCGGGGATTAGGCTAGGCCTTGTCCCGTTTCTAGTATCGTGCCGTTATGCCGCCGAAATTTTCTAAAATAAGTTAGAAAAATAAAAATATCATTTTATTTAAAGAATGAATTGAATAGAAATTCATAGGTTGAAATAAAATGTTTTATCGTTAAAAATATAATTTTTAACGTGAAGTGAATAAAATAAAATATTCATTTATAAACCGGACGGTTTGTTTATGTACACCTATTTGAATGACATTGATTGGGACGATAAATTTTACACATCGCCCAACTGCACGAACAAAATATTTGTTTGATTGTTTGAAACCCCACACGGGTGTTGGGATGAAATTTGCAGTTCACTCATCCTGATTGATTAAATATGTCGATCGATTGATTGACAGGCTGTTATAAGCGTTGAATATCTATATTTGATGCTTTTACAGTGTAGTGCACTTTGGTTGATGGTTGATTATTCTCAATGTTATTATATACATGTGTTGTATGAAAATCCATATAATTAACTTTATATGGTGATTGATTGGGCCTCATTCCAATTTGAAAAATAAAGAATATTATAAAATAAAAGTTCATGTGTTGACAGTACTCATTCATTGAGATTGGTCATGTGTTGAACGAAATATTTTGATAATAACAACTATTTTGAAAAAGAAATATTTGAAATAGAATATTTGAAAATAGAAATTTATGAAGCCGTGTTGATTAGATTGACGCCATTTTGACGTGAACGATATTTATATCGATTTTATTCATTTTAAAATGAATGTTGAAAAGTGATTTCGAAATCGAATATTTCGAAATGAATTGAATTGAAAACGATTTCGAAATGAATTGAATTGAAAACGATTTCGAAATGAATTGAATTGAAAACGATTTCGAAATGAATTGAATTGAAAACGATTTCGAAATGAAATGAATTGAAAACGAATTCGAAATGAAATGAATTGAAAACGAATTCGAAATGAATTGAATTGAAAACGAATTCGAAATGAATTGAATTGAAAACGATTTCGAAATGAATTGAATTGAAAACGAATTCGAAATGAATTGAATTGAAAACGAATTCGAAATGAATTGAATTGAAAACGAATTCGAAATGAATTGAATTGAAAACGAATTCGAAATGAATTGAATTGAAAACGAATTCGAAATGAATTGAATTGAAAACGAATTCGAAATGAATTGAATTGAAAACGATTTCGAAATGAATTGAATTGAAAACGATTTCGAAATGAATTGAATTGAAAACGATTTCGAAATGAATTGAATTGAAAACGATTTCGAAATGAATTGAATTGAAAACGAATTCAAATGGAATTGAAAGCGAATTGAAATGAATTCAAATTGAATTGAAATTCGAATTGAATAGAAATGAATTTTAAAACGAATTTATAAAGAAGAATTCAATTTTGCTTTGAGTTGAAATAGAATTTGAAACGAATTTAAAACTATTTATATAATTCGTTTTAAATAGAAATCGACGAAATATATATTATATATATTATATATATAATATAATGGCCTGAATAGAACGCGCCGCGCCGCGGCAGTTCGTGAATTTCGACCATTTATTTCAAACGGACATTACGGGAGATCCGACCGTCGGATTCTCCTAAAACCGGAACCGTTGGGTTCGTATCGAAAAGAGCTTTCTAACGAATATTAGAAATTTGAAATCTAACGGTTGGATTTGGAATTATGTCCAAATCAAATTCGAAAAAGGTCGCTGTAAGTGCAGTTCGATGGCCATTGATGGAAATCGACTGTACGGGCCTTGATAAAATTATTAAAAATAGTAATAATTTATGTAAAATCATAAGAAATGATTTGTGAAGATTTTGGGATGAAAAACTCCATATTTGAAAAGATAAAAATAGATTTTTATCGAAATGAACTAGTTTTGAACTAGAATTATAATTCTATTTATTTTTAAATAAATAAATTGAATTTGAAATGGTTTTGAAAATAACCAAAATTTCCAATGATTGCATTGGAGTGGATTTGAATCGAAATTGTCTTCGGAATATTTCGATGTTGGAATTCGTGATTATACAGGTGTTGTTATGGAAATTTGAAAGATATATATTTATATCGTTATTTCCAATACGACATTTGTTAATCGTAGAATTTGATATTGAATATAGGCCGATATATTTTCTATTCAGAGCCTTGTATTGAATATCGAATGTGATTTGGGTTTGTCGTGAATGGTGTCTTCACTAACACTATTCTTGAACTCAGTTGAGAAAAGATTAAATCTTTTTAGTTAGATTTAATGAAGTGTACCAATTAAATAATATTTAATTGGAATTGAATTGATATTGATTTTTGGGTTTATCGTGAACAGTGTTTTAAATAACACTTGTTCTTTAACCCGATAATTAATGGAATGTGATTTTGGGTTTATCGTGAACCGTGTTTTAAATGACACTGATTCTTTAACCCAGTCGAAGATTAAAACTAAGTGGAGTTTTAATGAATCTTTAATTAGATTGAAAAGATCGAAAATGGAGTATCACCAGTTTTGCTCCAGGCGATAGTTAAATCTTTCATTAGATTTGAACGTGAAATGGTAATTGAATTTACCGATAACACTGTGGTGTTAGATATGAAGTATTACCAGTTTTACTTCATGGGATGAATAGGTTGGGATTGGGAAATTAAAACAAATGATTACTTCGGTAAAGTTCGTTAATCCCGATTAATTCGAATTGATATTCAAAAATGGATTAAAGAATAAATTCAAGGAATTTATCTTTGATAAAATTAATGGGAATCTTTCCCTATGAATGTGAAATTTAGAAACTAACTGTCGGTTAGCCAAGCAGAATGGTTTTCTGGATATTGATCTGATGTTGGTTTCGGCCTTCGGGGTTAATATTTGGGAAATTATTCTCTTGATTAATTTACGGTTAGTGACTAATGAATTGGAATGAGGCGTATGTTGTGTTTGTGTAACACTTTTATAATATATACGCGAGTTATTCGGAAAGGCCGGGTTTATCCCATTCTGAATAACTGATACGACGATAAGTCGAAGATGAAGACGATGGTCGAAGACCGGAGGTTTTCACGTCGTTTGGGTGATAACTGATGATCTTGATTGGGCTGTACACCCAAGAAGATGGAAACAGTTGGTGATCGTCCAGACGTACTTGGAGATCGATGGATATGCGGGGTACTAGGTGCCTCCGGTTTCGTTCAGACCCAGAACGGACTTGTAAATGGACTGTGTGTCTGACGTTGGATTTTAGTCCGTGTGATTGATCTCTATTAAATATATATCTGTTTGGCGGCGGAGAATTTATTCTCTTGCTTAACGCCCTTCTCTGAGACGTACGAGCTCAGGGGTTATATATTGATGGATATCAAACGCATGGAGTGAATTGCCTGTGTGGCATGCCTAAGTGGCAATTGATCAAGGCTTCTGTTGAAAAGCAAAGTCTTGTGGTGATGATCAAAGCACAGCCTTTGTGGCGTAGCTTTGTGTAACGTTTACTTCGCGAGTTTCACACCCGGTATGAACCAAAAACGGGAGACGGACCTCAGGGAGGGCATGCGTTGCTTTCTAGTTAGAAGCGGCGTCAGTGGTTTTACACGCCCTGACGAGTTTGACTTATGTGGTTGTTGCTGTTGCGAGGCGCCTCGGATTGATCGGTCGTTCTCGAACCGATGGAGCCATTCGTTGGCTCGCTTACGCCCCATAGGGCGGGGGAACGCATGTTCAGGGTTTAAGTTTAATCCACATCGGTGGACCGGCCCTGTCGCTCCAAGGGCCCACCTGAGTCTGGGTCCTGAGGCTCGGGCTAGACAGTCTCGAATCGGTTGAGGACTATCTTTTGCCTCGGTTCATAGATGGAAACCCAATTTCCAAATACGTGACTTTGCGATTTTGATTGTATAACCTATATATGGCGACATAGTGGTATGGGGCATTCATGCCGCCTATGATTGATACTTATGATTTGAAGTTGTTTTATACACTATACACTTATAAATAGTATCAAATGATTTCTTTTAAACGTATCAAGCATTCTTGGCTATTATAAGGTAAAAACCCTATCCTCCGGCTTGCGTTGCATTGTGTGATGGGACTTGGGTCTTATAACAGCTTCATTTTTCTTTATTTAGCATTGCGCTGTTTGTTTTATGCACTGGTATTCTTGGGAGGAAACCCGTTCCGTGTTATACGGCGTGGTCCCTTGATTTACCTAGCTTTAAAAATAAAGATTAACTGTTTTAGTTCTCACACCAGTCACATGACTGACCTGGAGTTTATTGTTTTAACCTAAACTCTGGGTGCCCTTATTTTCGACACGGGCAGCTAGTAGTTTTGGTTTTGCAGATTTATATTCACAGGATCCTGGTTTATGGCTGGAACGATATCCGGAAAGCTTTGTATCCGTATATCTACTTCTAGTTGTGTATTGTATTATTTTCCGCTGCTATGTATTTAAATGTAATTTAAATCTCTGATATTTCTGTGTAATATTTATTCATACTCTGTATATTCTTGTAATCTGATGCATTGTTGTAATATACAATGAAACGTTCTTCTATATGCGTTCTGTTGTGGCTTGTTCTCAAACGATAGGGCGTTTCGAACGGTCTGGGTCGGTTTAGCGACTGGTTCGGACCGAGCGAAATTCTTTGCCGTCACATTCTCTCTCCCCGTGGAAAATTCAAAATCGATAGATGAAATAAAAAATAAAAAACCCACGAAGCCGCTCCCCGTCGAACTCCCCCCACGCGCCACCGTGCAGACCGCCACCGCCATCCCCAGCACCACCTGACGCAACCGTCGTCCCCCCCTTTCCGTCGTCCGAACCCCCGATGTCCCCAATCCCTAGCCCAAGCCCCAAATCCGTTCAGACCCGTAACCCACCACCCCGCCTCGGCCAATGCACCACTGCGGCCCCTCCCTGGATGCGCCGCCTCTGGCGAAGACCCCCCCTCAGGCGCTGCACTTCCCCCCTCCTCTTCGTGTACTGTAAGTTCTTTTTTTTTTCTTTTTTTTTTGTTGTTTGTTGTTATTTATTTTTATATAAAATAAACAAAGACAGGAATTTGTTTATGAAAATATATATAGAGTTTTTATATTATTTTTAAATAAAGGTTAGATTTTTATTACTCTAAAGATAGGATTTTTATTTATAAAAAGAGGAGATTTTTAGTTATGAAAAGATACTCTTTTTTAATATGAAAAGATATAATTTTTATTATATAGAAAGATGAAAAATATAATTTTTATTATATAGAAAGATGAAAAACATAATTTTTATTATATAGAAAGATGAAAAATATAATTTTTATTATATAGAAAGGTTGAAAATATAATTTTTATATGTGTATGATAGTAAAAATATAGTTTTTATTCATGTAGAGTTATAAAAATATAATCTTTTAATTAAGTAGTGAAGTAAAAATATGATTTTTACTTCGATAAAAATAGGATCTTTATATGTAAAGTGAATTAAAAATGTGAATTTTTATTTATAAACATCGACATAGAAATGTGATTTTTGTTTAAGGGAAGTGAAATAAAAATTCGATTTTTAAATATATGAAGTGATAATAAAAATGCGATTTTTATATATTTAGATTTAAAATAAAAATGCGATTTTTATTTATATAGTAGCCGTATAAAAACGTGATTTTTATAGGAATAGTACTGAAATAAAAATGTGATCTTTACAGTGTAAACAACATGTTAAAAAGGTGATCTTTAATATGAACAGTGTAGAAAAGACTGCGTTGGAATGTTAGGCTAATCCCGACTGTTCTGAAGTCCAGAAATATAGAATGGTGGAGTGGAACCCTCGGTGAGAACTTCTCACTTTAAATTCTCTTTTCTAGTTAAAATATATACTAGGATGCAGACGGTGTTTAGTAGCACCCGACACCCGTCATCCACAGACCATGGATGGCTTGTATGTTTGATTGTTTGTTGTGATGAAAATTGATTGTGTGACGTGAAATAAAATATTTATATAGTTAAAAATATTTTATCGTTAAAAATATTGTTTTTAACGTGTGTGTGTGAATAAAAATATGTGTTTGTTGATTTGAAACCCCACACGGGTGTTGGATGATATTTGAAGTCCACTCATCCCGATTGATTAGTTGTATGTCGATTAATTGATTGACAGGCTATTATAAGCGTTAGATATCTATATTTGATGCTTATACAGTGTGGTGCACTTTGGATGATGATTGATTGTTTATTTTTGTGATTATATACATGTGTTGTATGGAATCCATATAATTAACATTATATGGTGATTGATTGGGCCTCATTCCAATTGGGAAAACAAAGAATAGAATGAAATATATTTTCATGTGTTGAATAGAATAAATAATCATGTGTTGAAAGAAATATTTTAACAATAAAATTTACATCTTTACCATATTTAAAGATTAGAAACTAACTGGAAAATAGATAAGATGAGTGTTTTCCAGGGTATTGTTCTGATATTGGTTCCGGCCTTCGGCATTAATACCTAGGGAATCATTCTCTTACTACTTTATAGTTGGAGTCTGATTTAAAAATCAAACGATAGATACCATAATTTTATAAAATATATTAAATAACAAAAATAGTCATGTGTTGACAGTGCTCATGTGTTGAGAATATTCATGTGTTGAAAGAAATATAGATTCATGTGTTGAATAGAATAAATATTCATTTGTTCAATAGAATAACAAATTTATTGAAATATGTCAAGCCGTGTTGATTAGAGTTGCGTTATTTTGACGTGAACGATATTTATATCGATTATATTCGTTTTTATAATGAATGTAGAAAAGGAAGTGATTTCAAAATATAACGTTTTGAAAATATTATCATTTATATAGTAATGATATGAAATATTCAATTTTGATTTGAAATTGAATATAGAGTTGAAGTGGTTTTGAAAACGAATTTAAAACGATTTATAAAATTCGTTTTAAAAGGAAATCGACGAAATATATATATATATATATATATATATATATAATGGCCTGAATAGAACGCGCTGCGGCAGTTCGTGAATTTCGACCATTGACTTCGAATGGATAATACGGGAGATCCGACCGTCGGATTCTCCTGAAACCAGAACCGTTGAGTTCATATCGAAAAGAGCTTTATAATGAATATTAGAAATTTGAAATGTAATGGTTGGATTTGGAATTATGCCCAAATCAAATTTGGAAAAGGTCGCTGTAAGTGCAGTTCGATGGCCGTTGATGGAAATCGACCGTACGGGTCTTGATAAAATTATTAAAAATATCTATAATTTGTGTAAAATCATAATATGTGAATAGGAAAGAACTGGGATGAAAAATTCCACATTTGAAAAGATAAAAATAAATTTTTATCAAAATGAACTAGTTTGAACTAGAATTAAAATCAATTTATTTTTGAAATAAATAAATTGAATTTGAAAGTGGTTTTGAAAATAATCAGAATTTCCAATAGGTGAATTGGACTGGAATTGAATCGAAATTATCTTCGGAATATTTCAATGTTGGATTTCGAGACTATACAGATATTGTTATGGGAATTTGAAAGATATAATTTATATCGTTATTTCCAATACGATATTTGTTGGTTTCAGAATTTGATATTGAATATAAGCCGGTATATTTTCTATTCAGAGCCCTGTATTTAATATCAAATGTGATTTGGGTTTGTCGTGAACGGTGTCTTCATTAACACCGATTCTTAAGCCCAGTTGAGAAAATGATTGAATCTTTCTATTTATATTTAATGAAGTGTACCAATTAAATGATATTTAATTGGAATTGAATTTAAATTGGTTCTTGGGTTTATCGTGAGCGGTGTTTTGAATAACACCTGTTCTTTGACCCGATTAACAATAGAATGTGATTTGGGTTTATCGTGAATCGTGATTTAGATGACATTGGTTCTTTAACCCAGTTAAAGACAGGATATTGATTTTTGAAAAGATTAAAACTAAGTGGAGTTTTAATGAATCTTTAATTGGATTGAATTGTGAATGGATAATTTAAATTATCAAATCTGAAAGGTGATCGAGAATGGAGTACCACTAGTTTTGCTCCAAAACGATAGTTGAATATTTAATTAGATTTGAACATGAAATGGAAATTACATTTACCGATAGCACCGTGGTGTCAGATATGAAGTATGCCCAGTTTTACTTCATGGGATGAATAGGTTGGGATTGGGAAATAAAATAAATAATTACCTCGGTGTGGTTCGCTAATCCCGACTAGTTTGAAATGATATCCAAAGAAAGATTAAAGAACAAATTTAGAAGAATTTATCTTGGATAAAATTAATGGGAAACTTTCCCTAAGAATGTGATTTTGTGAATAAAAGAATATTCTGAATTGGAATGAGGCGTTTGTGTGTTTGTGTAACATTTGTTTATTATATACGTGGGTTATTCAGAAAGGCCGGGTTTATACCCATTCTGAATAATCGATTCGGCGATAAGTCGAAGATGAAGACGGTGGTTGAAGACCGGAAGTCTTCACATCGTTTGGGTGATTACTGATGATCTTGATTGGGTTGTACACCCAAGATGAGGGAATCGGTTGGTGATCGTCCAGACGTACTTGGAGATCGATGGATATGCGAGGAAAGTGCCATCGGTTTCGTTCATACCTAGAACGAACTTGTAAATGGATTGTGTGTCTGACATTGGATTTTATCCTGTGTTGATTGATCTCTATTAAATATACATCTGTTTGGCGGCGGAGAATTTATTCTCTTGATTAACAACCTTCTCTGAGACGTACGAGCTCAAAGGTTGTATATCGTTGGACATCAGTCGCATGGAGTGAATTGCCAGTGTGGCACGCGTAAGTGGCAATTGATCAAGGCTTCTGTTGAAAAGCAAAGTCTTGTGGTTGATGATCAAAGCACAGCCTGTGTGGCGCAGCTTCGTGTATAACGTGAATTCGCGAGCCTCACACCTCGGTATGAGTCAAAAACGGGATACGGACCGTTGGGAGAACACGATGTTTCTTTCTAGCTATGGGTGGTGTCAGTGCTTAAACTGGCTGACATTTATATACTTTTCACCTGTGTGGTTGTTGGATGAGGCGCCTCGATATTAGGTCTGTTAGGACCGGGAAACGTGTGTTCAGGAATAACTAATCCTCAAAAGTAAGAGAGGACCGGCCCAACCGATTCCAAGGATCATAGTGGGGTCCTGAGACATTTGCTAGAGTGTCTCGAACGGAGAGGAGCTTGCCCCTTGCCTCGACTCATGACGGAAATCCAATTTCCAATACGTGATATTGCGGTTTTATTTGTAGAACCTGGAGTTTCTTGTTTTAATCTAAACTCTGGGTACCCCTATTTTTCGACACGGGCAGCTAGTAGTTTTGGTTTTGCAGATTTATATTCATAGGAACCTGGTTTACAGCTGGAACGATGCTTGGAAAGCTCTGTATCCGTGTATTACTTTCAGTTGTGTTTGTATTGTTTTTCCGCGGCTATGTAATTTATTGTAACCTCTAATATTTGTCAAATGTGTAATATTTATTCATACTCTGTATATTCTTGTATTCTGATGGAATTGTTGTAATAAACAATGAAATGTTCTTCTGTCTGAGTTCTAATTTGTCTTGTCCTCAACGCAATCCGTGCTTTCCTTACCGGGGAAGTTCGGGTCATGTCATCAGAGCTTTGGTTTACAAAGCTCAGAGAACAAGACACGTTAGGATCAAACGAAAGAATTCATCAGAGATTGGATTAGTAATATCCAACGAGAATAACTCGTTAGAGATAGGATCAGTAGTATCCTAAAACGAGTGTGAAGGGTAGTATTTTTGAAATAAAAGTGAAAACAAATTTTGTTTTGAAAATTTAAATCAATTATTCGTATTTGATTATTTAATTTATATTGATTTGGACAATCCAGTATATAAAGATTTTGCATATACGTCTGATCCACGGGTATTCAAAGTTTTAATATAGTGGATAGAAATAAAATCGCACTGCAGTCGCTCGGGGGTAATTCTGGTGATGTCGCGACATCATCAGTATTTGTGTTTGAGTTTCGAAGGTGTGATATTTATATATTTCCAATTGACTGGTATGAGAACCAAAATTAGATAGGGCTTATTGTTGTGACTTGGCATCAAAAATGTGATTTTTTGACTGTATATCAAAATTATGAATTTAAAAAGCTAATCAACTAATTGATTGATGGTTGTGTTGTTTGATTATTGGTTGATTAATTAAAATTTGAACCATATAGCCAATTTGAACCAGAAGGTGAA
The DNA here is from genome assembly GCA_030737875.1 of Allium sativum. Classification (NCBI taxonomy): domain Eukaryota; kingdom Viridiplantae; phylum Streptophyta; class Magnoliopsida; order Asparagales; family Amaryllidaceae; genus Allium; species Allium sativum. The sequence goes on along the minus strand of CM060924.1, from coordinate 804,470,526 downwards.
TTGTATTGAAAATTAGTCGCATTTGCTTGCATATACATGTACTTACATTGAACAGGTCATTGCAAGGAGGCTAGAGCAGATGAATAAAATTGTTTGCCCGACAAATAGGTACATGTTTACCATAATTTACTGTTTTGTTTGGGTGATGATGATTTTATGAGCCGATTGGCTAGCCGCTTGGCTTTTTCCTTTTATTTTGGATTGAAGAAGGCCATGGGAGGCTATATGAAATATCCCGAATTCCCCGGTGCAGGGGAGGTTATGGCGAAATTTTTCGAAAATTTAGGGTGTTAGCGAAATTTTTGAAAAATTTGAAAAGTTCTTAGAAACTGAAAAGTTGAAGAACTTGAGCCGTAGTGAAAATAATGGAAGTTGAGTTGATTTGTGAAACAACATTCGGCTTCGTTCCTTTTCGAGGACGAAAAGTTTTAAGTGGGGGAGATTGTAATAACCCGGAAATCTGGGCCAATTTAAATTTTTTATTTTGGCTATTTTAGCGAATTTTGATTATTTAAAATAGATTATTTTAAATAATAATGACGAAAAATTTATTTTGAATAGAATTAGAACGTATATAGTTATATAGATTGTCGTTAGAATATAAATTTTATTTATATTTATAAATGGAACTGAAAATGGCGCGGTAGTTCGATTTCAAAATTCAAATGAATGTAGAGGATTCAGAATAAACCGGATTTTAGTAAAACCAAAAATATTTGAATCTAATCGAGAATATCTTTCCAACGAATCCGAAAAATCAAAATTTCATAGCGGGGATAAAAAGTTATGTCCAGTTGAAAATTTAGAATAGTCGCTATGGAATTTCGGCCTTTAAAAATAGCCATTTTGCAAACGACCTCGGATTTTGACGAAACCACTTTTGTTGGATCCGCGATGTCAAATTATTGCTAGGTTTCAAATTTCATAATTTTTCGAATCAATATGTGAGCATGACAAAGGAAAATGCGTTTGACCAGTTTTAGTTGATTTTAATCGACTGGAAAATGGCCATTTTTCAAACGGTCTCAGAATTCGACGAAAATCCGTTTATGATTGATACTTATGATTTGAAGTTGTTTTATATACTATGCACTTATAATAGTATCAAATGATTTGTTTTAAACATATCAAGCATTCTTGGCTATTATAAGGTAAAAACCCTATCCTCCGGCTTGCGTTGCATTGTGTGATGGGAACTGGGTCTTATAATAGCTTCATTTTTCTTTATTTAGCATTGCGCTGTTGTTTTATGCACTGGTATTCTTGGGAGGAAACTCATTCCGTGTTATACGGCGTGGTCCCTTGATTTACCTAACTTTAAAATAAAGATAAATAACTGTTTTAGTTCTCACACCAGTCCCATGACTGACCTGGAGTTTATTGTTTTAACCTAAACTCTGGGTGCCCTTATTTTGACACGGGCAGCTAGTAGTTTTGGTTTTGCAGATTTATATTCACAGGATCCTGGTTTACAGCTGGAACGATATCCGGAAAGCTTTGTATCCGTATATCTCCTTCTAGTTATGTTTTGTATTATTTTTCGCTGCTATGTAATGTATTAAATGTAATTTAAATCTCTGATATTTTCTGTGTAATATTTATTCATACTCTGTATATTTTTGTATTCTGATGGAATTGTTGTAATATACAATGAAATGTTCTTTTGTTTGCGTCCTTTTATGTGTTGTTCTCAAAGTATTCGTGCTTTCCTTCACGGGGAAGTTACGGGTTCTTACACAAGCGTTCCACTAGATTGCTATTTACTTGTACTTAGACACTATTATAATATCAGACAATATATAGATTTCAAAAATGTTTTGGGTTATCGTAAGTTAAAAACCGTCCGTATTTATGTGTGGATTTGGTCTTACGATTATCCTTTTCTTTCGAAAAGATTTTTGACTTTAAAATTAGGTTGGATGATCCCCTTTAAACTTAGTGTGTTTTTCTCACTCTGGTTCACCAGAGTGACCCGATGTTTTGTAAATGCTCGGGTTAAACCGGGTTGTACAGGTTCAAGTTATCGGATGTTGCGATGTTCAGAGAGGAGCTGCAGGTGTTCAGACGTATTGTATCAAGTATTTATTCCGCTATGTGTTGTATATGAGGACAGGTTATTATAACTATCTAGATGTGTGATGTACTCCGATGATTGTAAGTATTTTTAAAAGCTCTCAATAAAGATTTATTTCTGTATTATATTTTGTTCCGTTGCGATGTGAGACTCTGTGTTGTGTTGGTTCTTCTTCTTCTTCTTCTTCTTCTATTCTAATATTTCCTTCTTATCTCACCCTCTAATCTCTTTCTATAATCGTTCCAAAGTTTTGGGTGTTGGGAAGGTCGGCATGAGTTATGGTAAATGTATTTATGTCAATTTTCAAGGCCGAAAATCTCTGGGTCGTTGCAGTGGTATCAGAGCTATTGGTTTAGTAATAACCTTGGCTCTGTGGTATAACTCGATAGAGATTGGGTTAGTAATACCCTAGATCGAGATTGAGTGTGTGTATATATATATATATATATATATGAGAGCGTATTTGTAAATTTTATATAGAAATGTTTTGTATTGTGTTGGTTGGTTGGTTCAAGTGTTGGGAAGCATTGAACTGACAATGGATACAATATTGTTTTGTAAAGAGGGTAAAGAAAATAATTTTACCCAAATTATATTTTTGTATAGAAAAGAAATAATTTTATAAAATTATTGAGATATTAGTGTGTTTGATCGATTTGAATAGAATTCAAATCAGATTGCAAATTTGGATTAAAACCTAAATTTGTTGAGTGGAATTAAATTAAGAATGATACTAAAATTAAATTAAATAAATTGGAAATTTGATGAATAAATAATAATCGAATAGAAATTGATCGATTAATGTTCAAATATGAGAAACCATGGTAAAATCTTAATATTGAATGTAAATTCAATGGATTTGGTTGTGATTGTGAATTGTTGTTATTGGATGATAGATTGTTTGAATGGGAATAATCAAAAATTTAATAAAGCTAAATGAATTTCAAACTAAAGAATAAGTTTCCGATATACTTAAACTGGAATGAATAAATATGAATTTGAATTTACGATTTAACCCTGTATTTGGTAATGAATTGATGCTGTGTGTTTGACTTTGCAATTGGTGTAGTTATGCCAGTTGATTAGTGAAATATTATCTCAGAATTTCAAATATTTATTACTGATATGTGAATTGAGTTAAGTACAGGTGCTAGAGGGCTAGGCAGATTGATATTGGTTGAGTAAATCGCATATACATTGAGAAAATATGCTCAATAGCGCCCGTAAAAGGTATGCCTACGGAAAAAATATAAAATTTTGGGTTTTGATTTTTGTTTTTCCGACCATGTGGGTCGACGTATACATTATTTGTTCCTGCGATATCGCAGATGTCAATCCATACAAGGAAGACTCTGCCGAATTTTTCTGAGAATTTAAAGTGTTAGAAAATTTTCGATATTTTTGAAAATAATTATTTACGATATTAAATTGGTTTTGATTAAAAATAAATTGGGTTAGGAAATTAATGGGTTTGTAACGTTCTTTCCTACCTTAGCAATTTCGAGGACGAAATTATTTTAAAGGGGAAGAATGTAACATCCCGTATTTTTGGTAGCCAAATATTTAATTTAATTTATTATTTTAAATATTTTATTTGAAATAATAATGGATTTAATATTTAATTTGTTATTAAAATGAAGTTTGAACGTTATATATTTATATAATTATAAAATGAGCTCGAAATGGCGCGGCAGTTCATAATATGGAGTTTTGAACTTCAACTGAGTATATATGATCCGATATAAGACGGATTTCTGTGAAACAACAAACGCTGGAATCGTGTTGATTATAATTTTCATATGAAAGAGAAAAATTCCGATTTCATGTTAGAGATGGTGAGTTATGTCTAATTAAAATTTTTAAATAGTCGCCACGGAATTGTTTTTAAATTATAACGATTTGTTTATAAATATAAAAAGGATTTTTAGATAAATGGAATATCATTTAAAATCAAGATTTCAAATATTGAATTTTGAATTCTATACTAATTGAGAAACTATTTGTTTTAAATAATACGATGATATTAATTTATTTTCGGTAGATTTGGATGTTTGAATTTAATGTATATGTATATATTTATCAGCATTTCACTTGGTTCGGCAAAACGAAGGAAACCGAATACTTTATACTTGTACAACACAAACAAATTTGTAGCATGAACAAGAAAACTGGAACGTGTATGTATTGAAAACTGAAACTGGGAAAAATGCGTATAGTATGAACATGATAAAAACTAGGACAAATACAGCGAACAATAACCATAAGAACTGGAAAGTGATCAACAAAATACAAGATAACAAATACATTTATATATATAATCATTCTAATACAACACAACCTGTTTGCAAATACAAAGAAAACAAAAGAATTCATTTTAGAATTTAATGTCAACGTGCCTTGGTCCTTTCATGAAATTGTGAAAAGAGAAATTTCTCCATAAGCACAACAGTAAAACAGCTAGGAAAAATAGCTAGAACAGCTATATATGTACCACTCAACATTTAGACATAGACAATACACTGCTAAAAATTAAATAAAAACGTAGCCAAACAGCTATGTACATGCATACATCAAATCTGAGATCGGTGAAAGAAAAATTGAAACAACTAAAGAATAGAGTTGGAACAACTACAAACAGTATGAGAACAGCTAAGAAGAACGACAATTGATCTGTATATATATTTTGTACAAATACAAAATACAAAGAAAACCAAATATTCATGTACATAACTATTGGTACAACGCAAAACATATACAAAATTTTCTGTCCAGTATATAACCAAATGGACATGACTGTTCACCAAATTTTTTAACTCCCATGTCTTTTTCCTTTCCTCAAAACAGTAAAAACAATTTTCAACTAAACAAACAGCTATAGAATAGTAACGAACAGCTAAGAGGAAATCTATATATATATTGTTTGTACAATGCAAAGCGAAATAGACCTAACAGTTCATTCTAAATTTTAAATTGTAGCATGCCTTGTTTCAATCATGAAACAGTAAAACACAGTTTTTCATGAGCATCAATCATGAACAGCTAAATGACACAACAATATATATATACACACACATATTATCAAACAACTAAATAATCAAATTAGAACAGCTATAGAAACAAAATCACATGAACAACAAAAATTTAACAAAACAGTGTGATATACAGCTCAAAGCAGTACAATGAACAACTGCAGGAAAACAAATATATGCATATATTTTTACCATCAATGAAGTGATATATATATATATATATATATTCATGTATATACAGTGGAATTATATACAAGTTCATACAGGAATTATGGACATGTATATATAAAATTTGGACATTCAAATCTGTATTGAATGGACAACTTATAGACTCAATCTCACCAAATCTATACAAGTCAAATGCTATCTTTTTGAACAGAAACAGTATTGGAAAATACAATACTGAATTCAGCAAAAATCTCTATAAAACCATCACTCATCCATCAGACTCCCATCACAGTACACATGATCGGAAAAAGGGAAATAAAACCCAATGGCTTAAGAAGTGTAGCTGATCCTATCTAGGGTAAGGTTTGATGGACATCGATCTTATCTAGAATAACCATACTATAAATAGACATATCGCGTAGAAGGATTTTACCATTTCCAGATAAGCGAAATGAACAATACAGTAGAAAGAAAAACTGTTCAAACCACTTGAAAAATCAAAACAAAATTACACAGCTATTAAAAATCATAAAAATATACTTATCTGATTCGTATGACCACCCTCTTCATCTCAAAATGTTTTTGGTAGATTTCGTGGTGTGGTTGTTGAAGCCGAAGTCCTAGGGTTCGACAGACTGTGAAATTGGAGCCTCGGTTTGGATTTTCAAAGATTTTTAGTGGATGTACGAAATAAGATCCTTCATTTCAGGTCGCCGTGGGTGGCTCGATCGGTTGCTGAAGGAAGTCGATGAATTGAGGTTGGTAGGTCGACAAGAGATGGGAGGATGGCCTGAGCGTGGTTGCGTAGGAGGGGTGCAGTGCAGTAAGTTTCGATTTCGATGAAGAAAGGAGGAAAGAGGATCGGGTGTCGGCATGAAAGGGTTTTGAGGCGGCAATGAAATTATGAAGAGAAATGGGATCCGATAGTTTAATATGGGTAGGAAGGGATGCGGGCTGGGTTTATTTCGTAATGAGCTGAAAAAAATAGAGTAAGGCCCAAGATTTAATTAAATTAAAGTTTATTTATTTGTTCATATAAACTTATATTTTTAATTTCGAATGCTTACGTGATCAGAATTCGATGAAACATAAAGCATCGGGACCGTGTCGACAAGTACTATGCGATGGAAGAGAACCGGGCAGGGCTGTAAGCAGTTGGATTTTTCTGTTAAATTAAACGTCTGTTTAATTTAACCAAAACAAACTGTTTATCAATGGAATCAAATCAAAGGTGAGTTAAACTCATTCAGTTCTCCCATTTATATGTTATATAAATTGGGTTTTTATTTTATGTGCTCTGATTACTGATGGTTGATTGTTTGCTAGTTATTTGTTTGTTGATTTAACCAATGAAATTAAACTATTGTTTAATTTCAGTGAAATACCAAATCGTTATTTTAATGATTGGATTCAATGGAGGTAACTTACCTTATTGGTCACGTTTATTTATAAACGTGTTTAATTGTTTGATTTTTTTAATTGGTTGATTTTAATAGTTGTTATTTGCTATTATAGAAATTATCAGTTAAATGGAATTAATTGACCTGATTTGAGATAACCATTTGAATACAGGGATGAACAGGTTGGAGGAATCCAACGGGATTCCTCAAATATATCAGTCGTTATTTATTTTCATATTATCAATATATGAACTTTCCTATTTGAGTGATGGATTTGATTATTGATCATTGGTTGGAAATTCAACTTGTATTTGGTTTTAACCAATGGGCAATATTGGTTGAGTAACCGGTAGTAATTAATGGCATATAAAATAAATTGTTTGTTTTAAATTGGTTTACCGTCAGGTGGATCAATACAACTGAAGTTATAAAGTTTATTTTATAACTTGAGATAAATTTTTAAAATATATTAGTTTGAATAGAAGTTCGTTAAAAGGGAAATAAATATTTACTATTTATTATTTAAATTTAGAGTTAATTACTAATTGATTTTATAAGGAAATTCTGATGTTAATCAGAGTGATATAAGAAGTTAACCTGACAATTTAAATTGGATAATTGTTTGGTAAGAAATAATTAAATGGAATTATTTAAATTAATTATATTATTAATTAATTTAAAAAGGAAACTAATTGGAATCATTAATGGGATAACCGTGTTTTGAGTTGGTTAAATCGACCGTCTTTAATTGTGATTAAATTAGTGTATTTTAAATAAAATAGTTCAATGAATATTGTTTAATTTTAATAAGGTTTTATATAAGATTCACTGATTATTTTAGATGATAAATAAATTAACCACTGAAGTAGTTGATGGTTGAAATAAATTATTATTTTAATCAATAATAATTTAGAAAATTACCTTTTAATTGAAATTCATTCAAAGGTAATCGGAATTGAAATGAAACATAGGGGAAGGGTAAAAGGAGGTTATGAATGGATTTTATTTTAAACCTGAGCTTTATAACGAAGTTATAAGAGGTGAATTTAAACGATAGCTTAAATATATGTGACTTAAATATTTGAATTAAGTAAAAGGGAATTGAGAGCTGAAAAGGTTTAGATTAAACCAGAATTTATTTAAAACAAGGTTTATAAAAGCGACGAGGTGTCATATCGAATTAATGTTACTTAAAAATGGGATTAAGTAAGAAGGGGTAATTAAAATAAGATTTCCAAAGTAGGAATGGTTGAATGGATTTAAAAAGGAATTAGTAAGGTGAATTTGGTGAAAAAAGTGGGTCGTAGGATTTTGTAAATAAATCCAAATTATAATTGAGTTTGGTTAAAGAGGAAGAGTTAAAAGTGGTGTAACTTAAGCATTGAATTAGGAAAGAATGGTATGTTCGAGAAAGGGATTTTCCAAAGGATAAGAAGGTTGTATGAAATTGTATTTTGAATAGAATAGTTAAATGGAATTTGAAATTTTATTAGAATGAAATAATGGTTTTTGGGATTTCAACTTGTATCTATCTTAAGATATGAACGTTGTTGGTCAAGGTCTGAGAGTTAATTAAAATACCCCAACTTGAACGGCATCAGGATTATCTGAGGATGATATTGGTTGTAATGGTAAAAGAGGTTAGTAAATATGTATTTTTTCCGTTAGAGAAATAATAGTGCAACGATTAATGGGAATGTGGGGAATATATAACGAAAGTTCCAAAGTAAAAGGGAAATAAAAAGGGGTTGCCGAAAATATAATGATATGCTCGACTCAGGAAGGGAATGTAAAGTTGAGTTTTATTATATAAGAATAAGCATGGATTTTGTTTCAAGTAATGAATAAATGTTATTTGTAATGTTGTTTTACGAGTAACAAGTTGAATTGATTTTCCCAATATTAGATAATAATGTGGCTAATGTTTTGAAAGTGAAAATAGGAAACTGGATATATAAAAATGAATTTGTTTAAAGAAAATCTTATGTTAAATAAGAAGCGGAAGCTATATTTATAATATTGAAATATTTAAGAAAATTTACATTTGTTTTAATTTCAAAAGGCCAATTGATGCTGAATACTAAACCAGTGAACTCATTGGATTTTCATGATTGAATCACTATTTATTTTGATAGTTAAATCACCGAATATCAAATCTGTCCAATACGATTGTTGGTACGGAAAGACCGGGATTGAATTCATATTCGAAAACCATTCCGACCAACAAATACGTGAAGATATCAGAATATGATCAATAAGGAGCATTGAAGACCGTAGATTTTCATCAACGGAAGAACTGCTAATATTCTCTGGTCTGCAGCCAAAGATGTACTGTGGTTCTGTCGTGGTTGGAATCTAAGGATTGCAAAGACTTCTCGCTACTGATCCATGAGGTGATTCCTATATTGGATGCAGTAGGAGAGTACCTTCAGTTCATCCTGTTCCTAGATGACTTGTATGGACGGATGTCTGACAGAGTATTTCCAAAGGGATCGCGTACGTTGATTTCTTTAAACGTACCATAGTTGGGTTGCTCCCAACCCGGGTATTTTTGTGGACGTCAATTAGTTATTTTTCTGGCGGATCTGGCAATGTGGCACTCAAAGTGAATGATGGTGTGCTATTTGAAAAGATAATTTAAACCTCAACCCTCACAACAGGGAAATGACAAAAATCGGGCAGGCATCATGGCTAAGTGGATCGCTCCCATTAGGGTGTATAATCACCTATCTAGAGAAAATCCATTTGCTTCTTTAATCTATTTCGATGCTGTCCCTTTTCGGGAAACGATGGTTTGAGCCCAACCGTTGGTGATATACATTCGATACACTCAAGCGAAATGAGTGGTCGGTCATGTGTGGGCTGGGTTGCAAGACGTTCTTGTTGTACCCAGTGTATTCCCCTCTAGAGATGCGCTATCGGCAGGTGGTTCCATACCTTGTCATTGTCGGAATCCAATCTCCAATAAGCGCCCGTGGTTTTGATTGTATTCTATATTTGTGGAGCGTGAGATGCAAGCGTTCCACTAGATTGCCATTTACTTGTATTTAGACACTATTATAATATCAGACAATATATAGATTTCAAAAATGTTTTGGGTTATCATAAGGTAAAAACCGTCCGTATTTATGTGTGGATTTGGTCTTACGATTATCCTTTTCTTTCGAAAAGATTTTTGAACTTTAAAATTAGGTTGGATGATCCCCTTTAAACTTAGTGTGTTTTTCTCACTCTGGTTCACCAGAGTGACCCGATGTTTTGTAAATGCTCGGGTTAGACCGGGTTGTACAGGTTCAAGTTATCGGATGTTACGATGTTCAGAGAGGAGCTGCAGGTGTTTAGACGTATTGTATCAATTATTTATTCCGTTGTGTGTTGTGTATGAGGACATGTTATTATAACTGTCCAGATGGACGATTGTAAGTATTTTTAAGAGCTCTCAATAATGATTTATTTCTGTATTATATTTTGTTCCGTTGCGATGTCAGACTCTGTGTTGTGTTGGTTCTTCTTCTACTTCTATTCTAATATTTCTTTCTTTCTTATGTCACCCTCTAATCTCTTTCTATAAACGTTCTAGAGTTTTCGGTGTTGGGAAGGTCGACATGAGTTACGGTAAATGTATTTATGTCAATTTTCAGGGCCGAAAATCTCTGGGTCGTTAGATCCAGCCTTGACTTTTCTTCTTTGAGATTCTCTACTTGCTTTGCCAAAACACCTTTGGCCTTTCTCTCCTCTTCCAGCAAGCTCGCCATTTCGTCGCGTTCCTTTTCGCCCTCTAATTTCTCCTACAACAAAGTATTAACCTTACCTGCCAACACCTTGTTCTCTTCTCTGGAGCATTAACCTTCGACATTGAAGCGAAGCCATTCCTCTGAACAAGTCTTCATTATCTAAAGAAGGGAAATGAGTTAAGCCTCTCACAAAAACAATACGAATATGAAGGTATCGAAAAAGATAAGTCAATACCAAAAGTTGATCCCTGATTTGTTGGCGGCGGAAGTATTATGAGTCTAAAGGTGAAGAAGTCGGCGTGATGTTAGCCACTGCAGGATATGAGAGAGCGAGACCCACAAGCCTATCAAAATTAGAAGCTGGCGAAGGAGATGAAGGGGTTAGCAGGCTGAGAAGAGGAAGGCATCGAAAGACTATTTCCTCCCCCACCTGACTGGCCAGAAGTATCGGGAGGAACGGGGTTGCTTATGGACTTATCCTTCGGTGAAATATCAGGATAAGCGTCCACATTGACCACCTAGTCATCATCAATAGTGGAAGGATCGAAGGTCTATCTTGCTTTCGGAGTAACCATGATGTCTTCCAAGCCAACTGACTTGTCGTGTTTGGGCCGACAGTTCACCGTCGGTATAAGTGAGCCTCATTATGGCTTGGACACTGGATCGACTGTAGGAAGCAAGGGCAGACACACACTGATAAGTTGAAGATCTTAGGCAAATAGGAATTAAATCAATAAAATAATGATAACAAAGGAGCGAAAGAAAGAATGGGAAACATTACTTGTTCAAAAATATAGTATTATGCAAATCACCTGGATAGATGGGAGAACCCGCATTAAACGAGCCAAAACTCAACAATAGTCCTTTATGATCAAAAAATTGGATGAGAGGTTGCCCCAGTATCTTCTGTCCAGGAGAGAGAAAGCCTATTGGCGGTCAAGAGAAATGACCGACACATATATTTCACCGGTGCTTTGAAGATAACATCGATCACTCGAGCTTCCTCCGGGTTAAAATCACATCTTTAGAGGGGGGGTTCTACGATAAGAGGAAGGTATAGATAAACAAAAACCACAATTATAAGACATTTACTTTCAAGAGCAAGAAGCCTACCGTCATCAATAAATTTTCCTAATATACCGGAAGGACATTTACAAGAAAAAATTGATCCTCCTACGGCCTAGTTTTGTTGATACTGTCGGTGATCAATCTCTTTACGGGGTTAGCCCTCCATATCGGCGATTCTGAAGTTTTGGAAAACCAGACCATGTGACGAATGAGTTTTGGGCTTAAAGAACCCTAACCAAACGCAAACGATAGAGCCTCCAAGCATAAGAGGGTTGTATACGTATTGGGAGAAAGTTGAATGGAGGCAACTTTCAAGTCACTTAAGAGCTTTTGTAAAAAAGGAGGGAAAGGAAGAAAGCCTCCATGCAGATATGGATTGCTGAGAACGCGAAATACCCTTCTGGAGGGTTCTTGAGAAAATTTGGGGAAGGAGCTGTGGTGGTGTCAACACCCGATATGCAAAAGCTATCCAATATGGCCTTCACAGAACGTTGGGAAGTAACTAGAGATGACTTCGAAACAAGCCCTTTCTTAGAACGAAAAACTTTGGGATCTTTGGTCTTCATCTCAGCAGAACTTTGGTTAGACATGATTCTGCCAGGTGATATCATTCCATCACAATATCAGTAGTAAACGTACTTCTTAAACAATTACATGAATAACATTTATGAAGGGGAAGGGCATCATTGTATATTACTCACAGAAGGGCTCGACTTATCATAAGATAAACCGAACTCGGATATTAAAAGCGATCAAGATTATGCATTATGTACTTTGATTAGAGGTTATATAGGATCCTAATAGCTAGGAAGATACACATATCCTGGAATCATTAGCACCACAAATGGGATTACACTGAAATTAGATAATCCACGTTATCACCGAATACTTAGGCAAAACATGAACAACGGCGAGAGATTAGTCCTAATTATGCTAGATTCATTTTATTTAATACCAGCGACATAAAATCTTCACTGGTAGGAAACTTGATTCCTCCTTATGCGCTTTGTGTTGTGTATCGTATTTCCTAATCAAAGTAGCCTGTTAAAATAGGTGACTACTAATGCCGACATTAATTGTGGTAAAAATAGGGTTTGTTATTGCTTAAACCTATTTTTATGATTAAATAATCCTGATCGTCTCCCCCTTCAATTTGGGTGCATAATTGAAAATGCAACATAGATAAAAAATAAAATGGTTACAGAGTATAGAGCATTGGTTCTTGAGGTAAAAAGTTGATCATCTCTCAAGAGAAGCTGTAATTTTGCCAAAGAATTTGATTTTTAAGTTGAAGGCGGAAACGAAAAAGAGAAAGAATTGATGTTCAAATGTCAAACCGATCAGGTCCGTATAGGCAGAAACCAATCAACACTCTTGATCATAGAAGATCAAGAGACTCAGATGTAACACTTCGAAAGACAAAAAGTTTGACTTGTGTGACAAAAAGGCATTTCGCTCGATCCGAACCAGTCGCTAAACCGATCTAGACCGTTTGAAACGCCTGATTGTTTTGAGAACACGACAAAATAGAACGCAGACGTAAGAACATTTCATGTATATTACAACAATGCATCAGAATACAAGAATATACAGAGTATAAACGAATCAATATTACATAGAAATATCAGTGATTTAAATTACATTTAAATACATCGCAGCGGAAAATAATACAACACACAACTGGAAGAGATATACGGATACAAAGCTTTCCGGATATCGTTCCAGCTGTAAACCAGGATCCTGTGAATATAAATCTGCAAAACCAAAACTACTAGCTGCTCGTGTCAAAATAGGGGCACCCAGAGTTTAGGTTAAAACAATAAACTCCAGGTCAGTCATGTGACTGGTGTGAGAACTAAAACAGTTAATAATCTTTATTTTTAAAGTTAGGTAAGTCAAGGGACCACGCCGTATAACACGGAACGGGTTTCCTCCCAAGAATACCAGTGCATGAAACAACAACGCAATGCTAAATAAGGAAAAATGAAGCTATTATAAGACCCAGGTCCCATCACACAATGCAACGCAAGCCGGAGGATAGGGTTTTTACCTTATAATAGCCAAGAATGCTTGATACGTTGAAAACAAATCATTTGATACTATTATAAGTGCATAGTGTATAGAACAACTTCAAATCATAAGTATCAATCATAGGCGACATGAGCGTCCCATGCCACTATGTCGCCACAAATAAAACCGCAAAGTCACGTATTTGGAAATTGGATTTCCATCTATGAACCAAGGCAACAGATAGTCCTCAACCAATTCGAGACGCTCTAGCCCGCCCCTCAGGCAAGTACCCAGTCAAGCCTTTGGATCGTCAGGGCCGGTCCACCGATGTGGATTAAAATGCCTGAACACTGCGTTTCCCTGCCCTTTGGGGCGTAAGTGAGCCAACGAACGACTCCATCGGACCCGGATCGTCCGATCAAACCGAGGTGCCTCGCAACAGCAACAACCACACAGGTGAAAAGTATATAAATGTCAGGGCTGGTAGGTCACTGACACCACCCTAGCTAGAAAGAAACGCATGCCCTCCCTGAGGTCCTCTCCCGTTTTTGGTTCACAACCAGGGTGTGAGGCTCACGAATTCACGTTACACAAAGCTGTGCCACACAGGCTGTGCTTTGATCATCACCACAAGACTTGCTGTGACGATCCCAAAACCCCGTGACACGGTGTTAAGGATAATCATTGGAATATAACACATTAATCATCATTAGCAGATCACAGATAATAGCATAAACAGAAAATAGGATAATTTACACACATATGACTGCGGAATCATATAGATATCATCACATAAGAGAAGCACAGTACAGGATACAACTTAGTGCATAATGATACATAATCAGTCACCATCGCCTGAGGCGGAATCATACATAAAGAGTACACAAAATAAATATCAGTCTACATCGCCAATGGCAGAATCATAATATAGATACAATAATGGCGGAGAAAATCCAAGTCAGCACGGTGTAGTCAAGCCTCGCCATGAGCCAAAAGGTGCGTCAGAAACCTGTAACTAGGCTGCCCGTGTGAAAATGAGGGCACCCGAGTTTGCAAGGTGAAACAAACTACGAGTCAGTCATGGGACTGGTATGAGGAATCTACTCAACTTATTAACAACAATAATAAGGCAAATCAAAGGACCACGCCACTTTCGCGGAACGGGTTTACTCCAATGAGTGCTAGTGCATGAAATAAAGTAAATGATTAAATCATCGCAATGCTTTTCATAAAATGAAGCCATTATAAGACTCAGGTCCCATCACACAATGCAACGCAAGCCGGAGGATAGAGTTTTTACCTTATAATAGCCAAAAATGCTTCATACGAATAAAACTAAAGTGCTTGATATTATTACTAGTGTATATATGTTTCAAAAGCGATTTCAATCATAAATATCAATCATAGGCGGCATAAATGACCCATACCACTATGTCGCCATACTAGTAATACAATCACCTCCGCATATTTCGTATTGGAAATTGGATTCCTTCATGAGTCGAGGCAAGGGGCAAGCTCCTCTCCGTTCGAGACACTCTAGCAAATGCCTCGGGACCGCACACAACAATCCCCTGGATCCTCCAAGGCCGGTCCTCTCTTACTTTTGAGGATTGGCAATTCCTGAACACACGTTTCCCGGTCCTTACAGACCTATAATCGAGGCGCCTCGTATTCCAACGACCACACAGGTGAAAAGTAGATATGAATGTCAGGGCTGGGAGGTCGCTGACACCACCATAGCTAGAAAGAAACGTCATGCACTCCTTGGGTCCTTCTCCCGTTTTTGACTCATACCGGGGTGTGAGGCTCGCGAATTCACGTTATACACAAAGCTACGTCACACAGACCATGCTTTGATCATCAACCACAAGACTTTGCTTTGCAACAGAAGCCTTGATCATATGCCACTTAGGCGTGCCACACAGGCAATCCACTCCATGCGACTGATTTCTATCAATGTATAACCTCTGAGCTCGTACGTCTCAGAGAAAGGCGTTAAGCAAGAGAATAAATTCTCCGCCGCCAAATAGATATATATTTAACAGAGATCAATCAACACAGAACAAAATCCAATGTCAGACACACAGTCCATTTACAAGTCCGTTCTGGGTCTGAACGAAACCAGAGGCACCAATTCCTCGCATATCCGTACAATCAACAGTATGTTTGGACGGCTACTACTTCAATTCCTTCATGGTAGCTAATCCAATCACGAGCATCAGTAGCGCCCATCCATCCAATGTGGAGATCGTCGGTCTTCAGCCGTCTTCGACTCTTCGACTTCTCAACGTCGATCGATTATTCGAAATGAGATAAACTCGGCCTTTTCAAATAACCCACGTATATTTAGATTTTCAAATCAATTAATCACATGGTTGGACCATTTAACATTCACTTTTCAGTTGTCTAGTTATAATTTTCAACCATCACATATCAAGCAAACACAACAAAATTGGTTTATTTCTACTCTATATCGTCTATAGTATTTTATAACGATATATCGCCATTTTTATTTAATTTAAAAACGGCCATATATAATTAAACGACGTTTCAGGTCGTGTCGATGCACTGGCGCTGCTTTTCACTAATTTTGTTTTACACATATATGAAAATCTAACCGTTGGATCTTGACAAATTTTACATCATTAGGAAGGTCATTTCAAAACGAATCCAACGGTTTCAGGTTTGGGAAAATCCGACGGTCGGATCTTCCACACTAGCCATTTGAAGTTACGATTTCAATTTACGAACTGCAGCGTCGATAATCGATTTAATTTAATTATATTTATATATATATATATATAAATATAATCATTTCTGGTGCTGTTTTTCTTCAGTTTTGAATTAAACATTCCAGACAATCCAACCGTCGGATCTTCACAAAGTTGGTGCCGTTGGAAAGATATTTCCAAGGCGAACCCAACGGTTGCAGTTTCGGGAAAAATCCAATGGCCGGATTTCCCGCACTAGTCGTTTGAAATCATGGTTTCAAAACATGAACTGCACGGCCACGTTTCGTTTTAATTCTATTTATATTTATATATTTATATAAATATAGTTCATTCAAAAATTCCTATATCGTTTCCACTTCAATTATTTCACTAACGCCTTTAAATTTCGGAAAATTTCGCCATAACCTCCTTTGTACGGGAGGGTCTGGGAAAATTCCCAAATAGCCACACGGGCGTCTCATATCAAAAAGAAAAAGAAAAAGCCAAGCGGCTAGCCAACAGGCTCATAAAATCATCACCCAAACAAAGCGGTAAATGTGTACCTATTTGTCGGGCACAAAATTTTATTTCTCTTCTCTAGCCCCTTTTCTTTAACCTGTTCAATAGATATGCATGTACATATATACAATTTCTAACACTTATCATTTTCCCTTCAATTTCATATTTGATTTGCTTTGGTTTAAAAACACCATTCATTCTAATGTTGCATGCATAGGCTAAAATCATATCATTAGCTAATTAATGTATATTTCAACTCATGCACGTTTATTTGAACAAGTGGCTATTTTTAACACTTCACATTTCAAAGATGATAATTTTGGCGAACTAAAATAGATTTCAACACATGACTATTTTATTTAGTTCCTATGCATGTTAAAAATAATATTTCTACCACAAATATTTATTTCAACGTCCGCATATCTTTAGCATATCACACATATGATAAAAATGATATTTTTATCACTTAACATATTTATTCGACAAATAGATGTTTTAACACTTCATAGTTTCAAAAAAATGTAATTTTTTTTATTGTTCGATCTTTTTATTCAACACATGAACTTTTCCATTACACACACTACTCAACAAATGAGCATTTCCACACATGGACATTTTATTTATGTTGTTCATATTAGAAAGATGGGATTTTTATTGTTGAAACTAGTTATATAAGGCGAATATTTTTCATAATTCATATATTTATAAAAATGTGATTTTTATTGTTTAAACACTTCATTCATTCACAAATGAATCTAATTTCCACACAACACTTTTCAACACACAAACATTTCCACACATGGATATAGTTTCAATATATGGCTTTAATTTCTATGCATGAAAATAATTTCAACATATGAAAATAATTCTAACACACAAAGATTATTCAAAATTTCGGCAGCATAACGACAGGGTAGTTAAAACCGGCACCGTCCCAAGTACGGCTCCTCGCTCTACCTTAAAACCTCGCGGTTTTTGACAATGGAGATTCATGCATCTAATTCGCACGCAGGCGGCATGTTTATTTTTATTTCCACAAATATTTCCAATTCATTTCAATCACCAATGGGTATTTTTCAACCACAACCAAACAATATCAACCACAAACAATTATTCAACCATTCGTATTTTTCATCCAATATTTCACACCAATTCACCACAATAAATATCGTCCATGGTTTGTGGACGAGGGGAGTATATATATATATAAATATATATTTGCTATATTTCACTTAGCATTTCAACACATATATCAATTATTCTATGCATGTAAAATTCATACTTCGCTTATATAGCTTACACTACGCATGTACATGAGGTATACAACACGTGTGTAATTTATATTTCGCTTATATAAATTATACACGACATTTTCCATTCAATTTCACGTTAATTTAGATTTCTCACATTGGTTTTCGGAGTGCTAAAAATCGATACGATGTCAGAAAAATCCGCGGCTTCTTCTAATGGGTAGAGAGCTTCCTTACGGTCCCGATGTTTCCTGTTTCAACGAATTTCGTCAACACACCAAAAAGATATGATTTTTCAAAGTGTAAAGATCAAAGAAAAACTCACTTTCACGAAGCTTCAAAACTAGGTTTACAGTTTTCGTGAAATCAGTGGCTCGTGGGGACGATCGGGGGTGCTGACGTGGAAGAGGGCGGCGAGGGCTTCCTGTCGGTGGTGGTTTGGTGGCGTTCGATGGCAGATTGGAGCGGCGGTGGCGCTGGGAAGGTTGGGACTTCCTGGCCTCGATACGGGCGGAGGAGGCGACGAGGGTGGCGATGCTGGGGTCAGATTTGAAGAGGGGGCTGAGACGCGTCGAATGGTGGCGGTGGCGAAGTCTGGAAGCGACTGTGGCGGCGGCGGCGGAGGAGAGAAGGTCAGGAGCGGGTTTCGCCATTGATCGGGGGGGGGGGGGGGGGGGTTTCCTTTTTTTCTAAAAAAAATTTATGAAAGGAAAATTCTGATTGGCCAAGGATTATATTAAATTTTTAAATAGTGTTTTCTCAAACGAACTCCTTTTTAAACCCAACGACTGTCGCCCCTAACTAAATACCCCCATTCCGGACACAATGGGATATGTTTCGTAGGCCAATTCGACTGTTACAGTCAGTTATTTTTCAAATTAAAGTATAAAACATTTAATTTTTAACTTTCAGCGCATATTTCAATTTGCCAGGGCCACAAACTGATTCGAAAAATTCCAGAAAAATCAATCTAGCTATGTTTTGACGCTACGGTCCCAACAAAACTAGTTTCGTCGAATTCTGAGGTCGTTTGAAAAATGGCCATTTTCTGGTCGATCCAATTTAACAGAAATTGACCAAACACATTTTCTTTTGCCATGCTCACATACTAGCTTCAAAAATTATGAAATTTGAAACCTAGCAATAATTTGACATCCCGGACCCAACAAAAGTGGTTTCGTCAAATTCCGAGGTCGTATGCAAAATATCAATTTTCCAGGGCTATATATTCCATATACCGACCCCTCTGAAAATTCATTCGGCCATAACTTTTTATTCCCGTTTTGAAAATTCGATTTTTCAGATTCGTTAGAAAGGTATTGACTAACAGATTTAAATATTTTTGGTTTCGCTAAAATCCGTTATATTTTCCACCCTGCACAGTCAGTCAAAGTATGAATTCAAATTTTCAAACCGACTCACTATTTCTAATTCACTATTTTATTGAAATATTCTATTTCAATTGTTCAAATCCTTTTGAGATTACCAATTTAAAAATTTTAAATTGGCTCGTATTTTCCGGGTTATTACAATCTCCCCCACTTAAAACTTTTCGTCCTCGAAAAGGAAACAACAGTAAAGTAGGAAATAAAATGTAAATGCAAAGTATTGCAAAGGTACCTTACACCGGAGTTAGTCAGAGATATCCACTCTGCATTTGGGGTAAGCTTGCTTAATGCTTTCCTCTGTTTCCCAAGTACAGTCTCTAGGATCACTGCTCCAGTGCACTTTAACTAAATGAACCTTTTTGCTTCTGAGTTCTCTAGTTTCTTTGCCAACAATTTTTAATGGCTCTCTTCTGAGTGCTAATTCTGGAGTTATCTCCACATCCCGTTGCGCTGCTTCTTCTACAACAAGATCCGGATCATGCACATGTCTTCTAAGTTGAGATACGTGAAATACATTGTGCACTCCAGGCAACCAATCTGGCAATTGAACCCTATAAGCAAGAGTTCCAATTCGTTCAAGTATAGGAAAGGGACCAATAAATCTCGGTGCCAACTTCCCAGTCTCGCCAAATCTGATTACTCCTCTCATCGGAGAAACCTTCAAATAAACATGATCACCAACAGCAAATGTCAAATCTCTCCTTCTAGAGTCTGCATAACTTTTCTGTCGGCTTTGGGCGGTTTTCAAACGCTTCTTGATGAAGTCCACTTTATCAGATGCTTCTCTAATCATATCGGGTCCTAGTACAAGTCTGTTGCCAGGTTCTACCCAACATGCTGGAGATCTGCAGGGTCTGCCATATAATGCTTCAAATGGTGACATTCTCAAACTTGCTTGATAGCTATTGTTATATGAGAATTCTGCCAAATGCAAATGATCTTCCCATGACCCACCAAAATCAATTATACAAGCCCGCAATAAATCTTCTAGAATTCTATTCACCCGCTCAGTTTGGCCATCTGTTTGTGGGTGATAAGCGGTGCTCATATTCAGTTTCGTTCCCAATTCTGTCTGGAAAGCCTCCCAGAATTTGCTAGTAAATAGGGGATCTCTATCACTGACTATGCTGATGGGAATTCCATGCAGCTTAACAATTTCTCTGAAGTATATCTGCGCTAGACTTTGAGCAGTTCTATTGGACCTGACAGGTACAAAATGGGCAGTCTTCGTGAAGCGATCTACGATTACCCAAATGCTGTCATTACCTTTCTTGGTTCGCGGCAAACCATCTATGAAATCCATGGAAATCTGTTCCCATTTCCAACCTGGGACTTCCAACGGTTGCAACAGTCCAGCTAGCTTCTGTTGGTCACTCTTGACCAATTGACAAGTAGGGCATCTGCTAACATACAAGGAAATATCTCTTTTCATTGCCTTCCACCAGAAAGTGCGTTTGATATCGTTGTACATTTTACTCACACCAGGATGGATGCAAAATTTGGATTTATGGCATTCATCCAACACCTCTCTTTTAAGCTCCGGTATGTCGGGAACACATATTCTTCTATTCAGCCTCAGAACTCCCTCACTATCTACTTGGAAACTGGAGCCTTCGCCCCTTTGAATCCTTTTTACCATCTCTTTCACAAAATTGTCACTTTTGTGAAGAACAAATATCCTATCTATCAATCCAGGTGTAATTATAAGATTGGCAATGATTGCGGTTTTTCTACTAAGTGCATCCGCTACAACGTTAGCCTTCCCCGGCGTATACAGGATATCAAGATCATACGCTGCAAGAAATTCTAGCCAACGCTGCTGTCTCAGATTCAGATCTTTCTGGGTGTATAAATACTTCAACGATTGATGATCTGTGTACAGTATAAATTTCTCGCCCAATAAATAATGCCTCCAGATTTTCAAGGCAAAAACGATGGCTAGCAACTCAAGATCATGAGTCACATAATTCTTCTCATGCGGTTTCAGTTGGCGGCTTGCATAAGCGACTACTTGGCCTCTCTGCATTAACACTGCACCAAGACCTCTAATAGAAGCATCTGTCCAAACTGTTAAATCCTGATTGCCATCAATAATAGTTAACACTGGAGCGGTGGTCAGCTTCGATTTCAATTCCTGGAAAGCTTCTTCACAGTCGGAAGTCCACTTAAACTTCTCATGTTTCTTTGTGAGCTTCGTTAACGGACCGGATATCTTCGAAAAATCCTTAACGAACTTTCGATAATAACTAGCCAACCCCATAAAACTTCTAACTTCTGTGGGAGTAGTGGGTTGTTTCCAGTCTTGAATCGCTGTTATTTTGCTTGGGTCAACAGAAATTCCTTTCTCTGACACGACATGGCCGAGAAATTTGACTTCTTCTTGCCAGAAGACACATTTAGAGAATTTGGCTTTGAAGATGTTCTTCCTTAGAATCTCCAATACTTGTTCTAAGTGTTTTTCGTGCTCGGGTTTTGATTTGGAGTAGATTAATATATCATCGATGAAGACGAGGACAAATTTATGCAGAACTCCCTTGAACACTCTATTCATTAGATCGACAAAGTATGCTGGAGCGTTGCATAGGCCAAACGGCATTACTAACCATTCATAAAATATGTCTGGACCTCTGAAAGCTGTCAAAGGAACACACTCTTCTGCTATTCTCAATTGATGAAAACCTGTAGCTAGGTCCATTCGGGAAAATACTTTCGCCCCATTCAATTGGTCTAGCAAATCATCAATGCGGGGTAATGGATATTTATTTTTGAGCGTCTGTTTGTTGAGGTCTCGGTAATCAACACATAATCGAAGAGTACCGTCTGACTTTGGGACAAACACTACAACTGCACCCCAATTAGAAAAACTAGGTCTGATTAGACCCTTCCACAACAGTTGACGAGTTTGATCGCCTAATTCTTCTTTTTCTTTCGGAGTCATTCTGCGAATTGGATGCACCACTGGTCTGGCATTGGGAATTAAATCGATTCGGAATTCTATTTCTCTTTGCGGAGGTAAGTTTTCAACTTCTTCAAACACATCCGCATAGTTTCTAACAATCGGAATCTTTTCCATGGAAGTGGGGATAAGTTCTAATGCTGACCAAAATTCTTCTCTATTCGGATTCGAACCATGACAGGGTATATATATATGTCCAAGCTTCGTTCGAATTTTAACGATTCTTTCCGCACAATTTACCTCGGCTTCGTACTTCGTTAACCAATCCAGCCCGAGAATAATATCGAATTCGGGAAAATCCATAACGATTAAATCAAAAGGAAACTTGTAGAAAGAATAAGAGACTGGCACTCTACAACATGTACTGAGAGTAATAGGACCCCCTATCGGGTTATGTACTTCCACCGATTCTTTGAGCCTTCGCTGTTTTAACTTTAATTTGTGCACTGTGTTTCTAGCAATAAAACTACGTGACGCACCTGTGTCAAACAATAAAGAAACAGGAATATTTTTAATGGTAAGGGTATCTCCCAAAACATCAGGTTTACCTGCTCCATCGGAAGCAGCTGGCGGGCTAGACCCGTCATAGACATGAGCTACTGTAGCTTTCTTCAGCAAAGGACAGTCTTTGACCAGATGATCGGTCTTGCGACAGTTGAAGCACGAGCGAGGGTTCTAAGAGCCTTGGCTCGAGCCTTGAGAATTAGTCTTCTGTCTCTTCGGAGCTGTGCAGACGTTTGAGTAGTGCCCCGGCTTACCACAATTAAAGCAATTTCCTCTTGGCGGCTTGCCAGTCTGAGGTTTTGAAGATGCTGCTTGGCTTGACTTGCCTTGATTTACAGCAGGCTTGCGCTTGTTTCCGGCTTGGCTTCAAGCGTGATACTGATCCAGATGCCTTTGATCAAGGTCTTCATAGTTGCATGTCATTTCCACCAGCTTGTTGAATTCCAGCTTGACATGGGCCATGGCTCTATCATGATATTGTCGCCTTAGCCCAAGGATAAACCTCTTATTTTTGGACTTCGCAGTGGCGACGAGTTCTGGAGCATAGGGCGACAACATTGTAAATTTATTCAGATAATCTTGCACGGAAAGATCCCCTTGCTGGAGATTGGCGAAGTCATCGTGCATTCTTTCTAGAGCTTGTTCGGGGACATATTTCTCCTTGAAGAGTTCTTTGAATCCATCCCATGTTCTCCAAGCTTCTCTGTTCCCGGCGGTAAGAGATTCCCACCATAATTCAGCTTGTTCCTGCATAAGCCAGGCGCCCATAATAGCTTTGTCTTCGTCTCCAAGCCTTAGGCCTTCAAGAATTTTCTCGCATGTTTTGAGCCATGCAAGGGCCTCTATCACTGTGCCAGTTCCCGAGAAGGTCTTGCCTCCTAAGTTCTTATATCTCTTAGCTACAAGGTCAAGCTCGAAGTATTGAGCTGCCGGAGGTTGTATCAAAGGTCCTACTTGAGCTGGGACTTCTCCTCTTCCTTGGCCTCGGCCGGCACGGCCTCCTCTAGCAGCGGCTGCTCTGGTAGCCATTTTTCAAATTCTGTATAAGCAACGAAAAAGTCAGCTAACAGAAATGATAGTCTATTGCATAATTAAGCAGAAAATCTACGAAAAGATAACGATGGACTGATCAATTGTTTTTGCTATTCTGCTCGGCTCATTCTAGGACTTTACTAGTCCTATCTCTAATGAGCGACTCGCCTTAGAATACTACTGATTCTATTTTGACGAAGTGTTTAATGTGTTAGACTCCAGAACTAAGGTTAACCAAAGCTCTGATACCAGCTGTGACGATCCCAAAACCCCGTGACATGGTGTTAAGGATAATCATTGGAATATAACACATTAATCATCATTAGCAGATCACAGATAATAGCATAAACAGAAAATAGGATAATTTACACACATATGACAGCGGAATCATATAGATATCATCACATCAGAGAAGCACAGTACATGATACAACTTAGTGCATAATGATACATAATCAGTCACCATCGCCTGAGGCAGAATCATACATAAAGAGTACACAAAATAAATATCGGTCTACATCGCCAATGGCGGAATCATAATATAGATACAATAATGGCGGAGAAAATCCAAGTCAGCACGGTGTAGTCAAGCCTCGCCATGAGCCAAAAGGTGCGTCAGAAACCTGTAACTAGGCTGCCCGTGTGAAAATGAGGGCACCCGAGTTTGCAAGGTGAAACAAACTACGAGTCAGTCATGGGACTGGTATGAGGAATCTACTCAAGTTATTAACAACAATAATAAGGCAAATCAAAGGACCACGCCACTTTTGCGGAACGGGTTTACTCCAATGAGTGCTAGTGCATGAAATAAAGTAAATGATTAAATCATCGCAATGCTTTTTATAAAATGAAGCCATTATAAGACTCAGGTCCCATCACACAATGCAACGCAAGTCGGAGGATAGAGTTTTTACCTTATAATAGCCAAAAAGCTTCATACGAAGAAAACTAAAGTGCTTGATATTATTACTAGTGTATATATGTTTCAAAAGCGATTTCAATCATAAATATCAATCATAGGCGGCATAAATGACCCATACCACTATGTCGCCATACTTGTAATACAATCACGTCCGCATATTTCGTATTGGAAATTGGATTCCTTCATGAGTCGAGGCAAGGGGCAAGCTCCTCTCCGTTCGAGACACTCTAGCAAATGCCTCGGGACCGCACACAACAATCCCCTGGATCCTCCAAGGCCGGTCCTCTCTTACTTTTGAGGATTGGCAATTCCTGAACACACGTTTCCCGGTCCTTACAGACCTATAATCGAGGCGCCTCGTATTCCAACGACCACACAGGTGAAAAGTAGATATAAATGTCAGGGCTGGGAGGTCGCTGACACCACCATAGCTAGAAAGAAACGTCATGCACTCCTTGGGTCCTTCTCCCGTTTTTGACTCATACCGGGGTGTGAGGCTCGCGAATTCACGTTATACACAAAGCTACGTCACATAGACCATGCTTTGATCATCAATCACAAGACTTTGCTTTGCAACAGAAGCCTTGATCATATGCCACATAGGCGTGCCACACAGGCAATCCACTCCATGCGACTGATTTCTGTCAATGTATAACCTCTGAGCTCGTACGTCTCAGAGAAGGGCGTTAAGCAAGAGAATAAATTCTCCGCCGCCAAACATATATATATTTAACAGAGATCAATCAACACAAAACAAAATCCAATGTCAGACACACAGTCCATTTACAAGTCCGTTCTGGGTCTGAACGAAACCGGAGGCACCAATTCCTCGCATATCCGTACAATCAACAGTATGTTTGGACGGCTACTACTTCAATTCCTTCATGGTAGCTACTCCAATCACGAGCATCAGTAGCGCCCATCCATCCAATGTGGAGATCGTCGGTCTTCAGCCGTCTTCGACTCTTCGACTTCTCAACGTCGATCGATTATTCGAAATGAGATAAACTCGGCCTTTTCAAATAACCCACGTATATTTAGATTTTCAAATCAATTAATCACATGGTTGGACCATTTAACATTCACTTTTCAGTTGTCTAGTTATAATTTTCATGTCAAATACATTCAACCATCACATATCAAGCAAACACAACAAAATTGGTTTATTTCCACTCTATATCGTCTATAGTATTTTATAACGATATATCGCCATTTTTATTTAATTTAAAAACGACCATATATAATTAAACGACGTTTCAGGTCGTGTGGATGCACTGGCGCTGCTTTTCACTAATTTTGTTTTACACATATCTGAAAATCTAACCGTTGGATCTTCACAAATTTTACATCATTAGGAAGGTCATTTCAAAACGAATCCAACGGTTTCAGGTTTGGGAAAATCCGACGGTCGGATCTTCCACACTAGCCATTTGAAGTTACGATTTCAATTTACGAACTGCAGCGTCGATAATCGATTTAATTTAATTATATTTATATATATATAAATATAATCGTTTCTGGCGCTGTTTTTCTTCAGTTTTGAATTAAACATTCCAGACAATCCAACCGTCGGATCTTCACAAAGTTGGTGCCGTTGGAAAGATATTTCCAAGGCGAACCCAACGGTTGCGGTTTCGGGAAAATCCAATGGCCGGATTTCCCGCACTAGTCGTTTGAAATCACGGTTTCAAAACATGAACTGCACGGCCACGTTTCGTTTTAATTCTATTTATGTTTATATATTTATATAAATATAGTTCATTCAAAAATTCCTATATCGTTTCCACTTCAATTATTTCACTAACGCCTTTAAATTTCGGAAAATTTCGCCAAAACCTCCTTTGTACGGGAGGGTCTGGGAAAATTCCCAAATAGCCACACGGGCGTCTCATATCAAAAAGAAAAAGAAAAAGCCAAGCGGCTAGCCAAAAGGCTCATAAAATCATCACCCAAACAAAGCGGTAAATGTGTACCTATTTGTCGGGCACAAAATTTTATTTCTCTTCTCTAGCCCCTTTTCTTTAACCTGTTCAATAGATATGCATGTACATATATACAATTTCTAACACTTATCATTTTCCCTTCAATTTCATATTTGATTTGCTTTGGTTTAAAAACACCATTCATTCTAATGTTGCATCCATAGGCTAAAATCATATCATTAGCTAATTAATGTATATTTCAACTCATGCACGTTTATTTGAACAAGTGGCTATTTTTAACACTTCACATTTCAAAGATGATAATTTTGGCGAACTAAAATAGATTTCAACACATGACTATTTTATTTAGTTCCTATGCATGTTAAAAATAATATTTCTACCACAAATATTTATTTCAACGTCCGCATATCTTTAACATATCACACATATGATAAAAATGATATTTTTATCACTTAACATATTTATTCGACAAATAGATGTTTTAACACTTCATAGTTTCAAAAAAATGTAATTTTTTTTTATTGTTCGATCTTTTTATTCAACACATGAACTTTTCCATTACACACACTTCTCAACAAATGAGCATTTCCACACATGGACATTTTATTTATGTTGTTCATATTAGAAAGATGGGATTTTTATTGTTGAAACTAGTTATATAAGGCGAATATTTTTCATACTTCATATATATATATATATAAATGTGATTTTTATTGTTTAAACACTTCATTCATTCACAAATGAATCTAATTTTCACACAACACTTTTCAACACACAAACATTTCCACACATGGATATAGTTTCAATATATGGCTTTAATTTCTATGCATGAAAATAATTTCAACATATGAAAATAATTCTAACACACAAAGATTATTCAAAATTTCGGCAGCATAACGGCAGGGTAGTTAAAACCGGCACCGTCCCAAGTACGGCTCCTCGCTCTACCTTAAAACCTCGTGGTTTTTGACACTGGGGATTCATGCATCTAATTCGCACGTAGGCGGCATGTTTATTTTTATTTCCACAAATATTTCCAATTCATTTTAATCACCAATGGGTATTTTTCAACCACAACCAAACAATATCAACCACAAACAATTATTCAACCATTCGTATTTTTCATCCAATATTTCACACCAATTCACCACAATAAATATCGTCCATGGTTTGTGGACGAGGGGAGTATATATATATATATAAATATATATTTGCTATATTTCACTTAGCATTTCAACACATATATCAATTATTCTATGCATGTAAAATTCATACTTCGCTTATATAGCTTACACAATGCATGTACATGAGGTATACAACACGTGTGTAATTTATATTTCGCTTATATAAATTATACACGACATTTTCCATTCAATTTCACGTTAATTTAGATTTCTCACATTGGTTTTCGGAGTGCTAAAAATCGATACGATGTCAGAAAAATCCGCGGCTTCTTCTATTGGGTAGAGAGCTTCCTTACGGTCCCGATGTTTCCTGTTTCATCGAATTTCGTCAACACACCAAAAGATATGATTTTTCAAAGTGTAAAGATCAAAGAAAAACTCACTTTCACGAAGCTTCAAAACTAGGTTTACAGTTTTCGCGAAATCAGTGGCTCGTGGGGACGATCGGGGGTGCTAACGTGGAAGAGGGCGGCGAGGGCTTCCTGTCGGTGGTGGTTTGATGGCGTTCGGTAGCAGATTGGAGCGGTGGCGGCGCTGGGAAGGTCGGGACTTCTTGGCCTCGATACGGGCGGAGGAGGCGACGAGGGTGGCGATGCTGGGGTCGGATTTGAAGAGGGGGCTGAGACGCGTTGAATGGTGGCGGTGGCGAAGTTTGGAAGCGACTGTGGCGGCGGCGGCGGAGGAGAGAAGGTCAGGAGCGGGTTTCGCCGTTGATCGGGGGGGGGGGGGGGTTTCCTTTTTTTTTAAAAAAAAATTATGAAAGGAAAATTCTGATTGGCCGAGGATTATATTAAATTTTTAAATAGTGTTTTCACAAACGAACTCCTTTTTAAACCCAACGACTGTCGCCCCTAGCTAAATACCCCCATTCCGGACACAATGGGATATGTTTCGTAGGCCAATTCGACTGTTACAGTCAGTTATTTTTCAAATTAAAGTATAAAACATTTAATTTTTAACTTTCAACGCACATTTCAATTTGCCAGGGCCACAAACTGATTCGAAAAATTCCAGAAAAATAAATCTAGCTATGTTTTGACGCTACGGTCCCAACAAAACTAGTTTCATCGAATTCTGAGGTCGTTTGAAAAATGGCCATTTTCTGGTCGATCCAATTTAACAGAAATTGACCAAACACATTTTCTTTTGCCACGCTCACATACTAGCTTCAAAAATTATGAAATTAGAAACCTAGCAATAATTTGACATCCCGGACCCAAAAAAAGTGGTTTCGTCGAATTCCGAGGTCGTATGCAAAATATCAATTTTCCAGGGCTATATATTCCATATACCGACCCCTCCGAAAATTCATTCGGCCATAACTTTTTATTCCCGTTATGAAACTTCGATTTTTCAGATTCGTTAGAAAGGTATTGACTAACAGATTTAAATATTTTTGGTTTCGCTAAAATCCGTTATATTTTCCACCCTGCACAGTCAGTCAAAGTATGAATTCAAATTTTCAAACCGACTCACTATTTCTAATTCACTATTTTATTGAAATATTCTATTTCAATTGTTCAAATCCTTTGTAGATTACCAATTTAAAATTTTTAAATTGGCTCGTATTTTCCGAGTTATTACACTTTTCTTTTCAATAGAATCCATGATCATTTGCATCTTAGCATGCCACACAGGCAAACCACTCTATGCAACCGATATCAGTCACACAGAATGAAATCCAATGTCAGACACACAATCCATTTACAAGTCCGTTCTGGGTCTGAACGAAACCGGAGGCACCTAGTACCCCGCATATCCATCAATCTCCAAGTACGTCTGGACGATCACCAACTGTTTCCATCTTCTTGGGTGTACAGCCCAATCAAGATCATCAGTAATCACCCAAACGACGTGAAGACCTCCGGTCTTCAACCATCGTCTTCATCTTCGACTTATCGTCGTATCAGTTATTCAGAATGGGATAAACCCGGTCTTTCCGAATAACTCGCGTATACTTTAAATAAGTGTTACACAAACACAACATATGCCTCATTCCAATTCATCAGTCACTAACCGTAAATTAACCAGAGAATAATTCCCCAAATATTAACCCCGAAGGCCGAAACCAACATCAGATCAATATCCAGAAAACCGTTCTGCTTAGCTAACCTATAGTTAGTTTCTAAATTTCACATTCATAGGGAAAGGTTCCCATTAATTTTATCAAAGATAAATCCTTTAAATTTATTCTTTAATCTATTTTTGAATATCAATTCAAACTAGTCGGGATTAACGAACTTTACCGAAGTAATCATTTGTTTTAATATCCCAATCCCAACCTATACATCCCATGAAGTAAAACGGGTCTTACTTCATATCTAACACCACGGTGTTATCGGTAAATTTAATTACCATTTCACGTTTAAATCTAATTAAAGATTTAACTATCGCCTGGAGCAAAACTGGTGATACTCCATTCTCGATCATTTCAATCAAATTAAAGATTCATTAAAACTCCACTTAGTTTTAATCTGTGACTGGGTGAAAGAATCAGTGTCATTTAAAACACGGTTCACGATAAACCCCAAAATCACATCACATTTCAATCAGTCCCTAACCAAAAATTAGCAAGTGAGCAATTCCCAAAATATTAACCCCGAATGCCGAAACCAACATCAGATCAATATCCCAGAAACCATTCAACTCAACTAATCTTCAGTTAGTTTCTGGATTTTCTTAACTCCTTTGGGTCTAAGAACAGTATTATTGATGATACCGTTCACGACAACCCAAAATCACATTCTATTAATTATCGGGTTAAAGGACGAGTGTTATTTAAAACACCATTCACGATAAACCCAAGAATCAATTCTAATTTAATTCCAATTAAATATTATTTAATTGGTATACTTCATTAAATCTAAATAAAAAGATTTAATCTTTTCTCAACAGGGCTTAAGAACAGTGTTAATGAAGACACCATTCATGACAAACCCAAATCATATTTGATATTAAACACAAGGCTCTGAATAGAAAATATATCGACTTATATTCAATATCAAATTCTACGACTAACAAATATCGTATTGGAAATAACGATATATATATATCTTTCAAATTCCCATAACAATATCTGTATCATCACGAAATCCAACATCGAAATAATCCAAAGACAATTTCGATTCAAATCCATTCCAATGCAATCATTGGAAATTCTGGTTAATTTCAAAACCATTTCAAATCCAATTTATTTATTTTAAAAACAAATAGAATCATAATTCTAGTTCAAAACTAGTTCATTTCGATAAAGATCTATTTTTATCTTTTCAAATATAGAGTTTTTCATCCCAATTTTTCCCAAATCATTTTTTATGATTTTACACAAATTATTACTATTTTTAATAATTTTATCGAGGCCCGTACAGTCGATTTCCATCAACGGCCATCGAACTGCACTTACAACGACCATTTTCAAATTTGATTTGGACATAATTCCAAATCCAATCATTAGATTTCTAATTTCTAATGTTCGTTAGAAAGCTCTTTTCGATACGAACCCAATGGTTCCGGTTTTAGGAGAATCCGACGGTCGGATCTCCCGCAATATCCGTTCGAAGTCAATGGTCGAAATTCGCGAACTGCCGCGGCGCGTTCTATTCAGGCCATTATATTATATATATATTATATATATATATATATAATATATACTTTGTCGATTTCAATTCAAATCGTGCTTTATAAATCATTTTAAATTCATATTCGAAACGGTTTCAACTTCATATTCAATTTTAAATCAAAATTGAATATTCCAATATAAATTCGTTTTAAATTCATTTCAAATCGATTTCAATTCAATTTTAATTTAATTCGAATTCAATTCCTTTTGATTTCAATTCAAATTCAGTTCTATTCAATTTAATTCGAATTTTGATTATTTTCAGTATAATTCAAATTTCGAAATCACTTTCAATATACATTGAAAATTGAATAAGTCGATATAACTATCGTCCACGTCAAAATGGCGTCAATCTAATCAACATGGCTTCATATATTTCCATTTTCAAATATTCTATTTCAAATATTTCTTTTTCAAATATTTCTATTCAAATATTTCTTTTCAAATATTTCTATTCAAATATTTCTATTTCAAAACTGGAATGAGGCCCAATCAATTACCATAGATTTTATTTCTTTGGATTTCCATACAACGCATGTATATATCAACAAGGACAAATTAATCAACCATCATCCAAAGTGCATTCTACACTGTATAAGCATCAAATATAGATATTCAACGCTTATAACAGTCTGTCAATCAATCGATCGACATACAACTAATTATTGGGATTAGTGTACGTCAAATATCATCCCAATACCCGTGTGGGGTTTCAAACAATCAAACGCAGATTTTATTTGTGCAGTTGGGCGATGTGTAAAATTTATTGTCCCAATCAATATCAGTCAAATGTGTGTATATAAACAAATCGTCCGATCTGTTTATTTTTATTTCATTTACTATACACGTTAAAATTTCTATTTTTAACTATAAAATATTTTTAACTATATAAATATTTTATTTCATTTCTCATCACATCACAAAATCAACTACACATCAAAATTAAACAACCAAGCATACAAGCCGTCCATGGTCTGTGGACGACGGGTGTTGGGTGCTACTAAACACCGTCTGCATCCAAGTATATATTTATAACTAGAAAAATTAAATTGAAAGGTGAGAAGTTCTCACAGATAGCTAATCCAACGCCACGACTCTTCTTATGTAGAAATCTTCGTCGTTCTTTCCTCTTGTCGCTTTCTCTGCCCGTATTCTCTACATATGTAAAAATCACATTTTTACTTCGCTATACTATATATAAAAATCGAATTTTTACTTTGCTATTCAATATATAAAAAGCGAATTTTTTCTATGCTATTCAATATATAAAAATCGAATTTTTACTATGCTATTCAATATATAAAAATCGAATTTTTACTATGTTATTCAATATGTAAAAATTGAATTTTTTCTATGCTATTCAATATATAAAAATCGAATTTTTACTATGCTATTCAATATATAAAAATCGAATTTTTACTATGCTATTCAATATATAAAAATTGAATTTTTTCTATGCTATTCAATATTTAAAAATCGAATTTTTTCTATGCTATTCAATATATAAAAATCGAATTTTTACTATGCTACTATCTAGATAAAAATTCTATTTTTACACCGCTAAAAATCGCATCTTTTCTATTTTAAAAATCTAATCTTTTCTATTTTAAAAATCTAATCTTTATCGTTTTAAAAATAATGATATTTCAGTTTAAAAATTCTATATATTTCAGTTTAAAAATTCCTAAAAGGAGAGAAGAAAGAAAAAGGAAGAGAAAATAAAAATAAAACCAATATTAAAACTTACAACGAAAGGCAAGGGGGGGTATGGGGTATCGCGAGGCGGGGGAGGGGGGGTTCTTCGATCGCGCAGCATAGGGTTGGGGGGGGGGGTTTCTTCGATCGCGCGGTGGCGCGGGGGGGGGGGGGGGGCGACTTGGCGGCGGCGCGATGGTCGATGGGGGGGGGCGGCGATTTTTTTTCTCTTTCTTGAAAATGATTTCAATGGGGGGGGGGCTGGTTAAGGAGAAAAGGAAGGGGGGATTATTATTTAATTAATTTATTTTCAAAAAGCAACTTCTTCATACGACCTCTAAACAAGGCCCACCGCCTGACGTTCATAGCTAATTACCCCCATTCCGAACACAATGGGATATGTATCGCAAGCTGATTTGGTCGTTTCGACCTGCTTCCGTTAAAATCAACATATAACTCTATATATTGAATTTGAACGCGCATTTCAATTCACTGGGTTCACATACTAACTCTATAAATTCCAGAAAAATATTTTCTAGCTTCGTATTGACGATACGGTCCTAACAAAACTAGTTTCGTCGAATTTTGAGACCGTTAAAAAAATGGCCATTTTCCAGTTGATTAAAATCAACTGAAACTGGTCAAACGCGTTTTCCTTTGCCACGCTCACATATTGATTCGAAAAATTATGAAATTTGGAATCTAGCAATAACTTTACATCACGGACCCAACAAAAGTGGTTTCGTCGAGATCCGAGGTCGTTTGCAAAATTCCCATTTTTAAGGGCTTGAATTCCATAGCGACTATTCAGAATTTTCAACTGGACATATATTTTGATCCCCGCTATGAAATTTCGATTTTTCGGATTCGTTGGAAAGATAACCTCGAATAGATCCTATTATTTTTGGTTTCACTAAAATCCGGATTGTTTTGCACCCGGTACATTCAATTGAAGTTTGAAATCGAATTATCTAACTACCGCGCCATTTTCAATTCCTTTTATAATTATATATAATTATTTATATTCTAACGACGATTCAAACGAATATATACGTTCGAATTATATTTAAAATAAATTTCTCGTCGATATTATTTAAAATAATTCATTTTAAATAATCAAAATTCTCTAAAATTGCCAAAATAAAAATTTTAAACTGGCCCAGATTTTCGGGTTGTTACAATCTCCCCCACTTAAAACTTTTCGTCTCCGAAAAGGAACAAAGTCGAAAGTGGTTTGATTAATCAACTCTACGTTCGATCTGGCTTCCATTCTCCAACTTTTCAGTTTTTGAGAATTTTCAAAATTTCAAAAATTTGGCTAACACCCGGAATTTTCGAAAAATTTCGCCATAACCTCCCCTGCACCGGGAGCCACGGGAAAATCCCGAAATTGCCATACAGGCCTTCAGATCTCAAAAAGAAAAAGAAAAAGCCAAGCGGCTAGCCAATAGGCTCATAAAATCATCATCACCCAAACAAAACAGTAAATTATTGTAAACATGAACCTATTTGTCGGGCAAACAAATTTTATTCTCTGCTCTAGCCTCCTTGCTATGACCTGTTCAATGTAAGTACAAGTATATGCAAGCAAATGCGACTAATTTTCAATACAGTTCAATATTTGATATAATTAGGCATAATGGTTCAAAACTATCAAACAAATAAACAAGCAACACAAACATCAATCAATTAGTGGATTACCGTTTCAAATTCATAATTTTGATACATAGTCAAAAATCAGATTTTTGATGCCAAATCACAACAATAAGCCCTATCTAGTTTTGGTTCTCACACCAGTCAAATGGAAATATATAGATATCACACCTTCGACACTCGAATATAAATGCTGATGCTGATGCACCATCATCAGGATTATCCCCGGGTGACTATAGTGTGATTCTATATCTATCCAGTATATTAAAACTTCGAATATACGTTTGCAAGGCGCATATGCAAAATCTTTATATATTGGATTGTCCAAATTCAATATAAAATAAATATCAAATACGAATAAGTGATTTAAATTTCAAAACAAAATGGGTTTTCATTTTAAAAAATATACTCTTCACACTCGTTCTAGGATACTACTGATCCCATCTCTAACGAGTCATTCTCATTGGATATTGCTAACCCAATATCTGATGAATTCTTTCGTACGGTTCTAATGTGCCTTGTTCTCTGAGCTTGGTAAACCAAAGCTCTGATACCAAATGTGACAAAAAGGCATTTCGCTCGATCCGAACCAGTCGCTAAACCGATCTAGACCGTTCGAAACGCCTGATTGTTTTGAGAACACGACAAAATAGAACGCAGACGTAAGAAATTTCATGTATATTACAACAATGCATCAGAATACAAGAATATACAGAGTATAAACGAATCAATATTACACAGAAATACGTGAGATTTAAATTACATTTAAATACATCACAACGGAAAATAATACAACACACAACTAGAAGAGATATACGGATACAAAGCTTTCCGGATATCGTTCCAGCTGTAAACCAGGATCCTGTGAATATAAATCTGCAAAACCAAAACTACTAGCTGCCCGTGTCAAAATAGGGGCACCCAGAGTTTAGGTTAAAACAATAAACTCCAGGTCAGTCATGTGACTGGTGTGAGAACTAAAACAGTTAATAATCTTTATTTTTAAAGTTAGGTAAGTCAAGGGACCACTCCGTATAACACAGAACGGGTTTCCTCCCAAGAATACCAGTGCATGAAACAACAGCGCAATGCTAAATAAGTAAAAATGAAGCTATTATAAGACCCAGGTCCCATCACACAATGCAACGCAAGCCGGAGGATAGGGTTTTTACCTTATAATAGCCAAGAATGCTTGATACTTTGAAAACAAATCATTTGATACTATTATAAGTGCATAGTGTATAGAACAACTTCAAATCATAAGTATCAATCATAGGCGACATGAGTGTCCCATGCCACTATGTCACCATACATAGGTTTACAAATAAAACCGCAAAGTCACGTATTTGGAAATTGGATTTCCATCTATGAACCGAGGCAAAAGAAAGTCCTCAACCGATTTGAGACGCTCTAGCCCGCCCCTCAGGCAAGTACTCAGTCAAGCCTTTGGATCGTCAGGGCCGGTCCACCGATGTGGATTAAAATGCCTGAACACTGCGTTTCCCCGCCCTTTGGGGCGTAAGTGAGCCAACGAATGACTCCATCGGACCCGGATCGTCCGATCAAACCGAGGCGCCTCGCAACAGCAACAACCACACAGGTGAAAAGTATATAAATGTCAGGGCTGGTAGGTCACTGACACCACCCTAGCTAGAAAGAAACACATGCCCTCCCTGAGGTCCTCTCCCATTTTTGGTTCACAACCGGGGTGTGAGGCTCACGAATTCACGTTACACAAAGCTGTGCCACACAGGCTGTGCTTTGATCATCACCACAAGACTTTGCTTTTCAACAGAAGCCTTGATCATTTGCATCTTAGCATGCCACACAGGCAAACCACTCTATGCAACCGATATCAGTCACACAGAATGAAATCCAATGTCAGACACACAGTCCATTTACAAGTCCGTTCTGGGTCTGAACGAAACCGGAGGCACCTAGTACCCCGCATATCCATCGATCTCCAAGTACGTCTGGACGATCACCAACTGTTTCCATCTTCTTGGGTGTACAGCCCAATCAAGATCATCAGTAATCACCCAAACGACGTGAAGACCTCCGGTCTTCAACCATCGTCTTCATCTTCGACTTATCGTCGTATCAGTTATTCAGAATGGGATAAACCCGGTCTTTCCGAATAACTCGCGTATACTTTAAATAAGTGTTACACAAACACAACATACGCCTCATTCCAATTCATCAGTCACTAACCGTAAATTAACCAGAGAATAATTCCCCAAATATTAACCCCGAAGGCCGAAACCAACATCAGATCAATATCCAGAAAACCGTTCTGCTTAGCTAACCAACAGTTAGTTTCTAAATTTCGCATTCATAGGGAAAGGTTCCCATTAATTTTATCAAAGATAATTCCTTTAAATTTATTCTTTAATCTATTTTTGAATATCAATTCAAACTAGTCGGGATTAACGAACTTTACCGAAGTAATCATTTGTTTTAATTTCCCAATCCCAACCTATTCATCCCATGAAGTAAAACGGGTCTTATTTCATATCTAACACCACGGTGTTATTGGTAAATTTAATTACCATTTCACGTTTAAATCTAATTAAAGATTTAACTATCGCCTGGAGCAAAACTGGTGATACTCCATTCTCGATCATTTCAATCTAATTAAAGATTCATTAAAACTCCACTTAGTTTTAATCTGTGACTGGGTGAAAGAATCAGTATCATTTAAAACACGGTTCACGATAAACCCCAAAATCACATCACATTTCAATCAGTCCCTAACCAAAAATTAGCAAGTGAGCAATTCCCAAAATATTAACCTCGAAGGCCGAAACCAACATCAGATCAATATCCCAGAAACCATTCAACTCAACTAATCTTCAGTTAGTTTCTGGATTTTCTTAACTCCTTTGGGTCTAAGAACAGTATTATTGAAGATACCGTTCACGACAACCCAAAATCACATTCTATTAATTATCGAGTTAAAGGACGAGTGTTATTTAAAACACCATTCACGATAAACCCAAGAATCAATTCAAATTTAATTCCAATTAAATATTATTTAATTGGTATACTTCATTAAATCTAAATAAAAAGATTTAATATTTTCTCAACTGGGATTAAGAACAGTGTTAATGAAGACACCATTCACGACAAACCCAAATCATATTTGATATTAAACACAAGGCTCTGAATAGAAAATATATCGGCTTATATTCAATATCAAATTCTACGACTAACAAATATCGTATTGGAAATAACGATATATATATATATATATATATATATATATATATATATTTCAAATTCCCATAACAATATCTGTATCATCACGAAATCCAACATCGAAATAATCCAAAGACAATTTCGATTCAAATCCATTCCAATGCAATCATTGGAAATTCTGGTTATGTTCAAAACCATTTCAAATCCAATTTATTTATTTTAAAAACAAATAGAATCATAATTCTAGTTCAAAACTAGTACATTTCGATAAAAATATATTTTTATCTTTTCAAATATAGAGTTTTTCATGCCAATTTTTCCCAAATCATTTCTTATGATTTTACACAAATTATTACTATTTTTAATAATTTTATCGAGGCCCGTACAGTCGATTTCCATCAACGGCCATCGAACTGCACATACAACGACCTTTTTCAAATTTGTTTTGGACATAATTCCAAATCCAACCGTTAGATTTCTAATTTCTAATATTCGTTAGAAAGCTCTTTTCGATACGAACCCAACGGTTCCGGTTTTAGGAGAATCCGATGGTCGGATCTCCCGCAATATCCGTTCGAAGTCAATGGTCGAAATTCGCGAACTGCCGCGGCGCGGCGCGTTCTATTCAGGCCATTATATTATATATATAATATATATATAATAT
The DNA here is from genome assembly GCA_030737875.1 of Allium sativum. Lineage (NCBI taxonomy): Eukaryota > Viridiplantae > Streptophyta > Magnoliopsida > Asparagales > Amaryllidaceae > Allium > Allium sativum. The sequence goes on along the minus strand of CM060924.1, from coordinate 804,431,806 downwards.
ATACTTCGTCGATTTCAATTCAAAACGTGCTTTATAAATCGTTTTAAATTCATTTTTAAAACGGTTTCAACTTCATATTCAATTTTTAATCAAAATTGAATATTCCAATATAAATTCGTTTTAAATTCATTTCAAATCGATTTCAATTCAATTTTAATTTAATTCGAATTCAATTCCTTTCGATTTCAATTCGAATTTAGTTCTATTCAATTTAATTCAAATATCGATTATTTTCAATATAATTCAAATTTCGAAATCACTTTCAATATACATTGAAAATTGAATTAGTTGATATAACTATCGTCCACGTCAAAATGGCGTCAATCTAATCAACACGGCTTCATATATTTCTATTTTCAAATATTCTATTTCAAATATTTCTTTTTCAAATATTTCTATTCAAATATTTCTTTTCAAATATTTCTATTCAAATATTTCTGTTTCAAAATTGGAATGAGGCCCAATCAATTACCATAGATTTTATTTCTATGCATTTCCATACAACGCATGTATATATCAACAAGGACAAATTAATCAACCATCATCCAAAGTGCATTCTACACTGTATAAGCATCAAATATAGGTATTCAACGCTTATAACAGTCTGTCAACCAATCGATCGACATACAACTAATTATTGGGATTAGTGTACGTCAAATATCATCCCAATGTCCGTGTGGGGTTTCAAACAATCAAACAAAGATTTTATTTGTGCAGTTGGGCGATGTGTAAAATTTATCGTCCTAATCAATATCAGTAAAATGTGTGTATATAAACAAATCGTCCGATCTGTTTATTTTTATTTCATTTACTATACATGTTAAAATTTCTATTTTTAACTATAAAATATTTTTAACTATATAAATATTTTATTTCATTTCTCATCACATCACACAATCAACTACACATCAAAATTAAACAACCAAGCATACAAGCCGTCCATGGTCTGTGGACGACGGGTGTCGGGTGCTACTGAACACCGTCTGCATCCTAGTATATATTTATAACTAGAAAAATTAAATTGAAAGGTGAGAAGTTCTCACAGATAGCTAATCCAATACCATGACTCTTCTTATGTAGAAATCTTCGTCGTTCTTGCCTCTTGTCACTTTCTCTGCCCGTATTCTCTACATATGTAAAAATCACATTTTTACTTCGCTATTCAATATATAAAAATCAAATTTTTACTTTGCTATTCAATATATAAAATTAGAATTTTTTCTATGCTATTCAATATATAAAAATCGAATTTTTACTATGCTATTCAATATATAAAAATCGAATTTTTACTATGCTATTCAATATATAAAAATCGAATTTTTTCTATGCTATTCAATATATAAAAATCGAATTTTTACAATGCTATTCAATATATAAAAATCGAATTTTTACTATGCTATTCAATATATAAAAATCGAATTTTTTCTATGCTATTCAATATATAAAAATCGAATTTTTACTATGCTACTATCTAGATAAAAATTCTATTTTTACACCGCTAAAAATCGCATCTTTTCTATTTTAAAAATCTAATCTTTTCTATTTTAAAAATCAAATCTTTTCTATTTTAAAAATCTAATGTTTATCGTTTTAAAAATAATGATATTTCAGTTTAAAAATTCTATATATTTCAGTTTAAATATTCCTAAAAGGAGAGAAGGAAGAAAAAGGAAGAGAAAATAAAAATAAAACCAATATTAAAACTTACAGCGAAAGGCAAGAGGGGGTTATGGGGTATCGCGAGGCAGGGGGGGTTTCTTCGATCGCGCAGCATAGGGTTGGGGGGGGGGGGTTTCTTCGATCGCGCGGTGGCGTAAGGGGGGAGGCGGCGGCTCGGCGGCGACGCGATGTTCGATGGGGGGGGGGGGGTGGGGGCGACGATTTTGTTTTGTTTTTTTCCTCTCTTGAAAATGATTTCAACGGGGCGGGGGGGGGGGGGGGGGCTGGTTAAGGAGAAAAGGAAGGGGGGATTATTATTTAATTAATTTATTTTCAAAAAGCAACTTCTTCATACGACCTCTAAACAAGGCCCACCGCCTGACGTTCATAGCTAATTACCCCCATTCCGAACACAATGAGATATGTATCGCAAGCTGATTTGGTCGTTTCGACCAGTTTCCGTTAAAATCAACATATAACTCTATATATTGAATTTGAACGCGCATTTCAATTCACTGGGGTCACATACTAACTCTGTAAATTCCAAAAAAATATTTTCTAGCTTCGTATTGACGATACGGTCCTAACAAAACTAGTTTCGTCGAATTCTGAGACCATTAAAAAAAATGGCCATTTTCCAGTTGATTAAAATCAACTAAAACTGGTCAAACGCGTTTTCCTTTGCCACGCTCACATATTGATTCGAAAAATTATGAAATTTGGAATCTAGCAATAACTTTACATCACGGACCCAACAAAAGTGGTTTCGTCGAGATCCGAGGTCGTTTGCAAAATTCCCATTTTTAAGGGCCTGAATTCCATAGCGACTATTCAGAATTTTCAACTGGACATATCTTTTGATCCCCGCTTTGAAATTTTGATTTTTCGGATTCGTTGGAAAGATATCCTCGAATAGATCCTATTATTTTTGGTTTCACTAAAATCCGGATTGTTTTGCACCCGGTACATTCAATTGAAGTTTGAAATCGAATTATCTAACTACCGCGCCATTTTCAATTCCTTTTATAATTATATATAATTATTTATATTCTAACGACGATTCAAACGAATATATACGTTCAAATTATATTTAAAATAAATTTCTCGTCGATATTATTTAAAATATTTCATTTTAAATAATGAAAATTCGCTAAAATTGCCAAAATAAAAAATTTAAACTGGCCCAGATTTTCGGGTTGTTACAACTTGGAAAGTCAAAAACACCCCTTCACCAGGGGGAGGGGGATGTTACTACCAAAATCAACCCCGAAACCAGTTAACGGTGAAGGGGTATCGAAAGAAAAAAAACACAGGAGAACCTTCCTGAAACAAAAAGCCAGGTAATGGGAGGAGCTGAAAACAGGAAAGAATGATTCGAAATCGGCATAAACCGGCACTCTCCCGGAAGAAAGAAGCTCAAAGTCTAAAGAATTCAACAAAGCTCATCCAGTAGGGTCCATCCGACATGATCCATTCGACAAGGCATATTCGGATGTGAGTTCTGTAATAAAAGGTCATCTAAGCTAGAAATTAAGAAAAAGTAGGACAGGATCTTCGGACATCGAAACCCGGAAGGACTATCGATATTAACTTGCTTAATACCGGTACATCTGGAGGCAAAGACCCCAAAAGTATATAGAGATCATCCGGAACCAGCTTCCGAAGCGTCTGTCACCTAAAAGCCAAAAGATCACACCAATATACAATAACACATCATCATGAGCCACAACCGGAAGAACAGGAAATCCGAAAAGCTCCACCGGGAGGTCGGCCGAAACCCTAGTGGAGATACATGCTATCCATTCTAATCTACTTAATACGATCATCGACGGAAGTTTCGAACCAGCAGCTCTCCACATATATCAAGAGGACAAGCTCCTCTAAGTATATACGGGAAAGCCGGAAGCCTACATCTGGAAACTTACGTCCAAGAGCCCACACCCTGGAGCCACTACCAGAGGTTTAAATGCTACCCGAAAATCATCACATCAACAATCTCATCTCAATCTCAAAGAAGCCCCAATCGACTGGGACCCTCACTTCAGAGGTCATAACTAGCACTCCAAAAGCGGCCGGAAGCCCAACATCCGAGACCGAGGAGAAAAACGGCCGACAAAGGCACCTGCAGGCCCAATAGCCCAACAACGCAAGGGGCCCCGAGTTGTCTATAAATAAGACCCCATGAGTCACATTTGAAGGGAGATCTCTCTCATTCTAATCCTTGTACTCCTCTAAAAACCAAAAGAGGGGATCCATTAGAGGATTTCTTTCGTCTTGTTCATGTAATGTAATTAATTGAGAACGCATCTATGCTCAAAGTGTTTCCCTATGAGTTTATCATGTTATTTCCAAGTTATTGTTGCTATGATTTACTATTTGCTTTCTATATATGTGTAGATTTTGCCCAAACCTTTCCGCAGATTGGATGAAACACCTCTTTCCAAAGGTTTAATTCCATCCTGCCAATCTAGGTTTTCCTTATAAGCTTAGATCTTTCCACGAACTTGGTGTAGAATTCCTTTCTAACATCCATTGAGCCCTTTGTCAAAAGTGGCGTGTAGTGATCCCTCTCCTCAAGACCTTGGCACTTAGGAGTAACCATCTGATTAAGAATCGTAAAGGCTACAAACCCATCTCCCTCCTCTTAGATCCATTCCTATTGGCCTATCCCTGGTGTTGACGAAAAATATCGTTAACAATAACCAAATAAGATTTTAGAATTCTATTTTTGTAAATAGAAATTTTATAAAAAAATTATACTTCATAGTTGATTTTATAAAGTAATTATATGTAATGACCAGAACTTCCCCGTAAAGGAAAGCCCAGATTGAGTTGAGAACACGACAAAACAGAACACAAATAGAAGAACATTTCATTGCTTATTAAAATAATTTACATCAGAGTACAAGAATATACAGAGTACGAAACAATAATATACATTTGATAAATGACAGAGATTTACAAATTACATTGCAACGGAAAATAATACCAAAAACGCAATTGAAAGAGATAAACAGATACAGGGCTTTCCGAATATCATTCCAGCAGTAAACTAGGATCCTGTTAATATAAATTTGCAAAACCCAAACTACTAGCTGCCCGTGTGGAAAATAGAGGCACCCAGAGTTTAGGTTAAAACAATAAACTCCAGGTCAGTCATGTGACTGGTGTGAGAACTAAAGCAGTTATTTAAAACTTTATTTTAAAATCAGATATATCAAGGGACCACGCCGTATAACACAGAACGAGTTTCCTCCCAAGAATACCAGTGCATATAACAAACAGCGCAATGCTTTTTGAAAAATGAAGCTATTATAAGGCTTCGGTCCCATCACACAATGCAATGCAAGCTGGAGGATAGAGTTTTACCTTATAACAGCCAAACATGCTTGGTACGATTAAAACAAATCATTTTTGATACTACCATAGTGTAAAGCATATGAAAACAACTTCAAATATAAATGTATCAATCATAGACGGCATTAGCGTCCCATGCCACTATGTCGCCAATAGTATACAACTAAAACCGTAAAATGTCGTATTGGAATTTAGATTTCCATCTGTGAACCAAGGCAAGGGATCGTCCTTCCCGCTTCGAGAATCTCTAGCCCGAGCCTCAGGAACATCCACAACTGTACCTTGGATCGTCAGGGCCGGTCCACACGAAGTGGATTAAAATGCCTAAACAATACGTTTCCCCACCCTATGAGGCATAAACTGGTCATATATCGACCAAACCATCCATCGGCACCGTAGTGACCGACATAACCGAGGCGCCTCGCTATCCATCATCCACATAAGTAAAACGTCTGGGCTTGCAAAACCCAGACACCACTCCTAGCTAGAAGGAAATGCATGCCCTCCCTGAAGTCCTCTCTCGTTTCTGGTTCACACTGGGGTGTAAGGCTCGCGAATTAACGCTATACACAAAGATATGCTATATTAAAGCCGTCCTTTGATCATCAACCACAAGACTATGCTTTTCAACAGAAGCCTTGATCATTTGCATCTCAACGTGCCACACAGGCAATTCATGCTATGCAACCGATGTCTATCAATCACACAGAATGAAATCCGATGTCAGACACACATCTATTTACAACTTTGTTCTGGGTCTGAACGAAACCGGAGGCAACTTATTCCTCATCCCATATGTCCATTACCGGAAAGAGGTCCTCGCATATCCGGTCGATCTCCAAGTACGTCTGGACGATTACCACTTATTACCTCGTCTTGGGTGTATAGCCCAATCAAGACATCAGTAATCATCCAAACGATGTGAAGACCTCCGGTCTTCAACCACCATCTTCATTGTCGACATATCGTCGAATCAGTTATTCAAAATGGGATAAACCCGGTCTTTTTGAATAACTCGCGTATCTTATAAACATGTGTTATAAAAACACAACAAACGCCTCATTCCAATCTAGAATATTCTTTCATTTAAATATTCATATCATTTGGGAAAGGTTCCCATTAATTTTATCAAAGATAAATTCTTTAAATTTATTCTTTAATCTTCCATTGGATATCAACTCAAACTAAATTAAGGTTTATCCAAACTACTCAGGATTAGCGAACCTTACCGAAGTAATCATTTAATATATTTCCCAATCCCAACCTATTCATCCCATGAAGCAAAACTGGTAATACTTCATATCTAACACCACTGTGTTATAGGTAAATTTAGTTACCATTTTACGTTCAATCTAATTAAAGATTTAACTATCGCTTGGAGTAAAACTGGTGCTACTCCATTCTCGATCATTTCCCGAATTTGCTAATTAAAATTATCACATTCTCTTTTCAATCCAATTAAAGATTCATTTAAACCCTAATGTAATAACCCGGAAATTCTGAGCCAATTTAAAAATTTTATTTTGGCAATTTTAATGAATTTTGAATATTTAAAATGAATTATTTTAAATAATATCGATGAGAAATTTATTTTGAATAGAATTAGAACATATATATTTATTTGAATCATCGTTAGAATCTAAATATTTATTATTAATTATAAAAGGAATTGAAAATGGCGTGGTAGTTCGATAATTCGATTTCAAAGTTCAAATGAATGCACAGGATTCAAAATAAACCGGATTTTGGAAAAACCAAAAACATTAGAATCTATTTGGGAATATATTTCCAACGAATCCGAAAAATCAAAATTTAAGAGCGCGAATCAAAAGTTATGCCCAGTTGAAAATTCAGAATAGTCGCTATGGAATTTTGGCCCTTAAAAATGGAAATTTTGCAAACGACCTCGGTTTTCGACGAAACCACTTTTATTGGATCCGTGATGTCATGTTATTGCTAGATTCCAAAATTCGTAATTTTTCGAATCAATATGTGAGTGTGGCGAAGGAAAACGTGTTTTGATAGTTTAGTCAATTTTGATCGACCAGAAAAGGGCCATATTTCGAATGGTCTCAGAATTTGATGAAATTAGTTTTGTTAGGACCGTATCGTCAATACGAAGCTAGAAATAATTTTTTTGGAATTTTTAGAGCTAGTATGTGACCCCAATAAATTGAACTGTGCGTTCAAATTCGATATACATTGATTTATATTTTGAATTTAAAGAAAACTGATCGTAACCGCCGAATTAGATTACGAAACATATCCCATTGTGTTCGGAATGAGGGTAATTAGCTAGGGGCGACAGTCGGTGAGTTCGACTTGGGGTTAAAACGAATAAGTAACTTTATGGACGTTAATTAATTTAATATATATTTATTTATAAACCCTTTTATCTCGTATTCTAAAGTCAACCCTCCATCCCCTATGCCTATCATTCAAAATCAGAAAGCAAAACAAAAAAAAAAAAACAAAAAACAAAGGAGCCCCTGTAGATCGATGTCGCCCCCCACTGGCGATCCGCCTTGTCCAGGCGTCGCCCCACGCGCGCACCGCTCCGGCGGTCGATCCTCCCTCCACATCTCCGACGCACCCATCCGCCCCTCCCCTTCTTCTCCCGTTCACGAACGCAGCCCCCCCCAATTGAAGAAACCCAAGACCCAAACCCAATTTCCAACGCTGCCACCTCCCACCGCGCCTGGCGCCGCCCTGCCATCAGCCTCCAACGCCAGCGAACGCCCCCTTCTGAAAAGCAACGGTGTGTCTTTTTATTTTATTTTATTTGAATTTCTTTTCCATTTTTATTATGTAATAGATTTAAGAAAATAAAAAGCTTAGATTTAAGGAAAAAAAACTTTGATTTTTAATGATAAGAAGATTTGATTTTTAGATTTTTATTTACATAAAAATCTGGTTTTTATTTTTTTGGAATAACGATTTTAAGTTTAGATTTTTATTATAGAAAATATTAGATTTTGAAATATGTAGAGAATATATTTTTATAAGAAGAGAAGAATAGATTTTTATAAATAAAAGGGTTTGATTTTATTTCATAGAAAGGTAGGATCTTTATGCAGAGAAATATATATATATATATATATATATATATATATAAATTTTAACAAAGAAAAATATGATTTTCTTTGTTTGAATAGTGATGGAATTGTAAAATTATAATTTTAAGAAATGTGTAGATTAGATTTTTATATATATGAAAGCAAGATAAAAATTCGATTTTTACATATATGAAGTAGCGATAAAAATTCGATCTTTATATTAGAAATAGAGATTATAAAAAATATGATTTTTATATAGTAGAGATTATAAAAAAATATGATTTTTATATAATAGAGATTATAAAAAATATGATTTTTATATAGTAGAGTTTATATAAAAAATATGATTTTTATATAGTAGAGATTATAAAAAAATATGATTTTTATATAGTAGGGATTATAAAAATAGAATTTTTATATAATAGAGATTATAAAAATGTGATTTTTATATATGTAGTAAATACGAACGACGAAGGTAACAAAAGGCGAGCACAGCGAAGATTTTCTACATATGAAGAGTCGCGGTGTATTGGTTTAGCTAGTCGGTGAGAACTTTTCACTTTAAATCTTGTTTTCTAGTTAAAAATATATACTAGGATGCAGACAGTGCTTAGCAGCACCCGACACCCGTCGTCCACAGACCATGGATGACTTGTATGCTTGTTTGATGTGTTGTGAAGTTTGTTTGTGATGTTGATGTGAAATGGATAATAAAACATTCATGTGTTGAAATAAATAATTTATCGTTAAAAATATAATTTTTAACGTGAATGTGAATAAATAATTATTCATTTACAAACCGGACAGTTTGTTTATGTACACCTATTTGAAGGATATTGATTGGGACGATAAATTTTACATGTCGCCCAACTACACAAATAATATTCAGTGTTTGTGGATTGAAACCCCACACGGGTGTTGGGATGATATTTGGCGTACACTAATCCCAATTGTTTAGTTGTATGTCAATCGATAGGTTGACAGACTGTGTAAGTGTTAATTATTTATGTTTAATGCTTATGCAGTTGTGTGGTGCTCTTTGGATGATGGTTGATTATTTATCGTTGCTACTATATACATGTGTTGTATGGAATCCATATAATTAACATTATATGGTAATTGATTGGGCCTCATTCCAATTGGGTAAATAAAGAATATTATAAAATATAGATTAATGTGTTGAAAGAAATATAGATTCATGTGTTGAATAGAATAAAGAATATTCATGTGTTGAATAAAATATATATTCATGTGTTGAGTAAAATATTTTAAACAATAAAATTTACATCTTTATCATAATTTTATAAAATATATTAAATAACAAAAATAGTCATGTGTTGACGATACTCATGTGTTGAGAATATTCATGTGTTGAAAGAAATATAGATTCATGTGTCGAATAGAATAAATATTCATTTGTTGAATAGAATAACGTAGTTATTAAAATATATAAAGCCGTGTTGATTAGATATGTGCCATTTTTACACGAACGATATTTATATCGATTATATTCGTTTTTATAATGAATATAGAAAAGAAAGTGATTTCAAAATATAACGTTTTGAAAACATTATCATTTATATAGTAATGATACGAAATATTCAATTTTGATTTGAATTAAATATGAAGTTGAAATTGTTTCGAAAACGAATTTAAAACGATTTATAAAATACGTTTAGAATTGAAGTCTATGAAATATATATAATATATATATTAAATGGCCTGAATAGAACGCGCCGCGCCGCGGTAGTTCGCGAATTTCGACCATTGACTTCGAGTTGATGTTGCGGGAGATCCAACTGTCGGATTCCCCTGAAACCGGAACCGTTGGGTTCATATCGAAAAGAGATTTCCAATGAATATTAGAAATTTGAAATCTAACGATTGGATTTGGAATTATGTCCAAATCAAATTTGGAAAAGGTCGCTGTAAGTGCAGTTCGGTGGCCGTTTGTGGAAATCGACTGTACGGACCTTGATAAAATTATTAAAAATATTAATAATTTGTGTAAAATCATAATATATGAATTGGAAAGAACTGGGATGAAAAATTCCACATTTGAAAGGATAAAAATATATTTTTATCGAAATGAACTAGTTTTAAACTAGATTTGAAGTGGTTTTAAAAATAATCAGAATTTCCAATATACGAATTGGAATGGATTTGAATCATCTTCGGAATATTTCAATGTTGGATTTCGTGATAATACAGATATGGTTGTGGAAATTTGAAAGACATATTTATATCATTATTTCCAATACGATATTTGTTGGTTTCAGAATTTGATATTGAATATAAGCTGATATATTTTCTATTCAGAGCCTTCTATTTAATGTCAAATGGGATTTTGGGTTCGCCGCGAATGGTGTCTTAAATAACACTGTTCTTGAACCCAGTTTAGAAAAAGAATAAGTCTTTTAATTAAGATTTAGTGAAATTGTCCAGTTAATTAGTATTTAATTGGAATTGAATTTAAATTGGTTTTTGGGGTTTATCGTGAGCGGTGTTTTGAATAACACCTGTTCTTTAACCCGGTTAACAATATATGTGATTTTGGGTTTATCGTGAACCGTGTTTTAGATGAAGTTGGTTCTTTAACCCAGTTAAAGATAGGATATTGATTTTTGGGAAGATTAAGACTAAGTGGATTTTTAATGAATCTTTAATTAGATTAAAGTGATCGAGAATGGAGTATCACCAGTTTTGCTCCAAAGCGATAGTTAAATCTTTAATTAGATTTGAACGTGAAATGGTAATTAATTTTACCGATAACACCATGGTGTTAGATATGGAGTATTACCAGATTTGCTCCATGGGATGAATAGGTGGGGATTGGGAAATAAAATAAATAATTAATTCGGTGTGGTTCGCTAATCCCGACTAGTTTGGAAAACCTTAACATGGTTTGAAATGATATCCAAAGGAAAATTAAAGAATAAATTTAGAAGAATTTATCTTTGATAAAATTAATGGGAACCCTTCCCTAAGAATGTGAATATTTGAATAACAGAATATTCTGAATTGGAATGAGGCGTATGTCTTGTTTGTGTAACACTTGTTTATTATATACGCGGGTTATTCATAAAGGCCGGGTTTATACCCATTCTGAATAACCGATTCGACGACAAGTCGAAGATGAAGACGGTGGTAGAAAACCGGAGTTCTTCACGTCGTTTGGGTGATTATTGATGATCTTGATTGGGCTGTACACCCAAGAGGAGGGAATCAGTTGATGATCGTCCAGACGTACTTGGAGATCGATGGATATGCAAGGAATAAGGTTCCTTCGGTTTCGTTCAGACCTAGAACGAACTTGTAAATGGACCGTGTGTCTGACATTGGATTTTATTCTGTGTGACTGATTTCTATTAAATATATGTCTGTTTGGCGGCGGAGAATTTATTCTCTTGCTTAACGCCCTTCTCTGAGAAGTACGAGCTTAGAGGTTATATATCGATAGATATCAATCGCATGGCATGAATTGCCTGTGTGGCATGCCTAAGTGGCAGATGATCAGGGCTTCTATTGAAAAGCAAAGTCTTGTGGTTGATGATCAAAGCACGACCTGTGTGGCATAGCTTTGTGTATAGCATTAATTCCCAAGCCTCACACCTCGGTATGAGTCAAAAATGGGATAAGGACCGTTAGGAGAACACGACGTTTCTTGCTAGCTATGGGTGATGTTAGTGACCTACCAGCCCTGACATTTATGTACTGTTTACCTTTGTGGTTGTTGGAATGCGAGGCGCCTTGAATATATGGTCGATAACTGGCACTATGTGAGCCGACGTATAGATCATTATATAGGTCTGATAGGACCGGGAAACGTGTGTTCAGAAATTGCCAATCCTCAAAAGTAAGAGAAGACCGACCCAACCGATTCCAAGGATCGCTATGTGTAGTCCTGAGACATTTGCTAGAGTGTCTCGAACGGAGAGGAGCTTGCCCCTTGCCTCGACTCATGACGGAAATCCAATTTCCAATACGTGATTTCAGTTTTATCTGTAGAGCCTAGTATCAGCGACATAGTGGTATGGGGCACTTATGTCGTCTATGATTGATACTTATGATTGAAATTGTTTTGACACTATACGCTTATTATAGTACCAAATGATTTGTTTTAAACATACCAAGAATTCTTTGGCTATTATAAGGTAAAACCCTATCCTATGGGTTGCGTTGCATTGTGTGATGGGACCTGGGTCTTATAATAGCTTCATTTTTCTTTATTTAGCATTGCGCTGTTGTTTTATGCACTGGTATTCTTGGGAGGAAACCTGTTCCGTGTTATACGGCGTGGTCCCTTTATTTATCTAACTTTAAAAATAAAGATTAATAACTGTTTTAGTTCTCACACCAGTCACATGACTGACCTGGAGTTTATTGTTTTAACCTAAACTCTGGGTGCCCTTATTTTCGACACGGGCAGCTAGTAATTGGGTTTTGCAGATTTATATTCACAGGATCCTGGTTTATAGCTGAAGTGATATTCGGAAAGCTCTATATCCGTGTATTTCTTTCAGTTGTGCTTTGTATTATTTTTCCGCTGCTATGTATTTAAATGTAATTTAAATATCTGATATTTATCAAGCGTGTATTATTTATTCATACTCTGTATATTCTTGTACTCTGATGGAAATTGTTGTAATAGCAATGAAATGTTCTTTTGTTTGCGTTTCGATGTGTGTCGTCCTCAAAGCAATTCGTGCTTTCCTTCACGGGGAAGTCACGGGTCACTATAGTGGTATCAGAGCTTTGGTTTACAGAGCTCGAGAGCAAGACACATTAGAATCAAACGAAAGAATTCATCAGAGATTGGATTAGCAATATCCAATGAGAATCACTCGTTAGAGATTGGATCAGTAGTATCCTAGAACGAGTGTGAAGAGTATATTTTTAAAATAAAACCAAATTGTTTTGAAGATTTAAACCTTATTCAACGTATTTGAATATTTTATTTATATTGATGTTGGACAATCGAGTATATAAAGATTTTGCATGTACACGTCATGAACGTATATTCAAAGTTTTAATATACTGGATAGATATATAATCACACTCTAGTTGCCCGGGGATGATTCTGATAATGCTGCAGCGTTACTAGTATATATGTTCGAGTTTCGAAAGTGTGATATCTATATATTTCCGTTAGACTGGTATGAGAACCAAAACTAGATAGGATTTATTGTTGTGATTTGGCATCAAAAACATGATTTTCTGTATATATATCAAAATTATGAATTTGAAATGATAATTCACTAATTGATTGATGGTTGTGTTGTATGATTATTGTTTTGATTAATTAAAATTTTGTACCATTATGCCAAATTGAATCAAATATTGAACTGTATTGAAAAATGATTACAATTGCATGCATATACATGTATATCCATTGAACAGGTCATAGCAAGGAGGCTAGAGAAGAGGAATAAAATTGTTTGCCCGACAAATAGGTACGTGTTTATTGTATTTCTTGGGTTTTTGACGATTTTATGAGCCAATTGGCTAGCCGCTTGGTTTTTCTTTTTCTTTTGGATTGTTAAGGGCCATGGGAGGTTATTTGAAATATCCCGAAGCTCCCAGTGTAGGGGAGGTTATGGCGAAATTTTTCGAAAATTTAGGGTGTTAGCCAAATTTTTGAAGAATTTGAAAATTTCTTAGAAACTGAAAAGTTGAAGTACTTAAGCCGTTAAGAAAATAATGAAAGTTGAGTTGGTTTGTAAAACAACTTTCAGCTTCGTTCCTTTTCGAGGACGAAAAGTTTTAAGTGGGGGAGATTGTAATAACCTGGAAATTCTAAGCCAATTTAAAATTTTTATTTTGACAATTTCAATGAATTTTGAATATTTAAAATGAATTATTTTAAATAATATCGACGAGAAATTTATTTTGAATAGAATTAGAACATATACATTTATTTGAATCGTCGTTAGAATGTAAATATTTATTTTTAATTATAAAAGGAATTGAAAATGGCATGGTAGTTCGATAATTCGATTTCAAAGTTCAAATGAATTCACAGGATTCAAAATAAACCGGATTTTGGCGAAACCAAAAACATTATAATCTATTTGGGAATATATTTCGAACGAATCCGAAAAATCAAAATTTCATAGTGGGAATCAAAAGTTATGCCCAGTTGAAAATTCAGAATAGTCACTATGGAATTTTAGCTCTTAAAAATTGAAATTTTGCAAACAACCTCGGTTTTCGACGAAACCACTTTTATTGGATCCGTGATGTCAAGTTATTGCTAGATTCCAAAATTCGTAATTTTTTGAATCAATATGTGAGCGTGGCGAAGGAAAACGTGTTTTGACAGTTTCAGTCAATTTTGATCGACTAGAAAAGGGCCATTTTTCGAACGGTCTCAGAATTTGACGAAAATAGTTTTGTTAGGACCGTATCGTCAATATGAAGCTAGAAATATTTTTTTCTGGAATTTTTAGAGTTAGTATGTGACCCCAGTAAATTGAAATGTGCGTTCAAATTCAATATACATTGATTTATATTTTGAATTTAAAGAAAACAGATCGTAACAGTCGAATTGGGTTATGGAACGTATCTCGTTGTGTTCGGAATGGGGGTAATTAGCTAGGGGTGACAGTCGGTGAGTTCGAATTGGGGTTAAAACGAATAAGTAACTTTGTGGACGTTAATTAATTAAATACATATTTATTTATAAACCCTTTTATCTCCTATTCTAAAGTCAACCCTCCATCCCCTATGCCCGCCGTTCAAAATCAGAAAGCAAAAAAAAAAAAAAAAAACAAAAACAAAAAAAAGGAGCCCTTATAGATCGATGTCGGCCCCCTCATTGGCGATCCGCCTTGTCCAGGCGTCGCCCCTCGCGCACGCCGCTCCGGCTGTCGATCCTCCCTCCTTCACAGCTCTGACGCACCCATCCGCCCCTCCCCTTCTTCTCCCGTTCACGAACGCAGCCCCCCAATTGAAGAAACCCAAGCCTCAATCCCAATTTCCAACGCTGCCACCTCCCATCGCGCTTGGCGCCGCCCTGCCATCAGCCTCCAACGCCAGCGAACACCCCCCCTCTGAAAAGCAACGGTGTGTCTATTTATTTTATTTTATTTGAATTTCTTTTCCATTTTTATTATGTAATAGATTTAAGAAAATAAAATGCTTAGAGTTAAGGAAAAAAAACTTTGATTTTTAATGATAAGAAGATTTGATTTTTAGATTTTTATTTACATAAAAACCTGGTTTTTATTTTTTTGGAATAACGATTTAAAGTTTAGATTTTTATTGTATAAAATATTAGATTTTGAAATATGTAGAGAATATATTTTTATAAGAAGAGAATAAAAGATTTTTATAAATAAAAGGGTTTGATTTTATTTCATAGAAAGGTAGGATCTTTATGCATAGAAATATATATACATATATATATATATATATATATATTAACAAAGAAAAATATGATTTTCTTTGTTTGAATAGCAATGGAATTGTAAAAATATAATTTTTAGAAATGTACAGATTAGATTTTTATATACATGAAAGCAAGATAAAAATTCGATTTTTACATACATGAAGTAGCGATAAAAATTCGATCTTTATATTAGAAGTAGAGATTATAAAAAATATGATTTTTATATAGTAGAGACTATAAAAAAATATGATTTTTATATAGTAGAGATTACAAAAAATATGATTTTTATATAGTAGAGATTATAAAAAAAATATGATTTTTATGTAATAGAGATTATAAAAAAAATATGATTTTTATATAGTAGAGATTATAATAATAGAATTTTTATATAATAGAGAATATAAAAATGTGATTTTTATATATGTAGTGAATACGGATGACAAAAGTAACAAAAAGCGAGCACGACGAAGAATTTCTACATGTGAAGAGTCGCGGTGTATTGATTTAGCTAGTCGGTGAGAACTTCTCACTTTAAATCTTGTTTTCTAGTTAAAAATATATACTAAGATGCAGACGGTGCTTAGCAGCACCCGACACCCGTCGTCCACAGACCATGGACGACTTGTATGCTTGTTTGATGTGTCGTGAAGTTTGTTTGTGATGTTGATGTGAAATGGATAATAAAACATTCATGTGTTGAAATAAATTATTTATCATTAAAAATATAATTTTTAACGTGAATGTGAATAAATAAATATTCATTTACAAACCGGACGGTTTGTTTATGTACACCTATTTGAAGGATATTGATTGGGACGAAAAATTTTACACGTCGCCCAATTGCACAAATAATATTCAGTGTTTGTGGATTGAAACCCCACACGGGGGTTGGGATGATAATTGGCGTACACTAATCCCAATTGTTTAGTTGTATGTCAATCGATAGGTTGACAGACTGTGTAAGCGCTAATTATTTATGTTTAATGCTTATGCAGTTGTGTGGTGCACTTTGGATGATAGTTGATTATTTATCGTTGCTACTATATACATGTGTTGTATGGAATACATATAATTAACATTATATGGTAATTGATTGGGCCTCATTCCAATTGGGAAAATAAAGAATATTATAAAATATAGATTCATGTGTTGAAGGAAATTTAAATTCATGTGTTGAATAGAATAAAGAATATTCATGTGTTGAATAAAATATATATTCATGTGTTGAAAATATTCATGTTTTGAGTAAAATAGTTTAAACAATAAAATTTACATCTTTATCATAATTTTATAAAATATATTAAATAACAAAAATAGTCATGTGTTGACGATACTCATGTGTTGAGAATATTCATGTGTTGAAAGAAATATAGTTTCATGTGTTGAATAGAATAAATATTCATTTATTGAATAGAATAACGTAGTTATTGAAATATATAAAGCCGTGTTGATTAGATATGCGCCATTTTGACGCAAACGATATTTGTATCGATTATATTCGTTTTTATAATGAATATAGAAAAGAAAGTGATTTCAAAATATAACGTTTTGAAAATATTATCATTTATATAGTAATGATATGAAATATTCAATTTTGATTTGAAATTGAATATGAAGTTGAAATTGTTTCGAAAACGAATTCAAAACGATTTGTAAAATATGTTTAGAATTGAAATCGACGAAATGTATATAATATGTATATTAAATGGCCTAAATAGAACGCGTCGCCCTGCGGCAGTTCGCGAATTTCGACCATTAACTTCGAATTGACGTTGCGGGAGACCCAACCGTCGGATTCTCCTGAAGCCGGAACCATTGGGTTTGTATCGAAAAGAGCTTTCCAATGAATATTAGAAATTTGAAATCTAACGATTGGATTTGGAATTATGTCCAAATCAAATTTGGAAAAGGTCGCTGTAAGTGCAGTTCGATGGACGTTTGTGGAAATCGACTATACGGACCTTGATAAAATTATTAAAAATATTAATAATTTGTGTAAATTCATAATATATGAATTGAAAAGAACTGGGATGAAAAATTCCACATTTGAAAGGATAAAAATATATTTTTATCGAAATGAACTAGTTTTGAACTAGATTTGAAGTGGTTTGAAAAATAATCAGAATTTCCAATATACGAATTGGAATGGATTTGAATCGAAATTATCTTCAGAATATTTCGATGTTGGATTTTGTGATTATACAGATATGGTTGTGGAAATTTGAAAGATATATTTATATCGTTATTTCCAATTCGATATTTGTTGGTTTCAGAATTTGATATTGAATATAAGCCGATATATTTTCTATTCAGAGCCTTGTATTTAATATCAAATGGGATTTTGGGTTCGTCGTGAATGGTGTCTTAAATAACACTTTTCTTGGACCCAGTTTAGAAAAAGAATAAATCTTTTAATTAAGGTTTAGTGAAATTGTCCAGTTAATTAGTATTTAATTGGAATTGAATTTAAATTGGTTTTTGGGGTTTATCGTGAGCGGTGTTCTGAATAACACCTGTTCTTTAACCCGGTTAATAATAGATGTGATTTTGGGTTTATCGTGAACTGTGTTTTAGATGAAGTTGGTTCTTTAACCCAGTTAAAGACAGGATATTTATTTTTGGGAAGATTAAAACTAAGTGGAGTTTTAATGAATCTTTAATTAGATTAAAGTGATCGAGAATGGAGTATCACCAGTTTTGCTCCAAAGTGATAGTTAAATCTTTATTTAAATTTGAACGTAAATGGTAATTATTTTACCGATAACACCGCGGTGTTAGATATGGAGTATTACCAGTTTTGCTCCATGGGATGAATAGGTGGGGATTGGGAAATAAAATAAATAAATAATTCGGTGTGGTTCACTAATCCCGAATAGTTTGGAAAACCTTAACATGGTTTGAAATGATATCCAAAGGAAGATTAAAGAATAAATTTAGAAGAATTTATCTTTGATAAAATTAATGGGAATCCTTCCCTAAGAATGTGAATATTTGAATAACAGAATATTCTGAATTGGAATGAGGCGTATGTTGTGTTTGTGTAACACTTGTTTATTATATATGTGGGTTATTCGGAAAGGCCAGGTTTATGCCCATTGTGAATAACCGATTCGACGATAAGTCGAAGATAAAGACGGTGGTTGAAGACCGGAGGTCTTCACGTCATTTGGGTGATTATTGATGATCTTGAGTGGGCTGTACACCCAAGAGGAGGGAATCAGTTGGTGATCGTCCAGACGTACTTGGAGATCGATGGATATGCGAGGAATAAGGTTCCTCCGGTTTCGTTCAGACCCAGAACGTACTTGTAAATGGACCATGTATCTGACATTGGATTTTATTCTGTGTGACTGATTTCTATTAAATATATATCTGTTTGGCGGCGGAGAATTTGTTCTCTTGCTTAACGCCCTTCTCAGAGACGTACGAGCTTAGAGATTATATATCGATATATATCAATCGCATGGCATGAATTGCCTGTGTGGCATGCCTAAGTGGCATGCCTAAGTGGCAGATGATCAAGGCTTTTGTTGAAAAGCAAAGTCTTGTGGTTGATGATCAAAGCACGACCTGTGTGGCATAACTTTGTGTATAGCGTTAATTCGCGAGCCTCACACCTCGGTATGAGTCAAAAACGGGATAAGGACCATTGGGAGAACACGACGTTTCTTTCTAGCTATGGGTGATGTCAGTGACCTACCAGCCCTGACATTTTATACTTTTTACCTGTGTGATTGTTGGAATGCGAGGCGCCTCGAATATATGGTCGATAACTGGCACTATGTGAGCCGACGTACAGACCATTATATAGGTCTGATAGGACCGGAAAACGTGTGTTTAGGAATTGCCAATCCCCAAAAGTAAGAGAGGACCGACCCAACCGATTCCAAGGATCGCTGTGTGTGGTCCTGAGACATTTTCTAGAGTGTCTCGAACGGAGAAGAGCTTGTCCCTTGCCTCGACTCATGACGGAAACCCAATTCCCCATACGTGATATTTCAGTTTTATTTGTATAGCCTAGTATTGGCGACATAGTGGTATGGGGCACTTATGTCGTGTATGATTGATACTTAAGATTGAAATTGTTCCGAAACTATACACTTATTATAGTATCAAATGATTTGTTTTAAACGTACCAAGCATTCTTTGGCTATTGTAAGGTAAAACCCTATCCTCCGGCTTGCGTTGCATTATGTGACGGGACCTGGGCCTTATAATAGCTTCATTTTTCTTTATTTAGCATTGCGCTGTTGTTTTATGCACTGGTATTCTTGGGAGGAAACCCGTTCCGTGTTATACGACGTGGTCCCTTGATTTATCTAACTTTAAAAATAAAGATTAATAACTGTTTTAGTTCTCACACCAGTCACATGACTGACCTGGAGTTTATTGTTTTAACCTAAACTCTGGGTGCCCTTATTTTCGACACGGGCAGCTAGTAATTGGGTTTTGCAGACTTATATTCACAGGATCCTGGTTTATATCTGAAGTGATATTCGGAAAGCTCTGTATCCGTGTATTTCTTTCAGTTGTGCTTTGTATTATTTTTCCGCTACTATGTATCAAAATGTAATTTAAATCTCTCTGATATTTATCAAGTGTGTACTATTTATTCATACTCTGTATATTCTTGTACTCTAATGGAAATTATTGTAATAGCAATGAAATGTTCTTCTGTTTGCATTTCGATGTGTGTCGTCCTCAAAGTAATTCGTGCTTTCCTTCACGGGGAAGTCACGGGTCACTACAGTAGTATCAGAGCTTTGGTTTACACAGCTCGAGAACAAGACACATTAGAACCAAACGAATGAATTCATCGGAGATTGTATTAGCAATATCCAATGAGAATCGCTCGTTAGAGATTGGATCAGTAGTGTAACAACCCGCATTCTACGCATCTAAGATCGT
Source organism: Allium sativum (assembly GCA_030737875.1). Classification (NCBI taxonomy): domain Eukaryota; kingdom Viridiplantae; phylum Streptophyta; class Magnoliopsida; order Asparagales; family Amaryllidaceae; genus Allium; species Allium sativum. The sequence goes on along the minus strand of CM060924.1, from coordinate 804,411,436 downwards.
AGAATATCTATTTCATTTTCATATCAATTCGTATGGTCGTGTACTTTTGGGGAACGACTAATAGGGTCATTTCCCATGTTTATGATTTTTGTCGATTTTTAAATGACCATTTTACCCCTAGTTGATCTTGTTTCGTCCATAACTTTTGATTGGCAAGGAGTTTTGACCTGAAACCACATCCATTAGCTCCGGATGATTATTTCTCTTTCCGTAGAGTGGTCATAATAGCCAAACAGACTTACCGTTTGGGAGATATGGTTGAATTAAGGTTTAGATGGTTAAAAACAACTAATTGGGCTTAACCGGGTGATTAGCAGCTAGGCCCAATGGGGGATTTCGGGTTTAGCAATACTTAAAGGATGTTAGGGTTAGTATTTCGGTTTTTTCTTCATTTTCCAGCCGCCTAAGACATTCCTTCAAGTCTAGCCATGGCCTCCACCTTCTAATTTCACTCCAAATCACCTCTAATCACTTTCTAATCAAAGATTAAGCAAAACTACATCAAATCAAGGCGAATTAGCATAAGATTTGGAATAGAGCTGCTGGAACACATAGAGATTGGATTTATATCAGAGGAGTTTCAGTTTTGAAAGTTTAATTGTGGAAAAGGTGAGTGATTTGCTTTGTTTTCTAACTAATTATAGTTAATTAGGGGTAATTAGTGTTAATTAGCGAATTTATACATTAATAAATTCTGGAAAAATATTTATAAATTCTGAAATATTATTTTAGACCTCTGTTAGAAAAATTGGCTAATTTGGTTAAGTTTTGCTAATCTTATCATTAGTTTTGCTTAAACATGCTTAAGGGAAAATATGGGGTTTTGGCTATGTTTGATCCATTTTGACATGTTGTATTGCTGTTTTGGTGTTTATGGTCGATTTTATATGTTGCTATGACTGTTTGGAATGTTTTGTGATTGTTTAGAAAAGTTAGATTGGTCGAAAACGTCGTCGTATGGCGTAAATAGCTCGCTGGAAAAGTTGCAGGGATTTGGACCGGATCGGATCGCATCCCCACACCACGACCCCTAGGATCAGATCGCACCCCCACACTCGGACTGTGGGGGTATGACCACGATCCCACACTCAGACCGTGGGGTAGAACCATGATCCCCACACTCGGACCGTGGGGAAGGACCACGTTCCCCACACTTGGAGCGTAAAGATGGAGCACGATTCACACACCTGAAGCGCGAGGAATGACCACGATCCGCACACCTGAAGCGTGAGGAATGACCACGAATCTGCACACCTGAAGCGTGAGGATGACCACGATCCGCACACCGCGACTGTGAGGGAAGATGACGAACCGTGCACATCTGAACTGAAGTATGGACAAGAATGGAAGCTTGGTGCTACGGACTGAATGAAGACCGATCCGAAGAAGAGTAAAAGCCGAGATGCAAAGGTAGTTCAAATGAGAAGTTAGAACTTAGGATCCAGATGGGAACCATCGAGTTAACTTCACGATTGGACTTTGCTGCGGGACGTGTACAAAGGGGTTATCGATATCTATAATTTTGGTTCACCACTGAGAGATGGATTAGGGACTTGTAGTGATAGTTATACGGGGTTAGACTCCATCATAGCCCAAAGATTAGGTGACCATGTAGTGGATATCGTATGCTTTACGCACTGAGTGAGAGTTGTGAGGATGGTTGCTATGCTTGATTGTTTGTCATCACTATGACATGCACACCCCCTCCCCCGTATTCTTTACACCATATGTTAGTGTCACCTTAGAGTATTGTACAGTATGTAGTGCTAACTCTTTGGTTGCAGGTTCAGGCTCAGGTATGATTGGATTATACCTGTTATTGTTCTGTTTTGTTTAGCTGCTTATCGCTCACACCAGACTTTTTGTCTGACCCAGAGTTTTATGTCTCTTCTTATTACTCTGGGTGCTCACACGGGCAAACTAGAGACAGGTTAGGTGGATGCACGAGTTGCTGTACTGGAGACGAGCAGGAGGCTTCCACGTATGATATATATATATATATATATATGGAGATATTCTCCCTGTGTTGTTCAAGGTCACTGCTTGGGTATTAGTAGTGTACCTCCTTCTTTTGCTTTAGAGACAGTTTTAAAGTTGTAATAATGATGGTTTGGATCATAAGCTGTATTTTGGATTTCCGCTGCCATGTTAGACATGATTTAGTTTTCAGCTTATGCACTATCTCGCCTGTTTTATGTCCAAGTTATGTTATTATTATATTTTATTCCACGCGTTGTGAGACATTCTACAGGTTCCTTTGTTAGTTCATTCTCTTCTTTTCTTTCTTCCCAACGATCCATCTCGTACTAGCTGGGCATATTATATGGAAGTGACGGCTGGTGCGGGGCGGGTTGTTACAGTGGTATCAGAGCTCTAGGTTGCGTATTTAACCTAGGGAAAGACACCAGGGAGAGTTAGTATACGTATATGAAAGCACGTATTTGTGATTATTTTGGTTTTCAAAAGCTGTATATATATATATACACACTATTGGTATATCTAAGGATGAGGTTGCACTGCACTAACACCACAATGAAGGTGGTTAATCGTTTGCTCTGTACAGATTGAGCGATGAGCCGATACGCGAGGGGTACTGGTAGAGGAGCCAATAATGGGAATGCTGCTGAGATGAGGACGATATTCACTGACTTCATAAGAGAGATGCTTAGGGATGTTCACAGGGCAACCCCCAATGCTGCTAATGGTGATGGTGGTGCACAGGTACAGGTGCCTAGGGCCAATTCCGCCAAGCTGAATAAGGACTATACTAGTCTTGGTGGGAAGTCGTTCCTCGGAACAGAGTCGGCTACGGATGTTCAGGATTGGTTAGATAGCTGTGAATGTATCTTCGAAGACTTGGGTATCGAGGATGCGATGAAGAGAAGGCTAGCATCCCGTCAGCTGCAAGGATGGGCAATGAATTGGTAGAACGCTAATAAGGCGGCTACCCCAGAAGATCAAATCACTTGGAATCAGTTTAGAACTCGTTTCAGTGATAAATTTATGCCAGCTGCCCAGAAATTAGAATTGTCTAGAAAGTTCTTGGAGCTTAAGAAGAATGGAAGAGCAGTCTCGGAGTATATTGCTGAGTTCGATACTTTATCAAAATATGGATTATCCCTTATAGATACTGCCGAGAAGAAGAACGAGAAGTTCATAACTGGTTTAGATGGGTACTTGGGGGAAAGACTTATAAACCACATCGATGAGACGTTTGAATCGATTGTGGGAAAAGCATTAAGGTCAGAGAGTCTTTACCCTAAGCCAAAGACTGAGGTTACTATTGCATCTGCAAAGGAGCCAAAGCCACAAGCAGGCGGTGGAGGCAAAAATAATTCCCAGAATAAGAGGAAACAAGACCAAACCATGGATGGTAAGAGTAAGAAAAATAAGAAAGATGGCGAGTGCTTTAGTTGTGGCAAGAAGGGCCACTATGCCAGAGATTGTCAAGAAAAGCCTGGAGAAAGGAAGTGCTTTAATTGCGGCCAGGCGGGACATCACAAGAATGAATGTCCACAACCTCATAGGGAGAAGCAGATCGTGAAAGCATATGCTATCAACGCTGTTCCTTCTTCGTCGAATGCCCCAACTACGGCGGAAAAGGGAAAGGGTGTTGTTATTCGAGGTATGCTTTCTATTTATGATGTTCCTGTTCTAGTTTTGTTTGATGTCGGAGCTTCCCATTCCTTCGTATCTAGTGACCTAGTAGATAGGTTGGAATTGGAACCCGAACTAGCCGATAGACCTTTAGTAGTGACAAACCCGATAGGTGGTTTGACCAGCCTTTGTAGGATTTGTTGTATATTCGGTCTTATTGAGTCATGGATGTATGTTTGTTGTGATTGCTTTATTTCGAGCTTTACTAGGTCTGGCTTGATTTTGGGAGCCGATTGATTCCAAAGGTATAGAGTGATAGTAGATTGTGGAGAGCCTTTGACGACCATTAGAGTGGATGATGGACGAAGGGTGGTATTGGATCGCCTACCTTATGACGAAGATGATAACGAGAGTTAGAGAAGAAAATGTACATTGGATGTACAGTAGTTCGGTCAGGACTTGGTCAAGCGACCGACGATAGTTTCAAGCAAGATTGGCGAGGATAGCCAAAGTCAGTTATGGATGCTTGAGTGTTTGGATGTTTTGCTCATACCATCTCACGTAGGTTGTTTGAACTCGGAGGAGATGTTCCTTGGGTGCTTGTTTGATATTGGTTTAGGCCTTTGGGGCTTGTGCTCGGGGAATGTCGAGGTCGACTAGGATGGTCTGCATGAGAGATAAGTGGTTGTTGTGATTTTCATTGGATGATATCTTGGTTTACTCGAAGAGTGACGGGCAGCTGTAACAGGATAAGACTATTCGATGGTAAGGACTGCCCCGAGTTAGACTCAATAGAGTTATGAGATGACTCGAGTGGGACTCGAGAAAGATGCAAAGTAATGGATTGTTTAGGACCCTATGTTGATGTTCTTTTTGAAAGAATAGGATGTGTCCGTTGGTCATGGAAGATGCAACGAAGGTTAGGACGATTCAAGTTGAACTCGAACTCATAAAAGAAAATAGATGTTCGATTGATCTTAGAGATGCAACGATTAGAGAAACGACTCACGTTGGACTAGAGTTTGTCAATAATGGGTAATCAAGACTGGGTTTGAGTTATAAATTGACTCGAGTTGGACTCGAGAAGGCTGCAAGGAATCAGATTGGCTCGGGTTGGACTCGAGAGGGCAGCAAGATAATGGATGGACTTGGGTGGGACTCGAGTGTTCCAGGCGGACTAAAAGCAGGGGTATATGGGGACGCCCGTTACCTTGGATCCGTTGGACGTGATCTAGTTATCCTTGGAGGATAAACGTGCGTTGGACGTACGGTAGTCCGTTTGGAGGTTGGGCTTCCATTAGTTATTGATGTTGGATGGACCAGACATACAGGTATCGATGTATTCACGGCTTTAGCGGGTGATAGATAGGATTTGTTTGATGGATGCTATGTTTGTTCCTACCTTTCTTCTCTTGGGTAGACTATCACCTATAGGATCCTGTTACATGGAAATAGGATAAGTTTGTTGATCATGGTGATATGACGGGTGTAAGATACTTTACGTTAGACTTGAAGTATGTTTGGGCATTGTGGAGCATCTGTTGATCTTGGAGATTCAGCGGATATAGGAGCTTCAAGTTGGACTTGGACTCATAGGTAGAATACCTAGATTCATTGGATGAGTCTAGCTCACCTTGGGGAGGTGAATGTACGTTGGACGTGCAGTACAGATATGGGTAGGGTACCTAGATTCATTGGATGAGTCTAGTTCACCTTTAGAAGGTGAATGTACGTTAGACGTACAGTACAGATATAGATGTAGTGCCTAGAGTCATTGGATGGATCTTGTTTGCCTCTAGGAGGTGAATATACGTTGGACGTGCAGTATGGATGTGGGCATGATTCGAGTTAGACTTGAAAGGACATTTGGAATGTAGTTGGTAATTTGACGGATAGGGTTGGATTACCTAAAAAGATGACAGCAGTACATGATATATTTCATGTTTCTCAATTAAGGAAGTTCATGCATGATTTTGATTTGGCTATTTCGCCAAACCGGTTGGACCATATCGAATAGAACCCAAGGCAGTTGGGAACCGCGAGATCGATTCGCATTGTCGAGGACGATACAAAGCAACTACGAAGGGAGACGGCGAAATTAGTGAGAGTCCAAGGGGCGATGATTCTTCCTTTGTTAGAAAACCGCGTGCTAGGATAGGCTTGTTGTACTATCATGTATGTTAGATTGTTTGAAATTGGTTGATAGGCATGCGGGACCCATTGTTTGTTTCTTAGTTAAGGAATTTCGGGGGCGAAATTTCTTAAGGGGGGGAAGAATGTAACAACCCGCATTCTACGCATCTAAGATCGTAGAATATTTATTTCATTTTCATATGAAGTCGTATGGTCGTGTACTTTTGGGGAACGACTAGTAGGGTCATTTCCCATGTTCATGATTTTTGTCGATTTTTAAATGACCGTTTTACCCCTAGTTGATCTTGTTTCGTCCATAACTTTTGATTGGCAAGAAGTTTTGACCTGAAACCACTTCCATTAGCTCCGGATGATTATTTCTCTTTTCGTAGAGTGGTCATAATAGCCAAACAGACTTACCGTTTGGGAGATATGGCTGAATTAAGGTTTAGATGGTTAAAAACAGCTAATTGGGCTTAACCGGGTGATTAGCAGCTAGGCCCAATGGGGGATTTTGGGTTTAGCAGTATTTAAAGGCTGTTAGGGTTAGTATTTCGGTTTTTTCTTCATTTTCCAGCCTTCTAAGACATTCCTTCAAGTCTAGCCATGGCCTCCACCTTCCAATTTCACTCCAAATCACCTCTAATCACTTTCTAATCAAAGATTAAGCAAAACTACATCAAATCAAGGCGAATTAGCATAAGATTTGGAATAGAGCTGCTGGAACACATAGAGATTGGATCTATATCAGAGGAGTTTCAGTTTTGAAAGTTTAATTGTGGCAAAGGTGAGTGATTTGCTTTGTTTTCTCACTAATTACAGTTAATTAGGGGTAATTAGTGTTAATTAGCGAATTTATACATTAATAAATTCTGGAAAAATATTTATAAATTCTGAAATATTATTTTAGACCTCTGTTAGAAAAATTGGCTAATTTGGTTAAGTTTTGCTAATCTTATCATTAGTTTTGCTTAAACAAGCTTAAGAGAAAATATGGGGTTTTGGCTATGTTTGATCCATTTTGACATGTTATATTGCTGTTTTGGTGTTTATGGTCGATTTTATATGTTGCTATGACTGTTTGGAATGTTTTGTGATTGTTTAGAAAAGTTAGATTGGTCGAAAACGTCGTCGTATGGCGTAAATAGCTCGCTGGAAAATTTGCAGGGATTTGGACCGGATCGGATCGCATCCCCACACCACGACCCCTAGGATCGGATCACATCCCCACACCATGACCCCTAGGATCGGATCGCACCCCCACACTCGGACCGTGGGGTATGACCATGATCCCACACTCGGACCGTGGGGTAGAACCACGATCCCCACACTCGGACCATGGGGAAGGACCACGTTCCCCACACTTGGAGCGTGAAGATGGAGCACGATTCGCACACCTGAAGCGTGAGGAATAAACACGATCCGCACACCTGAAGCGTGAGGATGACCACGATCCGCACACTGCGACCGTGAGGGAAGATGACGAACCGTGCACATCTGAACTGAAGTATGGACATGAATGGAAGCTTGGAGCTATGGACCGAATGAAGACCGATCCGAAAAAGAATAAAAGCCGAGATGCAAAATTAGTTCAAATGAGAAGTTAGAACTCAGGATCCAGATGGGAACCATCGAGTTAACTTCATGATTAGACTTTGCTGTGGGACGTGTGCAAAGGGGTTATCGATATCTATAATTTTGGTTCACCACTGAGAGATGGATTAGGGACTTGTAGTGATAGTTATACGGGGTTAGACTCCATCATAGCCCAAAGATTAGGTGACCATGTAGTGGATATCGTATGCTTTACGCACTGAGTGAGAGTTGTGAGGATGGTTGCTATGCTTGATTGTTTGTCATCACTATGACATGCACACCCCCTCCCCCGTATTCTTTACACCATATGTTAGTGTCACCTTAGAGTATTGTACAGTATGTAGTGCTAACTCTTTGGTTGCAGGTTCAGGCTCAGGTATGATTGGATTATACCTGTTATTGTTCTGTTTTGTTTAGCTGCTTATCGCTCACACCATACTTTTTGTCTGACCCAGAGTTTTATGTCTCTTCTTATTACTCTGGGTGCTCACACGAGCAGACTAGAGACAGGTTAGGTGGATGCACGAGTTGCTGTACTGGAGACGAGCAGGAGGCTTCCACGTATGATATATATATATATATATATATATATATATATATATATATATATATATATATATATATATATGGAGATATTCTCCCTGTGTTGTTCAAGGTCACTGCTTGGGTATTAGTAGTGTACCTCCTTCTTTTGCTTTCTTTTGCTTTAGAGACAGTTTTAAAGTTGTAATAATGATGGTTTGGATCATAAGCTGTATTTTGGATTTCCGCTGCCATGTTAGACATGATTTAGTTTTCAGCTTATGCACTGTCTCGCCTGTTTTATGTCAAAGTTATGTTATTATTATATTTTATTCCATGCGTTGTGAGACATTCTACAGGTTCCTTTGTTAGTTCATTCTCTTCTTTTCTTTCTTCCCAGGGATCCATCTCGTACTAGCTGGGCATATTCTATGGAAGTGACGGCTGGTGCGGGGCGGGTTGTTACAAGTAGTATCCTAGAACGAGTGTAAAGAGTATATTTTTAAAATAAAACCAAATTGTTTTGAGGATTTAAACCTTATTCAACGTATTTGAATATTTTATTTGTATTGATGTTGGACAATCGAGTATATAAAGATTTTGCATGTACGCGTCAAGAATGTATATTCGAAGTTTTAATATACTGGATAGATATAGAATCACACTCTAGTTGCCCGGGGATGATTCTGATAATGCTGCAGTGTTACCAGTATTTATGTTCCAGTTTCGAAAGTGTGATATGTATATATTTCCATTAGACTGGTGTGAGAACCAAAACTAGATAGGGTTTATTGTTGTGATTTGGCATCAAAACATGATTTTCTGTATATATATCAAAATTATGAATTTGAAATGATAATTCACTAATTGATTGATGGTTATGTTGTATGATTATTGTTTTTATTAATTAAAATTTTGAACCATTATGCCAAATTGAATCGAATATTGAACTGTATTGAAAAATGATTACAATTGCATGCATATACATGTATATCCATTGAACAGGTCATAGCAAGGAGGCTAGAGAAGAGGAATAAAATTGTTTGCCCAACAAATAGGTACGTGTTTAATGTATTTCTTGGGTTTTTGACGATTTTATGAGCCGATTGGCTTTTTCCTTTTCTTTTGGATTGTTGAGGGCCATGGGAGGCTATTTGAAATATCCCGAAGCCCCCGGTGCTGGGGAGGTTATGGCGAAATTTTTCAAAAATTTAGGGTGTTAGCCAAATTTTTGTAGAATTTGAAAAGTTCTTAGAAACTGAAAAGTTGAAGAACTTAAGCCGCAAAGAAAATAATGAAAGTTGAGTTGGTTTGTAAAACAACTTTCAGCTTCGTTCCTTTTCGGGGATGAAAAGTTTTAAGTGGGGGAGATTGTAATAACCCGGAAATTCTAAGCCAATTTAAAATTTTTATTTTGGCAATTTTAATGAATTTTGAATATTTAAAATGAATTATTTTAAATAATATCGACGAGAAATTTATTTTGAATAGAATTAGAACGTATATATTTATTTGAATCGTCGTTAGAACATAAATATTTATTTTTAATTATAAAAGGAATTGAAAATGGCATGGTAGTACGATAATTCGATTTCAAAGTTCAAATGAATGCACATGATTCAAAATAAACCGGATTTTGGCGAAACCAAAAACATTAGAATCTATTTGGGAATATATTTCCAACGAATCCGAAAATAAAAATTTCATAGCGGGAATCAAAAGTTATGCCCAGTTGAAAATTCAGAATAGTCGCTATGGAATTTTAGCCTTTAAAAATTGAAATTTTGCAAACGACCTCGGTTTTCGACGAAACCACTTTTGTTGGATATGTGATGTCAAGTTATTGCTATATTCCAAAATTTGTAATTTTTTGAATCAATATGTGAGCATGGCGAAGGAAAACGTGTTTTGACAGTTTCAGTCAATTTTGATCGACCAGAAAAGGGCCATTTTTCGAACGGTCTCAGAATTTGATGAAATTAGTTTTGTTAGGACCGTATCGTCAATACGAAGCTAGAAATAATTTTTCTGGAACTTTTAGAATTAGTATGTGACCCCAGTAAATTGAAATGTGCGTTCAAATTCAATATACATTGATTTATATTTTGAATTTAAAGAAACTGATCGTAACAGCCGAATTGGGTTACGAAACATATCCTGTTGTGTTCGGAATGTGGGTAATTTGCTAGGGGCGACAGTTGGTGAGTTCGAATTGGGGTTAAAACGAATAAGTAACTTTATGGACGTTAATTAATTAAATACATATTTATTTATAAACCCTTTTATCTCCTATTCTAAAGTCAACCCTCCATCCCCTATGCCCACCGTTCAAAATCAGAAAGCAAAAAAAAACAAAAAACAAAAAACAAAGGAGCCCCTGTAGATCGATGTCGGCCCCCCCATTGGCGATCCGCCCTGTCCAGGCGTCGCCCCTCGCGCGCGCCGCTCCGGCGGTCGATCCTCCCTCCTCCACAGCTCCGACGCACCCATCCGCCCCTCCCCTTCTTCTCCCGTTCACGAACACAGCCCCCCAATTGAAGAAACCCAAGCCCCAAACCCAATTTCCAACGCTGCCACCTCCCACCGCGCCTGGCGCCGCCCTGCCATCAGCCTCCAACGCCAGCGAACGCCCCCTCCCTCTGAAAAGCAACGGTGTGTCTTTTTATTTTATTTTATTTGAATTTCTTTTCCATTTTTATTATGTATTAGATTTAAGAAAAAAAAACTTTGATTTTTAATGATAAGAAAATTTGATTTTTAAATTTTTATTTACATAAAAATCTGGTTTTTATTTTTTTGGAATAACGATTTGAAGTTTAGATTTTTATTGTAGAAAATATTAGATTTTGAAATATGTAGAGAATATATTTTTATAAGAAGAGAAGAATAGATTTTTATAAATAAAAGGGTTTGATTTTATTTCATAGAAAGGTAGGATCTTTATGCATAGAAATATATATATATATATATATATATTGTAATAACCCGGAAAATGTGAACCAATTTAAAATTTTTAAAATTGGTTATTGTTAATGAATTTGAACAATTGAAATAGCATATTTCAATAAAATAAAGAATTGGGAATAGTAAGGCAGTTTGAAAATTTGAATACAAACTTTGTCTGACTGTACCGGGTGGAAAATAAAACGGATTTTAGCGAAACAGAAAATATTTAAATCTGTTTATGAATACCTTTCTAATGAATTTGAAAAATCGAAGTTTCATAACGGGAATCAAAAGTTAGGACCAAATGAATTTTCAGAAAGGTCGCTATATAGAATATATAGCCCTTGAAAATAGATATTTTGCATACGACCTCGGAATTCGACGAAACCACTTTTGTTTGGTCCGGGATGTCAAATTATTACTAGGTTTCAAATTTCATAATTTTTGAAGCTAGTATGTGAGCGGGGAAAAAGAAAATGTGATTGGTCAATTTCTATTAAAATGGGTCGACCTAAAAATGGACATTTTGCATATGTGCTCAGAATTCGACGAAACTGGTTTTGTTGGGACTGTATCATCAAAACAAAGCTAGATTTATTTTTCTGGAATTTTTCGATTCAGTTGTGGCCCTGGCAAATTGAAATGTACGTTCAAATTTAATATAAAATGTTTTATACTTTAATTTGAAAAATAACTGACTGTAACAGTCGAATTGGCCAATGAAACATATCCCATTGTGTTCGGAATGAGGGTATTTAGCTAGGGGTGACATTCGTTGGGTTGAAATTGGTGTACGTTGGCTAGAAGGGGTATTATAGGAATTTAAAAATATTATATATTAGAAAATATATTTCATTTTCTCTCACTTCTGAAAAACCCGATCGACCCCCTGAACGAACGACAGAAATCGTTTAAACCCTTTCCACCCCAATCCCCGCCGCCACAGCCAATATCGCCGCCGCCTCCAGTTGACAATTCCGACTGCCTTCCTCCCCTCTTCAAATCAAAACAAGCCTCGTCAGAAACCGTGCAGTATTCTCGTCGAATTTCCTCGAGGAAGTTCGTCCCTTTCTGCCGCCGCCGTGCCTCGCTGGAGCCGCCGAGTTCGCCGCCACCACCGTCGATAGGAAGCTGGTTCGTAGCCCTTCGACGCCATATACTCTGATCGGGACAACGAGGTACGGTTTTGATTTAAAATCAAAACCTAGTTTTGAAGCTTTGCAATCCCTTCTGCTTTGAATTTCTGAAATGAAAATAACACTTTTAAGTGTTGCAAAACTTTGAAATATCATATCTTTTTAGTGTGTTAACGAAATTCGATGAAACATGAAACATCGAGACCGCAGGGAGGCTCTCTACCATCTAGCAGAAGCCGCGGATTTTTCTGATTTTCCTACGATTTTTAGCACTACAAAAACCAATGTGAGGAATCTAAACTAAATTGTGTGAATGGAATCATGTTGTATAAATTATATAAGCGAAGTGTAAATTATATACGCATTGTATACCTCATGTACATGTGTTGTATAAGTTATATTAGCGATGTATAAATTATACAAGCGTTGTATGAAACATATATGCTTTGAATTATGATGAAATGCAAGTGAATTATAGAATATATATATATATATATATATATATATATATATATATATATATATATATATATATATACATACTCCCCTCGTCCACAGACCATGGACGATATTTATTGCTTGTGATTGACGTGATATTATATGGTATGACGAATGGTTGGAAATAATTGTTTGTGGTTGAAAAATACCTTTGTGGTTGAAAAATACTCTCTTGTGGTTGAAACTAATTAGAATGGGATTGTGGAATTGAAAATAAAACATGCCGCCTGCGTGCGAACTAGATGCATGATCCCCATTGTCAAAAACCGCGAGGTTTTAAGGTAGAGCGAGGAGCCGTACTAGGGACGGTCCCGGTTTTAACTACCCTGCCGTTATGCTGCCGAAATTTTCTGAAATATTCATGTGTTAGAATAATTTCCATTTGTTGAAATTAATTACATATGTTGAAACCAATATTCATGTGTTGAATTGAAATTCCTTCGTTGAGTTGAAATTCATGTGTTGAATATTATTCGAATTTAAACAAATAGATTTAACGATAAAAATGACATTTTTATTCATATACAAACTATAGAGAATGTTCATGTGTTGAATTGAAATTCATTCGTTGAGTTGAAATTCATGTGTTGAATATTATTCGAATTTAAACAAATAGATTTAACGATAAAAATCACATTTTTATATATATACAAACTATAGAGAATATTCATGTGTTGAATTGAAATTCATTCGTTGAGTTGAAATTCATGTGTTGAATATTATTCGAATTTAAACAAATAGATTTAACGATAAAAATCACATTTTTATATATATACAAACTATAGAGAATATTCATGTGTTGAATTGAAATTCATTCGTTGAGTTGAAATTCATGTGTTGAATATTATTCGAATTTAAACAAATAGATTTAACGATAAAAATCACATTTTTATATATATACAAACTATAGAGAATATTCATGTGTTGAATTGAAATTCATTCGTTGAGTTGAAATTCATGTGTTGAATATTATTCGAATTTAAACAAATAGATTTAACGATAAAAATCACATTTTTATATATATACAAACTATAGAGAATATTCATGTGTTGAATTGAAATTCATTCGTTGAGTTGAAATTCATGTGTTGAATATTATTCGAATTTAAACAAATAGATTTAATGATAAAAATCACATTTTTATATATATACAAACTATATAGAATATTCATGTGTTGAATTGAGATTCGTTCGTCGAGTTGAAATTCATGTGTTGAATGTTATCGTATTTTAAAATAAAATGAATAGACAATAAAAACTACATTTTTATTGTGAATATGAAGTGTTAAAAACATTCACGTGTTGAATAAATATTTTTGATGATAAAAATATTTCTTTTATCATGTATACGCTTTGATAAAAATACACACGTGTTGAAATAAATAATAGTTTTCTAGAAATATTATTATTAGCTTTGTTCTGCATATATATATATACATGTGTTGAATAGGGAAAATGGATTAGCTGTAGAGTAAAGAAATTATTTGCGTGCCAGACAAATAGGTAAGCCTTGATGAGTTGGCTGCGCAATTTTATTTTTATATCAACTCCTGTGAATGCCATTGGATGCGGAGTGCTGGTTATTCTGTGTGAAATAATAAACATCGCCATAGGATAGTAACAATTAATTTTGAATTACACTACATGGCATACTTCTCGATGATAGGCATACTTCATCATATTCCACATAAGCATTTGGAGCTTGTGTGACGAGGTGGAAGATTTACCTTACGAGCGAGAGGCTTGTATGGCAATGATTTTATACTACAGGTTGAACTGATGACTGATATGGACTATAAAAAATATAACGATAAATTGCCAGATTAATAGAAACCCCACACGGGTCTGGAGTTGACAATAATCACGTCTCTCTAGTCATTAGATACGACACATGGACTATTTATTTCCACACGGAACGGGGTGACGAGAATTTATTCTCTGGAGTTATTATCTATACACGCTCCCCCGTAAACACCAGAATATATCACTATAAATATGTGGATGCTTTATAGGATTTATTGGGTACCTAACATAGCCCAATAAATTTCCAAACCCCTTCCCGTACAAAGGAGGTTATGGCGAAATTTTTCGAAATATTAAGGCGTTAGTGAAATATTTGAAGTGAAAATGAAGTTGAAATTAATGAATGGACTATATTTGAAATAAATGAATGAACTATATATATATATATATATATATATATATATATATATATAGAATAGAAAGGAATTGAAGACGTGTAGTTCGTGTTTTGGAATCGTAATTTGAAACGATTGGTACGAGAATTCTGACCATCGGATTTTCTTGAAACTGCAACCGCTGGGTTTGCCTTGGAAATATCTTTCCAACGGCACCAACCTTGTAAAAATCCAACGGTTGGATTGTCTGGAATGTTTAATTCAAATCTGAAGAAAAACAGCGCCAGAATCGTTTATATAAATATATATATAAATATAAATATAATTAAATTAAATCGAATAACGACGCTGTAGTTCGAATTTTGAAACCGTAACTTCAAACGACTAGTGTGGTAGATCCGACCGTCGGATTCTCACGAAACTGGAACCGTTGGGTTCGCTTTGGGAATATCTTCCCACTGATATAGACTTTGTAGAAATCCAACGGTTAGATTTTCCGATATGGGTAAAACAAATTAGGGGAAAAACAGCGCCAGTGCCACGGCACGACCTGAAACGTAGTTTAATTAAATAGGGCCATTTTTAAATAAATAAAAATTGCGGAGAATCGTTATAAAATATTATAAGCAACATAGATTGGGAATAAACCAATTTGGCTTGATCTGTTTGATATTTGATGGTTGTATGTGTTTGACACGAAAATAACACTAAAGAACTGAAATATGGATGTCGAATAATATAACCATGGAAAGAATTGATTTAAATTCTAATTAAGTGAATTATTTGAAAAGGCCGAGCTAACCCTCATTTCAAATAATTGATCGAGCGATTCGAATTGGAAGATACAAAGACGATTCAAGACCGACGATCTTCATATCGGTTGGATGGGCGCTGTTGAGGTTCCTGACTGGAGTAGCTACCGTGAAGGAACGGAAGTAGTAGCCGTCTGAACGTATGTGTTGATTGTACGGATATATGAGGAATTTGACGCCTCCGGTTTCATTCAGACCCAGAACGGACTTGTAAATGGACTGTGTGTCTGACATTGGATTTTTTTCTATACTGATTGATCTCTGTTAAATATATATCTGTTTGGCGGCGGAGAATTTATTCTTTTGCTTAACGCTCTTCTCTGAGACGTACGAGCTCAGAGGTTATATATCGATAGAAATCAATCGTATGCAGTGGATTGCCTATGTGGCATGCCAAGATGCTGTGATTAAGGCTTCTATTGCAAAGCAAAGTCTTGTGTTTGATGATCAAAGCACGACCTACGTAGCCTGGCTTTGTGTATAACGTGGATTCGCGAGCCTCACACCTCGGTATAAGTTAAAAACGGGATACAGACCGCTGGGAGGACACGACGTTTCTTTCTAGCTATGGTGGTGTCAGTGACCTACCAGCCCTGACATTTATATCTACTTTTCACTTTTGTGGTTGTTGGAATGCGAGGCGCCTCGATTATAGGTCTGTAAGGACCGGGAAACGTGTGTTTAGGAATTGCCAATCCTCAAACGTAAGAGAGGACCGACCCAGCTGGTCCAGGGGTTACCCAGAGTGTGTAGTCCTGAGGCATTTGCTAGAATGCCTCGAAGCGGAGAGGAGCTTGCCCCTTGCCTCGACTCATGACGGAAATCCAATTTCCAATACGAAATAACGGATTCGATTGTAACTTATGTATGGCGACATAGTGGCATGGGACGCTCATGTCGCCTATGATTGATATTTATGACGCTATTCGTTTTTGAAACATATATGCACTAGTAATAATACCAAATGATTTTGCTTTACACGTATTAAGCATATTTGGCCATTATAAGGTAAAACTCTATCCTCCGGCTTGCGTTGCATTGTATGATGGGACTTGAGTCTTATAATGGCTTCATTCTTTTTAAAAGCATTGCGTTGTTTTAAAGAATTTACTTTGTTTACATCCACCAGCAATCACTGGAGTAAACCCGTTCCGCGAAAGTGGCGTGGTCCTATGATTTGCTTATTACTGTTGTTTAAACTGTTAAATAGATTTCTCATACCAATCCCCATGACTGACTCGTTGTTTGTTTCACTTTGCAAACGCGGGTGCCCTTATTTTCACACGGGCAACCTAGTTCACAGGTGACAGGTTGTTTTGGCTCTGCACTGTTGCATAAATTGCATTTTGGCTCATGGCGAGGCTGACTTCACAGAGATGACTTTGAAATTTTCTGCCATTATTGTACTTATATTATGATTCTGCCACAGGCGATGCAGACTGCTTTACTTTCAGTACTTATTATCGTATGTATATGTACCGCCTTCGGCGATGTAGACTGATACCCTTATCATGTCTCACTGCATGTATATATTCCGCCTCTGGCGATGGTGACTGATCATTTCCCTTTTATTTACTAAGTTATATCCTACGTTGTGCTATTTTGATGTTGTTACATGTTATGATTCCACTGTCATATCTATGTAAAATTATTCTATTTATTGTTTTTGCTATTATCTGTACTCTGCTATGATGATTGATGTGTTATATTCCAATAATTATCCTTAATACCGTCACACGGATTTTGGGATCATCACAGTTGGTATCAGAGCTTTGGTTAACCTTAGTTCTGGGATCTAACACATTAAACACCTCGTCGAAATAGAATCAGTAGGGTTCTAAGGCGAGTAGCTCATTAGAGATAGGATTAGCAATGTCCTAGAATGAGCTAAGCAGATTAGCAAAACAATTTGATCAGTACATCATTACCTTTCCTTATGTTCCCCTGCTTTATCATATATGAAAATTATCAAATCTGTGAGCTTGACTCTTTTCTTGCTTATACAGTACTCTCTCTGATGGCTACATGAGCAGCAGCAGCCAGAGGTGGCCGTGGAGGCCGAGCAGGCAGAGCAGGAGGATGGGGGAATATCCCCGTAGTTGAGGAGGGCCCTATTATTTAGCCACCAGCACCCCAGGACTTTGAGCTAGACAGAGTAACGAAGAGGTATAGGAACCTGGGGGGAAAACTCTTTTCTGGCCTTGGTACAGTGACAGAGGCTATTGCTTGGTTGAAGACCTGTGAAAAGATTTTTGAAGGCATGGGTTTGGGGACCAACAACAAAGCACGACTAGGTATTTGGCTCTTGCAGGAAGAAGCAGAGTTGTGGTGGGATGCCATCACCTTAGAAGATGCAGCAGGTACTGTTAGGACCTAGGAGCAATTCAAGGCCATGTTCAACGAGAAGTTTGTTCCTGAGCAGGCCTTAGAGCGGATGCGAGAGCAGTTTGCTAATCTCCAGCAGGGGGATCTCTCTATCCAAGATTACCTCAATAAATTCACTCAGTTGTCGCGCTGCGCTCCAGAGCTTATTATGAATAACAAAGCTAAGAACAAGAGGTTTATATTTGGGCTACGGCGCAAGTACCATGACAGAGCCATGAGCAACATCAAACTCTCCTTCTCAGAATTAGTGGAAATGGCTTGCAATTATGAAGATATGGATGAAAGACACTCCAACCAAGACCGCGCCAAAACCCAAGCTGGAAATAAGCGCAAAGCTTCAGCAGATCAGCCAGAGTCTAGCATTACAGCGGCCGCTACTCAGAAATCTGGAAAGATACCGAAAGGGAGCTGCTACAACTGCGGGAAGACAGGACATTTTTCTAATGTGTGCAAAGCCCCAAGGAAGATAAAGGAAAATCCAGACCACAGCTCAGCCGAATGCTACAACTGCCATAAGAAAGGGCACTATAGCAGGAATTGTCCTCTGAAGTAGAATGCACAAGTGGCTCACGTGTATGATAGGGAGACCCCGCCAGCTATCACCGATGGATCAGGTAAACCCGACGTCTTAGGGGGTACCCTTACCATTAAAAATATTCCTGTTTCTGTACTTTTTGATACTGGTGTATCACGTAGCTTCATTTCTGGTAACACTATTCACAAGTTAAAATTGAAACAAAGAAAGCTTAAAGAACAAATTAAAGTTCAAAACCCGATAGGAGGTTTTGTTAGTCTCAGTACATATTGTAGATTACCTATTTCCTTTTCTCGATACCGATTTCCTTTTGATTCGATTGTCATGGACCTTTCCGAATTTGATATTATACTGGGGCTGGACTGGTTGACAAAATATAAGGCCGAAGTTAGATGTGTCGAGAGAATTGTTAAAGTCGAAACGAAGCTTGGACCTATATATATACCATGCCATGGCTCAGAAATTAATAGAACAGAATTTTGGTCTTCTTTAGAAGTTACTCCCCCTTCATTAGAAAAGATACCGGTCATTAAAAACTATGCGGATGTGTTTGAAGAAGTAGAAAACTTACCGCCGCAAAGAAAAATTGAATTCAGTATAGATCTAGTTCCTAACGCCCGACCAGTAGTACATCCAATTAGAAGAATGGCCCCGAAAGAAAAAGAAGAGTTAGGTAGTCAAACCCGAGAATTGCTTTGGAAAGGTCTGATCAGACCGAGCTTCTCAGCTTGGGGAGCAACAGTGGTATTTGTCCCGAAATCAGACGGTACTCTAAGACTTTGTGTTGATTACCGAGATCTCAATAAACAGACACTGAAGAACAAATATCCCTTGCCATGTATAGACGATCTGTTAGATCAATTAAATGGGGCAACAGTATTCTCCAGAATGGACCTAGCTACAGGTTTCCATCAATTACGTATAGCCGAAGACTGTGTTCCTTTGACAGCCTTCAAGGGTCCCGATTTATTCTACGAATGGTTAGTAATGCTGTTCGGCTTGTGTAACGCTCCGGCATACTTCGTCGATCTTATGAACAGAGTGTTCCGTGGTGTATTGAATAAATTTGTTCTAGTCTTCATCGATGACATTTTAATCTACTCCAAGTCGGAAGGCGAGCATGCAAAACATTTAGAACAAGTGTTGAAAATTCTGAGGAGAAATGTCTTGAAAGCTAAATTTTCTAAATGTGTCTTCTGGCAGGATGAAGTTAAGTTCCTGGGCCATGTCGTATCAAAAGAAGGGATTGCTGTAGATCCAAGCAAAATTACAGCGATTCAGAACTGGAAACAACCTACTACCCCCACAGAAGTTCGAAGTTTCCTTGGATTGGCTAGTTACTATCGGAAATTCGTCCAGGATTTTTCAAAGATATCTGGTGTATTGACAAAGCTTACAAAGAACCATGAGAAATTCAAATGGACTCCCGAATGTGAAGAAGCTTTCCAGGAGCTAAAACTGAAGTTGATAACCGCTCTAGTATTGACAATTATAGAAGGCAACCAAGACTTGACTGTATGGACAGATGCTTCTATTAGAGGGCTAGGCGTAGTATTAATGCAAAAAGGCCAAGTGGTCGCTTATGCCAGCTGTCAGCTGAAGCCGCATGAAAGAAACTATGCAACTCATGATTTTGAGTTAGTAGCTATCGTGTTTGCTTTAAGAATCTGGAGGCATTATTTACTAGGCGAGAAGTTCGAATTATTTACCGATCATCAGTCCTTGAAATATCTATTCACTCAGAAAGACATAAACTTGAGACAGCAGCGTTGGTTAGAATTCCTTGCAGCATACGATTTTGAGATTCTATACACTCCGGGGAAAACCAATGTTGTCGCAGATGCGCTCAGTAGAAAGAATGAAATCATCGCCTGTTTTATCATTACTTCTTCCTTAGAAGATAAGATTACTATTCTACAGAAAGACGATGAATTTATTAAAAGGATTAGCCATCGGATCCGAGAAGGAAAACCCTCAGATTTTAGCCTAGATATCCAAGGGGTCCTAAGATTACGAGGGCGAATTTGTGTGCCAGAAATTCCTGAGCTCAGAAGGGAAGTACTTGATGAATGTCACAAGTCCAAACTCAGTATCCATCCCGGTGTGAGCAAAATGTATAACGATATCAAGCGCACATTCTGGTGGAGGGCTTTGAAAAGAGATATTTCATTATATGTTAGCAGATGCTCCACTTGTCAGCTAGTTAAGAGCGATCAGCAGAAATTGGCTGGACTATTACAACCCTTAGAAATTCCAGGATGGAAGTGGGAGCAAATTTCGATGGACTTCATTGATGGTTTGCCTCGAACTAGGAAGGGAAACGATAGTATATGGGTGATCGTAGATCGCTTCACGAAGACTGCCCATTTCATACCTGTCCGATCCAATAGAACGGCTTAAAGTTTAGCACAGATTTACTTCAAAGAAATAGTTAAACTACATGGAGTGCCACTCAATATAGTCAGTGATAGAGATCCCCTATTAACTAGCAAATTCTGGGAAGCATTCCAGACAGAATTGGGGACCAAATTGAATCTAAGCACCGCTTATCACGGCCAAACTGAGCGGGTGAATAGAATTCTAGAAGATTTACTGCGGGCTTGCGTTATTGATTTTGGAGGCTCATGGGAAGATCACTTACATTTAGCCGAATTCTCTTATAACAATAGCTATCAAGCAAGTTTGGGAATGTCTCCATTTGAAGCATTGTACGGTAGACCGTGCAGATCTCCCGCATGTTGGGTAGAACCTGGCAACAGACTTGTGTTAGGGCCCGATATGATTCGAGAAGCATCAGATAAAGTCAATTTCATTAAGAAGCGATTGAAAACCGCACAAAGCCGACAGAAAAGTTATGCTGATGTGAGAAGAAGAGACTTATCATTTGCCGTTGGCGATTATGTTTATTTAAGAGTTTCTCCAATGCGGGGAGTAATCAGATTTGGCAAAACAAGGATGTTGGCACCGAAATTTATTGGTCCCTTTCCTATAATTGAACGGATTGGAACTCTTGCATATAGGGTTTCATTACCTGATTGGTTGCCTGGTGTACATGACGTGTTCCACGTGTCTCAACTCAGAAAACATGTGCATGATCCGGATCTTGTTGTAGAAGAAGCAGCGCAACAGGATATAGACATAACTCCAGAATTAGCGCTCAGAAGAGAGCCATTAAAGATTGTTGGTAAAGAAACTAGAGAGCTAAGGAGCAAAAAGATTCATTTAGTTAAAGTGCGGTGGAGTAGTGATCCTAGAGACTGTACTTGGGAGACTGAGGAAAGCATTAAACAAGCCTACCCCAAATGCAGAGTGGACATCTCTGACTAACTCCGGTGCAAGGTACCTTTACAATACTTTGCATTTACATTTCGTTTCCTACTTCGCTGTTATTTCCTTTTCGAGGACGAAAAGTTTTAAGTGGGGGAGATTGTAATAACCCGGAAAATGTGAACCAATTTAAAATTTTTAAAATTGGTTATTGTTAAAGAATTTGAACAATTGAAATAGCATATTTCAATAAAATAAAGAATTGGGAATAGTAAGGCAGTTTGAAAATTTGAATACAAACTTTGTCTGACTGTACTGGGTGGAAAATATAACGGATTTTAGCGAAACGGAAAATATTTAAATCTGTTTATGAATACCTTTCTAACGAATCTGAAAAATCGAAGTTTCATAACGGGAATCAAAAGTTAGGGCCAAATGAATTTTCAGAAAGGTCGCTATATAGCATATATAGCCCTTGAAAATAGATATTTTGCATACGACCTCGGAATTCGACGAAACCACTTTTGTTGGGTCCGGGATGTCAAATTATTGCTAGGTTTCAAATTTCATAATTTTTGAAGCTAGTATGTGAGCGGGGCAAAAGAAAATGTGATTGGTCAATTTCTATTAAAATGGGTCGATCTAAAAATGGACATTTTGCGTATGAGCTCAGAATTCGACGAAACTGGTTTTGTTGGGACCGTATCATCAAAACAAAGCTAGATTTATCTTTCTGGAATTTTTCGATTCAGTTTGTGGCCCTAGCAAATTGAAATGTACGTTCAAATTTAATATAAAATGTTTTATACTTTAATTGAAAAATAACTTACTGTAACAGTCGAATTGGCCAACGAAACATATCCCATTGTGTCCAGAATGGGGGTATTTAGCTAGGGGCGACAGTCGTTGGGTTGAAATTGGTGTACGTTGGCTAGAAGGGGTATTATAGGAATTTAAAAATATTATATATTAGAAAATATATTTCATTTTCTCTCACTTCTGAAAAACCCGATCGACCCCCTGAACGAACGACGGAAATCGTTCAAACCCTTTCCACCCCGATCGCCGCCGCCAAAGCCAATATCGCCGCCACCTCCAGTTGACAATTCCGACCGCCTTCCTCCCCTCTTCAAATCAAAACAAGCCTCGTCAGAAACCGTGCAGTATTCACGTCGAATTTCCTCGAGGAAGTTCGTCCCTTTCTGCCGCCGCCGTGCCTCGTTGGAGCCGCCGAGTTCGCCGCCATCACCGTCGATAGGAAGCTGGTTCGTAGCCCTTCGACGCCATATACTCTGATCAGGACAACGAGGTACGGTTTTGATTTAAAATCAAAACCTAGTTTTGAAGCTTTGCAAACCCTTATGCTTTGAATTTCTGAAATGTAAATAACGTGTTGCAAAACTTTGAAAAATCATATCTTTTTAGTGTGTTAACGAAATTCGATGAAACAGGAAACATCGGGACCGCAGGGAGGCTCTCTACCATCTAGCAGAAGCCGCGGATTTTTCTGATCTTCCTACGATTTTTAGCACTACAAAAACCAATGTGAGGAATCTAAACTAAATTGTGTGAATGGAATCATGTTGTATAAATTATATAAGCGAAGTGTAAATTATATACGCATTGTATACCTCATGTACATGTGTTGTATAAGTTATATTAGCGATGTATAAATTATACAAGCGTTGTATGAAACATATATGCTTTGAATTGTGATGAAATGCAAGTGAATTATAGAAATAATATATATATATATATATATACTCCCCTCGTCCACAGACCATGGACGATATTTATTGCTTGTGATTGACGTGATATTATATGGTATGACGAATGGTTGGAAATAATTGTTTGTGGTTGATATTGTGGTTGAAAAATACCTTTGTGGTTGAAAAATACCCTCTTGTGGTTGAAACAAATTAGAATAGGATTGTGGAATTGAAAATAAAACATGCCGCCTACGTGCGAACTAGATGCATGATCCCTATTATCAAAAACCGCGAGGTTTTAAGGTAGAGCGAGGAGCCGTACTAGGGACGGTCCCGGTTTTAACTACCCTGCCGTTATGCTGCCGAAATTTTCTGAAATATTCATGTGTTAGAATAATTTCCATTCGTTGAAATTAATTACATATGTTGAAACCAATATTCATGTGTTGAATTGAAATTCATTCGTTGAGTTGAAATTCATGTGTTGAATATTATTCGAATTTAAACAAATAGATTTAACGATAAAAATCACATTTTTATATATATACAAACTATAGAGAATATTCATGTGTTGAATTGAAATTCATTCGTTGAGTTGAAATTCATGTGTTGAATATTATTCGAATTTAAACAAATAGATTTAACGATAGAAATCACATTTATATATATATACAAACTATAGAGAATATTCATGTGTTGAATTGAAATTCATTCGTTGAGTTGAAATTCATGTGTTGAATATTATTCGAATTTAAACAAATAGATTTAACGATAAAAATCACATTTTTATATATATACAAACTATAGAGAATATACATGTGTTGAATTGAAATTCATTCGTTGAGTTGAAATTCATGTGTTGAATATTAGTCGAATTTAAACTAATAGATTTAACGATAAAAATCACATTTTTATATATATACAAACTATAGAGAATATTCATGTGTTGAATTGAGATTCGTTCGTCGAGTTGAAATTCATGTGTTGAATGTTATCGTATTTTAAAATAAAATGAATAGACAATAAAAACTACATTTTTATTGTGAATATGAAGTGTTAAAAACATTCACGTGTAGAATAAATATTTTTGATGATAAAAATATTTCTTTTATCATGTATACGCTTTGATAAAAATACACACGTGTTGAAATAAATAATAGTTTTCTAGAAATATTATTATTAGCTTTGTTCTACATATATATACATGTGTTGAACAGGGAAAATGGATTAGCTGTAGAGTAAAGAAATTATTTGCGTGCCCGACAAATAGGTAAGCCTTAATGAGTTGGCTGTGCAATTTTTTTTTATATCAACTCCTATGAATGCCATTGGATGCGGAGTGCTGGTTATTCTGTGTGAAATAATAAACATCGCCATAGGATAGTAACAATTAATTTTGAACTACACTACATGGCATACTTCTTAACGATAGGCATACTTCATCATATTCCACATAAGCATTTGGAGCTTGTGTGACGAGGTGGAGGATTTACCATACGAGCGAGAGGCTTGTATGGCGATGATTTTATACTACAGGTTGAACTGATGACTGATATGGACTATAAAAAATATAATGATAAATTGCCAGATTAATAAAAACCCCACACGGGTCTGGAGTTGACAATAATCACGTCTCTCTAGTCATTTGATACGGCACATGGACTATTTATTTCCACACGGAACGGGGGGACGAGAATTTATTCTCTGGAGTTATTATCTATACCCGCTCCCCCGTAAACACCAGAATATATCACTATAAATATGTGGATGCTTTAAAGGATTTATTGGGTACCTAACACGGCCCAATAAATTTCCAAACCCCTTCCCATACAAAGGAGGTTATGGCGAAATTTTTCGAAATATTAAGGCGTTAGTGAAATATTTGAATTGAAAACGAAGTTGAAATTAATGAATGAACTATATTTGAAATAAATGAATGAACTATATTTATATATATAAATATAAATAGAATAGAAAGGAATCGAAGCCGTGCAGTTCGTGTTTTGGAATCGTAATTTGAAACGATTGGTACGAGAAATCCGACCATCGGATTTTCCCGAAACCGCAACCGCTGGGTTCGCCTTGGAAATATCTTTCCAACGGCACCAACCTTGTAAAAATCCAACGGTTGGATTGTCTGGAATGTTTAATTCAAATCTGAAGAAAAATAGCGCCAGAATCGTTTATATATATATATATAAATATAAATATAATTAAATTAAATCGAATAATGATGCTGCAGTTCGAAATTTGAAACCGTAACTTCAAACGACTAGTGTGGAAGATCCGACCGTCGGATTCTCACGAAACTGGAACCGTTGGGTTCGCTTTGGGAATATCTTCCCACTGATATAGACTTTGTAGAAATCCAACGGTTAGATTTTCTGATATGGGTTAAACAAATTAGGGGAAAAACAGCGCCAGTGCCACGGCACGACCTGAAACGTCGTTTAATTAAATAGGGCCATTTTTAAATAAATAAAAATGGCGGAGAATCATTATAAAATATTATAAGCAACATAGATTGGGAACAAACCAATTTGGCTTGATCTGTTTGATATTTGATGGTTGTATGTGTTTGACACGAAAATAACACTAAAGAACTGAAATATGGATGTCGAATAATATAACCATGGAAAGAATTGATTTAAATTCTAATTACGTGAATTATTTGAAAAGGCCGAGCTAACCCTCATTTCAAATAATTGATCGAGCGATTCGAATTGGAAGATACGAAGACGATTCAAGACCGACGATCTTCGTATCGGTTGGATGGGCGCTGCTGAGGTTCCTGACTGGAGTAGCTACCGTGAAGGAACGGAAGTAGTAGCCGTCTGAACGTATGTGTTGATTGTATGGATATACGAGGAATTTGACGCCACCGGTTTCGTTCAGACCCAGAACGGACTTGTAAATGGACTGTGTGTCTGACATTGGATTTTGTTCTATACTGATTGATCTCTGTTAAATATATATCTATTTGGCGGCGGAGAATTTATTCTTTTGCTAAACGCTCTTCTCTGAGACGTACGAGCTCAGAGGTTATATATCGATAGAAATCAATCATATGGAGTGGATTGCCTATGTGGTATGCCAAGATGCTGTGATCAAGGCTTCTGTTACAAAGCAAAGTCTTGTGTTTGATGATCAAAGCACGGCCTACGTAGCCGGCCTTTGTGTATAACATGGATTCGCGAGCCTCACACCTCGGTATGAGTTAAAAACGGGATACGGACCGCTGGGAGGACACGACGTTTCTTTCTAGCTATGGTGGTGTCAGTGACCTACTAGCCCTGACATTTATATCTACTTTTCACCTTTGTGGTTGTTGGAATGCGAGGCGCCTCAATTATAGGTCTGTAAGGACCGGGAAACGTGTGTTTAGGAATTGCCATTCCTCAAACCTAAGAGAGGACCGGCCCAGCTGATCCAGGGGTTACCCATAGTGTGTAGTCCTGAGGCATTTGCTAGAATGTCTCGAAGCGGAGAGGAGCTTGCCCCTTGCCTCGACTCATGACGGAAGTCCAATTTCCAATACGAAATAACGGATTCGATTGTAACTTATGTATGGCGACATAGTGGCATTGGACGCTCATGTCGCCTATGATTGATATTTATGATGCTATTCATTTTTGAAACATATATGCACTAGTAATAATACCAAATGATTTTGCTTTACACGTATTAAGCATATTTGGCCATTATAAGGTAAAACACTATTCTCCGTCTTACGTTGCATTGTATGATGGAACTTGAGTCTTATAATGGCTTCATTCTTTTTAAAAGCATTGTGTTGTTTTAAAGAATTTACTTTGTTTACATGCACCAGCAATCACTGGAGTAAACCCGTTCCGCGAAAGTGGCGTGGTCCTATGATTTGCTTATTACTGTTGTTTAAACTGTTAAATAGATTTCTCATACCAGTCTCCATGACTGACTCGTTGTTTGTTTCACTTTGCAAACGCGGGTGCCCTTATTTTCACACGGGCAACCTAGTTCACAGGTGACAGGTTGTTTTGGCTCTACACTGTTGCATAAAGTGCATTTTGGCTCATGGCGAGGTTGACTTCACAGAGATGACTTTGACATTTTCCGCCATTATTGTACTTATATTATGATTCCGCCACATGCGATGCAGACTACTTTACTTTCAGTACTTGTTATCGTATGTATATGTACCACCTTCGGCGATGTAGACTCATACCCTTATTATGTCTCACTGCATGTATATATTCCGCCTCTGTCGATGGTGACTGATCATTTCCCTTTTATTTACTAAGTTATATCCTATGTTGTGCTATTCTTATGTTGTTACATGTTATGATTCCGCTGTCATATCTATGTAGAATTATTCTATATATTGTTTTTGCTATTATCTGTACTCTGCTATGATGATTGATGTGTTATATTCCAATGATTATCCTTAATACCGTCACACGGATTTTGGGATCGTCACATATATATATAAATTTTAACAAAGAAAAATATGATTTTCTTTGTTTGAATAGCGATGGAATTGTAAAAATACAATTTTTGGAAATGTATAGATAAGATTTTTGTATATAT
Source organism: Allium sativum (assembly GCA_030737875.1). Lineage (NCBI taxonomy): Eukaryota > Viridiplantae > Streptophyta > Magnoliopsida > Asparagales > Amaryllidaceae > Allium > Allium sativum. Next base: position 804,383,597 of record CM060924.1, on the reverse strand, counting down.
GAAAGCAAGATAAAAATTCGATTTTTACATATATGAAGTAGCGATAAAAATTCGATCTTTATATTAGAAGTAGAGATTATAAAAAATATGATTTTTATATAGTAGAGATTATAAAAAAATACGATTTTTATATAGTAGAGATTATAAAAAATATGATTTTTATATAGTAGAGATTATAAAAAAAAAATGATTTTTGTATAGTAGAGATTATTAAAAAAAATATGATTTTTATATAGTAGAGATTATAAAAATAGAAATTTTATATAATAGAGAATATAAAAATGTGATTTTTATATATGTAGTGAATACGGACGACAAAAGTAACAAAAGGCGAGCACGACGAAGATTTTCTACGTATGAAGAGTCACGGTGTATTGGTTTAGCTTGTCGGTGAGAATTTCTCATTTAAATCTTGTTTTCTAGTTAAAAATATATACTAGGATGCAGACGGTGCTTAGCAGCACCCGACACCCGTCGTCCACAGACCATGGACGACTTGTATGCTTGTTTGATGTGTTGTGAAGTTTGTTTGTGATGTTGATGTGAAATGGATAATAAAACATTCATGTGTTGAAATAAATTATTTATCGTTAAAAATATAATTTTTAACGTGAATGTGAATAAATAAATATTCATTTACAAACCGGACAGTTTGTTTATGTACACCTTTTTGAAGGATATTAATTGGGACGATAAATTTTACACGTCGCCCAACTGCACAAATAATATTCAGTGTTTGTGGATAGAAACCTTACACGGGTGTTGGGATGATATTTGGCGCACACTAATCCCAATGTTTAGTTGTATGTCAATCGATAGGTTGACAGACTGTGTAAGCGTTAATTATTTATGTTTAATGCTTATGCAGTTGTGTGGTGCACTTTGGATGATGGTTGATTATTTATCGTTGCTACTATATACATGTGTTTTATGGAATCCATATAATTAACATTATATGGTAATTGATTGGGCCTCATTCCAATTGAGAAAATAGAGAATATTATAAAATATAGATTCATGTGTTGAAAGAAATATAAATTCATGTGTTGAATAGAATAAAGAATATTCATGTGTTGAATAAAATATATATTCATGTGTTGAAAATATTCATGTGTTGAGTAAAATATTTTAAACAATAAAATTTACATCTTTATCATAATTTTATAAAATATATTAAATAACAAAAATAGTCATGTGTTGACGATACTCATTTGTTGAGAATATTCATGTGTTGAAAGAAATATAGATTCATGTGTTGAATAGAATAAATATTCATTTGTTGAATAGAATAACGTAGTTATTATAATATATAAAGCCGTGTTGATTAGATATGCGCCATTTTGACGCGAACGATATTTATATCGATTATATTCGTTTTTATAATGAATATAGAAAAGAAATTGTTTTCAAAATATAACGTTTTGAAAATATTATCATTTATATAGTAATGATATGAAATATTCAATTTTGATTTGAAATTGAATATGAAGTTGAAATTGTTTCGAAAACGAATTTAAAACGATTTGTAAAATATGTTTAGAATTGAAATCAATGAAATATAATATATATATATATATATATATATATATATATATATATTAAATGGCCTAAATAGAACGCGCCACGCCGCGGCGGTTCGCGGATTTCGACCATTGACTTCGAATTGACGTTGCGGGAGATCCAACTGTCGGATTCTCCTGAAACTGGAACCGTTGGGTTCGTATCGAAAAGAGCTTTCCAATGAATATTAGAAATTTGAAATCTAACAATTGGATTTGGAATTATGTCCAAATCAAATTTGGAAAAGGTCGCTGTAAGTGCAGTTCGGTGGCCGTTTGTGGAAATCGACTATACGGACCTTAATAAAATTATTAAAAATATTAATAATTTGTGTAAAATCATATTATATGAATTGTAAAGAGCTGGGATGAAAAATTCCACATTTGAAAGGATAAAAATATATTTTTATCGAAATGTACTAGTTTTGAACTAGATTTGAAGTGGTTTTAAAAATAATCAGAATTTCCAATATATGAATTGGAATGGATTTGAATCGAAATTATCTTCGAAATATTTTGATGTTGGATTTCGTGATTATACAGATATGTTTGTGGAAATTTGAATGACATATTTATAACGTTATTTCCAATACGATATTTGTTGGTTTCAGAATTTGATATTGAATATAAGCCGATATATTTTCTATTCAGAGCCTTGTATTTAATATCAAATGGGATTTTGGATTCGTCGTGAATGGTGTCATAAATAACATTGTTCTTGAACCCAGTTTGGAAAAAGAATAAATCTTTTAATTAAGCTTTAGTGAAATTGTCCAGTTAATTAGTATTTAACTGGAATTGAATTTAAATTGGTTTTTGGGTTTTATCGTGAGTGGTGTTTTGAATAACATCTGTTGTTTAACCCGGTTAACAATAGAATGTGATTTTGGGTTTATCGTGAACCGTGTTTTAGATGAAGTTGGTTCTTTAACCTAGTTAAAGACCGGATATTGATTTTTGGGAAGATCAAAACTAAGTGGAGTTTTAACGAATCTTTAATTTGATTAAAGTGATCGAGAATGGAGTATCACCAGTTTTGCTCCAAAGCGATAATTAAATCTTTAATTAGATTTAAACGTGAAATGGTAATTAATTTTACCGATAACACCATGGTGTTAGATATGGAGTATTACTAGTTTTGCTCCATGGGATGAATAGGTGGGGATTGGGAAATAAAATAAATAATTACTTCGGTGTGGTTCGCTAATCCCGACTATTTTGGAAAACCTTAACATGGTTTGAAATGATATCCAAAGGAAGATTAAAGAATAAATTTAGAAGAATTTATCTTTGATAAAATTAATGGGAACCCTTCCCTAAGAATGTGAATATTTGAATAACAAAATATTCTGAATTGGAATGAGGCGTATGTTATGTTTGTGTAACACTTGTTTATTATATACATGGGTTATTCGGGAAGGCCGAGTTTATACCCATTCTGAATAACCGATTCGTCGATAAGTCGAAGATGAAGACGGTGGCTGAGGACCGGAGGTCTTCACGTTGTTTGTGTGATTATTGATTGTCTTGATTGGGCTGTAAACCCAAGAGGAGGGAATCAGTTAGTGATCGTCCAGACGTACTTGGAGATCGATGGATATGCGAGGAATAAGGTTCCTCCGGTTTCGTTCAGACCCAGAACGAACTTGTAAATGGACTGTGTGTCTGACATTGGATTTTATTCTGTGTGACTGATTTCTATTAAATATATATCTGTTTGGCGGCGGAGAATTTATTCTCTTGCTTAACGCCCTTCGCTGAGACGTACGAGCTTAGAGGTTATATATCGATAGATATCAATCGCATGGCATGAATTGCCTGTGTCGTATGCTTAAGTGGCAGATGATCAAGGCTTTTGTTGAAAAGCAAAGCCTTGTGGTTGATGATCAAAGCTCGGCTTGTGTGGCATAGCTTTGTGTATAGCTTTAATTCGCGAGCCTCAGACCTCGGTATGAGTCAAAAACGGGATAAGGACCGTTGGGAGAACACGACGTTTCTTTCTAGCTATGGGTGACGTCAGTGACCTACCAGCCCTGACATTTATATACTTTTTACCTGTGTGGTTGTTGGAATGCGAGTCACCTCGAATATATGGTCGATAACTGGCACTATGTGAGCCGGCGTACAGACCATTATATAGGTCTGATAGGACCGGGAAACGTGTGTTCAGGAATTGCCAATACTCAAAAGTAAGAGAGGACCGGCCCAACCGATTCCAAGGATCGCTGTGTGTGGTCCTGAGACATTTGCTAGAGTGTCTCGAATGGAGAGGAGCTTGCCCCTTGCCTCGACTCATGACGGATATCTTATTTCCAATACGCGATATTTCGGTTTTATTTGTAGAGCCTAGTATCAGCGACATAGTGGTATGGGGCACTTATGCCGTCTATGATCGATACTTATGATTGAAATTGTTTTGACACTATACACTTATTATAATATCAAATGATTTGTTTTAAACGTACCAAGCATTCGTTGGCTATTATAAGGTAAAACCCTATCCTCTAGCTTGCGTTGCATTGTGTGATGGGACCTGGGTCTTATAGTAGCTTTATTTTTCTTTATTTAGCATTGCATTGCATTGTTGTTTTATGCACTAGTATTCTTGGGAGGAAACCCGTTCCGTGTTACACGGCGTGGTCCCTTGATTTATCTAACTTTAAAAATAAAGATTAATAACTGTTTTAGTTCTCACACCAGTCACATGACTGACCTGGAGTTTATTGTTTTAACCTAAACTCTAGGTGCCCTTATTTTCGACACGGGCAGCTAGTAGTTGGGTTTTGTAGATTTATATTCACAAGATTCTGGTTTATTGCTGAAGTGATATTCAGAAAGCTCTGTATTCGTGTATTTCTTTCAGTTGTGCTTTGTATTATTTTTCCGCTGCTATGTATTTAAATGTAATTTAAATCTCTGATATTTATCAAGTGTGTACTATTTATTCATACTCTGTATATTCTTGTACTCTGATGGAAATTGTTGTAATAGCAATGAAATGTTCTTCTGTTTGCGTTCCGATGTGTGTCGTCCTCAAAGTAATTCGTGCTTTCCTTCACGGGGAAGTCACGGGTCACTACGCCTAATTCAGTTTTAATCTCAAAAATCATTACTTAATGATTTTTCAAAGTTAAGAAGTTAATCTTATTTTTAACTGGGTTAAAGAACTAATGTCATTTAAAGCACAGTTCACGGTAAACCCAAAATCCCATTCCATTAATTATGAAATCTTCAAGGAAAATAGATCAATATATATAATCGATATAAACTTCCATATCCAACCGATAATATAAATGGAATAATGGCCAAGCCTTTTAAATTCCATATATAGTAACAGTCTTCCTCCACAGAAGTTCACTCCGATTATTACCAAATCTAATTCCATTCCATTCTAATTTATTTTATTAAATTGAAACTTTTCTTTGGAAAATTTCAATTAAATCTTAGTTAAAAGATTTATAACTTCCAAATCACTTTTCACTGTAAATCAGATTAAAGAACGAATGTCATTAAAACACAGTTCACAATAAACCCGATTCACATTCCATTTTATTCCAGTTGAATGTTAATTACCTGGAAACACTAATAATCTTTATTAAAAGATTTATTCTTTTCACACGGGGTTCAAGAACAATATTACTGAAGAAACCATTCATGACAAACCCAAAATCCCATTTGATATTAAATACAAGGCTCTGAATTGAAAATATATTGGCTTATATTCAATATCAAATTCCGAAACCAACAAATATCGTATTGGAAATAACGATATTAATTATATCTTCCAATTTTTCATAACAATATCTGTATAATCACGAAATCCAACATCGAAATATTCCAAAGATGATTTCCATTCAAATCCACTCCAATTCATATATTGGAAATTTTGGTTATATCAAATCCCATTCTCAATCTAATTTATTTATTTAAAAATAATTGGATTATAAGTCTAGTTAATAACTAATTCATTTCGATAAAAATATATTTTATCTTTTCAAATATGGAATTTTTCATCCCAATTCTTTCTAAATCATTTAGTATGATTTTACACATATTATTAATATTTTTAATAATTTTATCAAGGCCCGTACAGTCGATTTCCACTAACGACCATCGAACTGCATCGATAACGTCCTTTTCCAAATTTGATTTGGACATAATTCCAAATCCAACCATTAGTGTAACAACCTGGAAAATCTGAACCAGTTTGAAAATTTTAAATTGGCTATTTTAGTGGATTTTAAATATTTAAAATAAATATTTTAAATAATAACGACGAAAAGTGTGTTTGAATGGATGTTTGAAAATAAATATAATTAATTTTAATTATAAACAAGGCCTGAAAGGGCGCGGCAGTTTCAAAATTTGAATTCAAAATTTGAGTGACTGTACCGGGTGCAGAATAAAATGGATTTTAGTGAAACCAAAAATATTTAAATCTGTTAGTGAATATCTTTCTAACGAATCTGAAAAATCAAAGTTTCATAGCGGGAATCAAAAGTTATGGCCAAATGAATTTTCAGAAAGGTCGCTATAGAGAATATATAGCCCTTGAAAATAGACATTTTGCAAACGACCTCGAAATTCAACGAAACCACTTTTGTTGGATCCGGGATGTCAAATTATTGCTAGATTTCAAATTCCATAAATTTTGAAGTTAATATGTGAGGGTGACGAAGGAAAATGTGTTTGGTTGATTTCAGTTAAATTGGATCGACCAGGAAATGACCATTTTTCAAACGATCTCAAAATTCGACGAAATCAGTTTTGTTTGGACCGTATCGTCGCATCATAGTCAGATATAATTTTTCTGAAAATTTTAGAAGCAGTATGTGGCCCCGGCAAATTAAAATGTACGTTTAAAACAGAATTTGAATGTTTTATATTTTAATTTGAAGAATAACCGACTGTAACAGTCGAATTGGCCTACGAAACATATCCCATTGTGTTCGGAATGGGAGTATTTAGCTAGGGGCGACAGTCGTTGGGTTTGGATTGGAGTTCGTATGTGAAGAGGGGTATTTTCGGATTTAAAATAAATTATAAATTAAAATAAAACCCCGGCCAATCACTTTCTTCCACTTTATCTTCTCTCTCCCCGTAACCCCCTACGCGACGGCGGAAATGAACACCCACCTTCTCTCTTCAAATTCTCCGCAACTACTCAATGAAATCGCGTGATTCTTGATCCATTTTGAAGCTCTAACTCTCCTCTTTAAATCCATCTATGATTTGTCAACTATCATCAAGTGTGGAGTGAGAATCGCATCCCCGAAGTTGGGCACTTTGGAGCACCGCCGTGACCTCCAGGGGCCACCGATCAGAGCGCAACCACCGGGCACGAGAAGCCCTCACTCCCCTCTTCGATGCTGTATAACCTGATTCCAACCTCGTGCTTCGATAGGAGCTGAAAATTGAAACCTAGTTTTGAACAGGTTTGAAAAGTATACGGCTTTATTTATTTTGAACTGTTTTAACACTTTAAAGTGTTGCAAATTATGATTAACTTATAAAAATCATATCTTTTTCGTTTCTTACTGAAATCCAGTGAAACAAGAGATAGTGGACTCGTGTGGACGTCTTCTACATTCTAGAAGAGACCGGATATTTTTCTGACCCTTCTACAATTTTTGGTGGAGTGGAACCCAATGTGAGATTTCTGAGTTATAAACGATATGGAATCAACGATGTATAAATTATATAGTCGAAGTATGAGTTATATAAGCGTTGTACACCACATGTATAAGCGTTGTATAAGTTGTATGTTCGATGTATAAGTTATATATGCATTGTAAAAATGATATGTGCATTGAAATAAATTGAAATGATATTGAAATGAAATTGAAATATAGTTATATACGTATATATATATATATATATATATATATACTCCCCTCGTCCACATACCATGGACGATATATATTGGTTGTGATTTCGTTTGGATTATTGGTTGATGTGAAAATTTGGTGAATATCATGAATGGTTGATTTGAAATGATTGATTGTGGTTGAAATCCCAATAGGATTAGTACATGGGAAAATTCGTCCGCGTACGAACTAGATATTAAAAATCCCCATTGTCAAAAGCTGCGAAGCTTTAATGTAGAGCGAGGAGCCATACTAGGGACGGTGCCGGTTTTAACTACCCTGCCGTTATGCTGCCGAAATTTTCTGAAATATTTCTGTGTTTGATTTAAATTCATGTATTGAAATAAAATTCATGTGTTGAATAGGAATTCATGTGTTGAAATAAAATTCATGTGTTGAATAGAAATTCATGTGTTAAATAAAATTCATGTGTTGAATGGAGTTCATGTATTGAATAAATTCTTTGAAAAATAAGAATAACATTTTTATCATATATAAAAACTATATGAAATATTAATGTTTTAAATAAATTGTTTTAACACCAAAAATAACATTTTACCTTATATATAAACTATATAAATGATCGTGTTTTGAAATAAATTGTTTTACAATAAAAATCACATTTTTATTATATATATGAACTACAGAAAATATTCATGTGTTGAATAGAAATTCATGTGTTGAATGAAGCTCTTGTGTTGAGTAAATTTGTTTGAAAGATAAAAATAACATTTTTATTATATATATCAACTATAGAAAATATTCATGTGTTGAATAAAGGACTAGTATGATAAAAATCATATTTTTATCGTATGTGTGAAGTCAAAAAAAAAAAACATTTGTGTGTTGAAAATATAGATTGAACAATAAAATCTACATTTTTATTGTGAATATGAAGTGCTAAAAATATTCATGTGTTGAATAAATATTTTTGGTGATAAAAATATCATTTTTATCAAATATATGAAATGAATATAGTTTTGAAATCGAAGAATGAATTATATATATAAATATAATTAAATTAAATCGAATAACGACGCTGCAGTTCGTATTTTGAAATCGTAACTTCAAACGATTGTACCGAGAGATCCAACCGTTGGATTTTCCCAAAACTGAAACCTTTGGGTTTGTTTCGAAAAGATCTTTCTAATGATATAAAATTTGTGAACATCCAACAGTTAGATTTTCAGATATGTGTAAATCAAATCTGAAGAAAAACAGCGCCACGGCCGCGTTATGGCCTGAAGCGTAGTTTGAATGAATTGGCTATTTTTAAATGAATAAAAATAGCGATAAATCGTAAAAAATATTATAAACGATATGGAATGGAAATAAACCGAATTTACCCGGTTTATTGGATATTTGATGGTTAAATGTGTTTGGCGTGAAAATTACAACTAAGAACAGAATTATTGATGTCGAATAATTTGACCATTGAAATGAATTGATTTAAATTCTAAATATACGTGAATTATTTGAAAAGGCCGAGTTAAATCTCATTTCAAATAATTGATCGGCGATAAGACCGGAGATTGAAGACCGGATAACTGATGTCTTGATTGGGAGGCATCCCGAAATATAGATAATAAGTGGTGATCGTTCAGACATACTTGGAGATCGATGGATATGCGAGGTATATGGTGCCTCCAGTTTCGTCCAGACCTAGAACGAACTTGTAAATGAACTGTGTGTCTGAGATTGGATTTTGTTCTGTGCTGATTGATCTCTATTAAATATATATCTGTTTGGCGGCGGAGAATTTATTCTCTTGCTTAACGCCCTTCTCTGAGACGTACGAGCTCATAAGTTATATATCGATAGAAATCAATCGCGTAGAGTGAATTGCCTGTGTGGCATGCCTAAGTGGCAGATGATCAAGGCTTCTGTTGAAAAGCAAAGTCTTGTGGTTGATGATCAAAGCACGACCTATGTGGCATAGCTTTGTGTATAACGTTGATTCGCGAGTCTCACACCCCGGTATGAACCAGAAACGGGAGAGGACATCAGGAAGGGCAGGCGTTTCCTTCTAGCTAGGGTGGTGTCAGTGACCTACCAGCCATGACATTTATATTATTTTCACCTGTGTGGTTGTTGCTTTTGCGAGGCGCCTCAGATATATCGGTGACTATGTGGAGCCGATGGGGTCATAGGACTCATTTACGCCCCAAAGGGCGGGGAAACGCAGTGTTCAGGCATAATAATCCACATCGGTGGACCGGCCCTGACGATCCAAGGGGCAGTTGAGGCTGTTCCGGAGACATGGGCTAGATTGTCTCGAAGTCGGTAAGGACTATCTTTTGCCTTGGTTCATGATGGAAATCCAATTTCCAAATACGACACCGTGCTGTTTTGATTGTATACCTATATATGGCGACATGATATATGGTACCCATGTCGTCTATGATTGATACTTATGATTTGAAATTGTTTTTGAAACATATAAACACTAGTAATAATATCAAATGTTTTTGTTTTATTCGTATCAAGCATATTTTGGCCACTATAAGGTAAAACTCCATCCTCCGGTTTGCGTTGCATTGTGTGATGGGAACTGAATCTTATAATGCCTTCATTTTTATAAAAAGAATTGCGATGTTTAAAAGATTTACTTGTTTTAAAGCACTGGCAATCCAATGGAGTAAGCCCGTTCCGCGAAAGTGGTGTGGTCCTGTGATTGGCCATATAATAAAATATGTTAAGTAGATTTCTCATACCAGTCCCATGACTGACTCGTAGTTTGTTTCACTTGCAAACTCGGGTGCCCCTTTTTCTACACGGACAACCTTGTATTCAGGTTTTAGCAGGCTCTTTCTGGATAGTTGGAGATGAAGATGGATTCTACCATTTATCTCTTTTTATGCTGTTCAGCTCCTGTTGTACATATTATGTTTTGTTTTCCGCTGTAGACATTTATGTATAGCTGGACTGTATTTTGTACTAAGTATGATCCTGTATACTGTGTAACTATGATGATTATATTTATCCAGTGTATTATTTGTACATTATCTGGTGTATTTATTTATTTCTGTTCTGCTGTTATTTGTTTATGTGTTATATTCCAAAGATTACCCTTGCCACCGTTGTATGGGGTTTTGGGGTCATCACTGTTAGATTTCAAATCGCTTATATTCGTTGGAAAGCATTTTTTGATACGAACCCAACGGTTCCGGTTTTAGGAGAATCTGACGGTCGGATCTCCCGTAATGTCAATTCGAAGTCAATGGTCAAAATTCGCGAACTGCCACTGTGCGGCGCGTTCTATTCAGGCCATTAAATATATATAATGTATTTACTATATATATTTCGTCGATTTCCATTTAAAATGTATTTTATAAATCATTTTAAATTCGTTTTAAAAATGGTTACAACTTCATTTCAAATTTCAAATCAAATTTGAATATTCCTTAATAAATTCGTTTTAAATTCATTTTTAAACGATTTCAATTTCATTTCAAATTTCATATCAAAGTTAAATATTCCCTAATAAATTCGTTTTAAATTCACTTTAAAATGATTTCAATTTCATTTCAAATTTCAAATCAAATTTGAATATTCCTTAATAATTCGTTTTAAGTTCATTTTAAAACGATTTCAATTTCATTTCAAATCAAATTTGAATATTCCCTAATAAATTCGTTTTAAATTCACTTCCGGATTTCAATTCCATTTCAAATTTCAAATCAAATTTGAATATTCCTTAATAAATTCGTTTTAAATTCATTTAAAAACGATTTCAATTTCGTTTCAAATTTCAAATCAAATTTGAATATTCCCTGTCATTTTAATATTCATTGAATATTATTTTAAAATATTCGTTAATTCTGAACTGGAATCAGACACAGTCATTTATCATATAATTTTATTTATACGTATTTCATACACACATGTACACAACAATAATCAAACACAGTCAACCATCATCCAGAGTGCATTACACAACTGTATAAGCGTTAAATATAAATAATTAATGCTTACAACAGTCTATCAACCCATCGATTGACATACAACTAGATTAGTGTATGTCAAATATCATCCCAATACCCGTGTGGGGTTTCAACCAACAAATATTGAATATTATTTGTGTAGTTGGGCGATGTGTAAAATTTATCTTCCCAATCCATATCAGATAAATAGGTGTACATAAACAAATCGTCTGATTTGTAAATGAATATTTATTTCAACACATGAATATTTTATACAGTTCATATATACAATAAAAATGATATTTTTACTATTCAAATATTTTATTCGATACATGAGTATTTTATTTACCATTTCACATTACAATCTTAATCAATTTCTACAACACATACAATCAAACAAATCATCCATGGTCTGTGGACGACGGGGAGTAGTTCATATAAGCAGTTATAAAATAAATAACTGTACAAGAAATTATAGTGAGAAGTTCTCACTTTTGGGATCCACTTCGCCAGTTTTATTTCTGAATTTCTGAGCAGTCTGGATATTCCCGAAATTCCAACGCAATCCTTTTTCATGCTATTCATAGTAAAAATCACATTTTTAATATGATGTTTATACATTAAAAATCATATTTTTAATCAACGATATTTAGATTTTAAAAATCACATTTTTAATAATGCTATATATATATTTTTATCTTTCTAAAAACATTTTCTTTATACGATAAAAATCATATTTTTACCTCACTAAATATCATATTTTTATACCATTCCATATATATAAAAAATCACATTTTAAAGTGTAACAGCCGCAACTGCACCTTGGATCGTCAGGGCTGGTCCACACGAAGTGGATTAAAATGCCTTAACAATACATTTCCCCGCCCCATGGGGTGTAAACTGGTCATATATCGGCCAAACCATCCATCAGCACCGTAGTAACCGATATAACCGAGGCGCCTCGCTATCCATCATCCACATAAGTAAAACATCTGGGCTTGCAAAACCCAGACACCACTCCTAGATAGAAGGAAACACATGCCCTCCCTGAAGTCCTCTCCCATTTTTGGTTCACACCGGGGTGTGACGCTCGCGAATTAACGCTATACACAAAGCTATGCTATATTAAAGCCATGCTTTGATCATCAACCACAAGACTCTGCTTTTCAACAGAAGCTTTGATCATTTGCATCTTAGCATGACACACAGGAAATTCACACTATGCAACCGATGTCTATCAGTCACATAGAATGAAATCCAATGTCAGACACACATCCATTTACAAGTTCGTTCTGGGTATGAACGAAACCGGAGGCACCTTATTCCTCGTCCCATATGTCCAATACACGAGAGAGGTCCTCGCATATGCGGTTGATCTTCAAGTACGTCTGGACGATCACTACTTATTACCTCGTCTTGGGTGTACAGCCAAATCAAGACATCAGTAATCATCCAAATGATGTGAAGACCTCTGGCCTTCAACCGCCGTCTTCATTGTTGACATATCGTCGAATCAGTTATTCAGAACGGGATAAACCCGGTCTTTCTGAATAACTCGCGTATCTTATAAACAAGTGTTATAAAAACACAACATACGCCTCATTCCAATCCAGAATATTCTTTTATTTAAATATTCATATCCTTTGGGAAACTAGTCGGGATTAGCAAACCTTACTGAAGTAACCATTTATTATATTTCCCAATCCCAACCTATTCATCCCATGAAGCAAAACTGGCAATACTTCATATCTAACACCACTGTGTTATCGGTAAATTTAATTACCATTTCACGTTCAAATCTAATTAAAGATTTAAATATCGGTTGGAGTAAAACTGTGGTACTCCATTCTCGATCATTTCCCGAATTTGATAATTTAAATTATCACATTCTCTTTTCAATCTAATTAAAGATTCTTTAAAACCCTAATTCAGTTTTAATCTCAAAAATCATTTCTTAATGATTTTTCAAAGTTAAGAAGTTAATCTTATCTTTAACTGGGTTAAAGAACTAATTTCATTTAAAACACAGTTCACGGTAAACCCAAAATCCCATTCCACTAATTATGGAATCTTCACGAAAAATGGATCAATATATATAATCGATATAAACTTCCATATCCAACCGATAATATAAATGGAATAATGGCCAAGCCTTTTAAATTCCATATATAGTAACAGTCTTCCTCCACAGAAGTTCACTTCAATTATTACCAAATCTAATTCCATTCCATTCCAATTTATTTTATTAAATTGGAAACTTTTCTTTGGAAAATTTCCATTAAATCTTAGTTAAAAGATTTATAAATTCCAAATCACATTTCACTGTAATTAGATTAAAGAACGAATGTCATTAAAACACAGTTCATAATAAACCCGATTCACATTCCATTTTATTCCAGTTAAATGTTAATTAACTGGAAACACTAATAATCGTGATTAAAAGATTTATTCTTTTAACACGGGGTTCAAGAACAGTGTTACTGAAGACACCATTCACGATAAACCCAAAATACCATTTGATATTAAATACAAGGCTCTGAATAGAAAATATATTGGCTTATATTCAATATCAAATTCTAAAACCAACAAATATCGTATTAGAAATAATGATATAAATTATATCTTCCAAATTTCCATTACAATATATGTATAATCACGAAATCCAACATTGAAATATTCTGAAGATGATTTCCATTCAAATCCACTCCAATTCATATATTGGAAATTTTGGTTATATCAAAATCCATTCTCAATCCAATTTATTTATTTAAAAATAATTGGATTATAATTCTAGTTAATAACTAGTTCATTTCGATAAAAATATATTTTTATCTTTTCAAATATGGAATTTTTCATCCTAATTCTTTCCAAATCATTTATAATGATTTTACACAAATTATTAATATTTTTTAACAATTTTATCAAGGCCCGTACAGTCGATTTCCACTAACGGCCATCGAACTGCATCGATAGCGACCTTTTCCAAATTTAATTTGGACATAATTCCAAATCCGACTGTTAGATTTCAAATCGCTTATATTCTTTGGAAAGCTCTTTTCGACACGAACCCAACAGTTCTGGATTTAGGAGAATATGACGGTTGGATCTCCTGTAATGTCAATTCGAAGTCAATGGTCGAAATTCGCGAACTGCCGCGACGCGACGCGTTCTATTCAGGCCATTAAATATATATAATATATATATTATATATATTTCGTCGATTTCCATTTAAACCTTATTTTATATATTGTTTTAAATTCATTTTAAAAACAATTTCAACTTCATTTCAAATTTCAAATCAAATTTGAATATTCCTTAATAAATTCGTTTTAAATTCATTTTAAAAGGATTTCAATTTCAGTTCAAATTTCAAATCAAATTTGAATATTCCATAATAAATTCGTTTTAAATTCACTTTATTTCAATTTCATTTCAAATTTCAAATCCACTTTGAATATTCCTTAATAAATTCGTTTTAAATTCATTTTAAAATGATTTCAATTTCATTTCAAATTTCAAATCAAATTTTAATATTCCCTAATAAACTCGTTTTAAATTCACTTTAAAACGATTTCAATTTCATTTCAAATCAAATTTGAATATTCCTTAATAAATTCATTTTAAAATGATTTCAATTTCATTTCAAATTTCAAATCAAAATTGAATATTCCCTATCATTTTAATATTCACTGAATGATATTTTAAAATATTCGTTAATTCTGAACTGGAATCAGACAGTGTCAATTACCATATAATTTTATTTATATGGATTTCATACACACATGTACACAACAATAATCAAACACAGTCAACCATCATCCAGAGTGCAATACACAACTGTATAAGCGTTAAATACAAATAATTAACGCTTACAATAGTCTGTCAACCCATCGATTGACATAAAACTAAACAATTGGGATTAGTGTATGTCAAATATCATCCCAATACCCGTGTGGGGTTTCAACCAACAAATATTGAATATTATTTGTGTAGTTGGGCGTTGTGTAAAATTTATCGTCCCAATCCATATCAGATAAATAGGCGTACATAAACAAATCGTCCGATTTTAGATGAATATTTATTTCAACACATGAATATTTATACGGTTCATATATACAATAAAAATGATATTTTTATTATTTAAATATTTATTCAATACATGAATATTTTATTTACCATTTCACATTACAATCACAATCAATTTCTACATCACATACAATCAAATAAGTCGTCCATGGTCTGTGGACGATGGGGAGCAGTTCATATAAGCAGTTATAAAATAAATAACTATACAAGAAATTATAGTGAGAAGTTCTCACCTTTAGGATCCACTCCGCCAGTTTTATTTCTGAATTTCTGAACGGTTTGGATATTCCCGAAATTCCAAAGCAATCCTTTTTCATGCTGTTCATAGTAAAAATCACATTTTTAATATGATGTTTATACATTAAAAATCATATTTCTAATCAACGATATTTACATTTTAAAAATCACATTTTGAATAATGCTACATATATATAAAAACATATTTTTATCTTTCTAAAAATAATTTCTTTATACGAGAAAAATCATATTTTAACTCACTAAAAATCATATTTTTATACCGTTCCATATATATAAAAAATCACATTTTTATACCGCTATTTATATGTATAAAAATCATATTTTTATAATTCATTTTCTATATAAAAATCATATTTTTATAACACTACTATTTTAAAACAATGTAAATTTATATTTAAAAAATAATGAAAATTTATATTTTATAAACAAGGTATATTTATATTTTAAAAACATATTTATCTATAATGCTAATCTATTTGTATATAATACTAATCTATTTATATATATATATATATATTTCATTTTAAAACAATGCTATTTATATTTTTAAAATCCATATTTTTTTATTTTAAAAATCATAACTTTATTTTAAAAGTCAATACATAATAAAAATTACATTTTTAAGATAATGTTTTCTATATAGAAATCATTTTTTTCTTTTTTCTATGCTTTTTATATATATATATATATAAAAGAACTGATTTTAAAATAATGTAAATTGAAATAAAAACTGATTTAAAACAATGTTATTTCTTATTTTAATTGCACACCAATTACTAGTAAAAAAAACCATACCATTTGCATCCTTCTTCATTGTCAAATTGGTTCCAGGTTCGAACCCATCGTCCTCAAAACTCTTCTACCCCATTGCTCGCTAAACCACCATGCTGGAACCCCATCAGACTCCGCCACATCCACCTCCTCGAAGACGCCTTCCACCTCCCGTCGTTTGCCTGAAGTTCGGACCCCCGTGGCGGCTTCAAAACACGGTAGAACGACGCGTGTTTGAACATAGAAATCCCAAAATTTACTCAACGATCCTTGACCAAAACCGTATTAATGGATAGAGCAGAGAAATCTCTGCTGATTTTGTTTTGAAATCATATAATAATTCGATCCGGTTTGGGTGAGATTTAGGAAATAAAAATCGACCTTTTCAGCTGTTTAAAACATAGATGGCGGCGGTCCGAGTTTTGAAACTTAGGTTTTTGAAATTTTATATTTATAACCCTTTTTTTATTTAATTCATTTATTTCGAAATCTCGAAGTTTAACATTCCGAACTCCAAATTAAACCCAATGAGTGTCGCCTCTGGCTAAATACCCCTATTCCGGACAAATTGGGATATGTCCGGTAAGCCAATTCGATTGTTACGATAGGTTTTCATCAAAATTAAAATATAAATCAGTATATATTGAATTTGAACGTACATTTTAATTTACCAGGGCCATAGTCTGACTCCGAAAATTCCCGAAAAATAAATCTAGCTATTTTTGACGATACGGTCCAAAAAAACTAACTTTGTCTAATTTGGAGACCATTTGAAAAATGGTCATTTTCTGGTCTGTCCAGTTTGACTGAAATTGACAAAACACGTTTTCTTTTAACACGCTCACATATTAATTCCAAAAATTATGAAAACTGGAATCTAGCAATAATTCAAATTTTCGGATCCAACCAAAGTGGTCTCGTCAAAAACGGAGGTCGTTTGCAAAATGGCAATTTTTAAGGGCTATATTTTATATAAATTCCATAGCGACTATTATGAATTTTCAACTGAACAAAACTTTTTATTCCCATTATAAAAACTGAATTTTTCACATTCCTTGGAAAGATATTTTCAAACAGATTCAAATATTTCAAGTTTCACCAAAATCCGGTTTATTTTGAATCCTGTACATTCAATTGAAATTTGAAATCGAATTTTCAAACTACCACACCATTTCCAATTCCTTTTATAATTAAAATAAATATTTATATTCTAACTTCGATCTAAATAAATATATACATTCTAATTCTATTCAAAATAAATTTCTCGTCATTATTATTTAAAATAAATCATTTTAAATATTCAAAATTAATTAAAATTGCCAAAATAAAAAAATTAAATTGGTTATGATTTTCCAGGTTGTTACATTATAAGGGACTGATTTGACATTTTAATAAGTTTTGTTAGTAATAAAGTTAGAAATTAACTTAAGGTTAATAATTTGAAATAATTATTCTTAAGAAACAATTGGGCGAGTTTATATTAAATTAATTATATTATTGATTAATTTAAGGGAGAATTAGTGGGAATCAGTTAATCAGTTAACTGATGTTTCAAGTTGACTAAGTCAATTGTTTAAATTGAAATGGTATTTTTTTAGCAAAGATGATCGATTTTTAAGGTGACCGCAGACACCTTTTATTATAATTAATAATAAAAAATAGTATAATGCATGTGATTGTTAGTTGACAATCAACTATTCGGTTTTTAAGGTGGACCGTCCACCACCTATGGAGTTTATAGTGTTCTGTCCACTCTACCTAGTCAGGCTTACAACATTGAAGCTAGCTAATTAACTAGAATACAAACTTACACTCCACACAAGGAGGATATGACCTAATATTTTTCATACTACACATGGTAGTGAATAACATATACAAATACAATAGTGTGCCTTGTACATAATACTACAAATAAAATGTGCTATTACATACTGCTAAAGGGAAAGAAAGACATAGGACGATGTTAAAGCACAACTGCAGCAGGAAATATCTTGAGCTCCACACCAACTGCAGAAGCACGATACTGACCAAGTAAGGCTTCAGAGGAAGTCCCATCAAATGTCCCAAAACTGGAAATTATCCAGAGCAGGAGTGAGAAGATTATCACCGTGAATTAAGCAATGTCTAGTCAAGTGCATCACTTGTATTGTTGACACAACCGTGAATTGAATTAACCAGATCACTATACTCACTATAACCCAGTTTTGCACCAATGAATAACATAAACTGCACTACTAAGAAAAACCACGAACAGTGTGCACAGACATGTAAAACACTACCATGAAAACCGACTAAGTTCAGTGCGCAAGCATCTCGGGTATAGATGATATTCAAAGTGATGGCTTAATCCAGATACCAGTCACAATCATCGCTTGAGTAGTCTATTTCTTAGCATAACAAAGTCCAAAGAACCGAAGGAAATAAACCAAACACTGAAGCAACTCAAACATTATCCAAAAATAACACCACTGACAAAATTGAACTACCAACAAGATGATACAAGGCAATCATTGAATACCCAAGAAATCGATGAGTACCATCACAAACATAAAGTCAAAACGCGAAAACATATCATACCGCTAGGGAGTTGCTGCTCACCAGGGATCTCTGTATTAGTGTCAAAATCCTTTCCAAGGCCAAGACTACCAGTTGAAGAACGAGCGATGCGTAGTTTCCTGAAATAGCCAA
Source organism: Allium sativum (assembly GCA_030737875.1). Taxonomy (NCBI): domain Eukaryota; kingdom Viridiplantae; phylum Streptophyta; class Magnoliopsida; order Asparagales; family Amaryllidaceae; genus Allium; species Allium sativum. The sequence goes on along the minus strand of CM060924.1, from coordinate 804,364,445 downwards.
GGCACTGTGGAAGGAAGGTTGTCAGTAGCGATTAATAGAAGATGCAAGATGGGTAGATGAGGTAAAGGGTAATAGGGGTAATTTGGAGCTTAAATCAGATTTTCAGACAAAGCTTGGATCTGAAGGTGGAAAATGATGAAATGGAGGAATACCACATAGTGCGAAAACAAGGAAAGGGTTTGTAGAGACGAGGGATGAAGAAACCAGTGAAGAAAGCTCGCGAGTAGAGAGAAAAGAAGATTGGAAAGATCTCCTTGTCGCCATTTATTAGATTAATTTGTCTTTAAATTAATCTAATAGAAGTAATTTTAACATATAGTTGATTAAACGTAATAAATATTCTTAAAAGTTAATTAATCTTCGAAAAGGATTTACTAATCTATCTTTATTTAGATGACGAAGTAAACTATTTTTACTTCGGTTAAATGTTGTAATTGATTACTATTTTAATTAGTAATAATTAAAAGGGTCGCTTTTTAATTGAAATCATTTAAGAAGCAATCAAGTTTGCGATAAAAGTTTAATTGAATAGGGTAAAGGATTTAGAAATAAATCCCAGTTTTACAAACAAAATTTATAAAAGAAATTCAAAACAAATGCGATAGTTTACTTAATATTTAAATTAAGTAAAAATGATATAAAAATTGAAAAGAGACATTCAATTTTGCAAAGAAAGGATGCCTAAACAGACTTGGATTTTAGTTATAAAATTCAAATTAAGTTTATAACAAGATGTTAAATGATATTTGAGTAAAAGATTAGTAAACGGATTTTTGTAATAAATCCAAGTATAGAACAAATTTTTTTAAGAGGTTTTAAAGATAAAGATTTGTACTTTAGTAAGAGTTTATAAAACGAGTCAAATAAAAGGTAATTATAATTGGAAGTTGATCTTTCAAAGTGAAGAAAATGCTTTATTAAACCATATTTTATATCAGATAGTCATTGAGATTTTGTGATATCAAAATTAATATCAGTTTTGAGTTACAAACTTTTATCTATCTTAAGATAAGAATGTTGTTGATCAAGGTCTGAGAGGTAAATAAAATACCCAAACTTGAATGACTTCACTATTATCAAGAGATGATATTAATTTGTAATGGTAAAAGATATTGGAAATAGTTTATTATTTCCATAAGAAAAGATCACAACTTTATTCTGCAAAATTAAGAAATTTGATAAAACCATTGGGTTTTATAGTAAATAATGTATTACTTGACATTGTTGGTCTAAGTAGGATTTTTGATAGTACTCATATCATTTAGTTAAGTATGTAACACTATTTTATAGGAAATGAAAATACACTACAACAAAAATAGTCTTTTACAGCGGTATATAGCCGCTATTAAATGGTACTATAGCGATTCGAAAAGTGATGTATATCGACATGTTATAAAAAACAGTTGAGTAATTATAACACAGAAACATCCACTATAAAAGGGTATGATTTTCTAGCGGCTATGTGCCGTTGTGATACGTAAGGATAGTAGCTCGTTCTGCTGCTATAAAACTTGTCATTCTTAATGAAAATAACAAATTTCTGTAACACTATATTGCTGTTATATAATATTAATTCAATAGCGGGTCTATCATGCTATAACAATGTATTGCTCATGTATTACATTATCTTTTATAACGCTTTTCAATATATTATAATAATAACAATCAAATGAATCTTCACAACAATTTCAAAAATAGTATATCACCTAAAAAATTATAATACTCAACAAATGTAACACATATTCATGATAGCAAGATAAAGGATCAACTAACAAAAAGTAAGATATATATATATATATATGTTTTCAATTACATATCAATGTCAATTTAAGTTAACAAAATAAAACATAGTTTAAATTTAATATCTCTAATAAAACCTCAACCAACCGCTCTCCTTCATCAAACTTCCACAGCCATGATACCCATCTGATCTCTACTCCACACATTCGCTGTCCAAATGCACAAGTCGAAGACCATCACTGTTGCACAATTGCATTATCACTACATGTATATCCACATATGATCTGAAAACATATTTAACCAGTTACAAGCTATGCATAATTCTCATAAAATCCACAATAAATGTTAGTGGGTGTATGGTATAGCTAAGGATTTACAATGAATATAAGTGCGAAAATGTGTTTACTTGCCGAAGAAATCATCTCCAGAGAAAGAAGGAGGAACCTTTAGCTTATGTGACTATTGTGGTTGGAAGAGGATGGTACCATCTACATGGAAATGTAAACTTGTAAAACGTAATTTTTAACATTTGTATTTGCAAAGCGAGTAAATCAAAACAATTATATTGTTGAATGTAAATGGAAGAAACAATTTATAAATTTTTGCAATAAAAGCATGCGCACAGGTAAGATATTACTGTCCTAACTTTTATATTTGTATAGTTTTTCCTCAAAACTATGTTTCATACCATCAAATATCTGATTCGCTTGCATGCAGGAAACTTATCACGTAGATTTTGAATATTTTTATGCTCCACACATTGGAAATTTAAGCTTATGCATTCATTCAAAATATCAAATCGAAATCATTTATGAATTTTCAAAAGTCTAGTATGCCGAAAATAGTAGTATTTCATAAGCATCTGGACTTTACCTACTCGAACTGATGTATACTTAAATATTGTGAAATTCATTAGAAATCTTCCCCTTCAAAAAGCCATCGTCGATAACCTGCAATATCCGTAGGAATTGAAAACCTTAGGAATGAAAACATTATATTATGAATTGAAATCTGACGTGAACTTAGAGCTGTATTCATTAAAATTGCATCCGAAATTATATATATATATAATATGCATTCAAAACTAGTTCCTTTACCTAAAGCTATGCTTCAAAGGACAGAGACTAGCATGTCTCTCAATTTATAGCAGTATATGATAATATCTCTGAATCATCATCGAAGCTATTAACTTATTGTAAAGATCTAAAAATCAAAAGTCAGGCATCCCTGAAGTTCAAGCATATACAAATTTGAGTAGAAACCAAATTAATTCTTTTGAGATCTTTAAAGTAAGGTATGTCAAGGTCTATTTGAAATTAAATACGAACAGAACTTACAGTGACCTTGAAAGAAAAAGACGAAAAATTTCTTGTGTCATGATTTCCGAGTTTAGAGGAGGATTCAGCAGAACTGTTTTCTCTATTGTCCTAAAAATTCAATATTTCATAAATTGATTTTATTAATATAACAGTTAAATATGAATAAAAAACTATTTACAGATTTTCATAATCCTCAGAACCCCAAAGACAATTGATGATTTAACCATAGTTTTTTAAGTTGCAAATGTCCAAATGGGTGCATCATAACAAACAGAGTACACCAATAAAAAGATTCAACCTAGTTAAATCTTATCAACAAATCTATACCTTACATTGATCAATAATTTAATCTCGAACAACAGATCAACACAAATCATACACAATAAGGATGACAAAATTAACAAATACAATAGCTCACAAGGAGGGGGTGACAAAAAGCAACAAATAGAGGCAATCTCATCCCTAAAGTGAAATTTAATTAACAAGTCATGCATGAGCTTTATTGAGAATGACACCCTTGCTTAACCTGAAACCATTTCTTGGCATCATCTTTTGTGACGTGGTGAATTACACGATAGCCAGCACGTTCTAGAACTACAAAAAAGTACATTCCATAGATACCAGTGGATGGGCCATACTTGATCCCAAGACCGATACGTTCTTGGATTCCAAAGCCTAGACAACCAGTATCACTAAAATTCCTTCTCACCAATTCATATTCCTTAACCTTCAGTCCACTTTCCAAGAGCTTCATTGCCTTCTCACCTCTAGCCGTCACATAGCATGCAATCTTCTCGTTACACCTAATACCAAAGGACCGAACAGTATATCTAGCCTTGGAAAACACAGGGGTCTCCCCCCTTAGTTGTTCCAAAACCTTAGATGCTCTAGTAAGTCTATCTCCACTTTCTCCAACTGAAATATTAAGCACTAATTTCTGCACCTTAATCTCTATCATTGGATTCGAGATGGAGGGAGAGTGGCGGTTGAGAATGATTAACCAAAGATTCATTTAATTTGTCAGTCATCAAATTAGCAGTCCACCAGTCATTAAATCGCAAGAGAACGTCAAAGTGACAAACGTGATTAGTTTTCACTGAGAACATGTATGATCATATTCAATTCATGGGTAACTATAATTAATACATGATGGCGGGAACAAAAAACACCATGGACCTCCATTCAATAATATAGTGGTATTTTAATTTTGGTTAGATAATGAGAATCCTTGTTACACAGTAAGATAAGATTTATTCATCCAGTAGTTTACACTCTATGCTTTTGAATAAAGTTATCATATTTCAGTATACATCTCATTTTATAACTGCAATCATCTCGATGAGAATCAAAAGTTTATGCAAGAACGTGTAAGACAAAATAAATAGAGGAACCAAGAGTATGACAACGTAAATGTAAGCAAAATATAACTTCATATGCAGTAAGAAAGATGAATTACCTAATACTGTAAGTTTGAGCAATTTCTCATGCAACAATTGTATAAAAAAGTACATGTTTGCCATAAATTGTGGTAACTAGTTCGCATGCTATCTTTAAGAAATGATGATATTTTCAAAATGAAGCATGAATACATGAAGCAAGAAACCTATATGCAAGTAAATAAAAAGTTACCATAAACAGTCTTGAACTTGAATTTTTTTTCCAAGGTGAATTCTATCTTAAACTGCTTCCTTCAATAAAGGCAACACCATAAATGTTTTAACAAATGAAACAATTGGCCAACTTAATTTTTTTGCTAACTGATGCAACTATGCATAAAAGTTGTTGTCAGAATAGAAGCCCTCTTATTTTTAACCATTGTATGGAAGAGGAACATGGATCCAAGGCAAGTGAATTCACCATATCATGGAAAACGTGTAAATAATATATATATATATATATATATATATATATATATATATATATATGTGTGTGTGTGTGTGTGCGCGCGCGCGCGCGCGTGTGTGTGTGTGCTTGTGTGTGTATATAGAAGTGCAGGTTTATTTGTAAATTCATTAAACTGACAATATGGTATGTATAGAAAAATTTTCCGTTCATTTTTGCTTGAGTACCAGTTTAGGTGCAAATGTTTCCTTGACAAGTATACAGTCAATGACGATGCCTTGACCGTAGCATGGTGCCCACTTCCCTGCCAATAGTCATTGTGCACTTCCTAAGAAGGGAGAAAGAAATCTAAATGTTATTTGCATGACAAGGTTAGTAGTTCTTTGAAACACACAATATGTATATACAAAAGTGAATTATATTATCTCTAAATGTTCTTTGAAACAACTGCTGGTAGAGATCTTCACCTCGGTTAAAACATGGACATTTTTCATTCTTAAAACATGGTTCTTAATGTAAACATGTTTTCATTCTTAAAACATGAACATTTTTCATACATTCTAAATTTACATAAAAATGGAATTTTTAAATGTTAAACATGTTTAATTTTAAAACATGGACAAATTTCTCATATCCTATATTTACATTAAAAATGAAGGTTTTTAATGAAATCATGTTTTAATTCAAAACATGAACATTTTCTATTATTCTATTCTTCCAACCATCACATTAAAATGTATATTTCATATGAAATCATATTTTGATAAAAACATGAACATTATCCTCAATTTATATTCTTAGCATTAAAAATGTATATTTTAGTGAATTCATGTTTTGATTAAAAACATGAACATTTTCTATATTTAACCATTTTCCTATGTATTTGTAACACCCCGCGAATTCTATAACTGTGAAATTAACAAATTAAAGTATAATTAATTTCAAATAAAAGAACTAAGGGAAACGGGATACGCCATTGCGTTCGTCTCGGAAAAATACGCGAAATAGAGTCCGAGTTTTCGAAAAACGGAGTCCGTATGAAGAAGATATGGCCTTCGGAAGTTTGAAAATCAAGTTTAAATTCAAACAGAATAAAATAATCAAGTTTAAATTCGAAAGTGGGGCCCAATGGGCCAGGGCGGAAAAACGCCCGCCTGACGCACCAAGTCGACTGGGCTGTCGACCTGGTCTAACCAGGTCGACAGGGCTGTCGACAGGGCTGTCGACAGGCATGTCGACCTGGTCCAGACCCAGGTCGAGCCCAGTCTAACCCGGCTGGCCTATTTTATGTTGGTCGATTTTCTGTGAGCTGCTTTGTCATTAGGACTAGGTGGCGGGTTCTAATTGGTCTCTCTTCCTAATGAATGGTTATGATCAATCCAAGCAACATCAAGGGTCCTAATCAGTTCATAACCTCTATATAAACAACCCTAGACTAAACCCTAATCTATTCATTCAAAAATAAGAACATAGCCGCCATGTTGCTAAGGAACGACTAAGAGTTGCCGCCAACTAGAGAGAGGATTAGGAAGAAAATTCTAAAGCCTAAAGCAACCTAAAGCAAATCAATTCAACAAAGGAATCATATCTCTTAATTGGAGAATTCGCCATACCATTGTAAGTAGAGTATTACTTTGGTATGAACAAATGATTGTGTAGATATGTATACTTGATTTGTGGCGATAAAGTAATTCATATTTGTGCGTTGGAATATTGTATACGTTTGGATATTCTTGAATTATGTTGTTCATTATGAAAAACTACATGCGGTAGTTTTATGCAAGTATGACGTTTGGATATTCGCAAAATATGTAATTTATGTTGAAGCTACATGTATGTAGTTGTTAAATTTAAAATCATGCAAGTTTGGGGTTTTGCTACTATGCCATCATAATGTGTATTTTTCCACAAACATCATTTTTGTAAGGAAATTGGAACAAGTTTAGGTTGTTATAATCCATATGAAATTATGTTGATAATTGGGCATCATGGTCTATGTATTAAGCCATGCTTTGTATTAGAAAACCTATGTGCAAACTTATGAATATGACTAGGCTATGATTGATATTTGACCATGATTTGTTAGCAAGAATTATATGGTGACATATGTGAGACATGGCTAGGTTAGACTCAAAAATCCCTTTTTGCAAGTTTACATGACTAAAGTAAGAATCATGATTTCATGTTAGAGAAATATTTATGCCATGCTTATGTTTGACATTATGCCATGCTTATGTTAGAAAAATTTATGCCATGCTTATGTTTGACATTATGCATAACTAAAAGTATAGGTTCATGTTGTAGTTATGACTATGTGTCAATAATGATACCCAATTTAGACTCTTATCTCAACTACAAGTTCACATGTTTTGATTCATGTCACCTATGCTTTATGACCAAAGTATATGTTACCACTATGCAAGTACACAAGTTTCTATTTTGTATTCCCAACGTCATATTGCAAGTTCATACGCTCACCTTCCCCTTTTTGTGTATGTAATCACGCCATAAGCCTCCCCTTTTCGCATGGCTAAATTGGGCTTTAAAAGGCTAAGCCCAATATATATAAACGGACGTGTAAAACGGGGGAAAATAACGTTGGGTTAAAATTAACTAATAAATGAAAATATAAAATAGAAGGGCCCAAATTCAAGTATGGGTTGGGCCCATGATTGGTGTAACCTTTACACCATTAACTTAATAATGGGCCGCAAATATTTACATATAAGAAATAAAGAAGAATGACAAGATATGTAAATGTAGAAAATACGATGTGTTTAACCCGAGGTTGGATTGAGTTGTGATGTAAACCTGCCCGGAACCGCCCGGCTGTCCAGTAGTCACAACAATACCTATCCAATGTGGGAGGTTAAACATGGAGCCCAATAAGGACCCGAGGTTAGACTGAGTTGTGGCGTAAGACTGCCCGGAACCAACCGGCAATAGGCAGCCACAACAATACCTGTCTAATGTGAGAGGTCAGGGCCTTAATAAGACAATTAAGGCTGAGTAAGGATTGTTAGGATTAAGTGAACTAAAGACTTAATCAAAATGGAACATGCTAAACTAAACGGACTGGTGGGGGTTAGGTTAGGAAACACTTAACCAACTTAGCATGTTGGCTAGAGATAGAAAACCTAGTAACGGGGGACCCTTTTCAGCAGTAACCCTAGAAGGTGTATCAGGATACCCTGAAACTAGGCAGGGTGGGGCACGATTACTGGGCTGATTGTAAGAGGTCAAAGCGACGGCGGTGGTGTAGCAGTGTAGGTTCTAACGGGGTGCGGGCGTGCACACACTCCGGCGCAGAAAAATAAGGCACTGGACACCAGTAGCATACCTGTGCACTCTAAGGTTATGTCGGGCCGCCACTATGGGACTTGATACACCCCATGGTGGGACCAGCATAGGTAACTACAACATCGGGGGCCGTATGACACATGTAACTATGCGAGTAGGAGCCGATCATCATTGAATGGATCACATCACCCTGATTATGGGGTGCCAGTGGGAAACTAGTTTATATGGGTTCAGAGATTAACTTGGGGTACGATAGTACATTCGACCCTAGACAACTTAACCAAGTTTATTGTGCTTGCCCACTTCTTGTTTATACTTATCATACCCAATTCTTTATTCATAGACAAAATAGTACTAGACTTACTCAGGCTTTATGTCTGACTCTACTTTTCTTTCGTCTTCTTTCTTCCGTTCCCCCCCCCCCCAAGGTCCTCAGGGAGGGAACACAGCAGCTTGACCAACCTTAGCAACCAGCTTGAAGAAGAGAAATGTATTGCTTGGACTTTTTTGCTTCGAACTATGGCTTTGGACAATCACTATGGGGGCTTTGCAGTTTATCTATGTTTTATTTATGCTTCTTTAAATAATGTACTCAAGATAGATTATGAAAGTGTTATGTTTTTGGAAAGGATGTTGTTGTAACACATATTTGACTTTATGAAATAAAGTTTGTTGTTTTTCCGCTGTTTACAAATATGTGTCCTTATATCTGTCTTGTATATCTGTGACTTATACTTATAAACCTCCACCAAAATTAGGGCATTCCCTTTGAGAGTGACCCTAACGGAGGTGGGGTGTTTCACTTGGTATCAGAGCATAGGTTTACTAGATAAGATAAAAAGTTTTGAAAAATTGTTTTCAAAAAGGAAATTTAAAGAAGCATTTTTTTTTTAAAAAAAAAGAGAAAAATATTATTTTATTTTAAAAAGGCAAAGTCCACTCCCCAAAGCCATAGGTACTATCTCTTATCCTTCGTTTTGAATCTATCCTTTTTGTTTCAGCATGTCCGAAGATCTTAACTTGCCAGAAGGGGTACCAATACCTGGTTGGTTTAGACGGTTCTTAGAAGCAAGGGCCACTCAGCCAGGTCCTACCGTTCCTCCTCCCCCAGCTGCAGGAAATCATCCAGCTGCAGCGGCACCTTTTCCTCCACCTCCTCCTCGGGGAAACACTTTCGCTAAGATATGTAAAGATTTTAAAGCTATGGGAGGAAAGGATTTTCATGGAACTGAGTCCTTCGTGGCAGCTAGAAATTGGCTGAAAGAAACGGAGGACCTATTCATCATCTTTGAGGTAGAAGATAGGCAAAAAGTACAATTGGCGGTGTGGCTATTGAAGGGCGAGGCTTCCTACTGGGGGGAAGTCACTAATGCTGAAAGACCAGTGGAGACATGGGAGGACTTTAGGACAAGGTTTGAGACTAAATATCTCTCAGATGCAGAAAGAAGTTTGCAGTTGGAAAAATTCTTATTTCTTAAGCAAGGAGACAAGACAGTCAGAGAGTATGTGAATCAGTTCGATGAGCTGGCTAGGTTTGGGCTTGACCTAGTCAACACCCCGCACAAGAAGGCTCTCCGTTTCGTCAAAGGGTTAAATGAGCCATTACACAGTTTGGCCATGACCCATATACCCATGGAAGCCACGTATGAAAGATTGGTGCAAATGGCATTGCTGAATGAAGAGGATAAGGGCAAGAAGAAAGAGGGTTTGCAGCCTAAGAAGACAGACTTTAAGAAGGGCGGGAAAGGCAACAAAGAGAAGAGGAAGTGCAATTTCTGTGGCAAAGTGGGGAACTTAGTAAAGGACTGCCGGAAAAAGAAGGCCAAGGGAAATGGTGGATGCTTTTCTTGCGGTGAGACAGGCCACAGGGCTAAGGACTGCCCAAAGAAACGAGGACAGGGGCAGAGGGCTGGATCCACCCCAGGGGCACAGGTTCATGTGCTAGAAGCACCACCTTTGCAACAGCGAGGTATAAATACTTCTGTAGAAAGTGTAGTTTATCTTTAGGATCACCCCGTTCGCACTTTATTTGATTCTGGCGCATCACACTCCTTTATCTCATCTGCTTTAGTAGAATCTCTGCACCTAAAAACTAGTATGTTAGAGGACCCCTTAATTGTTTCAAACCCAATTGGGGGCCCAGCTCATTTGTCTATGATCTGTTTGGGATTGAAAATTTCCATTCTAAGCGTAGAATTTCAATGTAGTGCCTTTGTTTTGGGCTTTTCGGGGTATGGTTTGATTTTGGGTATGGATTGGCTATCCAGTAACGGGGCCATCCTTTATTGTGAGAAAAGGGTTGTTAGGCTCCTAACCCAGCTCGGTAATACTTTGGAAATTTCTTGTAATCCCTCGTATGCGGTTATGCTTAGTTATCTTGAATCGCTAGATGCCTCTGTTGAAAATTTGCAATCAGTTAGAGTGGTCCGGGAATATCCGGATGTCTTCGAAGAGGTGAAGGGCTTGCCTCCGAAGCGGGAAATAGACTTCCGCATATATCTTGTAGACAATGCAAAGCCCGTTGCGTTGCCCGTTAGACACATGGCTCCACGAGAAAGGAAAGAGCTCAGTAAACAGATTAAAGAGCTTCTATAGAAGGGGTTCATTAGGAGGAGCATTTCAGAGTGGGGCGCTCCAGTAGTGTTCGCCACTAAGGCAGAAGGATCATTTCGCTTATGCATGAGTTGTGAAGAATCACCTTAGTAAGTACATTTGGCAACATAGTTGACATTTGTTTATTTTCAAGAGGTAATTCATCTATGTGGAATACCTTCTAGTAAGTGAACAAGATCCAAGATTCACTAATGAATTTTGGAGAGCTTGAATGGAACTATGGGTACGCAGTTATGCTTGAGCCAAGTATACTAGAAGGAGAATAAGTGAAAGAGAAACGAGAGGCAAGGGTTCCAACTCATATTTTGGAAACAAGAATTAAGAAACTACGAAATTGTGAAGTTAAAGGCAGACAAAGCATAATGGAATTAAGCTCAAGGAAATGCGACTTAGAAGATTGAAGACTAGATTCGTGCATCATATCTCTTCTTAAGAATATATCCTTGATCCCTCTCTTCCTGTAAAGCTCACATGCATGCTATCTTTTGTGTATATCCTCTCGGTCCTATTCTTAATCCAATTTCTATTGCAAACCCCATAGGGAGTATGACTCATTTGTTAGTAACACATGTTGGGGCTCGAGGGTGTTCGTTGGTTTTACTAAAGTTTTTGGGCTTTATAGGATACAGGTTGGTCTTAGGAAGGGACTCCCTTGTGACCTAAAAGGAGTCCATCATGCTTAGTTTCCTAGAATCATATATGGTGGTTGGGTTGAGTAATTCTTTGGGTATCAGTCTGATGTTGATTTCGGTCTTCGGGGCCGATGCTTAGAGAGTTCTTCTCCTAATCAATATATATGTGGCATAGGTTTCCAGTTTTGACATTGCCTAATGGGCACAAAGTTTTTACTTGCTTCTATCATTCGACTATACCTTTAGATATGAACAATTGGGAAAGATGTCCTATAGATTAGAGCTACCCGAAAGATTGGATGGAGTCAGCTGAAGTGGTAGAGCCAAATCTCCTCGAAGAGGCCGAAGTGGAACGCGAAGCAACCATAAGAAAAGTTCCAACCCGCATCTTAGGAACGGAAGTGAAGAAGCTACGCAACCGTGAAGTCAAGCTCGTCAAAGTTCAGTGGAGCGACGCCGAGGGAGACGCGACTTGGGAAACTGAAGCTAGAATACGTACTGCCTACCCTTTTCTGTTCGAGGGTACATCCTTGATCTTTCCTTTTCCTTAAGTTGCGCTTTTATCTATCTTTTTAGGTATATTTCCTCGACCGTATCTTTTAGGTAGAAACCCTTTGGATGGAAACATGTAGTTGAAACATGTTATGGATGATGGTTGCAAGTGGTTGCAAGTGATTGCTAGTGGTTGCTCGTGGTTGCATATACACACACAATCTAGGTTTTAGATCGGCTCAGTCACTTCATATTGCAAATGCATATATGTTTGCATTCGTATATGGTTGAACATTGATGTGTTGTCATATGGATGTTGCATTTGTATTGAATGATTGTGCACTCATGTAGAATCAAGAATAGGAAAAAATTTGCATACATAATGGATTCATGGCACTTACATAATTCGCATTAAGGAGGTCAACTGAATCAGTAGACCGCCTGATTTTGCATTAGATAAGTTCATGTACACACACACTTCGCATATGATCATGAAGCATTAGAAAATCTTTTAAGGACAATGGATGCTCGTGGTTGATGGATGAGTAGATGGATGATTGGATGTTAGGATATACATTCCTCCTAACTTGAAGATTTCGGGGACGAAATCCTTTTAAGTGGGGGAGAATGTAACACCCCGCGAATTCTATAACTGTGAAATTAAAAAATTAAAGTATAATTAATTTCAAATCAAAGAACTAAGGGAAACGGGATACGTCATTGCGTTCGTCTCGGAAAAATACGCGAAATAGAGTCCGAGTTTTCGAAAAACGGAGTCCGTATGAAGAAGATATGGCCTTCGGAAGTTTGAGAATCAAGTTTAAATTCAAACAGAATAAAATAATCAAGTTTAAATTCGAAAGTGGGGCCCAATGGGCCAGGGCGGAAAAACGCCCGCCTGACGCACCAAGTCGACTGGGCTGTCGACCTGGTCTAACCAGGTCGACATGGCTGTCGACAGGGCTGTCGACAGGCATGTCGACCTGGTCCAGACCCAGGTCGAGCCCAGTCTAACCCGGCTGGCCTATTTTATGTTGGTCGATTTTCTGTGAGCTGCTTTGTCATTAGGACTAGGTGGCGGGTTCTAATTGGTCTCTCTTCCTAATGAATGGCTATGATCAATCCAAGCAACATCAAGGGTCCTAATCAGTTCATAACCTCTATATAAACAACCCTAGACTAAACCCTAATCTATTCATTCAAAAATAAGAACATAGCCGCCATGTTGCTAAGGAACGACTAAGAGTTGCCGCCAACTAGAGAGAGGATTAGGAAGAAAATTCTAAAGCCTAAAGCAACCTAAAGCAAATCAATTCAACAAAGGAATCATATCTCTTAATTGGAGAATTCGCCATACCATTGTAAGTAGAGTATTACTTTGGTATGAACAAATGATTGTGTAGATATGTATACTTGATTTGTGGCGATAAAGTAATTCATATTTGTGCGTTGGAATATTGTATATGTTTGGATATTCTTGAATTATGTTGTTCATTATGAAAAACTACATGCGGTAGTTTTATGCAAGTATGACGTTTGGATATTCGCAAAATATGTAATTTATGTTGAAGCTACATGTATGTAGTTGTTAAATTTAAAATCATGCAAGTTTGGGGTTTTGCTACTATGCCATCATAATGTGTATTTTTACACAAACATCATTTTTGTAAGGAAATTGGAACAAGTTTAGGTTGTTATAATCCATATGAAATTATGTTGATAATTGGGCATCATGGTCTATGTATTAAGCCATGCTTTGTATTAGAAAACCTATGTGCAAACTTATGAATATGACTAGGCTATGATTGATATTTGACCATGATTTGTTAGCAAGAATTATATGGTGACATATGTGAGACATGGCTAGGTTAGACTCAAAAATCCCTTTTTGCAAGTTTACATGACTAAAGTAAGAATCATGATTTCATGTTAGAGAAATATTTATGCCATGCTTATGTTTGACATTATGCCATGCTTATGTTAGAAAAATTTATGCCATGCTTATGTTTGACATTATGCATAACTAAAAGTATAGGTTCATGTTGTAGTTATGACTATGTGTCAATAATGATACCCAATTTAGACTCTTATCTCAACTACAAGTTCACATGTTTTGATTCATGTCACCTATGCTTTATGACCAAAGTATATGTTACCACTATGCAAGTACACCAGTTTCTATTTTGTATTCCCAACGTCATATTGCAAGTTCATACGCTCACCTTCCCCTTTTTGTGTATGTAATCACGCCATAAGCCTCCCCTTTTCGCATGGCTAAATTGGGCTTTAAAAGGCTAAGCCCAATATATATAAACGGACGTGTAAAACGGGGGAAAATAACGTTGGGTTAAAATTAACTAATAAATGAAAATATAAAATAGAAGGGCCCAAATTCAAGTATGGGTTGGGCCCATGATTGGTGTAACCTTTACACCATTAACTTAATAATGGGCCGCAAATATTTACATATAAGAAATAAAGAAGAATGACAAGATATGTAAATGTAGAAAATACGATGTGTTTAACCCGAGGTTGGATTGAGTTGTGATGTAAACCTGCCCGGAACCGCCCGGCTGTCCAGTAGTCACAACAATACCTATCCAATGTGGGAGGTTAAACATGGAGCCCAATAAGGACCCGAGGTTAGACTGAGTTGTGGCGTAAGACTGCCCGGAACCAACCGGCAACAGGCAGCCACAACAATACATGTCTAATGTGAGAGGTCAGGGCCTTAATAAGACAATTAAGGCTGAGTCAGGATTGTTAGGATTAAGTGAACTAAAGACTTAATCAAAATGGAACATGCTAAACTAAACGGACTGGTGGGGGTTAGGTTAGGAAACACTTAACCAACTTAGCATGTTGGCTAGAGATAGAAAACCTAGTAACGGGGGACCCTTTTCAGCAGTAACCCTAGAAGGTGTATCAGGATACCCTGAAACTAGGCAGGGTGGGGCACGATTACTGGGCTGATTGTAAGAGGTTAAAGCGACGGAGGTGGTGTAGCAGTGTAGGTTCTAACGGGGTGCGGGCGTGCACACACTCCGGCGCAGAAAAATAAGGCACTGGACACCAGTAGCATACCTGTGCACTCTAAGGTTGTGTCGGGCCGCCACTATGGGACTTGATACACCCCATGGTGGGACCAGCATAGGTAACTACAACATCGGGGGCCGTATGACACATGTAACTATGCGAGTAGGAGCCGATCATCGTTGAATGGATCACATCACCCTGATTATGGGGTGCCAGTGGGAAACTAGTTTATATGGGTTCAGAGATTAACTTGGGGTACGATAGTATATTCGACCCTAGACAACTTAACCAAGTTTATTGTGCTTGCCCACTTCTTGTTTATACTTATCATACCCAATTCTTTATTCATAGACAAAATAGTACTAGACTTACTCAGGCTTTATGTCTGACTCTACTTTTCTTTCGTCTTCTTTCTTCCGTTTCCCCCCCCCCCCCCCCAGGTCCTCAGGGAGGGAACACAGCAGCTTGACCAACCTTAGCAACCAGCTTGAAGAAGAGAAATGTATTGCTTGGACTTTTTCGCTTCGAACTATGGCTTTGGACAATCACTATGGGGGCTTTGCAGTTTATCTATGTTTTATTTATGCTTCTTTAAATAATGTACTCAAGACAGATTATGAAAGTGTTATGTTTTTGGAAAGGATGTTGTTGTAACACATATTTGACTTTATGAAATAAAGTTTGTTGTTTTTCCGCTGTTTACAAATATGTGTCCTTATATCTGTCTTGTATATCTGTGACTTATACTTATAAACCTCCACCAAAATTAGGGCATTCCCTTTGAGAGTGACCCTAACGGAGGTGGGGTGTTTCAGTATTCTCATATCATATAAAAGAATATTTTATATGTTAACACTTTTGTATGCATTCTAATATCATATAAAAGAATATTTTATATGTAAACACTTTTCTATGCATTCTAATATCATATAAAAGAATATTTTATATGTTTGCATTTTTTTCTATGGATTCTAATGACATATAAAAGTATATTTTATATATTCACATTTTAATAACAAATAAAAGGATAATTCATTTGTTACTTTTCCTAATCTAACTTAGCAAATAGAAATGCAAATTTTATTTAAATCAAAAATGACATTTTGTTTTATTTGAACTATTTTAACAAAAATGAGTAATTTGTCCAATTATTATATTTTGACAAAATGATAATTCTAATTCAAATTTGTCAAGAATGACAATTATAATTCAACTATTCAAATTTGTCAAAAATGACAATTAGAATTCAACTATTCAAATTTGTCAAAAATGACAATTATATTCCAACTATTCATATTTGTCAATACTAATTTAACAAAAATGACGATTATATTTTGTCAATTCTAATTTAACCCAAATATTAATTCTTGAGTTAACAAATCTAACAAACACAACATAATGATTTTGTTTCACTATTTTTCTAATTAGCATAACTGTTAATTAACAAATCTAATAATACAACATGATGATTTGGTTTAACACAATTGTTGATTAACAAATCTAATAACACAACAATCATCGATCAAATCATGTATGAAAGTCCACAAAATATTAGAGCGTATGATTTAACAACATCAGTTCTATATACGTTTCATGATTAAGTAAATTTAATTATAAAAAAAATAGAATTTCTCACCGTTCTTTTGAATCTGAATAGTTCAGATCTGAAAATTTGGCCCAAAATTCAACCAGCTCAGATTTCTTCTTTTCTGTCTAGAAACGTAGATCTCGTCTCTACGATCGCAACGCTTCGAAAATCGTGTTATTATGAGTCAGTATGGATGAGATATGATTAGATTTACATTGTTAATATTTAAAATAAATTAATTAAATAATATAGTTTAAATTTAGGGTGCATTTTTTACAGGTCCTTATTAAGTTTTAAAATTAGGCTCACATCTGGTCATAGTTTCCAATACACTTCCGCCCCCTATTTTTGAATATGCGCCTCCTACTTTCTTGGATCTACTTCCTACTTTTTAGTCCCACGTCCTCCTTTTTTCTTTTCGCTACTTTGTATTTTTCCAAAAAAAAAAGTGCGGCCGTAGTAAAAAAAAAAAATTTTTTTTTCCTAAAATCTGGAAATAATCCCAGAAGTCCACGCCAAGAAGAGAAAAAAAACTTTCATATATGTATGCAAGTATTGCTAATACTTGCATACATGTATGCAATTACTGCACAAAGGGAATTATGCTATAGTTTTGCCTGCATATATGTTGCACACATGCGTGCATGTTTCAGATTTACTTGCATACTTGAATGAAAATAAAAATGAACAGAGTTGCACTGCTATGGAATATTGCATATTTTTATGCACGAATGATGCAATACGTACACATAAATATGCAAAAAATTCAAAAGCGAATGCAACACTGGAATACTTGCATATATATGTGCAGGAAATTGAAATTCTTGCATAACATTATGCATTTAACTGCAGTTTTCGCTGTTTTTTTGCTATTTTATTTTTTTGCATGTTTTTTGATTTTTTTTTACCGAATTTATGATTGAATGCATAATTATTTTAAATACAAATTTTCGTATTTTTTTTGTTTTATTTTTTCAATTTTTTCGCAACTTTTGAAAAATAGGGACCTAATTTATAATAAGTTTATCACTGGATGTGAGCCTAATTAAGTTTTCTTTTAGGGACCTGAGCTTTATTTTCACTTAAATTTAACCTTCTTCCTCCTTATACAAACAAAGGCCGTATTATTTTCAAATTTGTTCAAAACTTCAAATTCAGTTTTCTTCAAATCATTTGCTCGATATCCAGATCGGATTGTGTCACATCGCCGGCCTAGGGAAGGCGCCTATGCAGTGGAGGTGCGGCACTGTTCGGCGGTTGGAGGCGAGCGGGGCGGAGCCCGATGCGGCGGCGGTTGGAGGGCCTGGATCTCGCGATTCAGGCAATGGTTCGAGGTCAAACCGGTTGGATTGCAAGCTTGTTCGATTCTCTTTAGAAAGTTCCAAAGGATGGGAGAGTTTTGGTGTATGGATTCAGAGGAATCGGAGGAGAAAGGTTTGAAGAGTTTAGGCCATGAATAGTAAAGGGCGGCGGCTAATAAAACGATGAAGAAGGGTTTTCTAATTCCTTAGTATTTTTGTAATATTATTTTATTTAGTAATCACCAAATTAATTAAAGGCCCGTTTAGCCACTAGCTCTAAATCGAGTCAAACGACAGTCATTCCTAAACAATAACCCCCATTCTGAACCCAACGGGCTATGTCCCATCAGCCTAAACGGCTGTTTTCAGTCAGTTTTCTATAATTTAAAATAAAAAAATTTATTATTTAATTTAACTGTACATATAAATTCACCGGGGCTACAAACGGACTCTAAAAATTATAGAAAAAAATATTTCTAGCTTTTTCTAACGATACGGTTCTAACAAGACTAATTTCGTTGAATTCTGAGACCCTTTTGAAAAATGTTCATTTTCTGGTCGATCCGATTTGACTAAAATGGACAAAACACGTTTGCTTTTGCCATGCTCACATATTAATTCGAAAATTATGAAAATTGAAACCTAGCAATAATTTGATATTCTGGTTCCAACAAAAGTAGTTTCGTCGAAAACGAAGGTCGTTTGAAAAATGGTTATTTTTAATATTAAAATATATATATAAGTTCTATAACGACTATTCTGAAAATTAAAATGAGCATAACTTTTGATTCCCGCGATGAAATTTTGATTTTCCGGATTCGTTGGAAAGATCTTTTCAAATAAATTCTAATATTTTTGGTTTCTCTAAAATCCGATTTATTTTGCATCCTGTACAGTCAGCCAAAGTTAAATTTCAAATTTTCAAACTACCGCTCTATTTCTAACTCCTTTTATAATTAAATTAAAAATATTCGTTCTAACTTCGAATAAAATAAATTTTTAATCATTATTATTTAAAATAAACCATTTTAAATGTACTAAATCCATTAAAATTTCTAAAATAAATTTTTTAAATTGGATCAGAATTTGCAGGTTGTTACAATCTCCCCTACTTAAAATATTTTTTTTCTCGAAAAGGAATGAAGCTAAAAGTTGTTAGACGAACCATCTCAACTTTTATTCTTTTATTGATTTGAATAATTTTATTTGTTGAACTAATAATCACACAACACAATCATTAACCAATTTGTTGATTAGTTTTTTAAATATATATAACTTTTATATATATGCAAAAATTATATTTTCTAAGATCGGATTATATATATAATCACAAATACGTTAATTATAGGCTTGGCACTCTCAACTCATTCTAGGGCATTATTAACCCCATCTCTCATGAGTTTTCTCATTCTAGGATACTGCTGATCCTATCTCTAATGAGTATTCTTATTATTGGATATTACTAATCCAATCTCTGATGAGTCTTTTGTTCAGTTCTAACGAGTTGTACCCCAAAGATTTGAGCTAACCAGAGCTCTGATACCAAATGTAAAAACCAGAAAATCCCCACCCTTTGAATCGACCATAAATCACACAGGTCTGAACCAAAAGTTGGAAATCTTCGAATACTTTAACTTTGGGAATACAACACATTAGAACAACAAAAGAAGACTTTTATAACACATTATGATAATGTTACATCAGAGTACAGAATATCAGAGTACATCGATGAATAATAATACAACGGAAGACAATTACAATAAATTTAATACATTGCAGCGGAAGACTATAAATGCTTTGGACACGGCTCTAAGCTTCAATCCAGAATCCTGCTCAAGAGATAAATATCTGCAAAACAAGCTACTCGACTGCCCATGTGAAAAATATGGGCACCCGAGTTTGCCAGTGAAACAAACTACAAGTCAGTCATGGGATTGGTATGAGAAATCTACTTAACCTATTTAATAATAAGGCTAATCACAAGACCACGCCGCTAACGCGGAACGGTTTTACTCCATTGGATTGCCAATGCATAAAATAAAGTAAATCGTTAAACAACGCAATGCTTTTTTGAAAAATGATACCATTATAAGACTCAAGTCCCATCACTCAATGCAACGCAAACTGGAGGATAGAGTTTTACCTTATAATGGTCAAAAATGCTTGATACGATAAAAACGGATTTTGATATTATTACTAGTGTATATATGCTTCAAAAACAATTTCAATCATAATGTGTAACACCCCACCTCCGTTAAGGTCACTCACAAAGGGAATGCCTTAACTTTGGTGGAGCATTTT
This sequence comes from Allium sativum, assembly GCA_030737875.1. Taxonomy (NCBI): domain Eukaryota; kingdom Viridiplantae; phylum Streptophyta; class Magnoliopsida; order Asparagales; family Amaryllidaceae; genus Allium; species Allium sativum. The sequence goes on along the minus strand of CM060924.1, from coordinate 804,344,281 downwards.
AGTAAATAGAACAGAAACTTACAAGACAGATAAAACAGTACTTGGAAAATTTTATCTTTATTACAGCGGAAACAGAAATCAATATGGTTACATCCTTTCAAATCTCAGAATTCAAGTACAAATATCAGTCTTGTACAAAAGCCTTCAAAATGCATGGTTTAAAATCATAATCCCCATAGAACGGGAGCTATACTGAGCCAAGCCATACTTTAAGCACTTCAAGCAGAGAGAAATCCGGATCAAGCTAAAGTATTCCCTCCTTGGATAACCTGGGGGGAAACGGAAGAAAGGTGGCGAAACAACAAGGGTCAGACAAAAAGTCTGGCAAGTCCAGTGACTTTCAGCATATGAACAGATAATAATAATATGACATGAACATAAAACTGGATGAGAGATATAGAATAAAATAGATCAGAACAGAACATACGCAATCTCAAATTCAGATTTACAATCATGTCACAATTATAATTAAAGTTTATATCGGAGAATAACTGCACTTGCCTTGGTTGGATTCTAAAAGAAAAAGGTGTTGTAGCTGTTCTCTTTTAATCCTAATCAGAATTGGAGGAAGAAGAAGCACAAGTCCTAGCTTAGGTTTCAGTAGAGTAGAGACGCCATTGATTTATTTATTTTTAGAGAGGAAGAGAGCAATGGAGGCTAGAGAATTGTATATGAGATTTAGGTTTAGGTTAGGGATGTATATATAGGTGTAGGAAGTTATTTAGGACCATTAGATTAACCCTGAATCATGAGAACCATTCAAATGCAAAATCTACATTTGAGCGAATCGGCCCACGGGATGACAGCCAAATACCCTGGATTAACCCCTAGTCGACCCAGCAGAGCTCGGGTCGACCTCAAAAATGGGCCGGTTCGGTTATTCCTCCTCCCAATTCGCTGTTTTGAACCTTTTTTGCATGTTTATTTATTTAGTTTTTATATATATATATATCTATATATTTCTCTCATATGCATATAAACTTCAAGGCTTAATAACTTCTTCATAATTAACCATTTTTTTTTAATATTCTCAGAAAATACGGGGTGTTACATTCTCCCCTCCTTAAAGGATTTCGTCCTCGAAATCTTCAAGTTAAGAAGAATGTATCCTAACATCCAACATCCATCTACTCAACCATTCAATCACAGGCATCCATTGTCCTTAAAAGGTTTCTAATGTCGTATGAACATATACAAAGTGTGTGTATATGTTTCATATCTAATGCAAAATCAGGCGGTCTACTGATCTAGTTGACCTCCTTAATGCGAATCATGTTAGTGTCATGAGTCCAAATATGTATGTAAGAAATCCTATTTGATACACATCATTTCTATATGAGTCATAACCATTCATCCAAATGCAACATCCATGTGAGGAGTCAATCATTCTGCATCCACAAAAATTGAAAACTGCACACACATCCATATGCAGTATGAGAGTGTTTTTGAGCCGATCTAGTGCCTAGTGTGTGTATATGCATCCACGAGAAACCATTAGCAACCACTTGCATCCACTTGCAACCATCAAACATAACATGTCTCAAACACATGTTTACACCCATTAGTTTCTACCTAAAGTTCGAAGATTCAATCGATAGGATACAGTCGAATGATGGAAGCGAGTACAGATAGAACGAATACTTGGTTCCCATTAGACATTGGTTGCGAAAATAATTCACCTAAGTATCAACCCTAAAGATCGAAATCAATATCAGATTGACACTCAGAGGATTACCCTCTTTAGACAATGTCAGAACTGGAAATCAGAATTATTCATATATTTACAGACTACTGATACAGATCAGGTTCCCTAATGATTCTTAGCAAGCTAAGCATGATAAAATCATATCCCACAAAACCTCAGAATGTATGCATCATACTTGACGCCTAACACAGATATCTCTCAAACCCCAATCTATCACAAACAGATTAATCATAACCCTTATGGGTTTGAGTCTACAGCGGTATCAGAAACAATACTAGTATTAAAGTGTAGAGTATCGATTACAGAATCAAAATGCCAGAATCAGAAAGAGTTTTAACTCAACAATCAGATAAAGAAATTAAACTTCTCACAGAAAGTTTTCCTAATTCTATCCTATCCACTAGCCTCGAGAGTGTTCGCCTGGCCTCCAGAAGTAGGTCCTATCTTCTGCCCTTGCCCTCGTTTCTTCGGGCAGTCCCTAGTGAAGTGTCGCATCTCACCACAGTTGAAGCAAGCGGCCTTCTTTGGATCCACTTTCTTATCGTGTGTCCTATCCATGTCTCCCATGTACGTTCTCCATTCGTGACCTTCCACCAAAATGAAGCTTCATCCTTCATTAACCAAGCAGCTGGTTGAACCTTCCTCCCATCGTCTATCTCAAAGGTACCAACAAGTCCTCCACTTCGTTCAACCAACTTCTAGCCTCGACAATGTCTCAGTCCCATAAAGCGGTGTTCCGCCCATCGCACGGAAGTTCCTACATATCTTAGAAAAAGCATCTATACGCGGAGGAAGAGATTCAAAAGGGAAAGAGGAAGGAACTCGAAACAAAAAATCGAAAGAAAGATATATGGCTTTTGGGGATTATGTTTTTTTTCTTCAAAATAAGCTTTACTTTTGAAAATACTTCCTTTTTAAAACATAGTTTTCAAAAAAAATTTATCAAATCTGGTAACCTTCAGCTCTGATACCAAGTGTAACAACCCACCTCCGTTAAAGTCACTCACAAAGGAAATGCCTTAACTTTGGTGGAGCATTTTAGTAAACAGAACAGAAACTTACAAGACAGATAAAACAATACTTGGAAAATTTTATCTTTATTACAGCGGAAATAGAAATCAATATGGTTACATCCTTTCAAATCTCAGAATTCAAGTACAAATATCAGTCTTGTACAAAAGCCTTCAAAATGCATGGTTTAAAATCATAATCCCCATAGAACGGGAGCTATACAGAGCCAAGCCATACTTTAAGCACTTCAAGCAGAGAGAAATCCGGATCAAGCTAAAGTATTCCCTCCTTGGATAACCTGGGGGGAAACGGAAGACAGGAGGCGAAACAACAAGGGTCAGACAAAAAGTCTGGCAAGTCCAGTGACTTTCAGCATATGAACAGATAATAATAATATGACATGAACATAAAACTGGATGAGAGATATAGAATAAAATAGATCATAACAGAACATACGCAATCTCAAATTCAGATTTACAATCATGTCACAATTATAATTAAAGTTTATATCGGAAAATAACTGCACTTTCCTTGGCTGGATTCTAAAAGAAAAAGGTGTTGTAGCTGTTCTCTTTTAATCCTAATCAGAATTGGAGGAAGAAGAAGCACAAGTCCTAGCTTAGGTTTCAGCAGAGTAGAGACGCCATTGATTTATTTATTTTTAGAGAGGAAGAGAGCAATGGAGGCTAGAGAATTGTATATGAGATTTAGGTTTAGGTTAGGGATGTATATATAGGTGTAGGAAGTTATTTAGGACCATTAGATTAACCCTGAATAATGAGAACCATTCAAATGCAAAATCTTCATTTGAGCGAATCGGCCCACGGAATGACAGCCAAACACCCTGGATTAACCCCTAGTCGACCCAGCAAAGCTCAGGTCGACCTCAAAAATGGGCCGGTTCGGTTATTCCCCCTCCCAATTTGCTGTTTTGAACCTTTTTTGCATGTTTATTTATTTAATTTTTATATATATATCTATATATATTTCTCTCATATGCATATAAACTTCAAGGCTTAATAACTTCTTCATAATTAACCATTTTTTTTTTAATATTCTCAGAAAATACGGGGTGTTACATAATGTATCAATCATAGACGACATAGGTACCATATACTATGTCGCCATATATAGGTTTACAATCAAAACCGCAATGTCGTATTGGAGATTTGGTTTCCATCATGAATCGAGGCTAGGGATCGTCCTCTCCGATTAGAGACACTCTAGCAAATGTCTCAGGATTCCCCGCAGTGAACCCTTGGATGCGGTAGGGCCGGTCCACACATACGTTAGTGAATTAGCTATGCCTGAACACACGCTTCTTGGTTCTTTTGAACCTCTAATATGGTCACTAACAACCTATAAAACCCGAGGTACCTCATAATCCATCATCCACATAATTAAAAATGTCAGGGCTGGTAAGTCTCTGACACCACTTCTAGCTAGAAAGAAACGTGTGCACTCCGTACGGTCCTGATCCCATTTTTGACTCATACCGGGGTGTGAGACTCGCGAAGTCACGCTATACACAAAGCTACGCCTAAACAGGCTATGCTTTGATCATCAAACACAAGGCCTGCTTTTCAACAAAAGCCTTGATCATTTGCATCTTGGCGTGCCATATTGACAATCCACGCCATGCGATCAATAACTACCAATATATACCTTCTGAAGGTGTTAAGAAAGAGAATAAATTCTCCACAACCAAACAGATATATATTAATAGAAATCAATATACATACATGAAATGAAATCCAATGTCAGACACACATCCATTTACAAGTCCGTTCTGGGTCTGAACGAAACCGGAGTCACCTTATTCCTCCCCATATGTCCAATACGAAGAAGAGGCGCTCGCATATCTGGACAATCAACAAGTACGTCCGGACAACTACCACTTTAACCCTTTACTGGTAGCTAGCCAATGTCGGGCATCTGTAACACCCCGAATTTTGAATAATTAAATTAACTAAATTTAAGAACACTTAAATTTTAAAAGAGGAATGAATGGAAATGGGTTGCACCATTGCGTTCGTCTCGGAATTCTGGATGGAATAGAGTCCAAGTTTTCGAAAAACGGAGTTCGGACGAAGGAGATATGGCCCTCGGAAGTTAAAGGAAAAAAATTATATTTGAGCAGGCCGACCAGGGAGGTCGACCTCCCAAGGGGGAGGTTGATCATAGTGTCGACCTCGGTACTCCCAGGTCGACCTGGGGGTCGACCTCCCCTTTGGGGGGTCAAACCTGGTTCGGCCAGGATGCTGGATGGTGCGATTTTTGGGCTGGGATGAATTTTTTATGGTCCAGATCAGTTCTAGGGTTAATCCTAAGGCCTAAATAACTTCCTACACCTATATATACACTCTAAGACCTAACCCTAATTCATAAATATTGTCTATGACACCATTATGCTGTCAAACTCTCTCTCTTAAACCCTAGCCGCCGCCTCTAAATCAAATCTCAAGCATTCAACTTCAACTGAAATCTAAACAACAACGAATTTGTCTTCTTCAAAGGAGAGCTAAATCAATTTCAGAACTCAGATTTCAGAACTCAAGACCTTCTTTGAGTTGTGAGTTCGATTTCTTTAATAATACAATTAACAATTTAATTTGGTTGAGTTATGATTTGGGTTATATGGTTATGTTGTGAATCATTGACCGTCATGTTATTATCTATGTTGTAAATCTATGATGTTATTATCTATGTTGTAAAGCTGTGATGTTATTATCTATGTTGTAAATCTATCATAATTTTTGGCTTATGTACAATCAATTCATAATGATGCTTCATATGCTAGTTTGGTTATGTTGTTGGAACTAATTCATATGTTAAATCATGTGTAAGTTTAACTTGATAATTCTATATGCAAGTTCGGATGTTAAATTAGATATGAATCATATGCAAGTTAATGAGAATCACATACCACCTTACATGTTTCATGACATCTATTTTATGTAAGCTTGGATCTAAAGTTTAGGCTAAGACATGTGTGAATTATATAGTATACAAAATTCTATATGCTAGTTTACATGTAGATCTTAATTTACACGTTTTAGATGCAAGTTTACACCATAGTTTATGTTGCATAAACCACATATGCAAGTATACATATATGTTGGAGTATGAATCATGTAATGTAAGTTTGTAACTATTGCCTATGCAAGTTTACACCTTATGATTAGATCTATGACATCCATAGTTTATGCAATTTTGTGACTTTGGCCTATGCAAGTTTTAGATGAAAAACCTTATTCACACATGCAAGTTCACCCCTTATGTTTAGATCTAGTTTTTATTCTATGCATGTTATGATGTTTTCTCTTTATTCTATAAGTTAGACTATTCGAGTCTAACGCATATTTCATGTTAAACGAACAAACGTACAACGTGGGGCAATGGGATAATATTAAAAGATTTAATATTGAGAATTGGCATAAATGCCTTAAATGTGATGTTAATTGGTATAATTTTATATACCATAAATAGATGGACATAATTAAGGTGTTAATTATGGACATAGTTAAATTTGTAATTGATTGACAATTCAAATTAGGGATATTAATCCAATTTGGGGTTAAATGAAATATGTAATAATAAACCACCTAAGACACGAGGTTAGACTCTTTTGTGGTGTAAGACAGCCCGGACCCACACGGCAAATCCAGCTGCCACAAATGCCAGTCTAATGTGGGAGGTCTTAGGCATAAATTAAATGCGTAATAGTTGTAAAGACATGAGGTTAGGCTTGTTTGTGGTGTAAGACAGTCCGGACCCGCCCGACAAATCCAGGTGCCACAAATGCCAGTCTAATGTGGGAGGTCTTTACAAGGTTACGATCTTAATGAATTAAGAAACACTTAACCAGATAAACATGTAGTGGGACATGAGGGGGTTAACTGGGAGCCTTGGGTGGCATGTGGAATTTAGTGGGTGCCTTGGGTGGCATTTGAAATACGATTAGATGCACTTAACCAAGATTGAAACATGTAAGAAGACATGAATAAGAATGGGGTTAAGTGGGAAAAACCTTAGAGGGGACCAAGCATAGGTGGAAAGCTTGTGTCATGCATGGGGGCCCTTTTCAAACCAGTAACTCATTAAGTATCTTTGTGGGCTCGACCCAAGTCGAGGACGGGACACGAGTACTGGATTTGATTGTAAGAGGTCAAAACGGGTCAACGGTGGCAATGTAAGTCCAACGGGTTCATATGCGTGTGTGGGCCCGGGCTGGTAGGTAAGACGTTGTTGCATCGTGTAGATATAAGCCATGCATTTTTGGTCGTATCGGGTTGCCACTTTGGAGAGTGATACAACCCACTGTGGGGCCAACACGGGTGTCTACGAGTTAGGGTGCCGATCGAATGGGGGTAGTGGGTACACCTAGTGGGGATAGAGGCAGACAACACCTATGGAGGTAGCTAGAGATACATGAAACTACCGTTAGAAGTATTAAGTTCTGTAGGCGGGATCAACTTTTAGGGTGACTAGTGGTGGTGCAGTATAGTTATTATCCTATGGTGATTAGGTGCGCCTTTAACGTTATCTTTATTCGTCTTATTTACTTGTTTACTCTGCCATACCTAATTGTTCACAGTCATTTCCTTATTTTCCAGCTTATGCCTTATCCTAGTTATTTTGATAATTATATTGTTAAAGTTATCGCACTCGCCAGACTTTATGTCTGACCCCCTTTTCTTCCTTCCCCCCCCCCCTCAGGTTTGCAAGGAGGGAATACGGGGGGCTGCTTCACCCATTGGAGGCCCCACAATGGAAGTGGGAGAGTGTCTCGATGGACTTTGTTGATGGGTTACCGAGATCGAGGAAGGGTAATACGGGGATTTGGGTCATGGTAGACAGACTTACTAAGAGCGCCCATTTCATTCCTGTGAAGTGTAAGAGGACTGCTCCATAGTTAGCCTCCGTATACATTCGAGAGATAGTTCGTTTGCACGGTGTTCCTTCTAGCATAGTGAGCGATCACGATCCTATCTTTACTAGCGAGTTTTGGAAGAGCTTGCAAGAGGCGGTAGGGACTCAGTTATGTTTGAGCACCGCATATCATCCTCAGACGGACGGCTAGACCGAAAGGGTAAATCGTATTCTAGAGGGCCTTTTGAGGCTATGTGTTTTAGACTTCGGAGGTACATGGGAGGATCATCTTCCTTTGGTGGAGTTCGCGTATAATAGTTTTCAGTCTAGCATTGGCATGGCACCTTTCGAGGCTCTTTATGGGAGGCCATGTCGTTCACCTACATGTTGGTGGGAATCTACGGATAAGATCTTACTTGGGCCCGATATGATTAGAGAGACTTCGGAAAAGATTGATTTGATTCGAAGGAGGATGAAGACGGCGCAAGATAGGTTGAAATCTTATGCGGACAAGAGGAGGACATATCTTTTCGAGGGTATGTCTTATAATTTCTCCTTTATCGCTTAGCTTGTACTTATTCTATCTTTAGTATGTACTCTCGCTAGTATCTTTGACGTTTAGATAGGGAAGTCCTATGGTTGAAACATGTGTTTGAGACATGTTATGTATGGTGGATGCACGTGGATGCAAGTATTTGCTAGTGGTTGCTCGTGGATGCATATACACACACTTTAGGCACTAGATCGGCTCAGTCACTTTCATATTGCATATTGCATATTGCATATAAATGGACGTATTTAGTAAAATGAATGTACATTGAATGTGTCTATCATATGGATGTTGCATTTAAATGAATGGTTGTGTACACATGTAGTAATGATATGTATAGGGTTCCTTGCATACATGATGGATACATGGCACTATCATTATTTGCATTAAGGAGGTCGACTGAATCAGTGGACCGCCTGATTTTGCATTAGTATACGAACATATACACACACTATGCATATGTACATGAAAAGCATTAGAAATCTTTTAAGTACCATGGTTGCTAGTGGTTGATGGTTGAGTAGATGGATGATTGGATGGTAGGATACGTTCTTCTTGACTTAGAGATTTCGAGGACGAAATCCTTTAAGTAGGGGGGAATGTAACACCCCGAATTTTGAATAATTGAATTAACTAAATTACAGAACACTTAATTTTTAAAAGAGGAATGAAGGGAAACGGGTTGCACCATTGCGTTCGTCTCGGAATTCTACAAGGAATAGAGTCTAAGTTTTCGAAAAATGGAGTCCAGACGAAGGAGATGTGGCCCTCGGAAGATAAGAAAAAAAAATATGTTTGAGTAGGCCGACCAGGGAGGTCAACCTCCTAAGGCGGGAGGTCGATCATAGTGTCGACCTGGGTACTCCCAGGTCGACCTCCCCTTTGGGGGGTCAAACCTGGTTCAGCCAGGATGCTGGATGGTGCGATTTTTGGGCTGGGACGATTTTTTTATGGTCCAGATCAGTTCTAGGGTTAATCCTAAGGCCTAAATAACTTCCTACACCTATATATGCACCCTAAGACCTAACCCTTATTCATAAATATTATCTATGACACCATTATGCTGTCAAATTCTCTCTTAAACCCTAGTCGTCGCCTCTAAATCAAATCTCATGTATTCAACTTCAACTCAAATCTAAACAACAACGAATTTATCTTCTTCAAAGGAGTGCTAAATCAATTTCATAACTCAAGACCTTCTTTGAGTTGTGAGTTCGATTTCTTTAATACGATAATTAACAATTTAATTAGGTTGAGTTATGATTTGGGTTATATGGTTATGTTGTGAATCATTGACCGTAATGTTATTATCTATGTTGTAAATCTATGATGTTATTATCTATGTTGTAAAGCTTTGATGTTATTATCTATGTTGTAAATCTATGTTAATTTTGGCTTATGTACAATCAATTCATAATGATGTTTCATATGCTAGTTTGGTTATGTTGTTGGAACTAATTCATATGTTAAATCGTATGTAAGTTTAACTTGATAATTCTATATGCAAGTTTGGATGTTAAATTAGATATGAATCATATGCAAGTTAATGAGAATCACATACCACCTTACATGTTTCATGACATCTATTTTATGTAAGCTTGGATCTAAAGTTTAGGCTAAGACATGTGTGAGTTATATGCTAGTATACAAAATTCTATATGCTAGTTTACATGTAGATCTTAATTTACATGTTTTAGATGCAAGTTTACACCATAGTTTATGTTGCATAAATCACATATGCAAGTATATATATATATATATATATATATATATATGTTGGAGTATGAATCATGTAATGTAAGTTTGTAACTATTGCCTATGCAAGTTTACACCTTATGATTAGATCTATGACATCCATAGTTTATGCAAGTTTGTGACTTTGGCCTATGCAAGTTTTAGATGAAAAACCTTATTCACACATGCAAGTTCACCCCTTATGTTTAGATCTAGTTTTTAGTTTATGCATGTCGAGTCTAATGTATATTTCACGTTAAACGAACGTACAACGTGGGGCAATGGGATAATATGAAAAGATTTAATACTGAGAATTGGCATAAATGCCTTAAATGTGATGTTAATTGGTCTAATTTTATATACCATAAATAGATGGACATAATTAAGGTGTTAATTATAGACATAGTTAAATTTGTAATTGATTGACAATTAAAATTAGGGATATTAATCCAATTTGGGGTCAAATGAAATATGTAATAATAAACCACCTAAGACACGAGGTTAGACTCTTTTGTGGTGTAAGACTGCCTGGACCCGCTCGGAAAATCCAGCTGCCACAAATTCCTGTCAAAAGTGGGAGGTCTTAGGCATAAATTAAATGCGTAACAATTGTAAAGACACGAGGTTAGGCTCGTTTGTGGTGTAAGACTGCCCGCACCCGCCCGGCAAATCCAGTTGCCACAAATGCCAGTCTAATGTGGGAGGTCTTTACAAGGTTACGTTCTTAATGAATTAAGAAACACTTAACCAGATAAACATGTAGTGGGACATGAGGGGGTTAAGTGGGAGCCTTGGGTGGCATGTGGAATTTAGTGGGTGCCTTGGGTGGCATTTGAAATACGATTAGATGCACTTAACCAAGATTGAAACATGTAAGAAGACATGAATAAGAATGGGGTTAAGTGGGAAAAACCTTAGAGGGGACCAAGCATAGGTGGAAATCTTGTGTCATGCATGGGGGCCCTTTTCAAACTAGTAACCCATTAAGTATCTTTGTGGGCTTGACCCAAGTCGAGGACGGGACATGCGTACTGGATTTGATTGTAAGAGGTCAAAACGGGTCAGCGGTGGCAACGCAAGTCCAACGGGTTCATATGCGTGTGTGGGCCCGGGCTGGTAGGTAAGACGTTGTTGCATCGTGTAAATATGAGCCGTGCATTTTTGGTTGTATCGGGTTGCCACTTTGGGGAGTGATACACCCCACTGTAGGGCCAGCACGGGTATCTACGAGTTAGGGAGATGATCGAACGGGGGTAGTGGGTACACCTAGTGGAGATAGGGGCAGACGACACCTATGGAGGTAGCTAGGGGTACACGAAACTACCATTGGTAGTATTAAGTTCTGTAGGCGGGATCAACTTTTAGGGTGACTAGTTGTGGTGCAGTATAGTAATTATCCTATGGTGATTAGGTGCGCCTTTAACGTTATCTTTGTTCGTCTTATTTCCTTGTTTGCTCTGCCATACCCAATTGTTCATATTCATTTCCTTATTTTCCAGCTTATGCCTTATCCTAGTTATTTTGATAATTATATTGTTAAAGTTATCGCACTCGCCAGACTTTATGTTTGACCCCCTTTTCTTTCCACCTCTTTTCTTCCTTCCCCCCCCCTCAGGTTTGCAAGGAGGGAATACTACAGCTTATTGCCGATTTCTTTCAGTTGCTTGAAGACAGTAGATGTATCGCTTGGGACTTTATCATCTTTATGGCTTTGCTTATGCTCAGTGGGGATTTATGCATTTATGTTATTTAAGTATTTGCTTCTTTATATACTTTGAAGTTCTTGGAAAAGACTATTGATCTTGATGTAATGGTTTTGGAGACTACTTATGTAAACTCGTTTTCAGTTATGATGCTATGAAATAAGTTTTAACTTCCGCTGTGTTGTTTTATTTATTTATTCTTGTAATTTATCTGTTCTATACAACAATAACGCTTCATGGACATTGATGCATTCCCTTTGTGAGTGACGTTAATGGACATGGGGTGTTACAGCATTAGTAGTCGTCCATTCGATGTGAAGATCGCCGGTCTTCAATCACCGTCTTCAACATCTTCGACTTAAATCATCGTATAATCATTTGAAATGAGATTTAACTCGGTCTTTTCAAATGATTCTCACATATATATAATTTAAAACCATTTTATATTGTTAATAGTATTTAATAATGATTTATCGCTATTTTTATTTATATAAAAATAGCTCAAATTAATTTAACGACGCTCCAGGTCAATGGGCTGCCCTGGCGCGGTTTTTATCAAAATTTGATTTACACATATCTCGAAATCTAACCATTGGATTTTAACAAAATTTATATTGTCGGAAAGATCTTCCCAAACCGGTCCTAACGGTTCCAGTTTTGGAGAAATCCGACGGTCTGATCATTCGGTATAATCATTTAGAGTTACGATGCTGAAACGCGAGCTACCGCTCACGATTCGTTTAATTTTAATTTTTTTTGAAAATGGGTTTAAATCTTTATTGATGGCCTTAAAGCCCATAGAGAACGCCTTCAGCCCAAGACTAAAAGCGGCATGTACAGAAAAGTAAGAATAAACTTTACGTCTTACAACATAATTCCAAAACCCTACTTTTACTTTAGATCTAAGCTTCGTCGAGCTTCATGGCGGCTGGAACTTGAAGTAGGAGCTCGAGCTGCCTCTATCTCGGTGCCCATGCCATGCCTGCGACAGATCCATGTCTGGATTATCGGCTACTTTAGGTCCCCTTCGTGTGGTACTCTTTCTAACTCTCCTCATCGCGATTGCCATGTCTTTAATTGCCAAATTGCTTACTGATTCCACTGTTTTCTTCCTTTGTTTGTAAATTTTGGTGTTCCTCTCCTTCCAAATCGTCCATACAGCAACTGTCAGAGCGATGCACTTCATTTCGGTTTCCATACCTATGCTCTGCCCGATCACTTCCAGGTCTGCTATTATCTGTTGTAATTGATACCTACTTGTTTGAAATTTGCATATAGAACCCAAGTTTTTCCAGATTTCTTTTGAGAATGGGCATTCGGAAAAAAGATGGTTATGACTTTCTTCATTTTGCTCACATAGTACACAGACATTTGCACTGACCACTCCCCATTTAAACAGTCTGTCTTTTGTGGGTAATCTATTCAAAACTGTTTTGTACGCACAACATGCCATTTTAGGAACGTTAGCTTTACTCCAAATAAGTTTGTGCCATTCCACTTTCCTGCTTTTGTGCCTGATGTCCTCCCAAGCCTTCTTTAAGTTGAAATTATGATTTGCCCATGTCCAGGTGTCATATGTATTGTTTGAGTTGATTTGCATGTTTTCTATGCTCTCTCTTTGGCTCTAGCTACATGTCAAAGTAACATGCCACTGGTTGTTTTGAATAATGGTGTCCACTGTTACATTAGGGCAACCATATGCAGAAAAAGTGTCCCACCCTAGAGTGTCAATTAGGGATCCCCCTTTAAACCATGGATCTTTCCATAAGTTTGTGTCTTTCCCATCTGCAATCTCTTTCCAACAATTTTCTGCAATTATTTTCCTAGAGTACATAATGGCCTTCCAAGTGAATGATGCATTGTTGTCAATGGCTATTGTCCAGAAGTTTTCTCTAACATATCTTTTATTCATCCATCTGGCCCATAGGCCTATGTTATTAATGACTTTCCACGCTTGTTTAATAGTAAACACTCATCTCATTACTTTGATATCACGTAGACCAACCCCACCTTCTTCCTTTGGTCTGCACAAATCTGCAAATTTAATTTTGTGAAGTCACCCTTTCCATATTAAATCTGCACATACCTTTTCAATTTTCTCTATAGAAGCATCGGGTAAATGAAAAGTTTACAGCCAGAAGTTCACCTTTGCATGAATAACTGTGTGAACTAATTCTATCCGTCCTGCAAATGATAGTAATCTTGAACTCCATCCATGAAGTTTATCCCTTATTTTGGAAACTAGGCCTGCACATTCTCTATCTGTGATTTTGTTGGATGACAGTGGCACCCCCAAATACTTCACAGGCAACTCCCCCTCTTGCACTTTCAAAATCTCCAAAATGTTGTCCTTTTCCTTGCAGAATTTATTGAAGTAACATTTGGTTTTCATCTCATTGACTTTCAGGACACAATGTGACTCTAAATGACCAAAAATGTCTTTAATTCTGTTGGCTGCCTTGCTATTTGATTTGATGTAAATAAGTAGATCATCTGCATATAGTAAATGACTGACACTGGGAAGGAAATTGTGGATAGTTTGGATACTTTTTTCATGACATGCAATCTCCATTTGTAGTGTGAAATACTCCATTGCCACTGCAAATAGGTAAGGGGAAAGGGTATCCCCTTGCCTAATGCTTCTATTGCTTCTAATAAACCCCTTGGGCACCCCATTGAATAGAATAGAGAAAATGGGGGAATTGATACATTCATCAATCAAATCAACAAATTTTTGAGGAAAACCCATACATTTCAACATGTGTAAAATGAACTTCCTATTAATTTTTTCATAAGCTTTGTGAAGGTTCACTTTTAAACATAACTTGTCTGCACCTTGCTTGCCAAAATTTTTTATAAGTTCATGAGCCAATAATGAGTTTTCTGATATGCTCCTGCCACTAATAAATGCACTTTGATATTCAGCAATTTGGTCTGGGAGCATCATCTTCATCCTATTGCATATCACTTTGCTTAGTATTTTGTATATGACATTACAACATGCAATAGGCTCCAATCAGCAATTGTAGTGGGTTTTTCAGTTTTAGGAATAAGACAGATAAAATTATGATTAATTTCTTTCATAATTTTCCCTGATACAAAGGTTTCTTGAATTGCTGAAGTGATGTTTCTTTCTAGGTGGTCCCGGTGGATTTGAAGAAGCCAGAGCTGAGCCCATCAGGGCCGGGCGAGGTGTCCATATGGATCGACTTAACAACATCCCAAACTTCCCCTTCAGTGACTCTTCCCAGCAGCAAATTCCTTCCCTTGGAGTTGATCAGTCTGCTAGTGGTGATGTAGGGTAAGTCTTCACTTGTGTTGCCATTGTACAGTTCATTGAAGTATTGTATTGCCTCTACTTCGAACTTTTCCAAATCTAGCAAGCTGTTTTTGTCCTGGTCATAAGTTTGCAAGTTATAGTTAGTATTTTCCTCACAGACATTTTAGTATAGAAATATTTAGTGCATTCGTCCCCCTTAGTTAGCCACTTCTCCTTGGCTTTCTGTTTTAATTCCTTAGCTTTGATGTGAAGTGTTTCTTTGAGTTTGCATTGAGCACTGTAGTATTACCGCCATGTTTCTTCTGACGAATCCCCTTGGTCAATTTTCTGTAGAAGCTCCTCATTGCTTTTCTCCAATTGTTGTATTTCCTCTTGTTGCTTTGGTCGAAGTTTGTTCCATTTTTTGAGTCTTTCTTTGACACGCTTCAAAAACTTCACTAGGTTAAACAGGTGACAATTTACAGTTGGTTGAATGTCATTTAGGTCAACTTCTTCAATGTATCCATCATAATCTGCCAATCATTAGCGTATTTAAATGGTTTACCCTTCATGTTGTTTTCTATTTCTTTGAGAAGAATGTGAAGTGGGCAGTGGTCGCTGGTGGAGTTAGGGAGTACATTCACTTTGATGCCCGCAAATGTGTTCATACACAAGGCATTCACCAATGCCCTATCGAGTTTGCACATAATTTTCTTAACCTCCCCACTCTTCCATGTGAATTGCAGGCCACCGTGGATAGGTTCTATGAGCCCTGCTTCAACTAAGCAGTTGTTAAATTCTGACAACTGCGTTACTCTTAAGGTACTGCGACCATGCTTCTCTTCAGCTTTCAGCACCGCGTTAAAGTCCCCCGTAACCAGCCAAGGGGTTGCAATTTTCGTAGAAAGCTCTTTCTTTTTTGCCCATAGATTAACTCTATAAGTCGCCAAATTACTCGCATAAACCATGGTTAAGCAAACAACAAGCCCACCAACATTGGTGACTTTAACTGTTATTTGTTGATCATCCTTATCAAACACACACAAAGGCCACACATTTTTGCACCAAGTAATCATGATGCGACCTTTAGTGCCTGAGTCATTGTTGTGGACTGCTTCCCAGTCATCGCCCAGATTATTTATAAAGAACTTTATATTAACACTGCTCATTTTATTCTCTATGATACCCATAATAGAAGGATTGTAACACCTTCTTAAATTATAGAGGTCAAGAACACGAGTATCATTGTTCAAGCCTCTTACATTCCAGCTAACTATGGACATTTAGAGTTGAGAGACTGGCTCCTCAACTTCTTAGGAGATACAACTAGAGTACTCGAGACCTTGTTTTTGCCTTTTTTGTTTGCAGTGAACTGTGCCTCATAGTTCTGATTGTTTGAAGTATATATGCCTTTTTGTACATTAGTTTCCTCTTCATCCTCTGAGTATTGCAGTTCCACTTCTGACTCCTTCAATTCATTTGCATTTTCAGGAACCCGGTCCAGTTGATTGGCGACAGTGCCATGGTTTTCGAGCCGTGAAGATTCCACCACCTCCTTCGGCGGGTCCGTCTGTGGTTCCACCTCCCCCTCCAGCTGCACCACCGCAGACTATTGATCCAACGTCGTCTGAGTCTCACAACTAGTAGTGTTTGATGTACTCCCTGTAAATGTATGTATATGTCTAGTAGTAGTGGGGTCGGTTATGATTGTCAAGCTCACCCTTTTGTCTGAATCAGATGGTTTATTTTTTAGCTGCCACACCTGCTCAGAGGTTGTGGAGCATTGGGCATCGTCACGTCCAAAGCATTTGCAATGATTGCAAATGGGAGGTAGATACTCATACTCTATCTCTTGTAAGTACACGTTTCCACTCTTATCCTTTGCTCGGACTTGTTTCTTAATTGCACTATCAGCTTGCAATTCTACAAGCACTCTGGCGTAGTTCAGACGCTTGACATTTTTAATACAGTCATCCATATCTAGTGGGTTGCCAACCAAACTAGCTAATTTACTTATGCCTCTCGCATTCCACAGAGTTAGGTCCAAAATTTTCAATCTGATCCACACTGGATGAGAAGCTAGCATGTCTTTTTCCAGTTTCAGATTTGGTTCCCAACATTTAATAAAAATCAGTTTGTTATCCATGAACCAAGGCCCGCCTCGTAAAACTCTTTGACAATCTTCAGCATTTGCAAATTTAATGAGGTAAAACCCATTTTCATGAGCGAACACTTCCCATCTTCCTTTCGGTTTCCATTCACGTTTGATGTAGGCATTTAAGTGAACATAGTATGGTCGTTTACCTATTAGATATATGTAGATGGAGTTCGTCCACATTTCAGTTGCTTCTTTGAAGATTTGGTCATCTATTTCTGCGTATTAACCCACGTCATCTGTTAAAGCATCAAATTTTTGAACGTCTCCACTGATTTTGGTATTACCAGCCACTGTCGCGGCCTAGTTTAGCGCACCAGGCTTGAATATAGGCCTTGTCTCTGTCCGATTGCTTCTAGCGACAGCATCAGCAAATGTTTTCTTTCTTTTACCCACTTCCTTCCATCCAGCTTCGTTGTTGAAATCAATTTTTCCAGTGCTGGGGTTTGGAACCCTAGCCGCCACAGAGGTTGCCATTTTCTTCTTATATATATGTTTAATTTTAATTTTAATATATATATGGCTAATTCTATTTCAACCCGAGTTTTTAGTTAGTAGCCCCCCTTAATAACTTCAAAATTTTAAAGACAAAATTACCCTTGAAAAGTTTTCTTCTCATCTGTTATGAATATTACGTAGTATTCCATGATTCCCTAAAACTTCAAACTTCCAAAACCCTAATATTTAAATCATTGAAAAATAATAATTTATAAACAAGTATATGATGAATTCTGAAGAAGAAGATGATTTCTTATCTCAATCACAACAAATAATCAATTTTTTTTTTACTATTTTAAATTTGAGAACAACAACGTGGAAGGCATCACCCTATTTTACACGCACAAAATAAAAAAAAGCCCTAAACTGGATTCGAAGAAGATGTTGTGCGTATTAATGATGAAGATGATGCTCCTGTTTGAGAAGACGAGCGCGCTTGATTTTCAAATGCAGTTTATATTTTAGAACATGATTGATTGTTGGAAGAGAAGAAGCCAATTTATTTTTGTAGGTGAAGGGCAATTGTGGAAAGCATGGGGGGCTACTAACTAAATTTCTGGGTACGCAAGAATTTTTGTATTTAGGGGGGCTACTACTCAATTTTGTGGGTTGAAATAGAATTAGCCTATATATATATATATATAAATACATACATATAAATATAATTCACTCAACGACTTCAAAACCATTAATTGATCAACTAATTTATTTCCACCATGCATTGTTCTAGCGAATCATACATTCAATAAAAATGTAATTTTTATTGATTAACTAATTTACTTCACTATGCATATTTTAAAGAATCATACATTCAACAAAAATGTAATTTTTATTGATTAACTAATTTATTTCAACTATACATATTTCTCATCATTCATATATACAATAAAAATGTAAATTTTTATTGTTAAACTTTTCTATTTCAACCCATGATCATTTTACATGAATCAGGCTTTACATTACAAATGTAAATTTTAACATTTCCACATTATTATCCAAACTGTGAATACTTTACGTAATTTCTTCTTTTCATTAAAAAATGTGAATTTTACTGTTTCAACCATTTTATCTAAACAATGAATATTTACATATATTTTACCTTTACATTAAAATGTAATTTTTAAAGTTTCAAACATTTTATCTATACAATAAATTTAAATGTATGCATTTACAATAAAAGTGATATTTTATACTTGCATATAAATTCCAATATATGCATATACAATAGAAGTGATATTTTATACTTGCATATAAATTCTAGTGTATGCATTTACGATACAATGATATTTTAACTTTGCATACAACTTCTAATGTATGCACTGAAGAGTGAACAAAAAGTGATTCATTTCGTAGACAATTTTATTCCAACAAAATGATTTAAAAGGTGATTCATTCATTTTATTATCAATTCTATTTCACCAAAATGATTAAAGGCGACAATTTCATTTCGTTAACAATTCTAGTTCAACGGAATGATTAAAAGTGGTTATTCATTTTTGTTGACAAATCCGGTTCAACAAAATGACTACTGTAGTAACCCGTAACTTCCCCGATAAGGAAAGCACGAATACTATGAGGACAAGACGCATTTGAATGCAAACAGAATAACATTTCATTGTTTATTACAACAATTCCATCAGAATACAAGAATATACAGAGTATGAATAAATAAAATACATTCGATAAATATCAGAGATTACAATAAATTACATAGCAGCGGAAAAACAATGCAAAACACAACTGAAAGTAATACACGGATACAGAGCTTTTCGAGCATCGTTCCAGCTGTAAATCAGGATCCTGTGAATATAAATCTACAAAACCAAAACTACTAGCTGCCCATGTGGAAAATAGGGGCACCCAGATTTTAGGTTAAAACAATAAACTCCAGGTCAGTCATGTGACTGGTGTGAGAACTAAAAACAGTTATTAATCTTTATTTTAAAAGAAAGTAATTCAAGGGACCACGCCGTATAACACGGAACGGGTTTCCTCCCAAGAATACCAGTGCTTAGAATAAACAACGCAATGATTTTTCAAAAAATATAATGAAGCTATTATAAGACCCAGGTCCCATCACACAATGCAACGCAAGCCAGAGGATAGGGTTTTCCCTTATAATAGCCAGACATGTTTGGTACGTTTAAAACAAATCATTTTGATATTACTATAAGTGTATAGTCTCAAAACAATTTCAATCATAAATATCAATCATAGACGGCATAGTATCCCATGCTACTATGTCGCCATACTAGGCTTTACAAATAAAACCGCAAGTCACGTATTGGAAATTGGATTTCCGTCATGAGTTGAGGCAAGGAGCAAGCTCCTCTCCGCTTCGAGACACTCTAGCAAATGCCTCGGGACTACACACTTTGGGTAACCCCTGGAATCGGTTGGGCCGGTCCTCCCTTATGTTTGAGTATTAGTTATTCCTGAACACACGTTTCCCGGTCCTTACAGACCTAAATCTGAGGCGCCTCGCATCCCAACAACCACAAAGGTGAAAAAATATAAATGTCAGCCAGTTTAAGCACTGACACCACCGTAGCTAGAAAGAAACATCGTGTTCTCCCAGCGGTCACTATCTCGTTTTTGACTCATACCGAGGTGTGAGGCTCGCGAATTAACGCCATACACAAAGATGCGCCACACAGGCCGTGCTTTGATCATCAACCACAAGACTTTGCTTTTCAACAGAAGCCTTGATCATTTGCCACTTAGGCATGCCACACTGGCAATTCATGCCATGCGACTGATGTCCATCGATATACAACCTCTGAGCTCGTACGTC
The DNA here is from genome assembly GCA_030737875.1 of Allium sativum. NCBI lineage: Eukaryota > Viridiplantae > Streptophyta > Magnoliopsida > Asparagales > Amaryllidaceae > Allium > Allium sativum. The sequence continues at coordinate 804,324,000 of CM060924.1, read as the reverse complement.
TCAGAGAAGGGCGTTAAGAAAAAGTATAAATTCTTCGCCGCCAAACAGATGTATATTTAATAGAGATCAATCAACACAGAATAAAATCCAATGTCAGACACACAGTCCATTTACAAGTTCGTTCTGGTTCTGAACAAAACCAGAGGCACTTTCCTCGCATATCCATCGATCTCCAAGTACGTCTGGACGATCACCAACTGATTCCCTCATCTTGGGTGTACAACCCAATCAAGATCATCAGTAATCACCCAAACGATGTGAAGACTACCGGTCTTCAATCACCGTCTTCCTCTTCGACATATCATCGAATTGGTTTTTCAGAATGGGTATAAACCCTGCCTTTCTGAATGACCTGCGTATATAATAAACAAATGTTACACAAACAAAACATATGCCTCATTCCAATTCATCAGTCACCAACCGTAAATTAGCAAGAGAACAATTCCCCAAATATTAACCCCGAAGGCCGAAACCAACATCAGATCAATACCCAGGAAACCATTCTTCTTAGCTAACCTACACTTAGTTTCTAAATTTCACATTCTTAGGGAAAGGTTCCCATTAATTTTATCAAAGATAAATTCTTTAAAATTTATTCTTTAATCTTTCTTTGGATATCATTTCAAACTATATTATGGTTTTCCAAACTGGTCGGGATTAGCGAACCACACCGAAGTAATTATTTAATTTATTTCCCAATCCCAACCTATTTATCCCACGAAGCAAAACTGGTAATACTCCATATCTAACACCACGGTGTTATCGGTAAAATTAATTACCATTTCGCTTTCAAATCTAATTAAAGATTTAACTATAGCTTTGGAGCAAAACTGGTGATACTCCATTCTTGCTCACTTTCCAAATTTGATAATTTAAATTATCGTTTCACATTTCAATCTAATTACAGATTCATTAAACTTCTTTTACTGGGTTAAAGAACTAATGTCATTTAAAACACAATTCACGATAAAACCAAATCACATTCTATTTATTATCGGGTTAAAGAACAAGTGTTATTTAAAACACCATTCACGATAAACCCAAATTCCATTTGATATTAAATACAAGGCTCTGAATAGAAAATATATCGGCTTATATTCAATATCAAATTCTGAAACCCACAAATATCGCTTTGGAAATAACGATATAAAATATATCTTCCAAATTTCCTCCAAAATATCTGTATAATCGCGGAATCTACTATCGAAATATTCCAAAGACAATTTCGATTCAAATCCATTCCAATTCATATATTGGAAATTCTGGTTATTTAAAACCCATTTCAAATCCAATTTATTTATTTAAAAATAATTGGATTTTAATTCTAGTTCAAAACTAGTTCATTTCGATAAAAATATATTTTTATCCTTTCAAATGTGGAATTTTTTACCTCAGTTCTTCCCAAATCATTTCTTATGATTTTAAACAAATTATTACTATTTTTAATAATTTATCAAGGCCCATACAGTCGATTTTCAATAACGGCCATCGAACTGCACTTACAGCGACCTTTTCTGAAATTGATTTAGACGTATCTCCAAATCCAACCGTTAGATTTCAAATTTCTAATATTCATTGGAAAGCCCTTTTCTATACGAACCTAATGGTTCCGTTTTTAGGAGAATCCGACGATCGGATCTCCCGTAATGTCTATTCGAAGTCAATGGTCGAAATTCACGAACTACCGCGGCGCAGCGCGTTCTATCCAGGCCATTATATATAATATATATATATATATCGTCGATTTCCTTTTAAAACGAATTTTATAAATCGTTTCAAATTTGTTTCAACAACAATTTCAACTTTCATTTCAAATTTAAATCAAAATTAAATTTTCCATTATAAATTCTTTTTACATTCATTTCAATTTGATTTCAATTCAAATCGATTTCAATTCAATTTCAATTCAATTTGAAATCATTTCAAATTGATTTTTCTTTATTCTATTTCAATTCGTTTTCAATTCATTTTCAATTCGTTTTCAATTCGTTTTCAATTTGTTTAAATTGATTTCTATTCAATTTCAATTCAATTCGAATTTCTTTTCTATATATTCGATTTTTAAATCTCTTTTCAATATTCATTATAAAAACGAATATAATCGATATAAATATCGTTCGCATCAAAATAGCGCATCTCTAATCAACACGAATTTATATTTTTCAATAACTTCGTTATTCTATTCAAAAAATGAATATTTATTCTATTCAACAAATGAATCTATATTTCTTTCAACACATGACTAATCTCAACAAATGAGTACTATCAACACGTGACTATTTTTGTTATTTAATATAATTTTATAAAATTATGATTTCCATCGTTTAATTTCTAATCAGACTCCAACCATAATTTAGTAAGAGAACGATTCCCTAAGAATTAACCCCGAATGAGACGACCCGAACTTCCCCGGTAAGGAAAGCCCGGATAGAATTGAGTACAAGACGAATTGGAACGCAGACGGAAGAACATTTCATTGTTATTACAACAATTCCATCAGATACAAGATTATACAGAGTATAAATGAATAAAATACATTCGAGATTACAATAAATTACATAGCAGCGGAAAAATATACAAAATACAACTGAAAGTGATACACGGATACAGAGCTTTCCGAGCATCGTTCCAGCTGTAAATCAGGACCCTGTGAATATAAATCTGCAAAACCAAAACTACTAGCTGCCCGTGGAAAATAGGGGCACCCAGAGTTTAGGTTAAAACAATAAACTCCAGGTCAGTCATGTGACTTGTGTGAGAACTAAAACAGTTATTTAAAACTTTACTTTAAAAGAGAGTAATTCAAGGGACCACGCCGTATAACACGGAACGGGTTTCCTCCCAGGAATACTAGTGCATATAATAAAACAGCACAATGCTCTTTGGAAAAATGAAGCTATTATAAGACCCAGGTCCCATCACACAATGCAACGCAAGCCGGAGGATAGGGTTTTCCCTTATAATAGCCAAACATGCTTGGTACGTTTTAAACAAATCATTTGATACTATTATAAGTGTATAGTGTCAAAACAATTTCAATCATAAATATCAATCATAGGCGGCATGGGTACTGTCTATCATGTCGCCGTACTAGTTCTACAACTAAACCAGAATATCACGTATTGGAAATTGGATTCCATCATGAGTCGAGGCAAGGGGCAAGCTCCTCTCCGCGTTCAAGACACTCTAGCAAATGTCTCAGGAACCCACTATAATCCTTGGATCTTCAGGGCCGGTCCTCTCTTACTTTTGAGGATTAGTTATTCCTGAACACACGTTTCCCGGTCCTTACAGACCTATATCCGAGGCGCCTCGTATCCAACAACCACATAGGTGAAAAGTATATAAATATCAGGGCTGGTAGGTCACTGACACCACCCTAGCTAGAAAGAAACGTCGTGCTCTCCCTGTAGTCACTATCCCGTTTTTGACTCATACCGAGGTGTGAGGCTCGTGAATTAACGTTATACACAAAGCTACGTCACATAGACCGTGCTTTGATCATCAACCACAAGACTTTGCTTTTCAACAGAAGCCTCGATCAATTACCACTTATGCGTGCCACACTGGCAATTCACTCCATGCGACTGATGTCCATCAATATACAACCTTTGAGCTCGTACGTCTCAGAGAAGGGCGTTAAGCAAGAGAATAAATTCTCCGCCGCCAAACAGATGTATATTTAATAAAGATCAATCGACAAAGAATAAAATCCAATGTCAGACACACAATCCATTTACAAGTTCGTTCTGGGTCTAAACGAAACCGGAGGCACTTTCCTCGCATATCCATCAATCTCCAAGTACGTCTGGACGATCACCAACTGTTTCCCTCATCTTGGGTGTACAGCTCAATCAAGATCATCAGTAATCACCCAAACGATGTGAAGACTTCCGGTCTTCAACCACCGTCTTCATTTTCGACATCTCGTCGAATCGGTTATTCAGAATGGGTATAAACCCGGCCTTTCTGAATATCCCACGTATATAATAAACAAATGTTACACAAACACACAAACGCCTCATTCCAATTCAGAATATTCTTTAATTCACAAAATCACATTCTTAGGGGAAAGGTTCCCGTTAATTTTATCAAAGATAAATTCTTCTAAATTTATTCTTTAATCTTCCTTTGGATATCATACCAAACCATATTGTGGTTTTCCAAACTAGTCGGGATTAGCGAACCACACCGAAGTAATTATTTATTTTATTTCCCAATCCCAACCTATTTATCCCATGGAGAAAACTGGTAACACTCCATAACTAACACCATGGTGCTATCGATAAAATTAATTTCCATTTCACGTTCAAATCTAATTAAAGATTTAACTATCGCTTTGGAGCAAAACTGGTGGTAATCCACTCTCGATCACCTTTCAGATTTGATAATTTAAATTATCAATTCACATTTCAATCTAATTAAAGATTCATTAAAACTCCACTTAGTTTTAATCTTTTCAAAATTCAATATTCTGCCTTTAACTGGGTTAAAGAACCAATGTCATTTAAAACACGATTCACGATAAACCCAAAATCACATTCTATTGTTAATCTGGTTAAAGAACAGGTGTTGTTCAAAACACCGCTCACGATAAACCCAAAAACCAATTCAAATTCAATTCCAATTAAATATTATTTAATTGATACACTTCATTAAATCTAAATAGAAAGATTTAATCTTTTTCTCTATTGGGCTTAAGAACAGTGTTAATGAAGACACCATTCACGACAAACCCAAATCACCTTTGATATTAAATACAAGGCTTTGAATAGAAAATATACCGGCTTATATTCAATATCAACTCCTGAAACCAACAAATATCGTATTGGAAATAACGATATAAAATATATCTTTCAAATTCCCATAACAATATCTGTATAGTCACGAAATCCAACATCGAAATATTCCAAAGATAATTTCGATTCAACTCCAGTCCAATTCACGTATTGGGAATATTGATTATTTTTAAAATCACTTTCAAATTCAATTTATTTATTTCAAAAATAAATTGATTTTAATTCTAGTTCAAAAATAGTTCATTTCGATAAAAATCTATTTTTATCCTTTTCAAATGTGGAATTTTTCATCCCAGTTCTTTCCAATTCATATATTCTTATTTTACACAAATTATTAGTATTTTTAGTAATTTTATCAAGGCCCGTACAGTCGATTTCCAACAATGGCCATCGAACTGCACTTACAACGACCTTTTCTGAAATTGATTTGGACATAATTCCAAATCCAACCGTTAGATTTCAAATTTCTAACATTCATCGGAAAGCTATTTTCGATACGAAACCAACGGTTCTGGTTTTAGGAGAATCCGACGGTCGGATCTCCCGCAACGTCAATTCGAAGTCAATGGTCGAAATTCACAAACTGCCACGGCGCGGCGCGTTCTATTCAGGCCATTATATATATATAATATATATATATATTATATATTTCGTCGATTTCCTTTTAAAACGTATTTTATAAATCGTTTTAAATTTGTTTTCAAAACCATTTCAATTTCTAATCAAAATTGAATATTTCATATCATTACTATATAAATGATAATATTTTCAAAACGTTATATTTCGAAATCACTACTTTTCTATATTCATTATAAAAACGAATATAATCGATATAAATATCGTTCACATCAAAATAGCACAACTCTAATCAAAACGGCTTTATATATTTCAATAAATTCGTTATTCTATTCAATAAATGAATATTTATCCCATTCAACACATGAATCTATATTTCTTTCAACACACGACCAATTTCAACCCATGAATTTTGTTTTATAATATTCATTATTTTCCCGATTGGAATGAGGCCCAATCAATCACCATATAACATTAATTATATGGATTCCATACAACACATGTATATAATAGCAACGATAAATAATCAACCATCATCCAAAGTGCACCACACAACTGCATAAGCATCAAATATAAATAATCAACGCTTACACAGCCTGTCAACCAATCGATCGACATACAATTAAATGATTGGGATTAGTGTACTCAAATATCATCCCAATACCCGTGTGGGGTTTCAAATCAACAAACACAGATTTTTATTTGTGCAGTTTGGCGATGTGTAAAATTTATCATCCCAATCAATATTAGTCAAATCAGTGTATATAAACAAATCGGCCGATTTGTTTATAAATATTTATTTATTCACATTCACGTTAAAATTTATATTTTCAATGATAATTAGTTTATTTCAACTATCTACATTTTATTATCGATTTCACATCAACATCACAAACAATTTTCACAACACATCAAACAAGCATACAAGCCGTCCATGGTCTGTGGACGACGGGTGTCGGGTGCTGCTAAGCACCGTCTTCATCCTAGTATATATATAACTAGAAAAAGAAATTTAGAGTGAGAAGTTCTCACCAACTAGCTAATCCAATCATCTCGACTCTTCTTTTGTAGAAGTCTTCGCTGTTCTCGCCTTTCGTCACTTTCATTGCCCGTAGCCACTACATATATAAAAATCACATTTTTATATTGTTGCTATGTATATAAAAATCATATTTTTATAATCACTCCATATGGATAAAATTCTATTTTTACATCGCTACTATATAGATAAATATTCTATTTTTACATCGCTACTATATAGATAAATATTCTATTTTTACATCGCTACTATATAGATAAATATTCTATTTTTACATCGCTACTATATAGATAAAAATTCTATTTTTACATCGGTACTATATAGATAAATATTCTATTTTTACATCGCTACTATATAGATAAAAATTCTATTTTTACATCGCTACTCTCTACATAAAGGTTTCGCCTTTTCAAATATAAAGATTTCGCCTTTTCAAATATAAAGATTTCGCCTTTTCAAATATAAAGATTTCGCCTTTTCAAATATGAAGATTTCGCCTTTTCAAATATAAAGATTTCGCCTTTTCAAATATAAAGATTTTTATATTTTCAAAAGTAAAGATTTCGCCTTTTCCTTACATCACTATATATATAATAAAAATCAGATTTTTATTTCGCTACATATATAAAGATCATATTTTTATATTCTCTATTATATAGAAATCTTATTTTCAATACACTACTTATATAAAAATAGTATTTTTGTATCTTCTATTATATAAAGATCACATTTTTAATGTGCCACTAGTATAAAAATTATATTTTTAACATTCCTATCATATAAAAATTCAGTTTTTAACTTTCCTATCATATAAAAATTCAGTTTTTAACTTTCCTATCATATAAAAATTCAGTTTTTAACTTAAGAAAAATAAATAAAACTTGAATTTAAAACTTACATTGTTTTCGAACGGAGAGGAGGGGTTCATTGCGCGTTTTAGAACCGAAGAAGGAGGAAACGGAGGGAGTAAGAGGGTCGGAGGGGATGTGGTGGCGGCGCAGGGTCGAGGAGAGGGTGGCAGTGGTCGGGGATGGCCGCAGGCCGTCGGCGGTGGGGGAGAAGGGGTGGTCAGCGTCGGGTTTCAGGGGGGCGGAGGGTCTTCGCGCATTGGAGGTAGGAGAAAGAAGAGGAGGGGATGAGGGAGGCTTGGGGGGCGCGTTCAACAGCGCGGTGGTGCGCTGGACGGGGCGGCGACGAGATCCGTCGCCCCCCTTTTTTTTTTCCTATAAACTGAGAATAAGTGGGGGGCCAACGGTTTTTAAGGGGAAGAGGGAAGAAGGGAGATTTTATAATTTATTTTTATTTTACTTTCAAAAAGTTGACTTTTTCATTTGACCTCTAAACGAGGTCCACCGCCTGTCATCTATAGCTAATTACCCCTATTCCGAACACAATAGGATATGTATCGTAGGCTGATTCGATCGTTTCGATCAGTTTTCGTCAAAATCAACATATAACTCTATATATTGAATTTGAACGCGCATTTCATTTTACCTGGGTCACATATTAACTCTATAAATCCCAGAAAAATATTTTCTAGCTTCGTATTGACGATACGGTCCTAACAAAACTAGTTTCGTCGAATTCTGAGACCGTTGGAAAAATGGCCATTTTGCCGTCGATTAAAATCAACTGAAACTGGTCAAACGCGTTTTCCTTTTCCACGCTCACATATTGATTCGAAAAATTATGAAATTTTAAACCTAGCAATAATTTAACATCACGGATCCAACAAAAGTGGTTTTGTCGAAATCCGAGGTCGTTTGCAAAATCCCCATTTTTAAGGGCCTGAATTCCAGTGCGACTATTCAGAATTTCAACTGGACATATCTTTTGATTCCCGCTATGAAATTTCAATTTTTCGGATTCGTTGGAAAGATATCCTCAATTAGATCCTATTATTTTTGGTTTCACTAAAATCCAGATTATTTTGCACCCGGTACATTCAATTGAAGTTTGAAATCAAATTATCGAACTACCGCGCCATTTTCAATTCCTTTGATATTTATATATAATTATTTACATTCTAACGTTATATATACGTTCGAATTCTATTCAAAATAAATTTTCCGTCATTATTATTTAATATAATTCATTTTAAATGTTCAAAATTCGCTAAAATTGCCAAAATAAAAATTTTAAACTGGCCCAGATTTTCGGTTTGTTACACCGAAGGCCGAAACCAACATCAGACCAATACCCAGGAGACCACTCATCTTATCTATCTTCCAATTAGTTTCTAATTTTATATATGATAAAGATGTAAATTTTATTGTTAAAATATTTCGTTCAACACATGACTAATCTCAACGAATGAATACTGTCAACATGTGAATCTATCTTTTATAATATTCTTTATTTTCCCAATTGGAATGAGGCCCAATCAATTACCATGTAATGTTAATTATATGGATTCCATACAACACATGTATATAATAACAACTATAAATAATCAACCATCATCCAAAGTGCACCACACAACTGCATAAGCATCAAATATAAATAATTAATGCTCACACAGTTTGTCGACCAATCGATCGACACACAACTAAATAATTGGGATTAGTGTACGCCAAATATTATCCTAATACCCGTGTGGGGTTTCAAACAATCAAACATAGATTTTATTTGTGCAGTTGGACGATGTGGAAAATTTATCATCCCAATCCATATCAGTCAAATGTGTGTATATAAACAAATCATCCGATTTGTTTATAAATATTTCATTTTATATACACGTTGAAAATTCTATTTTCAACTATAAAGTATTTTTAACTATATAAATATTTTATTTCATATCACATCACACAATCAACTACACATCAAAATCAAACAAACAAGCATACAAGCCGTCCATGGTCTGTGGACGACGAGTGTCGGGTGCTGCTAAACACCGTCTGCATCCTAGTATATATTTTAAACTAGAAATAGAAATAAAAGTGAGGAGTTCTCACCCAAGCTAAACCAAACGCCTCGACTCTTCTTATGTGGGAAATCTTCGTCGTGCTCGCCTTTTGTCACTTTCATTGTCCGTAGCCACTACATATATAAAAATCACATTTTTATATGGTTGCTATGTATATAAAAATCACATTTTTCTACCGCTACTATATAGATAAAAATTCTATTTTTATACCGCTACTATATAGATTAAAATTCTATTTTTATACCGCTACTATATAGATAAAAATTCTATTTTTATACCGCTGCTATACAGATAAAAATTCTATTTTTTTATTTCTACTTCATATATAAAGATCAAATTTTTATATCATTGCTATAAAAATCATATTTTTAATATGCTACCAGTATAAAAATTATATTTTTAACCTTCCTATAATATAAAAATTAAATTTTTAACCTTCCTATAATATAAAAATCATATTTTAACCTTTCTATATTGTAAAAATTCAACTTTCTACTTTATAAAAATTGTATCTTTCATCGTTTAAAGATCGTATCTTTTATATGCTATCATATTTAAAAATCAAATTTTTATAATTTCAAAAATCTTGTCTCTTCTATTTTAAAAACCTGGCCTTTTTCTATTTAAAACCCTCGCCTTTTTCTCGAACAAAAATCTCGTCTTTTTGGTTTCAAAAATCCAAGCTTTTGGTTTTCTTTAAAAATGAAATCTTTATGAAAGTAAAAATATAAACTTTATAAATAAATATCCTACACCTTTCCTCATATGATAACAATTCGATTTTTTATACTTACTTTACACATATAAAAATTGTATTTTTATATCACATTTCAAACAATAAAAATCAATTCTTTTGCAAAGAAAAAATCATTTCTTTTTTTTTTCTAAGAAAAATCAAATTTTTTATCTACTATTTACATATATAAAAATCTGATTTTTATATCGTTAAACCATGCTAGTTTTATAAATTTAAAACAACGATTTTTAATTAACTAAAACTGAATATTCAAAATGATTTAAACCTTAACACTTACAGCCGGGATTGGCGTGGAGTCGGAGGTGGCTCGAGGTGTTGTAGAAGCGGAGGAAGGAGGAGCAGAAGGGGAGAGTCAGCGGCGAAGCTCAGTGGGGTGCAGCGGTTTTTTTTCAGAAGAAGAATGTAATAACCCGGAAAATCTGGGCCAGTTTAAAATTTTTATTTTGGCAATTTTAGCGAATTTTGAACATTTAAAATGAATTATTTTAAATAAAAACAACATGAAATTTATTTTGAATAGAATTCAACGTATATATTATATACGTCGTCGTTAGAATATAAATATTTATATATATAATTATAAATAGAATTGAAAATGGCGCGGTAGTTCGATAATTCGATTTCAAACTTCAATTGAACATACCGGGTGCAAAACAATCCGGATTTTAGTGAAACCAAAAACATTAGCATCTAATTGACGATCTCTTTCCAACGAATCCAAAAAATCAAAATTTCATAGTGGGAATCAAAAGATATGTCCAGTTGAAAATTCTGAATAGTCGCTATGGAATTCAGGCCCTTAAAAATGGACATTTTGCAAACGACCTCGGATTTCGACGAAACCACTTTTGTTGGGTCCGTGATGTTAAGTTATTACTAGGTTTTAAATTTCATAATTTTTCGAATCAATATGTGAGCGTGGCAAAGGAAAACGCGTTTGACCAGTTTCAGTTGATTTTAATCGACTAGAAAATGGCCATTTTTCAAACGGTCTCAGAATTCGACGGAACTAGTTTTGTTAGGACCGTATCATCAATACGAAGCTAGAAAATATTTTTTAGGAATTTTTCTAGTTAGTATGTGACCCCGGTAATTCGAAATGTATGGTTAAAAATTCAATATAGTGATTTAAATGTAAATTTAACGGAAACTGATTCAAACAGTCGAATCAGCCTACGATACATATCAGATTGGGTTCGGAATGGGGGTAATACGCTATGGACGACAGGCGGTGGACCTCGTTCAGGGATCATATGTAAAAGTCAACTTTTAGTGAATAAATTAATTAAATAAATAAAGAAATAAAAAAAAACTTTCTTCCCCTTTATTACCCTCTGCCCCCCCCCCCCCCCCGTTCTAAATTATTTCAACAGGAAAAAAAAAGAAAAAAAAGGGAATGAAGGAGGACGCCGTCGCCCCAGGACCGGAGCCGCCACCGCCACCGTGGGCCAGCCGCCGTCCAACCCTCCATCTCCCCTTCCTCCTGCACCTCCGCCTCTTCTTCTCCTCCATTGGAGACTCGCGCAGCCCCCCTAACCGAATCCAAACGATTGGAAGCCGCCGCCCCCTGAAAACCCTACCCAATCCGCCGCCTCAGCTACACCTCGAGCCCCTACCCTGCTGCGCCCTCCTCCATTCGAAGACCCCCCCCCCCCCCAGTCGACGCAGACAGCGCGGAAACCCCCCCCCCATTCTCAGAGCAGATGCAGTAAGTTTTTATTTTAATTTTTATTTATTTAAACATTGAAATATGATTTCTTTTAATGCATATAGAATCAGATTTCGTATATAGAACTGCCTTAAATTCGTGTTCGATTTTTATATGACTGAATTTATTATAAAGATGAGATTTTTATTTCAGTCTTTGTTATATATAAATCGATAAAAAGATTTGATCTTTAATATTAATAAAGATTCGTTTTTTTAAATTAAAAAGGCGAGATTTTTGAAATAAAAATATGATTTTTATATATTGAACTTCGAGATAAAAATATGATTTTTATATATTGAACTTCGAAATAAAAATATGATTTTTATATATTGAATAGCATAATAAAAATATAATCTTTATTATATGAACATCGTTGTAAAAATAGAATTTTTATCTATATAGTAGCGGTGTGAAAATAAAATTTTTATCCATAAAGAGTGATAGAAAAAAATTCGATTTTTATATATTGAATAACACAGTAAAAATTCGATTTTTAAATATATGAAGTGATTATAAAAATATGATTTTTATTTTAAAGACATCGAAATATAAAAATGTGTGATTTTTATATATATAGTGACTACGGGTAACGAAGATGACGAAGATGGGATAACGAAGAAGATTTCTATTAATGAAGAGTCGTGGTATTGGATAGCTTTCGGTGAGAACTTCTCACTCTAAATTCTCTTTCTCTAGTTATATATATATACTAGGATGCAGACGGTGCTTAGTAGCACCCGACACCCGTCATCCACAGACCATGGATAGCTTGTTTGTTAAATTGTTTGGTTGTGTAGTTGGTTAGTCTATTTGGTTTAAATTGAATTGTTTGGTGAATTGAGATTGATTTGATTGATGTGTGAGTGGCGTGGGCCTTCACTAAACCGGGGATAAGGCTAGGCCTTGTCCCGTTTCTAGTATCGTGCCGTTATGCCGCCGAAATTTTCTAAAATATGTTAGAAAAATAAAAATATCATTTTTATTGTGTAAATGAAATGAATAGAAATTCATGTGTTGAAATAGAATATTTTATCGTTAAAAATATAATTTTTAACGTGGAAGTGAATAAAATAAAATATTCATTTACAAACCGGACGGTTTGTTTATGTACACCTATTTGAAGGACATTGATTGGGACGATAAATTTTACACATCGCCCAACTGCACAAATAAAATCTGTGTTTGATTGTTTGAAACCCCACACGGGTGTTGGGATGAAATTTGAAGTTCACTCATCCTGATTGATTAAATATGTCGATCGATTGATTGACAGGCTGTTATAAGCGTCATATATCTATATTTGATGCTTATACAGTGTAGTGCACTTTGGTTGATGATTGATTATTTTTCAATGCTATTATATACATGTGTTGTATGGAATCCATATAATTAACATTATATGGTGATTGATTGGGCCTCATTCCAATCGGGAAAACAATGAATATTATAAAAGAAAATTCATGTGTTGAATATAAAAATAGTCATGTGTTGACGATGATCATGTGTTGAAACTATTCATGTGTTGAGTAAAATATTTTAAGTAAAATAAATTACATCTTTATCACATTTAAAATTAGAACTACTTCCCAGTAGAAGTCTAATTTAAAATCAAACGATAGATAACTTAGTTTTATAAAATATTTTACATAACAAAAATAGTGAGGTGTTGACAGTACTCATGTGTTGAGATTAGTCGTGTGTTGAAAGAAATATAGATTCATGTGTTGAATAGAACAAATATTCATTTGTTGAATAGAATAACGAATTATTGAAATATAAAGCCGTGTTGATTAGAGATGCGTTATTTTGACGCGAACGATGTTTATATCGATTTTATTCGTTTTATAATGAATATTGAAAAGTGATTTCAAAATTTAATATTTTGAAAGGAAATTCAAATTGAATTAGATTAAAATTTAAATGGAAATTTTATTGAATCAATTTGAAATGAATTCGAATCGAATAGAAAATGAATTCAATTCGAATTGAATAGAAAGTGAATTTGAATTCGAATAAAATAGAGATGAATTCAAAATGAATTAAATTGAAATTGAAATTTAAAACGAACTGAAATTAAATAGAAATCGACGAAATATATATTATATATATTATATATATAATATAATAGCCTGAATAGAACGCGCCGCGCCGCGGCAGTTCGTGAATTTCGACCATTTATTTCAAACGGACATTGCGGGAGATCCGACCGTCGGATTCTCCTAAAACCGAAACCGTTGGGTTCGTATCGAAAAGAGCTTTCCAATGAATATTAGAAATTTGAAATCTAACGGTTGGATTTGGAATTATGTCCAAATCAATTTCAGAAAAGGTCGTTGTAAGTGCAGTTCGATGGCCGTTGATGGAAATCGACTGTACGGGCCTTGATAAAATTATTAAAAATATTAATAATTTGTGTAAAATCATAATATGTGAATTGGAAAGAATTGGGCTGAAAAATTCCACATTTGAAAGGATAAAAATAGATTTTGTCGAAATGAACTAGTTTTGAACTAGAATTAAAATCGATTTATTTTTGAAATAAATAAATTGAATTTGAAAGTGATTTTAAAAATAATCAATATTCCCAATACGTGGATTGGACTGGAGTTGAATCGAAATTATCTTCGGGATATTTCGATGTGGGATTTCGTGACTATACAAATATTGTTATGGGGATTTGAAAGATATTTTATATCGTTATTTCCAATACGATATTTGTTGGTTTCAGAATTTGATATTGAATATAAGCCGATATATTTTCTATTCAGAGCCTTGTATTTAATATCAAATGTGATTTGGGTTTATCGTGAATCGTGTTTTAGATGACATTGGTTCTTTAACCCAGTTAAAAGCAAGATGTTGATTTTTGAAAAGATTAAAACTAAGTGGAGTTTTAATGAATCTTTAATTAGATTGAAAAGTGAATTGATAATTTAAATTATCAAATCTGAAAGGTGATCGAGAATGGAGTACCACCAGTTTTGCTCCAAAGCGATAGTTAAATCTTTAATTAGATTTGAACGTGAAATGGTAATTAATTTTACCGATAACACCGTGGTGTTAGATGTGGAGTATCACCAATTTTGCTCCATGGGATATATAGGTTGGGATTGGGAAATAAACTAAATAATTACTTCGGTGTGGTTCGCTAATCCCGACTAGTTTGAAATGATATCCAAAGGAAGATTATAGGATAAATTTAGAAGAATTTATCTTGGATAAAATTAATGGGAACATTTCCCTAAGAATGTGATTTTGTGAATAAAAGAATATTCTGAATTGGAATGAGGCGTTTGTTGTGTTTGTGTAACATTCGTTTATTATATACGTGGGTTATTCAGAAAGGCCGGGGTTATTGAAACACCCCACCTCCGTTAGGGTCACTCTCAAAGGGAATGCCCTAATTTTGGTGGAGGTTTATAAGTATAAGTCACAGATATACAAGACAGATATAAGAACACATATTTGTAAACAGCGGAAAAACAACAACTTTTATTTCATAAAAGCAAATACGTGCTACAAAAATATCACCATAATTGTCTTACATCTTTTCCAAAAACATAACACTTTCATAATCTGTCTTGAGTACATTATTTAAAGAAGCATAAATAAAACATAGATAAACTGCAAAAGCCCCAAAGTGATTGTCCAAAGCCATAGTTCAAAATGAAAAGGTCCAAGCAATACATTTCTCTTCTTCAAGCTGGATGTTAAGGTTGGTCAAGCTGCTGTGTTCCCTCCCTGTGGACCTGGGGGGGGGGGGAAACGGAAGAAAAGAAGACGAAAGAAAAGTAGAGTCAGACATAAAGCATGAGTAAGTCTAGTACTATTCTGTCTATGAATAAAGAACTGGGTATGGTAAGTATAAACAAGAAGTGGGCAAGCACTATAAACTTGGTTAAGTTGTCTAGGGTCGAATATACTATCGTACCCCATGTTAATCTCTGAACCCATATAAACTAGTTTCCAACTGGCACCCCATAATCAGGGTGATGTGATCCATTCTATGATGATCGGCTCCTACTCGCATAGTTACATGTGTCTTACGGCCCCCGATGTTGTAGTTACCTATGCTGGTCCCACCATGGGGTGTATCAAGTCCCATAGTGGCGGCCCGACACAATCCTAGAATGCACAGGTATGCTACTGGTGTCCAGTGCCTTATTTTTCTGCGCCGGAGTGTGTGCACGCCCGCACCCCGTTAGAACCTACACTGCTACACCACCGCCGTCGATTTGACCTCTTACAATCAGCCCAGTAATCGTGCCCCACCCTGCCTAGTTTCAGGGTATCCTGATACACCTTCTAGGGTTACTGCTGAAAAGGGTCCCCCGTTACTAGGTTTTCTATCTCTAGCCAACATGCTAAGTTGGTTAAGTGTTTTCTAACCTAACCCCCACCAGTCCGTTTAGTTTAGCATGTTCCATTTTGATTAAGTCTTTAGTTCACTTAATCCTAACAATCCTGACTCAGCCTTAATTGTCTTATTAAGGCCCTGACCTCTCACATTAGACAGGTATTGTTGTGGCTGCCTGTTGCCGGTTGGTTCCGGGCAGTCTTACGCCACAACTCAGTCTAACCTCGGGTCCTTATTGGGCTCCATGTTTAACCTCTCACATTGGATAGGTATTGTTGTGACTACTGGACAACCGGGCGGTTCCGGGCAGGTTTACATCACAACTCAATCCAACCTCGGGTTAAACACATCGTATGTTCTACATTTACATATTTTGTCTTTCTTCTTTATTTTCTTATATGTAAATATTTGCGGCCAATTACTAAGTTAATGGTGCAAAGGTTACACCAATCATGGGCCCAACCCATGCTTGAATTTGGGCCCTTCTATTTTATATTTTCATTCATTAGTAATTTTAACCCAACGTTATTTTCCCCCGTTTAACACGTCCGTTTATTATATATATATATATGTTGGGCTTAGCCTTTTAAAGCCCAACTTAGCCATGCGAAAAGGGGAGGCTTAAAGCGTGATTACATACACAAAGAGGGGAAGGTGAGCGCATGAACTTGCAACATAACGTTGGAACTACAAAATAGAAACTGGTGTACTTGCATAGTGGTAACATATACTTTGGTCATAAAGCATAGGTGACATGAATCAAAGCATGTGAACTTGTAGTTGAGATAAGAATCTAAATTGGGTATCATTATTGACACATAGTCATAACTACAACATGAACCTATATTTTTATTTAGGCATAATGTCAAACATAGCATGGCATAAATATTTCTAACATAAGCATGGCATAATGTCAAACATAAGCATGGCATAAGTATAGTTAAATTTGTTCACATAACCATGGCATAAATATTTCTAACATGAAATCATGATTTTTACTTTAGTCATGCAAACTTGCAAAAAGGGATTTTTGAACCTAACCTAGCTATGTACCACATATGTCATCATATAATTCTTGTTTACAATTTCAATTATGCAAATTATCAATCATAGCCTAGTCATATTCATAAGTTTGCAAATAGGTTTTCTAGTACAAAAGCATGGCTCAATACATGATGCCAAATTCTCAACATAATTTCATATGGATTATAATAACCCAAACTTATTCCAATTACTTCACAAAAATGATGTTTGTATAAAAATACACATTATGATGGCATAATAGCAAAGCCCCAAACTTGCATGAATTTCAATCAACTACATACATCTAGCTTCAACATGGATTACATAATTTGCGAATATTCCAAACGTATACTTGCATAGAACTACCGCATGTAGTTCTTTATAACATAATTCGAGAATATCCAAACGTATACAATATCCCAAATCGATAAGAATCATAGTAACGCACAAATATGAATTATTTATCACCACATCCAAGTATACAAACTAACACAGTTATTTGTTCATACCAAAGTAATACTCTACTTACAATGGTATGGCGAATTCTCCAATTTAGGGATTTGGAGATGCGGTTTGATTTGATTGAGTTGCTTTATGCCTTAGAATTTTCCTCCTAATCCTCTCTCCAATTGGTGGCTACCCCTAGTCGTTCCTCAGCAACATGGCGGCTTTGTTCTTATTTTTGAATGAATAGATTAGGGTTAGTCTAGGGTTGTTTTTATAGGGGAAATGAACTGATTAGGACCATTGATGTTGCTTGGATTGATCGTAGCCATTCATCCTAAGGAGAGACCAATTAGAGCCTGCCACCTAGCCCTAATGACAAAGCAGACCACAGAAAATCGACCAACATAGAATAGGCCAGCCAGGTTGGACAGGGCTCGACCTGGCTCTGGACCAGGTCGACATGCCTGTCGACAGCCCTGTCGACAGCCCTGTCGACCTGGTTAGGCCAGGTCGACAGCCCTGTCGACCTGGTTAGGCCAGGTCGACAGCCCAGTCGACCTGGGTGCGTTAGGCGGGTGTTTTTCCGCCCTGGCCCATTGGGCCCCATTTTGGAATTTAAACTTGATTTTTCTGAGTTATTTTATTCTGTTTGAATTTTAAATTTAATTCAGAAACTTCCGAAGGCCATATCTTCTTCATACGGACTCCGTTTTTCGAAAACTCGGACTCTATTTCGCGTATTTTTCCGAGACGAACGCAATGGCGTATCCCGTTTCCCTTAGTTCTTTGATTTCAAATTTGTTAATTTCACAGTTATAGAATACACGGGGTGTTACATTCTCCCCCACTTAAAAGGATTTCTTCCCCGAAATCTTCAAGTTAGGAGGAATGTATATCCTAACATCCAATCATCCATCTACTCATCCATCAAACACGAGCATCCATTGTCCTTAAAAGATTTCTAATGCTTCATGATCATATGCGAAGTGTGTGTGTACATGTACTTATCTAATGCAAAATCAGGCGGTCTACTGATTCAGTTGACCTCCTTAATGCGAATTATGTAAGTGCCATGAATCCATTATGTATGCAAATTTTCCTATTCTTGATTCTACATGAGTGCACAATCATTCAATACAAATGCAACATCAACATGACAACACATTAATGTTCAACCATATACGAATGCAAACATATATGCATATGCAATATGAAGTGACTGAGCCGATCTAAAACCTAGATTGTGTGTGTATATGCAACCACGAGCAACCACTAGCAATCACTTGCAACCACTTGCAACCATCATCCATAACATGTTTCAACTACATGTTTCCATCCAAAGGGTTTCTACCTAAAAGATAAGGTCGAGGAAATATACCTAAAAAGATAGATAAAAGCGCAACTTAAGGAAAAAGAAAGATCAAGGATGTACCCTCGAACAGAAAAGGGTAGGCAGTACGTATTCTAGCTTCAGTTTCCCAAGTCGCGTCTCCCTCGGCGTCGCTCCACTGAACTTTAACGAGCTTGACTTCGCGGTTGCGTAGCTTCTTCACTTCCGTTCCTAAGATGCGGGTTGGAACTTTTCTTATGGTTGCTTCGCGTTCCACTTCGGCCTCTTCGAGGATATTTGGCTCTACCACTTCAGCTGACTCATGTAGACATTTTCGGAGATGTGAAACGTGAAAAACGTTGTGGACTCCAGCCAACTTCTCGGGTAGCTCTAATCTATAGGCCATTTTCCCAATTTTCTCGATAATAGGGAATGGCCCTACGAACCTTGGTGCCAGTTTTCCTGTGGTTCCAAAACGAACAACGTTCCTTAGTGGTGATACCTTGAGAAAAACTCTGTCTCCAACCTCAAATTCAAGGTCGGTTCTCCTCTTGTCGGCATAGGACTTTTGTCTGTCTTGGGCCGTCTTCATCCTTCTTCGTATTAAGTCTACTTTCTCTGAGGTCTCTCGGATCATATCTGGTCCAAGTATGAGCTTATCAGTAGACTCCCACCAACTAGTGGGCGATCGGCACGGTCTTCCATATAAAGCTTCGAAGGGCGCCATTCCGATGGTTGCTTGATAGCTGTTGTTGTAGGCAAATTCCACCAAAGGAAGGTGGTCTTCCCATGTCCCTCCGAAGTCAAGGACGCATAGTCTTAAAAGGTCTTCCAAAACTCTGTTTACTCTCTCTGTTTGGCCGTCGGTTTGGGGATGATAGGCTGTGCTCAAGCATAACTGCGTTCCTACTGCTTCTTGCAGACTCCGCCAAAACTCACTGGTGAAGATGGGGTCTCGGTCACTAACAATGCTAGATGGTATTCCATGGAGTCGAACGATTTCCTTGAGGTAAAGTGATGCTAGGGATGAGGCAGTTCTTTTACTTTTGACAGGTAAAAAGTGGGCGCTTTTAGTAAGCCTATCCACTATTACCCAAATGCTAGTGTTGCCTCTCCTAGACCTAGGCAGCCCATCGATGAAATCCATAGAGATGCTATCCCACTTCCACTGCGGGACCTCCAGAGGATGTAGTAGTCCGCCAGGCTTTTTTTGTTCCGCCTTAACCTGTTGGCACACCATACACTTAGAAACGAATTCTGCCACGTCCTTTTTCATGCCGTTCCAGAAGAAAGTCCTTTTTATGTCTTTGTACATTTTATCTCCGCCTGGGTGTATCGTCATCTTGGAGTGATGTGCTTCCTCGAGAACCTTCTTTACTAAATCTTTTGTCTGTGGGACGCATAGTCTTCCGTCTCGCCTTAGCAAACCCTTATCGTCGATGGAGTATCTGTTGAGGTGACTTGAAGTCTCACCCCTAATTAGCCTATCAATTATTTCCACAAGCTGAGGGTCTTCGCGTTGTGTTGTCCCTACTGAATCCACTAAAGTCGGGCACACTTCGAGAGATGCTAGCAAGCCTGGTACGAAATCGGAGGAAGGCCTAAAGTCGAAGCTGGCTATAAACTCTAGGCTTTGTCTTTCAACAAACAACAGGCTTAGGGTCAATTTCTTTCGGCTCAACGCGTCTGCCACTACGTTGCCTTTGCCCGGAGTGTAGGAGATTTCGAAATCGTACGAGGCAAGAAACTCCATCCATCTTTGTTGCCTCAAGTTAAGATCCTTCTGCGAGAAAAGATATTTCAACGATTTATGGTCAGTGTAAAGTTCGAACTTCTCACCTAGGAGATAGTGTCGCCAAGACTTGAGTGCAAAGACGATGGCGGCTAACTCAAGATCGTGGGTTGGGTAGTTCTTTTCGTGCACTTTCAACTGCCTCCCGCCATAAGCTACTACCCTTCCTTCTTGCATTAAGACGGCGCCTAGCCCTGTCCCACATGCGTCCGTATAAACAGTGAACATCTTGCTCCCATCTGGCAGCGTCAAAACTGGGGCTGTTGTAAGAGCCCTTTTCAGTCGTTGGAAAGCAAACTCGCAATCCAAATCCCAATTGAACAATAGATTCTTCTTAGTCAATTTCGTGAGCGGAGCTGAGATTTTCGCAAAATCCCTTATAAATTTTCGATAGAAACCTGCTAGTCCTAGAAAGCTTCGGACCTCAGTCGCATTCCTTGGTGTCTTCCAATCTTGTACCGCCACTACCTTAGCGGGGTCCACCGCTAACCCTTGTTTGGATACTATGTGCCCAAGGAACCTCACCTCTTCTCTCCAAAAGTGGCATTTGGAGAATTTGGCTTTTAGTTGATGGACTCGCAAAGTTTCCATGATTGCCCTTAAGTGTTGAGCATGTTCCTCTTCGCTCTTTGAGAAGATAAGGATATCATCTACGAAGACCACTACGAATTTGTTGAGGAAATCTCTAAATACCCTACTCATCAGGTCCACGAAGTAAGCAGGTGCATTTGTCAAGCCGAAAGGCATGACAAGCCATTCAAAGAAGCCGTCTGGGGTTCTGAATGCCGTTTTATCGATGCTATCTTCAGCCACCCTTAGCTGATGAAAACCGGTTGCTAAATCGAGTTGGGAGAAAACAGACGCTCCTACAAGCTGGTCAAACAAATCGTCAATTCTAGGGAGAGGGTGCCTATTCTTTTTCGTTAGCTTGTTGAGCTCCCTATAGTCAACACATAGACGGAGTGAACCATCCGCCTTTGTAGCGAACACCACTGGAGCGCCCCATTCTGAAATGCTTCTCCTAATGAACCCCTTTTCTAGAAGCTCTTTAATCTGTTTACTGAGCTCTTTCCTTTCCCGTGGAGCCATGTGTCTAACGGGCAACGCAACGGGCTTTGCATTATCTACAAGATATATGCGGAAGTCTATTTCCCGCTTCGGAGGCAAGCCCTTCACCTCTTCGAAGACATCCGGATATTCCCGGACCACTCTAACTGATTGCAAATTTTCAACAGAGGCATCTAGCGATTCAAGATAACTAAGCATAACCGCATGCGAGGGATTACAAGAAATTTCCAAAGTATTACCGAGCTGGGTTAGGAGCCTAACAACCCTTTTCTCACAATCAAGGATGGCCCCATTACTGGATAGCCAATCCATACCCAAAATCAAACCAGACCCCGAAAAGCCCAAAACAAAGGCACTACATTGAAATTCTACGCTTAGAATGGAAATTTTCAATTCCAAACAGATCATAGACAAATGAGCTGGGCCCCCAATTGGGTTTGAAACAATTAAGGGGTCCTCTACCATACTAGTTTTTAGGTGCAGAGATTCTACTAAAGCAGACGAGATAAAGGAGTGTGATGCGCCAGAATCAAATAAAGTGCGAACGGGGTGATCATAAAGATAAACTACACTTTCTATAGAAGTATTTATACCTCGCTGTTGCAGAGGTGGCGCTTCCAGCACATGAACCTGTGCCTCTGGGGTGGATCCAGCCCTCTGCCCCTGTCCTCATTTCTTTGGGCAGTCCTTAGCCCTGTGGCCTGACTCACCGCAAGAAAAGCACCCACCATTCTCCTTGGCCTTCTTTTTCCGGCAGTCCTTTACTAAGTGCCCCACTTTGCCACAGAAATTACACTTCCTCTTCTCTTTGTTGCCTTTCCCGCCTTTCTTAAAGTCTGTCTTCTTAGGCTGCAAACCCTCTTTCTTCCCTTGAGAGCTTTCTGCCTTTGTCTCCTTCTTGCCCTTATCCTCTTCATTCAGCAATGCCATTTGCACCAATCTTTCATACGTGGCTCCCATGGGTATATGGGTCATGGCCAAACTGTGTAATGGCTCATTTAACCCTTTGACGAAACGGAGAGCCTTCTTGTGCGGGGTGTTGACTAGGTCAAGCCCAAACCTTGCCAGCTCATCGAACTGATTCACATACTCTCGGACTGTCTTGTCCCCTTGCTTAAGAAATAAGAATTTTTCCAACTGCAAACTTCTTTCCGCATCTGAGAGAAATTTGGTCTCAAACCTTGCCCTAAAGTCCTCCCATGTCTCCACTGGTCTTTCAGCATTAGTGACTTCCCACCAGTAGGAAGCCTCGCCCTTCAATAGCCACACTGCCAATTGTACTTTTTGTCTATCTTCTACCTCAAAGATGATGAATAGGTCCTCCGTTTCTTTCAGCCAATTTCTAGCTGCTACGAAGGACTCAGTTCCATGGAAATCCTTTCCTCCCATAGCTTTCAAATCTTTACATATCTTAGCAAAAGTGTTTCCCCGAGGAGGAGGTGGAGGAAAAGGTGCCGCTGCAGCTGGATGATTTCCGGCAGCTGGGGGAGGAGGAATGGTAGGACCTGGCTGAGTGGCCCTTGCTTCTAAGAACCGTCTAAACCAACCAGGTATTGGTACCCCTTCTGGCAAGTTAAGATCTTCGGACATGCTGAAACAAAAAGGATAGATTCAAAACGAAGGATAAGAGATAGTACCTATGGCTTTGGGGAGTGGACTTTGCCTTTTTAAAATAAAATAATATTTTTCTTTTAAAAATGCTTCTTTAAATTTCTTTTTTTTGAAAACAATTTTTCAAAACTTTTTATCTTATCTGGTAAACCTATGCTCTGATACCAAGTGAAACACCCCACCTCCGTTAGGGTCACTCTCAAAGGGAATGCCCTAATTTTGGTGGAGGTTTATAAGTATAAGTCACAGATATACAAGACAGATATAAGAACACATATTTGTAAACAGCGGAAAAACAACAACTTTTATTTCATAAAAGCAAATACGTGCTACAACAATATCACCATAATTGTCTTACATCTTTTCCAAAAACATAACATAACACTTTCATAATCTGTCTTGAGTACATTATTTAAAGAAGCATAAATAAAACATAGATAAACTGCAAAAGCCCCAAAGTGATTGTCCAAAGCCATAGTTCAAAATGAAAAGGTCCAAGCAATACATTTCTCTTCTTCAAGCTGGATGTTAAGGTTGGTCAAGCTGTTGTGTTCCCTCCTTGTGGACCTGGGGGGGGGGGGGAACGGAAGAAAAGAAGACGAAAGAAAAGTAGAGTTAGACATAAAGCCTGAGTAAGTCTAGTACTATTCTGTCTATGAATAAAGAACTGGGTATGGTAAGTATAAACAAGAAGTGGGCAAGCACTATAAACTTGGTTAAGTTGTCTAGGGTCGAATATACTATCGTACCCCATGTTAATCTCTGAACCCATATAAACTAGTTTCCAACTGGCACCCCATAATCAGGGTGATGTGATCCATTCTATGATGATCGGCTCCTACTCGCATAGTTACATGTGTCTTACGGCCCCCGATGTTGTAGTTACCTATGCTGGTCCCACCATGGGGTGTATCAAGTCCCATAGTGGCGGCCCGACACAATCCTAGAATGCACAGGTATGCTACTGGTGTCCAGTGCCTTATTTTTCTGCGCCGGAGTGTGTGCACGCCCGCACCCCGTTAGAACCTACACTGCTACACCACCGCCGTCGATTTGACCTCTTACAATCAGCCCAGTAATCGTGCCCCACCCTGCCTAGTTTCAGGGTATCCTGATACACTTCTAGGGTTACTGCTGAAAAGGATCCCCCGTTACTAGGTTTTCTATCTCTAGCCAACATGCTAAGTTGGTTAAGTGCTTTCTAACCTAACCCCCACCAGTCCGTTTAGTTTAGCATGTTCCATTTTGATTAAGTCTTTAGTTCACTTAATCCTAACAATCCTGACTCAGCCTTAATTGTCTTATTAAGGCCCTGACCTCTCACATTAGACAGGTATTGTTGTGGCTGCCTGTTGCCGGTTGGTTCCGGGCAGTCTTACGCCACAACTCAGTCTAACCTCGGGTCCTTATTGGGCTCCATGTTTAACCTCTCACATTGGATAGGTATTGTTGTGACTACTGGACAGCCGGGCGGTTCCGGGCAGGTTTACATCACAACTCAATCCAACCTCGGGTTAAACACATCGTATGTTCTACATTTACATATTTTGTCTTTCTTCTTTATTTTCTTATATGTAAATATTTGCGGCCAATTATTAAGTTAATGGTGCAAAGGTTACACCAATCATGGGCCCAACCCATGCTTGAATTTGGGCCCTTCTATTTTATATTTTCATTCATTAGTAATTTTAACCCAACGTTATTTTCCCCCGTTTAACACGTCCGTTTATTATATATATATGTTGGGCTTAGCCTTTTAAAGCCCAACTTAGCCATGCGAAAAGGGGAGGCTTAAAGCGTGATTACATACACAAAGAGGGGAAGGTGAGCGCATGAACTTGCAACATAACGTTGGAACTACAAAATAGAAACTGGTGTACTTGCATAGTGGTAACATATACTTTGGTCATAAAGCATAGGTGACATGAATCAAAGCATGTGAACTTGTAGTTGAGATAAGAATCTAAATTGGGTATCATTATTGACACATAGTCATAACTACAACATGAACCTATATTTTTATTTAGGCATAATGTCAAACATAGCATGGCATAAATATTTCTAACATAAGCATGGCATAATGTCAAACATAAGCATGGCATAAGTATAGTTAAATTTGTTCACATAACCATGGCATAAATATTTCTAACATGAAATCATGATTTTTACTTTAGTCATGCAAACTTGCAAAAAGGGATTTTTGAACCTAACCTAGCTATGTACCACATATGTCATCATATAATTCTTGTTAACAATTTCAATTATGCAAATTATCAATCATAGCCTAGTCATATTCATAAGTTTGCAAATAGGTTTTCTAGTACAAAAGCATGGCTCAATACATGATGCCAAATTCTCAACATAATTTCATATGGATTATAATAACCCAAATTTATTCCAATTACTTCACAAAAATGATGTTTGTATAAAAATACACATTATGATGGAATAATAGCAAAGCCCCAAACTTGCATGAATTTCAATCAACTACATACATGTAGCTTCAACATGGATTACATAATTTGCGAATATTCCAAACGTATACTTGCATAGAACTACCGCATGTAGTTCTTTATAACATAATTCGAGAATATCCAAACGTATACAATATCCCAAATCGATAAGAATCATAGTAACGCACAAATATGAATTATTTATCACCACATCCAAGTATACAAACTAACACAGTTATTTGTTCATACCAAAGTAATACTCTACTTATAATGGTATGGCGAATTCTCCAATTTAGGGATTTGGAGATGCGGTTTGATTTGATTGAGTTGCTTTATGCCTTAGAATTTTCCTCCTAATCCTCTCTCCAATTGGTGGCTACCCCTAGTCGTTCCTCAGCAACATGGCGGCTTTGTTCTTATTTTTGAATGAATAGATTAGGGTTAGTCTAGGGTTGTTTTTATAGGGGAAATGAACTGATTAGGACCATTGATGTTGCTTGGATTGATCGTAGCCATTCATCCTAAGGAGAGACCAATTAGAGCCTGCCACCTAGCCCTAATGACAAAGCAGACCACAGAAAATCGACCAACATAGAATAGGCCAGCCAGGTTGGACTGGGCTCGACCTGGCTCTGGACCAGGTCGACATGCCTGTCGACAGCCCTGTCGACAACCCTGTCGACCTGGTTAGGCCAGGTCGACAGCCCAGTCGACCTGGGTGCGTTAGGCGGGTGTTTTTCCGCCCTGGCCCATTGGGCCCCATTTTGGAATTTAAACTTGATTTTTCTGAGTTATTTTATTCTGTTTGAATTTTAAATTTAATTCAGAAACTTCCGAAGGCCATATCTTCTTCATACGGACTCCGTTTTTCGAAAACTCGGACTCTATTTCGCGTATTTTTCCGAGATGAACGCAATGGCGTATCCCGTTTCCCTTAGTTCTTTGATTTCAAATTTGTTAATTTCACAGTTATAGAATACACGGGGTGTTACAGTTATACCCATTCTGAATAACCGATTCGACGAGATGTCGAAGATGAAGACGGTGGTTGAAGACCGGAAGTCTTCACATCGTTTGGGTGATTACTGATGATCTTGATTGGGCTGTACACCCAAGATGAGGGAAACAGTTGGTGATCGTCCAGACGTACTTGGAGATGGATGGATATGCGAGGAAAGTGCCTCCGGTTTCGTTCAGACCCAGAACGAACTTGTAAATGGATTGTGTGTCTGACATTGGATTTTATTCGGTGTTGATTGATGTTTATTAAATATACATCTGTTTGGCGGCAGAGAATTTATTCTCTTGCTTAACGCCCTTCTCTGAGACGTACGAGCTCAGAGGTTGTATATTGATGGACATCAGTCGCATGGAGTGAATTGCCAATGTGGCACGCGTAAGTGGCAATTGATCAAGGCTTCTGTTGAAAAGCAAAGTCTTGTGGTTGATGATCAAAGCACGGGCTGTGTGGCATAGCTTTGTGTATAACGTGAATTCGCGAGCCTCACACCTCGGTATGAGTCAAAAACGGGATACGAACCCAAAGAGTGCACGACGTTTCTTTCTAGCTATGGTGGTGTCAGTGACCTACCAGCCCTGACATTTATATACTTTTCACCTGTGTGGTTGTTGGATACGAGGCGCCTCGGATATAGGTCTGTAAGGACCGGGAAACGTGTGTTCAGGAATAACTAATCCTCAAAAGTAAGAGAGGACCGGCCTTGGAGGTTCCAAAGGATCAGAGTGGGGTCCTGAGGCATTGCTAGAGTGTCTCGAACGCGGAGAGGAGCTTGCCCCTTGCCTCGGCTCATGACGGAAATCCAATTTCCAATACGTGTATTGCGGTTTTAATTGTAGAACTAGTATGGCAACATGATATATGGTACCCATGCTGTCTATGATTTATATTTATGATTGAAATTGTTTTGACACTATACACCTATTATAGTATCAAGTGATTTGTTTTAAACGTACCAAGCATGTTTGGCTATTATAAGGGAAAACCTATCCTCCGGCTTGCGTTGCATTGTGTGATGGGACCTGGGTCTTATAATAGCTTCATTTTTCCAAAAAGCATTGCGTTGTTTTGATATATGCACTAGTATTCTTGGGAGGAAACCCGTTCCGTGTTATACGGCGTGGTCCCTTGAATTACTATCTTTAAAGTAAAGTTTTAAATAACTGTTTTAGTTCTCACACCAGTCACATGACTGACCTGGAGTTTATTGTTTTAACCTAAACTCTGGGTGCCCCTATTTTCCACACGGGCAGCTAGTAGTTTTGGTTTTGCAGATTTATATTCACAGGGTCCTGATTTACAGCTGGAACGATATCCGGAAAGCTCTGTATCCGTGTATTACTTCTAGTTGTGCTTTTGTATTATTTTCCGCGGCGATGTATCTAAATGAAATTTATTGTAATCTATGATATTTGTCGAATGTAATTTATTCATTTATACTCTGTATATTCTTGTATCTGATGGAATTGTTGTAATAACAATGAAATGTTCTTCCGTATGCGTCCTTTTGTGTGTTGTTCTCAAAGTATTCGTGCTTTCCTTCACGGGGAAGTTACGGGTTCTCTCAGTTGGTATCAGAGCTTTGGTTTACAGAGCTCGAGAACAAGACACATTAGAACCATACGAAAGAATTCATCAGATATTGGATTAGTAATATCCAATTAGAATGACTCGTTAGAGATAGGATCAGTATTGTCCTAGAACGAGTGTGAAGAGTATATTTTCAAATGAAAACAATTTTGTTTTGAAAATTTAAATCTCTTTATACGTATTTGATTATATATTTTATTTGTATTAATATGGACAATCGAGTATATATAGATTTCGCGTATACGCGTCATGAACGTATAGTCGAAGTTTTAATATACTGGATATATATAGAATCACATTCTAGACACCCGGGGATAATTCTGGTGATGTGGCCACATCATCAGTATTTATGTTCGTGTTTCGAAGGTGTGATTTCTATATATTTCCATTAGACTGGTGTGAGAACCAAAACTTATATAGCTAGAATACATTGTTGTGAATTGGCATCAAAAACATGATTTTTGTATATATATCAAAATTATGAATTTGAAAATCTAAATTCACTAATTGATTGATGTTTGTGTTGTTTGATCATTGGATTGATAATTTTGAACCATTTAAGCCTAATTGAACTAAATATTGAACTGTATTGAAAATCGTTCGCATTTGCTTGCATATATATATACTTACATTGAACAGGTCATAGCAAGGAGGCTAGAGCAGAGAATAAAATTTGTTTGCCCGACAAATAGGTACATGTTTACTACATAATTTACTGTTTTGTTTGGGTGATGATGATTTTGTGAGCCTATTGGCTAGCCGCTTGGCTTTTTCTTTTTCTTTTTGAGATCTGAAGGACCGGGGAAGCTATTTGAAATTCCCCGATGCTCCCGGTGCAGGGGAGGTTATGGCGAAATTTTTCGAAAATTTAGGGTGTTAGCCAAATTTTTGAAATTTTTGAAAATTCTCAGAAACTAAAAAGTTGGAGAATGGAAGCCAGATCGAACGTAGAGTTGATTAATCAAACCACTTTCGACTTTGTTCCTTTTCGGGGACGAAAAGTTTTAAGTGGGGGAGATTGTAATAACCCGGAAAATCTGGGCCAGTTTAAAATTTTTATTTTGGCAATTTTAGCGAATTTTGAACATTTAAAATGAATTATTTTAAATAAAAACAACGTGAAATTTATTTTGAATAGAATTCAACGTATATATTATATACGTCGTCGTTAGAATATAAATATTTATATATATAATTATAAATAGAATTGAAAATGGCGCGGTAGTTCGATAATTCGATTTCAAACTTCAATTGAACATACCGGGTGCAAAACAATCCGGATTTTAGTGAAACCAAAAACATTAGAATCTAATTGACGATACCTTTCCAACGAATCCAAAAAATCAAAATTTCATAGTGGGAATCAAAAGATATGTCCAGTTGAAAATTCTGAATAGTCGCTATGGAATTCAGGCCCTTAAAAATGGACATTTTGCAAACGACCTCGGATTTCGACGAAACCACTTTTGTTGGGTCCGTGATGTTAAGTTATTGCTAGGTTTTAAATTTCATAATTTTTTGAATCAATATGTGAGCGTGGCAAAGGAAAACGCGTTTGACCAGTTTCAGTTGATTTTAATCGACTAGAAAATGGCCATTTTTCAAACGGTCTCAGAATTCGACGGAACTAGTTTTGTTAGGACCGTATCATCAATACGAAGCTAGAAAATATTTTTTAGGAATTTTTCTAGTTAGTATGTGACCCCGGTAATTCGAAATGTACGGTTAAAAATTCAATATAGTGATTTAAATGTAAATTTAACGGAAACTGATTCAAACAGTCGAATCAGCCTACGATACATATCCCATTGGGTTCGGAATGGGGGTAATACGCTATGGACGACAGGCAGTGGACCTCGTTCAGGGATCATATGTAAAAGTCAACTTTTAGTGAATAAATTAATTAAATAAATAAAGAAATAAAAAAAAAACTTTCTTCCCCTTTATTACCCTCTGCCCCCCCATTCTAAATTATTTCAACAGGAAAAAAAAAAAGAAAAAAAAGGGAATGAAGGAGGACGCCGTCGCCCCAGGACCGGAGCCGCCACCGCCACCGTGGGCCAGCCGCCGTCCAACCCTCCATCTCCCCTTCCTCCTGCACCTCCGCCTCTTCTTCTCCTCCATTCGAGACTCGCGCAGCCCCCCTAACCGAATCCAAACGACTGGAAGCCGCCACCCCCTGAAAACCCTACCCAATCCGCCGCCTCAGCTACACCTCGAGCCCCTACCCTGCTGCGCCCTCCTCCATTCGAAGACCCCCCCACCCCAGTCGACGCAGACAGCGCGGAAACCCCCCCATTCTTAGAGCAGATGCAGTAAGTTTTTATTTTAATTTTAATTTATTTAAACATTGAAATATGATTTCTTTTAATGCATATAAAATCAGATTTCGTATATAGAACTGCCTTAAATTCGTGTTCGATTTTTATACGACTGAATTTATTATAAAGATGAGATTTTTATTTCAGTCTTTGTTATATATAAATCGATAAAAAGATTTGATCTTTAATATTAATAAAGATTCGTTTTTTTAAATTAAAAAGGCGAGATTTTTGAAATAAAAATATGATTTTTATATATTGAACTTCGAGATAAAAATATGATTTTTATATATTGAACTTCGAAATAAAAATATGATTTTTATATATTGAATAGCATAATAAAAATATAATCTTTATTATATGAACATTGTTGTAAAAATAGAATTTTTATCTATATAGTAGCGGTGTGAAAATAAAATTTTTATCCATAAAGAGTGATAGAAAAAAATTCGATTTTTATATATTGAATAGCACAGTAAAAATTCGATTTTTAAATATATGAAGTGATTATAAAAATATGATTTTTATTTTAAAGACATCGAAATATAAAAATGTGTGATTTATATATATATAGTGAC
Source organism: Allium sativum (assembly GCA_030737875.1). Classification (NCBI taxonomy): domain Eukaryota; kingdom Viridiplantae; phylum Streptophyta; class Magnoliopsida; order Asparagales; family Amaryllidaceae; genus Allium; species Allium sativum. Next base: position 804,292,604 of record CM060924.1, on the reverse strand, counting down.
TACGGGCAACGAAGATGACGAAGATGGGATAACGAAGAAGATTTCTATTAATGAAGAGTCGTGGTATTGGATAGCTTTCGGTGAGAACTTCTCACTCTAAATTCTCTTTCTCTAGTTATATATATATACTAGGATGCAGACGGTGCTTAGTAGCACCCGACACCCGTCATCCACAGACCATGGATGGCTTGTTTGTTAAATTGTTTGGTTGTGTAGTTGGTTAGTCTATTTGGTTTAAATTGAATTGTTTGGTGAATTGAGATTGATTTGATTGATGTGTGAGTGGCGTGGGCCTTTACTAGACCGGGGATAAGGCTAGGCCTTGTCCCGTTTCTAGTATCGTGCCGTTATGCCGCCGAAATTTTCTAAAATATGTTAGAAAAATAAAAATATCATTTTTATTGTGTAAATGAAATGAATAGAAATTCATGTGTTGAAATAGAATATTTTATCGTTAAAAATATAATTTTTAACGTGGAAGTGAATAAAATAAAATATTCATTTACAAACCGGACGGTTTGTTTATGTACACCTATTTGAAGGACATTGATTGGGACGATAAATTTTACACATCGCCCAACTGCACAAATAAAATCTGTGTTTGATTGTTTGAAACCCCACACGGGTGTTGGGATGAAATTTGAAGTTCACTCATCCTGATTGATTAAATATGTCGATCGATTGATTGACAGGCTGTTATAAGCGTCAGATATCTATATTTGATGCTTATACAGTGTAGTGCACTTTGGTTGATGATTGATTATTTTTCAATGCTATTATATACATGTGTTGTATGGAATCCATATAATTAACATTATATGGTGATTGATTGGGCCTCATTCCAATCGGGAAAACAATGAATATTATAAAAGAAAATTCATGTGTTGAATATAAAAATAGTCATGTGTTGACGATGATCATGTGTTGAAACTATTCATGTGTTGAGTAAAATATTTTAAGTAAAATAAATTACATCTTTATCACATTTAAAATTAGAACTACTTCCCAGTAGAAGTCTAATTTAAAATCAAACGATAGATACCTTAGTTTTATAAAATATTTTACATAACAAAAATAGTGAGGTGTTGACAGTACTCATGTGTTGAGATTAGTCGTGTGTTGAAAGAAATATAGATTCATGTGTTGAATAGAACAAATATTCATTTGTTGAATAGAATAACGAATTATTGAAATATAAAGCCGTGTTGATTAGAGATGCGTTATTTTGACGCGAACGATGTTTATATCGATTTTATTCGTTTTGTAATGAATATTGAAAAGTGATTTCAAAATTTAATATTTTGAAAGGAAATTCAAATTGAATTAGATTAAAATTTAAATGGAAATTTTATTGAATCAATTTGAAATGAATTCGAATCGAATAGAAAATGAATTCGATTCGAATTGAATAGAAAGTGAATTTGAATTCGAATAAAATAGAGATGAATTCAAATTGAATTAAATTGAAATTGAAATTTAAAACGAAATGAAATTAAATAGAAATCGACGAAATATATATTATATATATTATATATATAATATAATAGCCTGAATAGAACGCGCCGCGCCGCGGTAGTTCGTGAATTTTGACCATTTATTTCAAACGGACATTGCGGGAGATCCGACCGTCGGATTCTCCTAAAACTGGAACCGTTGGGTTCGTATCGAAAATAGCTTTCCAATGAATATTAGAAATTTGAAATCTAACGGTTGGATTTGGAATTATGTCCAAATCAATTTCAGAAAAGGTCGTTGTAAGTGCAGTTCGATGGCCGTTGATGGAAATCGACTGTACGGGCCTTGATAAAATTATTAAAAATATTAATAATTTGTGTAAAATCATAATATGTGAATTGGAAAGAATTGGGCTGAAAAATTCCACATTTGAAAGGATAAAAATAGATTTTGTCGAAATGAACTAGTTTTGAACTAGAATTAAAATCGATTTATTTTTGAAATAAATAAATTGAATTTGAAAGTGATTTTAAAAATAATCAATATTCCCAATACGTGGATTGGACTGGAGTTGAATCGAAATTATCTTCGGGATATTTCGATGTGGGATTTCGTGACTATACAAATATTGTTATGGGGATTTGAAAGATATTTTATATCGTTATTTCCAATACGATATTTGTTGGTTTCAGAATTTGATATTGAATATAAGCCGATATATTTTCTATTCAGAGCCTTGTATTTAATATCAAATGTGATTTGGGTTTATCGTGAATCGTGTTTTAGATGACATTGGTTCTTTAACCCAGTTAAAAGCAAGATGTTGATTTTTGAAAAGATTAAAACTAAGTGGAGTTTTAATGAATCTTTAATTAGATTGAAAAGTGAATTGATAATTTAAATTATCAAATCTGAAAGGTGATCGAGAATGGAGTACCACCAGTTTTGCTCCAAAGCGATAGTTAAATCTTTAATTAGATTTGAACGTGAAATGGTAATTAATTTTACCGATAACACCGTGGTGTTAGATGTGGAGTATCACCAATTTTGCTCCATGGGATATATAGGTTGGGATTGGGAAATAAACTAAATAATTACTTCGGTGTGGTTCGCTAATCCCGACTAGTTTGAAATGATATCCAAAGGAAGATTATAGGATAAATTTAGAAGAATTTATCTTGGATAAAATTAATGGGAACATTTCCCTAAGAATGTGATTTTGTGAATAAAAGAATATTCTGAATTGGAATGAGGCGTTTGTTGTGTTTGTGTAACATTCGTTTATTATATACGTGGGTTATTCAGAAAGGCCGGGGTTATTGAAACACCCCACCTCCGTTAGGGTCACTCTCAAAGGGAATGCCCTAATTTTAGTGGAGGTTTATAAGTATAAGTCACAGATATACAAGACAGATATAAGAACACATATTTGTAAACAGCGGAAAAACAACAACTTTTATTTCATAAAAGCAAATACGTGCTACAAAAATATCACCATAATTGTCTTACATCTTTTCCAAAAACATAACATAACACTTTCATAATCTGTCTTGAGTACATTATTTAAAGAAGCATAAATAAAACATAGATAAACTGCAAAAGCCCCAAAGTGATTGTCCAAAGCCATAGTTCAAAATGAAAAGGTCCAAGCAATACATTTCTCTTCTTCAAGCTGGATGTTAAGGTTGGTCAAGCTGCTGTGTTCCCTCCCTGTGGACCTGGGGGGGGGGGGGGGAAACGGAAGAAAAGAAGACGAAAGAAAAGTAGAGTCAGACATAAAGCCTGAGTAAGTCTAGTACTATTCTGTCTATGAATAAAGAACTGGGTATGGTAAGTATAAACAAGAAGTGGGCAAGCACTATAAACTTGGTTAAGTTGTCTAGGGTCGAATATACTATCGTACCCCATGTTAATCTCTGAACCCATATAAACTAGTTTCCAACTGGCACCCCATAATCAGGGTGATGTGATCCATTCTACGATGATCGGCTCCTACTCGCATAGTTACATGTGTCTTACGGCCCCCGATGTTGTAGTTACCTATGCTGGTCCCACCATGGGGTGTATCAAGTCCCATAGTGGCGGCCCGACACAATCCTAGAATGCACAGGTATGCTACTGGTGTCCAGTGCCTTATTTTTCTGCGCCGGAGTGTGTGCACGCCCGCACCCCGTTAGAACCTACACTGCTACACCACCGCCGTCGATTTGACCTCTTACAATCAGCCCAGTAATCGTGCCCCACCCTGCCTAGTTTCAGGGTATCCTGATACACCTTCTAGGGTTACTGCTGAAAAGGGTCCCCCGTTACTAGGTTTTCTATCTCTAGCCAACATGCTAAGTTGGTTAAGTGTTTTCTAACCTAACCCCCACCAGTCCGTTTAGTTTAGCATGTTCCATTTTGATTAAGTCTTTAGTTCACTTAATCCTAACAATCCTGACTCAACCTTAATTGTCTTATTAAGGCCCTGACCTCTCACATTAGACAGGTATTGTTGTGGCTGCCTGTTGCCGGTTGGTTCCGGGCAGTCTTACGCCACAACTCAGTCTAACCTCGGGTCCTTATTGGGCTCCATGTTTAACCTCTCACATTGGATAGGTATTGTTGTGACTACTGGACAGCCGGGCGGTTCCGGGCAGGTTTACATCACAACTCAATCCAACCTCGGGTTAAACACATCGTATGTTCTACATTTACATATTTTGTCTTTCTTCTTTATTTTCTTATATGTAAATATTTGCGGCCAATTACTAAGTTAATGGTGCAAAGGTTACACCAATCATGGGCCCAACCCATGCTTGAATTTGGGCCCTTCTATTTTATATTTTCATTCATTAGTAATTTTAACCCAACGTTATTTTCCCCCGTTTAACACGTCCGTTTATTATATATATATATATATATATATATATATATATATATGTTGGGCTTAGCCTTTTAAAGCCCAACTTAGCCATGCGAAAAGGGGAGGCTTAAAGCGTGATTACATACACAAAGAGGGGAAGGTGAGCGCATGAACTTGCAACATAACGTTGGAACTACAAAATAGAAACTGGTGTACTTGCATAGTGGTAACATATACTTTGGTCATAAAGCATAGGTGACATGAATCAAAGCATGTGAACTTGTAGTTGAGATAAGAATCTAAATTGGGTATCATTATTGACACATAGTCATAACTACAACATGAACCTATATTTTTATTTAGGCATAATGTCAAACATAGCATGGCATAAATATTTCTAACATAAGCATGGCATAATGTCAAACATAAGCATGGCATAAGTATAGTTAAATTTGTTCACATAACCATGGCATAAATATTTCTAACATGAAATCATGATTTTTACTTTAGTCATGCAAACTTGCAAAAAGGGATTTTTGAACCTAACCTAGCAATGTACCACATATGTCATCATATAATTCTTGTTAACAATTTCAATTATGCAAATTATCAATCATAGCCTAGTCATATTCATAAGTTTGCAAATAGGTTTTCTAGTACAAAAGCATGGCTCAATACATGATGCCAAATTCTCAACATAATTTCATATGGATTATAATAACCCAAACTTATTCCAATTACTTCACAAAAATGATGTTTGTATAAAAATACACATTATGATGGCATAATAGCAAAGCCCCAAACTTGCATGAATTTCAATCAACTACATACATCTAGCTTCAACATGGATTACATAATTTGCGAATATTCCAAACGTATACTTGCATAGAACTACCGCATGTAGTTCTTTATAACATAATTCGAGAATATCCAAACGTATACAATATCCCAAATCGATAAGAATCATAGTAACGCACAAATATGAATTATTTATCACCACATCCAAGTATACAAACTAACACAGTTATTTGTTCATACCAAAGTAATACTCTACTTACAATGGTATGGCGAATTCTCCAATTTAGGGATTTGGAGATGCGGTTTGATTTGATTGAGTTGCTTTATGCCTTAGAATTTTCCTCCTAATCCTCTCTCCAATTGGTGGCTACCCCTAGTCGTTCCTCAGCAACATGGCGGCTTTGTTCTTATTTTTGAATGAATAGATTAGGGTTAGTCTAGGGTTGTTTTTATAGGGGAAATGAACTGATTAGGACCATTGATGTTGCTTGGATTGATCGTAGCCATTCATCCTAAGGAGAGACCAATTAGAGCCTGCCACCTAGCCCTAATGACAAAGCAGACCACAGAAAATCGACCAACATAGAATAGGCCAGCCAGGTTGGACTGGGCTCGACCTGGCTCTGGACCAGGTCGACATGCCTGTCGACAGCCCTGTCGACAGCCCTGTCGACCTGGTTAGGCCAGGTCGACAGCCCAGTCGACCTGGGTGCGTTAGGCGGGTGTTTTTCCGCCCTGGCCCATTGGGCCCCATTTTGGAATTTAAACTTGATTTTTCTGAGTTATTTTATTCTGTTTGAATTTTAAATTTAATTCAGAAACTTCCGAAGGCCATATCTTCTTCATACGGACTCCGTTTTTCGAAAACTCGGACTCTATTTCGCGTATTTTTCCGAGACGAACGCAATGGCGTATCCCGTTTCCCTTAGTTCTTTGATTTCAAATTTGTTAATTTCACAGTTATAGAATACACGGGGTGTTACATTCTCCCCCACTTAAAAGGATTTCTTCCCCGAAATCTTCAAGTTAGGAGGAATGTATATCCTAACATCCAATCATCCATCTACTCATCCATCAAACACGAGCATCCATTGTCCTTAAAAGATTTCTAATGCTTCATGATCATATGCGAAGTGTGTGTACATGTACTTATCTAATGCAAAATCAGGCGGTCTACTAATTCAGTTGACCTCCTTAATGCGAATTATGTAAGTGCCATGAATCCATTATGTATGCAAATTTTCCTATTCTTGATTCTACATGAGTGCACAATCATTCAATACAAATGCAACATCAACATGACAACACATTAATGTTCAACCATTCTGAATAACCCATTCTGAATAACCCATTCTGAATAACCGATTCGACGAGATGTCGAAGATGAAGACGGTGGTTGAAGACCGGAAGTCTTCACATCGTTTGGGTGATTACTGATGATCTTGATTGGGCTGTACACCTAAGATGAGGGAAACAGTTGGTGATCGTCCAGACGTACTTGGAGATGGATGGATATGCGAGGAAAGTGCCTCCGGTTTCGTTCAGACCCAGAACGAACTTGTAAATGGATTGTGTGTCTGACATTGGATTTTATTCGGTGTTGATTGATCTTTATTAAATATACATCTGTTTGGCGGCAGAGAATTTATTCTCTTTCTTAACGCCCTTCTCTGAGACGTACGAGCTCAGAGGTTGTATATTAATGGACATCAGTCGCATGGAGTGAATTGCCAATGTGGCACGCGTAAGTGGCAATTGATCAAGGCTTCTGTTGAAAAGCAAAGTCTTGTGGTTGATGATCAAAGCACGGCCTGTGTGGCATAGCTTTGTGTATAACGTGAATTCGCGAGCCTCACACCTCGGTATGAGTCAAAAACGGTATACGGACCCAAGGAGTGCACGACATTTCTTTCTAGCTATGGTGGTGTCAGTGACCTACCAGCCCTGACATTTATATACTTTTCACCTGTGTGGTTGTTGGATACGAGGCGCCTCGGATATAGGTCTGTAAGGACCGGGAAACGTGTGTTCAGGAATAACTAATCCTCAAAAGTAAGAGAGGACCGGCCTTGGAGGTTCCAAAGGATCAGAGTGGGGTCCTGAGGCATTGCTAGAGTGTCTCGAACGCGGAGAGGAGCTTGCCCCTTGCCTCGGCTCATGACGGAAATCCAATTTCCAATACGTGTATTGCGGTTTTAATTGTAGAACTAGTACGGCAACATGATATATGGTACCCATGCTGTCTATGATTTATATTTATGATTGAAATTGTTTTGACACTATACACCTATTATAGTATCAAGTGATTTGTTTTAAACGTACCAAGCATGGATGGCTATTATAAGGGAAAACCCTATCCTCCGGCTTGCGTTGCATTGTGTGATGGGACCTGGGTCTTATAATAGCTTCATTTTTCCAAAAAGCATTGCGTTGTTTTGATATATGCACTAGTATTCTTGGGAGGAAACCCGAACCGTGTTATACGGCGTGGTCCCTTGAATTACTATCTTTAAAGTAAAGTTTTAAATAACTGTTTTAGTTCTCACACCAGTCACATGACTGACCTGGAGTTTATTGTTTTAACCTAAACTCTGGGTGCCCCTATTTTCCACACGGGCAGCTAGTAGTTTTGGTTTTGCAGATTTATATTCACAGGATCCTGATTTACAGCTGGAACGATATCCGGAAAGCTCTGTATCCGTGTATTACTTCTAGTTGTGCTTTTGTATTATTTTCCGCTGTGATGTATCTAAATGAAATTTATTGTAATCTCTGATATTTGTCGAATGTAATTTATTCATTTGTACTCTGTATATTCTTGTATCTGATGGAATTGTTGTAATAACAATGAAATGTTCTTCCGTATGCGTCCTTTTGTGTGTTGTTCTCAAAGTATTTGTGCTTTCCTTCACGGGGAAGTTACGGGTTCTCTCAAAGAAGGAGGAGGAGGAGGGCGCGCGGCACAAGGCGGTGGAGGAAGAGGAAGAAGGAGAGGAAGGGGGGCTCCGCCGCCTGTGGAGGCGCCGCGATGGGGGGGGGGCGTTGATGGCTGTTAGGTTTTTTTCTTTTTGATTTCTGATTTGGAAAGTAATGGGGGGTATAGGTGATAAGGGAGGGAGTTATATTTTTTTATTTTAATTATTTAATTTCAGGAAGCAACTTTTTATTTCGAACTCAAAATCGAACCCACCGCCTATCGTCCATAGCTAATTACCCCCATCCGAACACAATGGGATATGTATCGTAAGCTGATTCGATCGTTTCGATCAGTTTTGTAAAGACCCGCAAATTCCCGCCCTTTGAATCGACCATAAACCACACAGGTCTGACCCAAAAAGTGAAAATCTACGAATACTTTAACTTTGGGAATACAACATATTAAAACAACAACAACAAAAGACTTTTATAACACTATAATAAATGTTACATCAGAGTACAGAATATACATATCAGAGTACATTGGAATATAATTACAGCGGAAGATAAATACAAAAAATGTAATATACTGCAACGGAAGAACACAGCGGAAGACTCTCTATCTCTGGACACAGCTTTAAGCTTCAACCCAGAATCCTGCTTAATATATCTGCAAAAATAGCTACTCGACTGCCCGTGTGGAAAATATGGGCACCCGATTTTGCCAGTGGACAAACTACAGGTCAGTCATGGGACTGGTGTGAGAATTCTACTTAACCTATATAATATAATAAGGTTAATCACAGGACCACGCCACTTTCGCGGAACGGGTTTTCTCCTATAGATTGCCAGTGCATGACTAAAGTAAATCGTCAAAATAACGCAATGCTTTTTAGAAAAATGAAACCATTATAAGACCCAAGTCCCATCACACAATGCAGCGCAAACCGGAGGATAGGGTTTTACCTTATAATGATCAAAAGATGCTTGATACGATAAACACGGTATTATATAATAATAGTGTGCAAACAATTTGAAATACATCAAAGTAAATGTATTAATCCTAGACGGCATGAGTGCCCCCATCCCACTATGTCGCCATATATAGGTATACAATCAAAACCGCGTGATGTCGTATTGGAAATTTGGGTTTCCATCTGAGTCAAGGCTAGGGAGGAGATCCTTACCGATTCGAGACACTCTAGCAAATGCCCCAGGATTGGTACTCTGTCCAACCCTTGGATCCTGTAGGGCCGGTCCATACGTTAACGCTTAATGGATTGGCAATTCCTGAACACACGCTCCCCGGTCCTTTTGGACCTATAATACGGCCAGTGGCGACCGCATAAACCGAGGCCTCGAAAAATCCAACAACCACAATGAATAAATGCCAGCGCTGGTAGGTCCCTGGCACCACTCTAGCTACAGAGAAACGTGTGCACTCCCTGCGTTCCTTTCTCCCGTTTTAGACTCTACCGGACTGTGAGGCTCGCGAAGTCACGTTACGCAAAGCTATGCCTAAATAGACTATGCTTTGATCATCCCACAAGGCTCTGCTTTGCAACAATAAGCCTTGTTCAAGTGCAACTTGGCATACCACATCAACAACTCATATCATGCGATCGGTAATTATTTAACATACAAAAGGGTGTTAAGCAAGAGAATAAATCCTCCGCCACCATGCATTTATATATTAAATAAAAACCAATTTAATTACATGAAATAAATTTCAATGTCAGGCATGCTATCCATTTACAATTCCGTTCTGGGTCTGAACGAAACAACGTATCCGTCGATCTCTGGTACGTCTGGAAGATCATCACCTTTTACCTTGCCTTGGTGGATCAGTCCCAATTCAAGATATCAGTCACGATCAACCAAACGATGTGAAGCTCTCCGGTCTTCAGTCACCGTCTTCATCTTCGACTCTTGATCGTCGTGATGATTATTCAGAATGGGTTAGACTCGGTCTTTCTGAATAACTCGCGTATTTGTAATTAAAATCAACCATACGCCACATTCCAACTCTGAATATTTTTTTTAATAAAAATATTATTTATACTAAAAGATTCTCATTAATTTTATCAAAGATAAAATAAATTAAAATTTTAATCTTTCTAAAAAGATTTATTAGTATTCCAATTTTTATTTTTAATACAAAAATCATTATTGCAAGATTATTAATTTTAATAAGCCAATCTTGTCTTAAATTGGGTTAAAGAACTAGTGTCATTTAAAACACAGTTCACGATAAACCCAAAAACCAATTTTCAAAATATGGAATTTCTACAGAAATCAAATCAACAAATAATCGTTATAAATTTCTGTATCGGACTAATATTATAAATGAAATAACGGCAAAGCCTCTTAGATTCCATATATAATGTCGGTCTTCTTTTACAGAAGCACATCTCGATTATTATCAATCGAATTTCCACTTAATTCCAATTTAATATATTAATTTGGAAAAGTCTGATTTTAGAAAATCTTCTTTTAAATTTATAAATTCCAAATAGTAATTTCAATGTAAATTGGATTAAAGGATAAATGTTATTTAAAACATCGTCCACTGCAAATCCAATTCACATATCAATCACCAAACATAATTGTTAAAGTCTAATAATCTTAAATAAAAGGTTTATCCTAAATATATTAATTCATTACTATAAAAAAAATATTTTAAAATAATCAATAAAATATTCTATATATAAAAGATTCTGAATGTAAAATATTCTTTATAATACAAAATCTTTTATTTTACAAAAATCCTTTTATTATATAAAAATTCTTTATTAAAAAAAGAAATTCTGCATTGGAATGCGACTCAACCATGTACCATATAATTTGGGTCATATGAGTTTCATACATTTCATGTATAGGGTAATAACAGGAAATAATCCTCAATCCATCCATTAACAACCAGAGTGACAATGTCAACTGTGTGAGCATTAAAATAAAACAATAACGCTCATCGCAGACTGTTGATCAATCGATAGACATATAATTAAACATTGGGATTTGTGTCAGTCAAGTATCGTCCCAATACCCGTGTGGGGTTTTCAGCCAACAACAGTTCATATAAATAAATAAATACAGAATTGGTTAATAGGTTTAACCAATTTCACTTTCACTCAACATGTCACTTATAGCGAGTAAAATATATTTTACTCGTATGACTTCCCTATATACTTCTAAAGTCACATAAACAGTAATTTATTTATATAGCTTTATTGCGGATGACAAACGGGATATAAATACCATTATTCTTTATTTGTATGAAGTTTCTTAACAATACTTTTCAGTGTATATTTTGACCAACAATACAATTGTATATTAGAATATAAATTCTAATGCAAGTTTTGCAAATAAAAATTGGATTTTATATTTGCGTATAAATTCTACTGTATATTATGCCAATAAAAGTGATTCTTATATTTGCACATAAATTCTGTTTTCAACAAAGATGAGTAAAAGTGATATACTCATTTCGTTAACAATTCTATTTCAACAAATACAGTGTAGATAAAAGTGTATTTCGAATCTTGTACTTTTATTTGTACATAAAACACAAATAAAAGTGTATCTCATGTATTTGTCTTTTTATTTGACAAAACAATGTTAATAAAAATGTTCTTTTATATCTTGTACTTTTATTTAACAAAACAATGGTAAATAAAATGTCTTTTTAACTCTTTTACTTTTATTTAACAAAACGATGACAAATAAAAGTATAATTTTCTTTCTATGCTTTATTTGCATCTAAAAATGCAAATAAGAAATATAACTCTCTTTTTACCTTTTCTTTACAATAGAAAATGTAAATAAAATGGTTCACACAATTTTGTTCTTTTTCTTTACAATAGAAAATGTAAATAAAAGGATTCACATTATTTTGTTCTTCTCATTTACAATAGAAAATGAAAATAAAAAGGATTCACATGTCTTGTTCTTTTTATTTACCATAGAAATACCAATAAAATGATCAACATATTTTGGTCTTTTCATTTACAAAAGAAGTTGTAAATAAAGTGGTCCTCATATTTTTACTCTTTTCATTTACAATAGGAGTTGTAAATAAATGATTCTCATGTTCCTGTTCTTTTTATCACATCTAAATGACGATAGAAATGTACCATTAACATCGCTACTTTTATCGCATCAAAAATGTCGAATAAAATGAATCACTAACATTGTCTATTTTTATCGCACCAAAAATGTCGATAAAAATGAATCACTAACATTGTCTATTTTTATCGCACCAAGAATGTCGATAAAAATGAATCACTAACATTGTCTATTTTTATCGCACCCAAAATGACGATAAAAATGAATCACTAACATTGTCTATTTTTATCGCACCCAAGAATGTCGATAAAAATGAATCACTAACATTGTCTATTTTTATCGCACCAAGAATGTCGATAAAAATGAATCACTAACATTGTCTATTTTTATCGCACCCAAAATGTCGATAAAAATGAATCACTAACATTGTCTATTTTTATCGCACCCAAAAATGTCGATAAAAATGAATCACTAACATTGTCTATTTTTATCGCACCAAGAATGTCGATAAAAATGAATCACTAACATTGTCTATTTTTATCGCACCCAAAATGTCGATAAAAATGAATCACTAACATTGTCTATTTTTATCGCACCCAAAAATGTCGATAAAAATGAATCACTAACATTGTCTATTTTTATCGCACCAAGAATGTCGATAAAAATGAATCACTAACATTGTCTATTTTTATCGCACCCAAAATGTCGATAAAAATGAATCACTAACATTGTCTATTTTTATCGCACCCAAAAATATCGATAAAAATGAATCACTAACATTGTCTATCTTTATCGCACCAAAAAATGTCGATAAAAATGAATCACTAACATTGTCTATTTTTATCGCACCCAAAATGTCGATAAAAAGGACAACATTAACCATTCTATTTTCACCGCGTTCAAAATGACGATAAAATATTCAACATTAACAATTCTATTTTTACCGCATTCAAAATGACGATAAAATATTCAACATTAACAATTCTATTTTTGCCGCATTCAAAATGACGATAAAATATTCAACATTAACAATTCTATTTTTACCGCATTCAAAATGACAATAAAATATTCAACATTAACAATTCTATTTTTGCCGCATTCAAAATGATGATAAAATATTCAACATTAACAATTCTATTTTTGCCGCATTCAAAATGATGATAAAATATTCAACATTAACAATTCTATTTTTGCCGCATTCAAAATGACGATAAAATATTCAACATTAACAATTCTATTTTTCCTACTATAGAAAATGTAAATAAAAATATTTCTAAATTCTATTCTTTTTATTTATATAAGAAAATGTAAATAAATGTATCTCTAAATTCTATTCTTTTTATTTACAATAGAAAAGGTAAATAAATAATTCACATATTTTGTTCTTTTGATTTTACATCTGAGAATGTAAATATGATGATTCACACATTTATCCTTTTCATTTACAATAGAAAATGAAAATAATAATGATTCACAAATTTTGTTCTTTTTATTTTACATTAGGAAATGTAAATAAAATGATTAGCTTATTTTATTCTTTTTACTTACAATAGAAAATGAAAATAAAATGATTAACATAATTTTATTCTTTTCATTTACCATAGAAAATGTAAATAAAAACGTATTTTCTGAATTTGTCCTTTTATTTACAAAAGAAATGTAAATAAAAACTTGCTTTCTAAATGTGTTCTTTTATTTACAAAGAAATGTAAATAAAAACTTGTTCTTTTATTAATAACAGAAATGTAAATAAAAATAAAAATAAAAACTTGTTTTTTTATATAAGGACAAAAAGAAATTCATTTGTGTACATGTTCTAAAAATAAAAGAGGATTTTATTTGTTTTACAAGTTCTAATCCAATCTTAACATATATATACATATACTGAATAAAATATGTTATGATCTCATTTTAGATCCAATTCTCCAACCGCAAATAAGATATATATAATTCCAAGCGGATTTGCAAACCATGTACAACAATCATTCAACAAGCAACAATTATCATTCCAAACAACACCCAACTTTTCAGGTCAGAATTAAATGATCAAACAATTATTTTTAATGCAAGAAAATAATTAATAATTAATTAAACAAATAAAATTAGAATCCTCACATTGAATTTTTGGCCAAAATTTTACTGTCTCCTTTTCAGCTGCGGTCTACGCCATCGCGAAGCTCTTAATTTTGTGATTCCAACGCAATTTACGGTTCGTAAAACGGACCTCGTATGAAAGAGTTATGAATTTTTAAAGATCAGACAAATTAAATAATTAAATAATAAAATAATATTAAAAAAAAGAAATGGGTTCCTTCTTCCTTACCACCTCACGTCGGCCGAACCCATCATCCACCGTTGCTCCTTCTACACGCACGCCACCACAAGCACCAGGACCACGATCAGAAGCCACCACCTCGTCGGCCACCTCGAGACACACCCGCGCTGAGACCCGGGCCCCACTCGCACCCCCATAGGACCCACAAATAACCCATAAACGCAGCACCTTCTCAGCCAAAATCCGCAAAATCCGTGCACCAAAATCCGATCTTAACCGTATAGATTTGTAGCTCTCTGAATTCTCTTCGATTTGGTGGGTCATACGTCAAATTTCGTTGAACGGATTGAGAGATCTAAGCATTTGAAGTTGGAGCAATTCTGGCCATCGAATCTGGGCGGCGGCTGGCCATTAGAGAATTAGGGTTTCGGATTTTTTATATTATTTTAATGTTTAATTCTGAATTTCGTGAAATAAAGTGGATTTTTGGACTTTCTCGGATTTGGGCCTGCTTACTGTCGATCTTAACGTTTTGAGGCCTTCTGAACACGATGGGCTATGTCCCAAGGTCCAATTCCGAAATATACAGCAGTTTTTTTCGGTTTTACTTGAAAATACAATATTAAATTAATTATTTAATTTCTACCGTACATTTAAATATGCCGGGGCCACATACGACCTCAGAAAATTCTAAAAAAAATATTTTGGCTTTCTTATGACAATAAGGTTCTAACGAGACTAATTTCGTTGAATTCTGAGACTATTTGAAAAAAGGCATTTTTCAAGTCGTTTAAAATTTACTGTAAATTGATAAAACAGAAATCTTTTTGCCACGGCCACAAATTAATTCTAAAAATTATGAAAAATTAAACTTAACAATATTTTGACATTCCGGATCCAACAAAAGTGGTTTCGTCGAAAACAAAGGTCGTTTGAAAAATGACTATTTTCAAGGCCAATATATTTAATATTAAAAATACATTTTTAAACAAATAATCCCGAAACACAAAATATATAAGTGTTTACTGTTTTTCAATGTAGAAACATCATTCTGAACTCAATGGAAGTGGTTTCGAGTTCAAATTCCTTCGTATGCAAAAAGTTGCATTTTGGCCCTTATAAATTTCATAGCGACCTTTCTAAATATTGAATTGGCCATAATTTTTGATTTCCGCTATGAAATTTCAATTTTTCGGATTCGTTGGAAAGATATTTTTAAATAGATTCTAATATTTTTGGTTTCACTAAAATCCGTTAAATTTTGCATCATGTACGGTCATTCAAAGTTCAAGTTTGACTTTTCAAACTACCGCGTTATTTCTAACTTTTTTGTTAATTAAAATTAAATTATTCATTCTAACTTCGATTTAAATCAAATTTGTGATCATTATTACTTAAATAAATTATTTTATATTGTCAAAATTCATTAAAATTTTCTAAAATAAAATTTTTAAATTGGTTCTGATTTTTGCGGGTTGTTACAATCGCCCCCACTTAAAAACTTTTCGTCCTCGAAAAGGAGCGTAGCTAAAAATTGTAAAATTAACTATCTTAATTTTAAATTTTAATGGTTAATTATCTTTTCAAAATATACATAACTTTATATATATAAAAATCATATTTCAAAGAATAGATTATAAATATCAAAAATGCGTTAATTATAAATTCGTAACTCTTAACTCGTTCTAAGGCATTACTAACCCCATCTCTAACGAGTTTACTCATTCTAGGATACTGCTGATCCTATCTCTAATGAGTATTCTTATTGGACATTACTAATCCAATCTCTGATGAGTCTTTTGTTCAGGTCTAACAAGTTGTACCCCAAAGATTTGAGCTAACCAGAGCTCTGATACCAACTGTAAAGACCCGCAAATTCCCGCCCTTTGAATCGACCATAAACCACAAAGGTCTGACCCAAAAAGTGAAAATCTATGAATACTTTAACTTTGGGAATACAACATATTAAAACAACAACAACAGAAGACTTTTATAACACTATAATAAATGTTACATCAGAGTACAGAATATACATATCAGAGTACATTGGAATATAATTACAGCGGAAGATAAATACAAAAAATGTAATATACTGCAACGGAAGAACACAGCGGAAGACTCTCTATCTCTGGACACAGCTTTAAGCTTCAACCCAGAATCCTGCTTAATATATCTGCAAAAATAGCTACTCGACTGCCCGTATGGAAAATATGGGCACCCGAGTTTGCCAGTGGACAAACTACAGGTCAGTCATGGGACTGGTGTGAGAATTCTACTTAACCTATATAATATAATAAGGCTAATCACAGGACCACTCCACTTTCGCGGAACGGGTTTTCTCCTATAGATTGCCAGTGCATGACTAAAGTAAATCGTCAAAATAACGCAATGCTTTTTAGAAAAATGAAACCATTATAAGACCCAAGTCCCATCACACAATGCAACGCAAACCGGAGGATAGGGTTTTACCTTATAATGATCAAAAGATGCTTGATATGATAAACACGGTATTATATAATAATAGTGTGCAAACAATTTGAAATACATCAAAGTAAATGTATTAATCCTAGACGGCATGAGTGCCCCATCCCACTATGTCGCCATATATAGGTATACAATCAAAACCACGTGATGTCGTATTGGAAATTTGGGTTTCCATATGAGTCAAGGCTAGGGAGGAGATCCTTACCGATTCGAGACACTCTAGCAAATGCCCCAGGATTGGTACTCTGTCCAACCCTTGGATCCTGCAGGCCCGGTCCATACGTTAACGCTTAATGGATTGACAATTCCTGAACACACGCTCCCCGGTCCTTTTGGACCTATAATACGGCTAGTGGCGACCACATAAACCGAGGCCTCGAAAAATCCAACAACCACAATGAATAAATGCCAGCGCTGGTAGGTCCCTGGCACCACTCTAGCTAGAGAGAAACGTGTGCACTCCCTGCGTTCCCTTCTCCCGTTTTAGACTCTACCGGGCTGTGAGGCTCGCGAAGTCACGTTACACAAAGCTATGCCTAAATAGACTATGCTTTGATCATCCCACAAGGCTCTGCTTTGCAACAATAAGCCTTGTTCAAGTGCAACTTGGCATACCTCATCAACAACTCATATCATGCGATCGGTAATTATTTAACATACAAAAGGGTGTTAAGCAAGGGAATAAATCCTCCGCCACCATACATTTATATATTAAATAAAAACCAATTTAATTACATGAAATAAATTTCAATGTCAGGCATGCTATCCATTTACAATTCCGTTCTGGGTCTGAATGAAACAACGTATCCGTCGATCTCCAGTACGTCTGGAAGATCATCACCTTTTACCTTGCCTTGGGGGATCAGTCCCAATTCAAGATATCAGTCACCATCAACCAAACGATGTGAAGCTCTTCGGTCTTCAGTCACCGTCTTCATCTTCAATTCTTGATCGTCGTGATGATTATTCAGAATGGGTTAGACCCGGTCTTTCTGAATAACTCGCGTATTTGTAATTAAAATCAACCATACGCCACATTCCAACTCTGAACATTTTTTTTAATAAAAATATTATTTATATTAAAAGATTCTCATTAATTTTATCAAAGATAAAATAAATTAAATTTTTAATCTTTCTAAAAAGATTTATTAGTATTCCAATTTTGATTTTTAATACAAAAATCATTATTACAAGATTATTAATTTTAATAAGCCAATCTTGTCTTAAATTGGGTTAAAGAACTAGTGTCATTTAAAACACAGTTCACGATAAACCCAAAAACCAATTTTCAAAATATGGAATTTCTACAGAAATCAAATCAGCAAATAATCGTTATATATTTCTGTATCGGACTAATATTATAAATGGAATAACGACAAAGCCACTTAGATTCCTTATATAATGTCGGTCTTCTTTTACAGAAGCCCATCTCGATTATTATCAATTGAATTTCCACTTAATTCCAATTTAATATATTAATTTGGAAAAGTCTGATTTTAGAAAATATTCTTTTAAATTTATAAATTCCAAATAGTAATTTCAATGTAAATTGGATTAAAGGATAAATGTTATTTAAAACATCGTCCACTGCAAATCCAATTCACGTATCAATCACCAAACATAATTGTTAAAGTCTAATAATCTTAAATAAAAGGTTTATCCTAAATATATTAATTCATTACTATAAAAAAACATATTTTAAAATAATCAATAAAATATTCTATATATAAAAGATTCTGAATGTAAAATATTCTTTATAATACAAAATCTTTTATTTTACAAAAATCCTTTTATTATATAAAAATTCTTTATTAGAAAAAGAAATTCTGCATTGAAATGCGACTCAACCATGTACCATATAATTTGGGTCATATGGGTTTCATACATTTCATGTATAGGGTAATAACAGGAAATAATCCTCAATCCATCCATTAACAACCAGAGTGACAATGTCAACTGTGTGAGCATTAAAATAAAACAATAATGCTCATCGCAGCCTGTCGATCAATCGATAGACATATAATTAAACATTGGGATTTGTGTCAGTCAAGTATCGTCCCAATACCCGTGTGGGGTTTTCAGCCAACAACAGTTCATATAAATAAATAAATACAGAATTGGTTAATAGGTTTAACCAATTTCACTTTCACTCAACATGTCACTTATAGCGAGTAAAATATATTTTACTCGTATGACTTCCCTATATACTTCTAAAGTCACATAAACAGTAATTTATTTATATAGCTTTATTGCGGATGACAAATGGGATATAAATTCCATTATTCTTTATTTGTATGAAGTTTCTTAACAATACTTTTCAGTGTATATTTTGACCAACAATACAATTGTATATTAGAATATAAATTCTAATGCAAGTTTTGCAAATAAAAATTGGATTTTATATTTGCGTATAAATTCTACTGTATATTATGCAAATAAAAGTGATTCTTATATTTGCACATAAATTCTGTTTTCAACAAAGATGAGTAAAAGTGATATACTCATTTCGTTAACAATTCTATTTCAACAAATACAGTGTAGATAAAAGTGTATTTCTAATCTTGTACTTTTATTTGTACATAAAACACAAATAAAAGTGTATCTCATGTATTCGTCTTTTTATTTGACAAAACAATGTTAATAAAAATGTTCTTTTATATCTTGTACTTTTATTTAACAAAACAATGGTAAATAAAATGTCTTTCTAACTCTTTTACTTTTATTTAACAAAACGATGACAAATAAAAGTATAATTTTCTTTCTATGCTTTATTTGCATCTAAAAATGCAAATAAGAAATATAACTCTCTTTTTACTTTTTCTTTACAATAGAAAATGTAAATAAAATGGTTCACACAATTTTGTTCTTTTTATTTACAATAGAAAATGTAAATAAAAGGATTCACATTATTTTGTTCTTCTCATTTACAATAGAAAATGAAAATAAAAAGGATTCACATGTCTTGTTCTTTTTATTTACCATAGAAATACCAATAAAATGATCAACATATTTTGGTCTTTTCATTTACAAAAGAAGTTGTAAATAAAGTGGTCCTCATATTTTTACTCTTTTCATTTACAATAGGAGTTGTAAATAAATGATTCTCATGTTCCTGTTCTTTTTATCACATCTAAATGACGATAGAAATGTACCATTAACATCGCTATTTTTATCGCATCAAAAATGTCGAATAAAATGAATCATTAACATTGTTTATTTTTATCGCACCAAAAATGTCGATAAAAATGAATCACTAACATTGTCTATTTTTATCGCACCAAGAATGTCGATAAAAATGAATCACTAACATTGTCTATTTTTATCGCACCCAAAATGTCGATAAAAATGAATCACTAACATTGTCTATTTTTATCGCACCAAAAAATGTCGATAAAAATGAATCACAAACATTGTCTATTTTTATCGCACCAAGAATGTCGATAAAAATGAATCACTAACATTGTCTATTTTTATCGCACCCAAAATGTCGATAAAAATGAATCACTAACATTGTCTATTTTTATCGCACCCAAAAATGTCGATAAAAATGAATCACTAACATTGTCTATTTTTATCGCACCAAGAATGTCGATAAAAATGAATCACTAACATTGTCTATTTTTATTGCACCCAAAAATGTCGATAAAAATGAATCACTAACATTGTCTATTTTTATCGCACCAAAAAATGTCGATAAAAACGAATCACTAACATTGTCTATTTTTATCGCACCCAAAATGTCGATAAAAATGACAACATTAACCATTCTATTTTCACCGCGTTCAAAATGACGATAAAATATTCAACATTAACAATTCTTTTTTTACCGCATTCAAAATGACGATAAAATATTCAACATTAACAATTCTATTTTTGCCGCATTCAAAATGACGATAAAATATTCAACATTAACAATTCTATTTTTGCCGCATTCAAAATGACGATAAAATATTCAACATTAACAATTCTATTTTTGCCGCATTCAAAATGATGATAAAATATTCAACATTAACAATTCTATTTTTGCCGCATTCAAAATGATGATAAAATATTCAACATTAACAATTCTATTTTTGCCGCATTCAAAATGACGATAAAATATTCAACATTAACAATTCTATTTTTCCTACTATAGAAAATGTAAATAAAAATATTTCTAAATTCTATTCTTTTTATTTATATAAGAAAATGTAAATAAATGTATCTCTAAATTCTATTCTTTTTATTTACAATAGAAAAGGTAAATAAATAATTCACATATTTTGTTCTTTTGATTTTACATCTGAGAATGTAAATATGATGATTCACACATTTATCCTTTTCATTTACAATAGAAAATGAAAATAATAATGATTCACAAATTTTGTTCTTTTTATTTTACATTAGGAAATGTAAATAAAATGATTAGCTTATTTTATTCTTTTTACTTACAATAGAAAATGAAAATAAAATGATTAACATAATTTTATTCTTTTCATTTACCATAGAAAATGTAAATAAAAACGTATTTTCTGAATTTGTCCTTTTATTTACAAAAGAAATGTAAATAAAAACTTGCTTTCTAAATGTGTTCTTTTATTTACAAAGAAATGTAAATAAAAACTTGTTCTTTTATTAATAACAGAAATGTAAATAAAAATAAAAATAAAAACTTGTTTTTTTATATAAGGACAAAAAGAAATTCATTTGTGTACATGTTCTAAAAATAAAAGAGGATTTTATTTGTTTTACAAGTTCTAATCCAATCTTAACATATATATACATATACTGAATAAAATATGTTATGATCTCATTTTAGATCCAATTCTCCAACCGCAAATAAGATATATATAATTCCAAGCGGATTTGCAAATCATGTACAACAATCATTCAACAAGCAACAATTATCATTCCAAACAACACCCAACTTTTCAGGTCAGAATTAAATGATCAAACAATTATTTTTAATGCAAGAAAATAATTAATAATTAATTAAACAAATAAAATTAGAATCCTCACATTGAATTTTTGGCCAAAATTTTACTTTCTCCTTTTCAGTTGCGGTCTGCGCCATCGCGAAGCTATTAATTTTGTGATTCCAACGCAATTTACGGTGCGTAAAACGGACCTCGTATGAAAGAGTTATGAATTTTTAAAGATCGGACAAATTAAATAATTAAATAATTAAATAATATAAAAAAAAAGAAACGGGTTCCTTCTTCCTTACCACCTCACGTCGGCCGAACCCATCATCCACCGTTGCTCCTTCTACACGCACGCCACCACAAGCACCCGAACCACGATCAGAAGCCACCACCTCGTCGGCCACCTCGAGACACACCCGCGCCGAGACCTGGGCCCTACTCGCACCCCCTAGGACCCACAAATAACCCATAAACGCAGCACCTTCTCAGCCAAAATCCGCAAAATCCGTGCAACAAAATCCGATCTTAACCGTATAGATTTGTAGCTCTCTGAATTCTCTTCGATTTGGTAGGTCATACGTCAAATTTCGTTGAACGGATTGAGAGATCTAAGCATTTGAAGTTGGAGCAATTCTGGCCATCGAATCTGGGCGGCGGCTGGCCATTAGAGAATTAGGGTTTCGGATTTTTTATATTATTTTAATGTTTAATTCTGAATTTCGTGAAATAAAGTGGAATTTTGGAATTTCTCGGATTTGGGCCTGCTTACTTTCGATCTTAACGTTTTGAGGCCTTCTGAACGCGATGGGCTATGTCCCAAGGTCCAATTCCGAAATATACAGCAGTTTTTTTCGGTTTTACTTGAAAATACAATATTAAATTAATTATTTAATTTCTACCGTACATTTAAATATGCCGGGGCCACATACGACCTCAGAAAATTCTAAAAAAAATATTTTTTGCTTTCTTATGACGATACGGTTCTAACGAGACTAATTTCGTTGAATTCTGAGACTATTTGAAAAAAAAGGCCTTTTTCAAGTCGTTTAAAATTTACTGTAATTGACAAAACAGAAATCTTTTTGCCACGGCCACAAATTAATTCTAAAAATTATGAAAAATTAAACTTAACAATATTTTGACATTCCGGATCCAACAAAAGTGGTTTCGTCGAAAACAAAGGTTGTTTGAAAAATGACTATTTTCAAGGCCAATATATTTAATATTAAAAATACATTTTTAAACAAATAATCCCGAAACTCAAAATATATAAGTGTTTACTGTTTTTCAGTGTAGAAACATCATTCTGAACTCAATGGAAGTGGTTTCGAGTTCAAATTCCTTCGTATGCAAAAAGTAGCATTTTGGCCCTTATAAATTTCATAGCGACCTTTCTAAATATTGAATTGGCCATAATTTTTGATTTCCGCTATGAAATTTCAATTTTTCGGATTCGTTGGAAAGATATTTTTAAATAGATTTTAATATTTTTGGTTTTACTAAAATCCGTTAAATTTTGCATCATGTACGGTCAGTCAAAGTTCAAGTTTGACTTTTCAAACTACCGCGTTATTTCTAACTTTTTTGTTAATTAAAATTAAATTATTCATTCTAACTTCGATTTAAATCAAATTTGTGATCATTATTACTTAAATAAATTATTTTATATTGTCAAAATTCATTAAAATTTTCTAAAATAAAATTTTTAAATTGGTTCTGATTTTTGCTGGTTGTTACAAGTTTTCATCAAAATCAACATATAACTCTATATATTGAATTTGAACGTGTATTTCAATTTATTGGGGCCACATATGAACTCCAAAAATTACCGAAAAATATTTCCTAGCTTCGTATTGACGATACGGTCCTAACAAAACTAATTTCGTCGAATTCTAAGACCGTTGAAAAAATGGCCATTTTCCAGTCGATTAAAATCAACTAAAACTGGTCAGACGCGTTTTCCTTTGCCACGCTCATATATTGAATTCAAAAATTATGAAAATTGGAATTTAGCAATAACTTGACATCCTGGATCCAACAAAAGTGGTTTCGTCAAAAACCGAGGTCGTATGCAAAATCTCCATTTTTAAGGGCCAGAATTCCATAGCGACTAATCTGAATTTTCAACTAGAAGTATCTTTTGATTCCCGCTATGAAATTTCGATTTTTCGGATTCGTTGGAAAGATATTCTCAATTAGATTCTAATATTTTTGGTTTCGCCAAAATCTGGTTTATTTTGCACCCGGTACATTCATTTGAAGTTTGAAATCGAATTATCGAACTACCGCGCCATTTCAATTCCTTTTATAATTATAAATAATTATTTATATTCTAACAACGATTTATATAAATATATACGTTCGAATTCTATTCAAAATTAATTTCTCATTGATATTATTTAAAATAATCATTTTAAATATTCAAAATTCATCAAAATTGCCAAAATAAAAATTTTAAACTGGCTCGCACTTCCGGGTTATTACAATCTCCCCCACTTAAAACTTTTCGTCCCCGAAAAGGAACGAAGCTGAAAGTTGTTTAACTAATCAACTAAACTTCCATAATTTTTGTTACGGCTTAAGTTCTTCAACTTTTCAGTTTCTAAGAACTTTTCAATTCTTTTTTTCAAAAATTTGGCTAACACCCTAAATTTCTGAAAAATTTCGCCATAACCTCCCCTGCATCGGGGACTTCGGGATATTTCAT
The DNA here is from genome assembly GCA_030737875.1 of Allium sativum. NCBI lineage: Eukaryota > Viridiplantae > Streptophyta > Magnoliopsida > Asparagales > Amaryllidaceae > Allium > Allium sativum. Next base: position 804,268,155 of record CM060924.1, on the reverse strand, counting down.
ATAGCCTCCCATGGCCTTCTTCAATCCAAAAGAAAATGAAAAAGCCAAGCGGCTAGCCAATCGGCTCATAAAATCATCATCACCCAAACGAAACAGTAAATTATGATAAACATGTACCTATTTGTCGGGCAAACAATTTTATCCTTCTGCTCTAGCCTCCTTGCTATGACCTGTTCAATGTAAGTACATGTATATGCATGCAAATGCGACCAATTTTCAATACAATTCGCTATTTGGTTCAATTAGGCTAAACAAACAACACAACCATCAATCAATTAGTTGATTATCGTTTCAAATTCATAATTTGATATATATATATATACAGAAAATCATGTTTTTGATGCCAAATCACAACAATAAATCCATATAGTTTTGGTTCTCACGCCAGTCTAATGGAAATATATAGATATCAGACCTTCGAAACACGAAAATAAGTACTGATAACGCTGCAGCATTATCAGAATCATCCCCGGACAACTAGAGTGTGATTCTATATCTATCCAGTATATTAAAACTTCGAATATACATTCATGATGCCTATACGTGAAATCTTTATATATTGGATTGTCCAAATTCAATATAAATAAAATATTCAAATACGTTGAATAAGGTTTAAATCTTCAAAACAATATTGTTTTCATTCGCAAAATATACTCTTCAAACTCGTTCTAGGATACTACTGATCCCATCTCTAACGAGTCGTTCTAATTGGATATTACTAATCCAATATCTGATGAATTATTTCATTTGGTTCTAACGTGCCTTGTTCTCGAGCTCTGTAAACCAAAGCTCTGATACCAACTGTAGTAACCTGTAACTTCCCCCGTAAGGAAAGCACGAATACTATGAGGACAAGACGCATTTGAATGCAAACAGAAAAACATTTCATTGTTTATTACAACAATTCCATCAGAATACAAGAATATACAGAGTATGAATAAATAAAATACATTCGATAAATATCAGAGATCACAATAAATTACATAGCAACGGAAAAACAATACAAAACACAACTAAAAGTAATACACAGATACAGAGCTTTCCGAGCATCGTTCCAGCTGTAAATCAGGATCCTGTGAATATAAATCTGCAAAACCAAAACTACTAGCTTCCCATGTGGAAAATAGGGGCACCCAGTGTTTAGGTTAAAACAATAAACTCCAGGTCAGTCATGTGACTGGTGTGAGAACTAAAAACAGTTATTAATCTTTATTTTAAAAGAAAGTAATTCAAGGGACCACACCGTATAACACAGAACGAGTTTCCTCCCAAGAATACCAGTGCTTGGAATAAACAACGCAATGATTTTTCGAAAAATGAAGCTATTATAAGACCTATGTCCCATCACACAATGCAACGCAAGCTGGAGGATAGGGTTTTCCCTTATAATAGCCAAACATGCTTGGTACGTTTAAAACAAATCATTTTCATATTACTATAAGTGTATAGTCTCAAAACATTTTCAATCATAAATATCAATCATAGACGGCATAGTATCCTATGCTATATGTCGCCCTACTAGGCTTTACAAATAAAACCGCAAGTCACGTATTGGAAATTGGATTTCCGTCATGAGTCGAGGCAAGAGGCAATCTCCTCTCCGCTTCGAGACACTCTAGCAAATGCCTCGGGACTACACACTCTGGGTAACCCCTGGAATTGGCTGGGCCGGTCCTCCCTTACGTTTGAGGATTAGTTATTCATGAACACACGTTTCCCGGTCCTTACAGACCTAAATCCGAGGCGCCTCGCATCCCAACAACCACAAAGGTGAAAATAATATAAATGTCAGCCAGTTTAAGCACTGACACCACCGTAGCTAGAAAGAAACGCCGTGTTCTCCCAGCGGTCACTATCCCGTTTTTGACTAATACCGAGGTGTGAGGCTCGCGAATTAACACCATACACAAAGCTGCGCCACACAGGCCGTGCTTTGATCATCAACCACAAGACTTTGATTTTCAATAGAAGCCTTGATCATTTGCCACTTAGGCATGCCACACTGGCAATTCATGCCATGCGACTGATGTCCATCGATATACAACCTTTGAGCTCGTATGTCTCAGAGAAGGGCGTTAAGCAAAAGAATAAATTCTCCGCCGCCAAACAGATGTATATTTAATAGAGATCAATCAACACAGAATAAAATCCAATGTCAGACACACAGTCCATTTACAAGTTCATTCTGGGTCTGAACGAAACCAGAGGCACTTTCCTCGTATATCCATCGATCTCCAAGTACGTCTGGATGACCACCAACTGTTTCCCTCATCTTGTGTGTACAGACCAATCAAGATCATCAGTAATGTAACACCCACGTCCATTAATGTCACTCGCAAAGGGAATGCATTAACTTCCATGGAGCATTTTAAGTGAATATAGAACAGAAAATCACAACAAGACAGATTTAAAGCAATACTTGAAAATTTAAAACTTTATTTATTGCAGCAGAAGGTAAATATGTTTGGTTACATCATCAAAACCATAAACCAAAGTCAAGTACATCATATCCATCTTGATAAAACAAAGTACATAAACTGAAAGACATAATCCCTAACATCAAAATAGCTATAAATAAAGAGAAGCTGAACTTTACTTCAGCGATCTAAGAAATCTTCTAAAAGCAGTCCAAAATCAAGCTCCACTGGTGCTAGTTCCAACCTGAGCACCAGGGGGGAAAGAGAAAAGAGGAGGAAACAAAAGGGGTCAGACATAAAGTCTGGCAAGTGAGATAACTTTAACAATATAATTAACAAAGTAACTAGGCTAAGGCATAAGTTGGAAAATAAGGAAATGATCATGAACCATTGAGTATGGCAGAGTAACAAGGAAACAAGATGAACAACGATATCGTTTAAGCGCACCTAAACCACTATAGGATGATTACTAAACTACATCAACACTATAGGATAATTGTTAAACTGCACCACCACTAGTCACCCTAAGGTTGATCCCGCCTACAGACTTAATAATGATATTGGTAGTTTCGTGCACCCCTAGCTGCCTTCATAGGTGCCGCCTGCCCCTATCTCCACTAGGTGTACCCATTACCCCCAAGTAGGGATGGCAATGGGGCGGGTCTAGGGTCCAAACCCGCTTGACCCGCCCCTGTTTTGACCCATTTAGACCCGCCCCATAGGGTCTTCGGGGCGGGTAGACCCGCAACCCGCTTTTGGAGGTCCGGGTCTAGGGTTGGGTCTGGGGCATGGCTAACCCGCCCCAACCCGACCCGCATGATCGAAACATCATTCAAACTCTTTATAACTATAATTATTACTTGTTAAACTTCTTAGATTTACATGGTTGTAACTTGAATATTATATTCTTTCAATTGACAAACTATAAAAATTTCATTGTATTAAGTTGCATCAATGATAATCATACAATAACAAATGCATACATTTTGAACTATTATCTTGCAACTCATCTTATAATATTCTCTTGTCATTGTGAACACATTATAATATGCATATAATTTATCATTTAGTGATAAAAAATATAAATATATAAATTTGTGTACACTAGAACATAATATCACCGGGTCGCAGGACGGGTCGGGTCTACCTGACCCGTATGGGTTTCGAGTACGGGGCGAAATTCCAGACCCGTACCGGGTCTACGGGGCGGGTCTGGGGCGAGGTTTAAAAAGTCCGGGTCGGGTTTGGGGCACGAGAAACCCGCCCTAACCCGCCCCATTGCCATTCCTACCCCCAAGCGATCGGCTCCCTAACTCGTAGATACCCGTGTTGGCCTCACAGTGGGGTGTATCACTCCCCAAAGTGGCAACCCGATACCACCAATGATGCACGGCTTATACCTACACGATGCAACGTCTTACCTACCAGCCCGGGTCCACACACGCATATGAGCCCGTTGGACTTGCGTTGCCACCGCTAACCCGGTTTGGCCTCTTACAGTCAAGCCCAGTATGCATGTCCCGTCCTCGACTTGGGTCGAGTCCACAAAGATACTTATGGGTTACTGGTTGAAATGGGCCCCCATTACTTGACACAAGTTATCCACCTAAGCTTGGTCCCCTCTAGTACATCCCACTTAACCCACTTCTTATTCATGTATCAATTACATGTTTCAATTTTGGTTAAGCGTTTCTAATCGTATTTCCAAATGCCACTCAAGGCACCCACAAGATTCCACATGCCACCCAAGGCACCCACTTAACCCCGTAATGTCCTACTACATGTTTATCTGGTTAAGTGTTTCTTAATTCATTAAGACCGTAACCTCATAAAGACCTCTCACATTAGACTTACATTTGTAGCAGCTGGATTTGCCGGGCGGGTCCGGGCAGTCTTACACCATAAAAGAGCCTAACCTCGTGTCTTTACAATTGTTACGTATTTAGTTTATGCCTAAGACCTCTCACATTAGACTGGCATTTGTGGCAGCTGGAATTGCCGGGCGGGTCCGGGCAGTCTTACACCACAAAAGAGCCTAACCTCGTGTCTTAGACGATTAATTACTCCTAATTAATCATTCCCCAAATTTGAATTACTTTCCCTATTCAAATTATCAATCATTTCCAAATTTAACGATGTCCATAATTGACTCAATTATGTCCATCCATTTATGGTATGTAAAATCATACCAATTTTCACCACAATTATATTTTATGCCTTTTAAAGCTTTTATGCCAATTAATATTATCCCCTTTACCCCATGTTGTACGTTTGTTCGTTTAACGTAAAATATACGTTAGACTCGAATATTCTAACTCATGGAATAAAGAGAAAATATCACAATATACACATAATTAAAACATAGATCTAACATAGGGGTGAACTTGCATATGTGAATGATGTTCTATATCTAAAACTTGCATAGGCCAAAGTTACAACTTGCATAAACAATATATGTCATAGATCCAATTCTAAAGGTGTGAACTTGATGAGATAATGGCCATAAACTTGCATAAACAACATATGTCATGGATCCAAATCTAAAGGAGTAAACTTGCATAGGTAATAACTCTAAACTTGCATAACATGATTCATATCCAACTCATAAACTCACATATGTGATTTATACACTGCAACAATGGTGCAAACTAGTATCTAACATGTAAAGTATCATGTAGAATTTAGCATATAACTCACACATGTCATAGCCTAATTTTCAATTAAATTTTCACATAAACTAGGTGTCATATCCATGTAAGGTTACATTTAATTCTACCTAACTTGTATATGATTCATGTTTGAATCAAAATCTAAACTTGCCTACATATGATTTATCATATGAATCAACATAACCAAATTAGCATATGAAACATGACGATTTGATTGTATATAAAATTACAACATGGATGATAGCAACATAACTTTACATCATAAATGATAGCATCACAACATAACGTCATAGAGATTTCAATCACAATCCTACAACATAATTACAACATGCAATCAATACTTCATATCACATCCATACAATCTGCATTATATCTTAATCCAATTAAATTACTAATTATTTTGTTAAAACTATCGAATTCACAACTCAAAAGCAGTCTTGAGTTCTGAATTCTGATTTCTGGAGTTGAATTAGCTCTCCTTTGAAGAAGATTCACTGTTAGGGTTGAGTAGTACCGATTTGATTTGCTGTTCTTCCTCTCTAATTTGGTGGCGGCTGCTCTAGGGTTCAAGACAACAGCATGACGGCCATAGTTTCAATTTTTATTCTGATTTAGGGTTTGAGTCTATGGGTCTTTTTATAGAGTTTTGAATTAATTTAAGCCATCGGACGATCTTAGGGTTAATCAAAACCATTCAGTCATGATAGGGTGACACCTCAGCCCTAATGACTCGGCAAGGAGTCAGAAAGGACTCAGCAACATGGGTCAGTCTGAACCAGAAAGGTGTGCAGGCCTCTGCCTCGGTCTGGGCGCACTTGGCAGGTGCGCCAGTGCAAATTTGTACTGACGCTCTTCCCAAGTGCGCCAGTGCAATCTTTTTTTCTCACCAATCTTCGTTCGTCCATAACTCCTTCATCCGGTACCCATTTCCCGCAAACTCGGACTCTATTTCAACCAGAATTCCGAGACGAACACAATGGCGCAACCCCATTCCCTTAATTCTCACGTCTGAGATTAATTATTCTTTATTTTAGTTAATTCGATTATTCAAAAATCTGGGGTGTTACATTCTCCCCTCCTTAATGGATTTCGCCCCCGAAATCTCCAAAGGAGAATGCATATCCTACCATCCAAACAACCATCTACTCAACCATCAAACATGGGCATCCATTGTCCTTATAAAATTTCTAATGCTGTATGAACATATGAAAGAAGTGTGTGTATATGTTCCTTATCTAATGCAAAATCAGGCAGTCTACTGATTCAGTTGACCTCCTTAATGCAAACCATGATAGTGCCATGCGTCCATTATGTATGCGAAAGAACCTTACCGATACATATTATTTCTACATGTGTGCACAACCATTCACCAAAATGCAACATCCATATGATGGTACAACCATTATACATCCATTACTTAACACACATTTATATGCAATATGCAATATGAAGTGACTGAGCCGATCTAGTGCCTAAAGTGTGTGTATATGCATCCACGAGCAACCACTAGCAAACACTTGCATCCATCATACATAACATGTCTCAAACACATGTTTCAACCATAGGACTATCCTATCTAATGGTCAAAGATACTAGCGAGAGGACACACTAAAGATAAGATAAGTACAAGGTAAGCGATAAAGGAGAAATTAAAAGACATACCCTCAAAAAGAAAAGGGTATAATGAACGCATCTTCGCTTCCGTCTCCCAAATAGCGTCGCTCTCATCATCTCCCCATTGCACTTTGACTAGTTTGACCTCTCGATTCCTCAACTTCTTAATCTCCGACCCAAGAATGCGCGTAGGAGCTCGTCGAATCGTCGCATCACGCTCAATCTCCACCTCTCTAAGCAAGCTCGGCTCTACCACTTCCGCGGTCTCATGCAAGCACTTCCTCAAATGTGATACATGGAATACGTCGTGCACACCACTAAGTCTCTCGGGCAACTCCACTCTATACGCCATCTGCCCAATCCTCTCCTTAATAGGAAACGACCCTACGAACCTTGGTGCTAACTTCCCAATGGACCCAAAGCGAACGACGTTCTGTAATGGAGACACCTTGACAAAGACCATGTCCCCAACGTCGAACTCAAGATCTTACCTCCTCTTGTTCGCATAAGATTTCTGTCTATCTTGCGCCGTCTTCATCCTCCTTCGAATCAAATCGATCTTTTCCGAAGTCTCTCTAATCATATCAGGTCCAAGCAATATCTTATCTGTAGACTCCCACCAACATGTAAGCGAACGACATGGCCGTCCATAAAGAGCCTCGAACGGTGCCATGCTAATGCTAGACTGAAAGCTATTATTATATGCGAACTCTACCAACGGAAGATGTTCCTCCCATGTACCTCCGAAATCTAAGATACACAACCTCAATAAGTCCTCTAGAATACGATTCACCCTCTCGGTCTGGTCGTCCGTATGAGGATGATATGCGGTGCTCAAACATAACTGAGTCCCTACCACCTCTTGCAAGCTCTTCCAAAACTCGCTAGTGAAAATAGGATCGTGGTCGCTCACTATGCTAGAAGGAACACCGTGCAAATGAACTATTTCTCGAATATATACAGAGGCTAACCATGGAGCAGTCCTCTTACTCTTCATGGGAATGAAATGGGCGCTTTTAGTAAGTCTGTCTGCCACGACCCAAATCCCCGTATTACCCTTCCTCGATCTTGGTAATTCGTCAACAAAGTCCATCGAAACACTTTCCCACTTCCATTGTGGGACCTCCAATAGGTGAAGCAATCCACCGGGCTTCTTTTGCCCTGCTTTTACTTGTTGGCACACCAAGCATCCAGCGACATATTCAACCACATCTTTCTTCATGCCGGCCCAAATGTAAACTCGTCTCATGTCCATGTACACCTTGTCCCCGCCGGGATGAATGGTCATCTTCGAACGATGTGCATTATCAAGAATGGTCTTCCTCAGATTCTCGTCCCGTGGTACACAAAGCCTACCGTCCCTACGCAACCAACCCTTATCATCTAGGGTATACCTACAGAGATGGCTCGATGACTCCCCTCCTTTGAGCTTTTCTACTAACTCGACCAACTGTGGGTCATCTTGTTGTGCCTCACCAATCCGTCCCAAAAGCGTAGGTCTGACCTCTAAGGATGCTAGCAAACCAGGTACGAAGTCAATGGAAGGTGTAAAGTCAAACGTAGAGATAAACTCTAAACTTCGCCGCTCAACAAACAACGGACTCAAGGATAACCTTTTTCTACTTAAGGCGTCTGCCACAACTTTACCCTTGCCAGGGGTATATGCTATCTCGAAGTCATAGGATGCTAAGAATTCCATCCACCTTTGCTACCTCAAGTTCAAGTCCTTCTGAGAGAATAAGTATTTTAGTGATTTGTGGTCAGTGAACAATTCGAATTTCTCGCCAAGAAGATAATGACGCCAAGACTTAAGCGCGAAGACAATAGCGGCCAACTCTAGGTCATGTGTAGGGTAATTTCTCTCATGCACTCTCAACTGCCTTCCACCATGGGCTATTACCCTTCCCTTTTGCATTAAGAATGCGCCTAGTCCTATCCCACAAGCGTCGGTATAAATGGTAAATGGCTTACTCCCATCTGGCAACACTAAGACTGGGGCTGTGGTCAAAGCTCTCTTTAAACGTTGGAACGCATCATCACAGTCTATGTCCCACATGAAAACTAAGTTCTTCTTCGTCAAGCGTGTTAATGGAGCTGATATTTTTGCGAAGTCTTTGATTAACTTCCTATAGTAGCCAGCCAACCCTAAGAAACTCCTCACCTCGGTAGCATTTTTAGGAACCTTCCAATCTTGGATGGCCACTATCTTCGTGGGATCCACGACTATCCCTTCTTTGGAAACCACGTGCCCTAAGAATCACACTTCCTTCCTCCAAAAGTGACATTTAGAAAATTTTGCTTTAAGGCTATGCGCTCGAAGAGTCTCCAACACTTTCCTAAGATGTAGGGCATGCTCTTCTTCACTTTTAGAAAAGACCAAGATGTCGTCCACAAAGACTACCACGAATCTATTAAGGTACTCCCTAAACACCCTACTCATCAAATTAACAAAGTATGCGGGGGCGTTTGTCAAACCGAAGGGCATCACAAGCCACTCGAAGAAACTGTCTGGAGTCCTAAAGGCAATCTTGTCTATGCTATCCTCAGCCACTCTCAACTGATGGAAACCCGTGGCTAAGTCCAACTGCGAAAACACCGAGGCGCCAACTAACTAATCGAAGAGATCGTCAATCCTCGGCAGTGGGTGTCTATTTTTCTTAGTAAGCTTATTAAGTTCTCTATAGTCCACACAAAGTCTAATGGACCCATCCACCTTCGAGCCAAACACTACTGGAGCACCCCCACTCCGATATACTATGTCTGATGAACCCCTTCTCAAGCAATTCCTTCATTTGCTTACTGAGTTCTCTCCTCTCTCTTGGAACCATGTGGCGCACTGGTAATGCAACTGGCTTTGCATTATCCACTAGATATGTTCGAAAGTCTATATCACGTTTTGGGGGTAAGCCCCTCACCTCGTCGAAGACATCAGCATATTCACGGACTATGGGAACAGAATGTAAATCATCATCAGATGCGTCAAGGGATTCTAGGTAGCTAAGCATTACTGGACCTCTAAGGTCACAAGAAATATCAAGGGTCTTTCCAGAACGAGTCAACAATCTAACTACCCTTTTTTCACAATCTAGGTGGCCCCATATCTAGTTAGCCAATCCATACCTAGAATCAAGTCGTAGCACATGAAGCCAAGAACAAAGGCATTGCATTCAAACTCAACGTCCAAGATAAACACTCTCAAATCCCGATAAATCATAGAAAGATGAGCCGAACCACCGATAGGATTTGAGACTACTAAGGGATCAGTAACTAGACTAGTATCAAGGTGCAGTGTTTCAGCTAATGATGTAGAAATAAATGAATGTGATGCGCCAGAATCGAATAAAGTACGGACAGGATGATCAAACAGAAAAACTAAACTTTCAACGGAAATTGCTCTACCTCGTTTTTGCAGCGGTGGGACCACGAGAGCCTGAACTTGTCCCCTTGCCTGCCCTGGTGCCATAAGAGCCTGTACATGTCCTCCCAAGGAAGACCCTGCCCTCTGCCCTTTCTTTGGGCAGTCCTTAATAAGATGTCCTGCCTCGCCACAGTGGAAACAACCAGTCTTCTTTTTCTTCCTACAGTCTTTGCTTAGATGGCCGGGTGTCCCATAGTTAAAGCATTTCTTCTTCCCCTTAGCATTGTTGCCTTTGCCACCTTTCTTGTTTTGTTGTTGCTGTTGCGGCTTCTTTTGATCCCCTTTCTTCTCGGGTGCCTTATTAGCATTGGCGCCCTTCTCCTCTTCATGCATGAGCGCCATGTCAACTAGTCTCTCGAAGGTAGCCCCCATGGGAATGTGGGTCATAGCTAACCCATGAAGCAGCTCGTTTAAACCCTTAACAAATCTTAGAGCCTTCTTTTCTGGAGTATTCACCAAGTGTAAGCCAAACCTTGCCAATTGGTTGAATTTGTTGACGAACTCTTTTACCGATAGATTCCCTTGCTTCAGTGACAAAAACCTTTCCATGTATAGATTTACTTCAGCCCGCGAGAGAAACTTCGCCTCAAACCTTTGCCTAAAATCTGGCCACGTATCGACTGGACGTCCCCCATTAGTGACCTCCCACCAAAACGAGGCCTCATCCTTCATTAGCCAGGCAGCTAGCTGGACTTTTCTTCCATCATCCACTTCAAAGATTCTAAACAATTCTTCCACCTCCTTTAGCCAGTTACGAGCTTCAACAAATGTCTCCGTCCCATGAAAAGGTTTTCCACCCATTGCTCTAATGTCCTTACATATCTTAGCAAAAGTATCAACGCGAGGAGGAGGAGTATTTGCTGGACCTGCAGTGGCGGCCCTAGCCTCGAGATATTGACGAAACCAACCGGGTGCATGAACACCCTCTGGTATCTCAGATGCTTCAGACATGCTGAAACGAAAAAGGAAAGATTCAATATAAAAGAACCGAAGGAAAGATATATGGCTCTTGGGGTTATGCTTTCTAAAATATACCTTTCTCTTGAAAATACTTTCCTTAAAACGTACTTTTGAAGGTACTTCTTTATAAAAATTGTTTTGAAAAATAGTTTTTCAAAAATTCATATCTATTCTGGAAACCTTCAGCTCTGATACCACGTGTAACACCCCATGTCCATTAATGTCACTCGCAAAGGGAATGCATTAACTTCCGTGGAGCATTTTAAGTGAATATAGAACAGAAAATCACAACAAGACAGATATAAAGCAGTACTTGAAAATTTAAAACTTTATTTATTGCAGCAGAAGGTAAATATGTTTGGTTACATCATCAAAACCATAAACCAAAGTCAAGTACATCATATCCATCTTGATAAAAAAAAGTACATAAACTGAAAGACATAATCCCCAATATCAAAATAGCCATAAATAAAGAGAAGCTGAACTTTACTTCAGCGATCCAAGCAATCTTCTAAAAGCAGTCCAAAATCAAGCTCCACTGGTGCTAGTTCCAACCTGAGCACCTTGGGGGGGGGGGGGGGGGAAGGAGAAAAGGGGGTCAGACATAAAGTCTTGCGAGTGCGATAACTTTAACAATATAATTAACAAAGTAACTAGGCTAAGGCATTGTAACAACCCGAAAATCTGGGCCAGTTTAAATTTTTTATTTTGGCGAATTTTGATTATTTAAAATAAATCATTTTAAATAATATCGACGAGAAATTTATTTTTAATAGAATTAGAACGTATATATTATAAACGTCGTCGTTAGAATATAAATATTTATTTTAAATTATAAAAGGAATTGAAAATGGCGCGGTAGTTCGATAATTCGATTCTAAACTTCAATTGAATGTACCGGGTGCAAAACAAACCGGATTTTAGTGAAACCAAAAATAATAAGATCTAATTGATAATATCTTTCCAAAGAATCCGAAAAATCGAAATTTCATAGCAGGAATCAAAAGATATATCCAGTTGAAAATTCTGAATAGTCGCTATGGAATTCAGGCCCTTAAAAATGGGAATTTTGCAAACGACCTCGGATTTCGACGAAACCACTTTTATTGGATCCATGATGTCAAATTATTGCTAGGTTTCAAATTTCATAATTTTCCGAATCAATATGTGAGCGTGGCAAAGGAAAACGCGTTTGACCAGTTTCAGTTGATTTTAATCGACTGGAAAATGACCATTTTTCCAACTGTCTCAGAATTCGACGAAACTAGTTTTGTTAGGACCGTATCGTCAATACGAAGCTAGAAAATATTTTTTTTGGGATTTATAGAGTTCGTATGTTACCCCGGTAAATTGAAATGCGCGTTCAAAATCAATATATAGAGTTATATGTTGATTTTGACGAAAACTGATCGAAATGATCGAATCAGCTTACGATATATATCCCATTGTGTTCGGAATGGGGGTAATACGCTATGGACGACAGGCGGTGGGCCTCGTTTAGAGGTCGTGTGAAAAAGTCAACTTTCAGAAATTAAATAATTAAAATAATTAAAAATAAAACCCTCTCCCTTTATTCGTTCTGGCCCCCCCTTCTCGTTTTCATTAGTTCAGAAGAAAAAAAAGAACGTGGAAGGATCATCGACGACGCGCGTCCAGGCGGACTCGCGCGCCGCCACCCCGGTAATGGCCTCCCCTCCCAGTCGCGTCTCGCTCAGCCAAATCCTCCTCCCAGTCGCGCCCTCTCTCTCCCTCTCCTCCACCGTTAACTCCCAAACCCTAGACAGCAGCAGACCGCCACCAGAAAGGGCGCCGACCCCCTCCGTCCCCGCGTCGGTCACCTCAGTCCCTGTGCCGACCATTCCCACCCACCACTGACCCACGCCGTGCGAAACAGTCCCCCCTTCTTCGCTAACAAAATGAGATATTTCTTTTATTTTACTTTGTTTTTATTTTGATTTAAAAACTTCGTTTTTGTTTTATTTTGTGGATCCTTTCTATGAAACAGTTTAATTTAAAAGATAAGATTTTATATAAGTTAAAGGCGTGATTTTTATCAAGTTAGAGTTATGATTTTTAATAATAGAGAGAGGAATTTTATATGATAAAATATATGATCTTTAAAACTGAAAATAAACGATTTTTATCTCTTTGAAAAGATTCGATTTTTATATATTGAATAGCGAAGTAAAAATTCGATTTTTAAATATTGAATAGCGAAGTAAAAATTCGATTTTTATATATTGAATAGTGAAGTAAAAATTCGATTTTTATATATTGAACAGCGAAGTAAAAATTCGATTTTTATATATTGAACAGCGAAGTAAAAATTCGATTTTTATATATTGAATAGCGAAGTAAAAATTCGATTTTTATATATTGAATAGCGAAGTAAAAATTCGATTTTTATATATTGAATAGCGAAGCAAAAAATTCGATTTTTATATATTGAATAGCGAAGTAAAAATTCGATTTTTATATATTGAATAGCGAAGTAAAAATTCGATTTTTATATATTGAATAGCGAATTAAAAATGTGATTTTTACATATGTAGAGAATACGGGCAAAGAAAGCGACAAGAGGCAAGAACGGCGAAGATTTCTACATAAGAAGAGCCGAGGGATTGGATTAGCTATCTGTGAGAACTTCTCACCTTTTAATTTAATTTTTCTAGTTAATATATATACTAGGATGCAGATGGTGTTTAGTAGCACCCGACACCCGTCGTCCACAGACCATGGACGGCTTGTATGCTTGTTTGTTTGATTTTGATGTGTAGTTGATTGTGTGATGTGAAATGAAATAAAATATTTATATAGTTGAGAATATTTTATAGTTAAAAATAGAATTTTTAACGTATATATGAAAGGAAATAAAAATAAACAAATCGGACGATTTGTTTATATACACACATTTAACTGATATTGATTGGGACGATAAATTTTACACATCGCCCAACTGCACAAATAAAAATCTGTGTTTGATTGTTTGAAACCCCACACGGGTATTTGGATGATATTTGACGTACACTAATCCCGATTGTTTAGTTGTATGTCGATCGATTGATTGACAGACTGTTATAAGCGTTGAATATTTATATTTGATGCTTATATAGTGTAGAATGCACTTTGGATGATGGTTGATTATTCATCGTTGTTATCATATACATGTGTTGTAGAAAATCCATATAATTAACATTATATGGTAATTGATTGGGCCTCATTCCAGTTTCGAAAAAGAAATATTTGAAATAGAATTATTTGAAAAAGAAATATTTGAATTAGAATTATTTGAATTAGAAATATTTGAAATAGAAATATTTGAAAAAGAAATATTTGAAATAGAATTATTTGAAAAAGAAATATTTGAAATAGAATTATTTGAAAAAGAAATATTTGAAATAGAATATTTGAAAATAGAAATATACGAAGCCGTGTTGATTAGATTTACGCCATTTTGACGTGAACGATATTTATATCGATTTTATTCATTTTATAACGAATATTGAAAGTGATTTCAAAATCTGAAATTTTGAATAGAAATGAATTCAAATTGAAATTGAATAGAAGTGAATTTGAATTGAAATTGAATAAAAATGAATTTGAATTGAATATAAATGAATTTGAATTGAAATTGAACAAAAATGAATTCGAATTGAAATTGAATATAAATGAATTCGAATTGAAATTGAATATAAGTGAATTTGAATTGAAATCGATTTGAAAAGAATTTAAAACGAAATTATATCGGAATATTCAATTTTGATTTGAAATTGAATATGAAGTTGAAACCGTTTTGAAAACGAATTTAAAACAATTTATATAATACGTTTTAAAGGGAAATCGACGAAGTATATATTATATATATTATATATATAATATAATGGCCTGAATAGAACGCGCCGCGCCACGGCAGTTCGCGAATTTCGACCATTGACTTCGAACGGATATTATGGGAGATCCGACCGTCGGATTCTCCTAAAACCAGAACCGTTGTGTTTGTATCGAAAAGAGCTTTCTAACGAATATTAGAAATTAGAAATCTAACGGTTGGATTTGGAATTATGTCCAAATCAAATTTGAAAAAGGTCGCTATAAGTGCAATTCGATAGCCGTTGATGGAAATCGACTGTACGGGCCTTGATAAAATTATTAAAAATATCAATAATTTTTGTAAAATCATAAGAAATGATTTGGGAAAATTTGGGATGAAAAACTCCATATTTGAAAAGATAAAAATAGATTTTTATCGAAATGAACTAGTTTTGAACTAGAATTAAAATTCTATTTATTTTTAAATAAATAAATGGAATTTGAAAAGGGTTTTGAAAATAACCAGAATTTCCAATAATTTCATTGGAATGGATTTGAATCGATATTATCTTCGGAATATTTCGATGTTGGATTTCATGACTATATAGATGTTGTTATGGAAATTTGAAAGATGTACATATATCGTTATTTCCAATACGATATCAGTTGGTCGTAGAATTTGATATTGAAAATAAGCCGACATATTTTCTATTCAGAGCCTTGTATTTAATATCAAATGTGATTTGGGTTTGTCGTGAATGGTGTCTTCATTAACACTGTTCTTAAGCCCAGTGGAGACAATGATTAAATCTTTTTAGTTAGATTTAATGAAGTGTACTAATTAAATAATATTTAATTGGAATTGAATTCGAATTGATTCTTGGGTTTATCGTGAACAGTGTTTTATATAACACTTGTTCTTTAACCCGATAATTAATGAAACGTGATTTTGGGTTGTCGTGAACGGTATCTTCAATAATACTATTCTTTGACCCAAAGGAGTTAAGAAAATCAGAAACTAACTGGAGGTTAGTTAAGTTGAATGGTTTCAGAGGTATTTATCTGATGTTGGTTTCGGCCTTCGGGGTTAATACTTAGGGAAATGCTCACTTGCTAATTTACGGTCAGGGACTGATTGAAATATGATGTGATTTTGGGTTTATCGTGAACCGTGTTTTAAATGACACTGATTCTTTAACCCAGTCAAAGATTAAAACTAAGTGGAGTTTTAATGAATCTTTAATTAGATTGAAATAATCGAGAATGGAGTATCACCAGTTTTGCTCCAGGCGTTAGTTAAATATTTAATTAGATTTAAAACGTGAAATGGTAATTAAATTTACCGATAACACCATGGTGTTAGATATGAAGTAAGACCCGTTTTACTTCATGGGATGAATAGGTTGGGATTGGGAAATTAAAACCAATGATTACTTCGGTAAGGTTCGCTAATCCCGTCTAGTTTGAATTGATATTCAAAAAGTAGATTAAAGAATAAATTCAATGATTTATCTTTGATAAAATTAATGGGAACCTTTCCCTATGAATGTGAAATTTAGAAACTAACTGTCGGTTAGCTAAGCAGAACGGTTTTCTGGATATTGATTTGATGTTGGTTTCGGCCTTTGGGGTTAATATTTGGGGAATTATTCTCTTGTTAATTTACGGTTAGTGACTGATGAATTGGAATGAGGCGTATGTTGTGTTTGTGTAACACTTATTTAATATATACGCGAGTTATTCCGAAAGACCGGGTTTATCCCATTCTGAATAACTGATACGACGATAAGTCGAAGATGAAGACGGTGGTCGAACACCGGAGGTCTTCACGTTGTTTGGGTGATTACTGATGATCTTGATTGGGATGTACACCCAAGAAGATGGAAACAGTTGGTGATCGTCCAGATGTACTTGGAGATCGATGGATATGCGGGGTACTAGGTGCCTCCGGTTTCGTTCAGACCCAGAACGAACTTGTAAATGGACTGTGTGTCTGACATTGGATTTTAGTCCGTGTGATTGATTTCTATTAAATATATATCTGTTTGGAGGCGGGGAATTTATTCTCTTTCTTAACGCCCTTCTCTGAGACGTACGAGCTCAGGGGTTATATATTGATGGATATCAAACGCATGGAGTGAATTGCCTGTGTGGCATGCCTAAGTGGCAATTGATCGAGGCTTCTGTTGAAAAGCAAAGTCTTCTGGTGATGATCAAAGCACAGCCTATGTGGCACAGCTTTGTGTAGAGTTGATTCGCGAGCCTCACACCCCGGTTGTGAACCAAAAATAGGAGAAGGACCTCAGGGAGGGCATGCGTTTCTTTCTAGCTAGGGTGGTGTCAGTAACCTACCAGCCCTGACATTTATATACTTTTCACCTGTGTGGTTGTTGCTGTTGTGAGGCGCCTCGGTTATATCGGTTTCTGCCGATGCATTTTGGTCGGCAGACGGACCAGACTTACGCCCCAAAGGGCGGGGAAACGCAGTGTTCAGGATTTAAGTTTAACCCACATCGGTGGACCGGCCCTGTCGCTCCAAGGTCACTCGAGCTCTGACCTGAGGCTTGGGCTAGAGAGTCTCGAATCGGTTGAGGACTATCTTTTGCCTCGGTTCATAGATGGAAATCCAATTTCCAAATACGTGATTTTGCGGTTTTAATTATAGAACTAGTACGGCGACATGATATATGGTACCCATGCCGCCTATGATTGATATTTATGATTTGAAATTGTTTTATACACTATACACTGATAATAGTATCAAATGATTTGTTTTAAAACGTATCAAGCATTCTTTGGCTGTTATAAGGGATAACCCTATCCTCTGGCTTGCGTTGCATTATGTGATGGGACCTGGGTCTTATAATAGCTTCATTTTTCTTTATTTAGCATTGCGCTTTTGTTTTATGCACTGGTGTTCTTGGGAGGAAACCCGTTCCGTGTTATACGGCGTGGTCCCTTGATTTACCTTACTTTGAAAATAAAGATAAATAACTGTTTTAGTTCTCACACCAGTCCCATGACTGACCTGGAGTTTATTGTTTTAACCTAAACTCTGGGTGCCCTTATTTTGACACGGGCAGCTAGTAGTTTTGGTTTTGCAGATTTATATTCACAGGATCCTGGTTTACAGCTGGAACGATATCCGGAAAGCTTTGTATCCGTATATCTCTTCTAGTTGTGTATTGTATTATTTTCCGCTGCTTTGTATTTAAATGTAATTTAAATCTCTGATATTTCTGTGTAATATTCATTTATACTCTGTATATTCTTGTAATCTAATGCATTGTTGTAATATACAATGAAATGTCCTTCCGTCTACGTTCTGTTGTGGCTTGTTCTCGAACTATCCGCTCTTTCCTTTATGGGGAAGTTACGGGTTTTTATAGGCATAAGTTGGAAAATAAGGAAATGATCATGAACCATTGAGTATGGCAGAGTAACAAGGAAACAAGATGAACAACGATATCGTTTAAGCGCACATAAACCACTATATGATGATTACTAAACTACACCAACATTATAGGATAATTGGACTTAATAATGATATTGGTAGTTTCGTGCACCCCTAGCTGCCTTCATAGGTGCCGCCTGCCCCTATCTCCACTAGGTGTACCTACTACCCCCAAGCGATCGGCTCCCTAACTCGTAGATATCCGTGTTGGCCCCACAGTGGGGTGTATCACTCCCCAAAGTGGCAACCCGATACCACCAATGATGCACGACTTATACCTACATGATGAAACAACGTCTTACCTACCAGCCCGGGTCCACACACACATATGAACACGTTGGACTTGCGTTGCCACCGCTAACCCGGTTTGGCCTCTTACAGTCAAGCCCAGTATGCGTGTCCCGTCCTCGACTTGGGTTGAGCCCATAAAGATACTTATGGGTTACTGGTTGAAATGGGCCCCCATTACTTGACACAAGCTATCCACCTAAGCTTGGTCCCCTCTAGTACATCCCACTTAACCCACTTCTTATTCATGTTTCAATTACATGTTTCAGTTTTGGTTAAGTGTTTCTAATCGTATTTCCAAATGCCACCCAAGGCACCCACTAGATTCCACATGCCACCCAAGGCACCCATTTAACCCCCTAATGTCCCACTACATCTTTATCTGGTTAAGTGTTTCTTAATTCATTTAAGACAGTAAACTCATAAAGACCTCTCACATTAGTCTGGCATTTGTAGCAGCTGGATTTGCCGGGCAGGTCCGGGCAGTCTTACACCACAAAAGAGCCTAACCTCGTGTCTTTACAATTGTTACGTATTTAGTTTATGCCTAAGACCTCTCACATTAGACTGGCATTTGTGGCAGCTGGATTTGCCGGGCGGGTCCGGGTAGTCTTACACCATAAAGGAGCCTAACCTCATGTCTTAGACGATTAATTACTCCTAATTAATCATTCCCCAAATTTGAATTACTTTCCCTATTCAAATTATCAATCATTTCCAAATTTAACGATGTCCATAATTGTCTCAATTATGTCCATCCATTTAAAGTATGTAAAATCATACCAATTTTCACCACAATTATATTTTATGCCTTTTAATGCTTTTATGCCAATTAATATTATCCCCTTCACCCCACGTTGTACGTTTGTTAGTTTAACGTAAAATATACGTTAGACTCGAATAGTCTAACTCATGGAATAAAGAGAAAACATCACAATATACACATAATTAAAACATAGATCTAACATAGGGGTGAACTTGCATATGTGAATGATGTTCTACATCTAAATCTTGCATAGGCCAAAGTTACAACTTGCATAAACAACATGTGTCATGGATCCAAATCTAAAGGTGTGAACTTGATGAGATAATGGCCACAAACTTGTATAAACAACATATGTCATGGATCCAAATCTAAAGGAGCAAACTTGCATAGGTAATAACTCTAAACTTGCATAACATGATTCATATCCAACTCATAAACTCACATATGTGATTTATACACCGTAACAATGGTGCAAACTAGTATCTAACATGTAAAGTATCATGTAGAATTTAGCATATAACTCACACATGTCATAGCCTAATTTTCAATTAAATTTTCACATAAACTAGGTGTCATATCAATGTAAGGTTACATATAATTCTACCCAACTTGTATATGATTCATGTTTGAATCAAAATCTAAACTTGCATACATATGATTTATCATATGAATCAACATAACCAAATTAGCATCTGAAACATGATGATTTGATTATATATAAAATTACAACATGGATGATAGCAACAAAACTTTACATCATAAACGATAGCATCACAACATAACGTCATAGAGATTTCAATCACAATCCTACAACATAATTACAACATGCAATCAATACTTCATATCACATCCATACAATCCGCATTATATCTTAATCCAATTAAATTACTAATTATTTTATTAAAACTATCGAACTCACAACTCAAAAGTAGTCTTGAGTTCTGAATTCTGATTTCTGGAGTTGAATTAGCTCTCCTTTGAAGAAGATTCACTGTTAGGGTTGAGTAGTACTGATTTGATTTGCTGTTCTTTCTCTTTAATTTGGTGGCAGCTGCTCTAGGGTTCAAGACAACAGCGTGACGGCTATAGTTTCAATTTTAATTCTGATTTAGGGTTTGAGTCTATGGGTCTTTTTATAGAGTTTTGAATTAATTTAAGCCGTCGGATGATCTTAGGGTTAATCAAAACGATTCAGTCATGATAGGGTGACACCTCAGCCATAATGACTCAGCAAGGAGTCAGAAAGGACTCAACAACATGGGTCAGTCTGAACCAGAAAGCTGTGCAGGCCTCTGCCTCGGCTTGGGCGCACTTGGCAGGTGCGCCAGTGCAAATTTGTACTGGCGCACTTCCCATGTGCGCCAGTGAAATCTTTTTTTTTCCCACCATTCTTCGTTCGTCCATAACTCCTTCATCCGGTGCCCGTTTCCCGCAAACTCGGACTCTATTTCAACCAGAATTCCGAGATGAACACAATATCGCAACCCCATTCCCTTAATTCTCACGTCTGAGATTAATTATTCTTTATTTTAGTTAATTCGATTATTCAAAAATCCGGGGTGTTACAAGTAATCACCCAAACGATGTGAAGACTTCCGGTCTTCAACCACCGTCTTCCTCTTCGACATACCGTCGAATTGGTTATTCAGAATGGGTATAAACCCTGCCTTTCTGAATGACCCGCATATATAATAAACAAATGTTACACAAACACAACATACGCCTCATTCCAATTCATCAGTCACCAACCGTAAATTAGCAAGAGAACAATTCCCCAAATATTAACCCCGAAGGCCAAAACCAACATCAGATCAATACCCAGGAAACCATTCTTCTTAGCTAACCTACAGTTAGTTTCTAAATTTCACATTCTTAGGGAAAGGTTTCCATTAATTTTATCAAAGATAAATTCTTTAAAATTTATTCTTAAATCTTCGTTTGGATATCATTTCAAATCATATTATGGTTTTCCAAACTGGTCGCGATTAGCGAACCACACCGAAGTAATTATTTATTTTATTTCCCAATCCCAACCTATTTATCCCATGAAGAAAAACTGGTAATACTTCATATCTAACAACACGGTGTTATCGGTAAAATTAATTACCATTTCGCTTTCAAATCTAATGAAAAGATTTAACTATCGCTTTGGAGAAAAACTGGTGATACTCCATTCTCGCTCACTTTCCAAATTTGATAATTTAATTAATCAATTCACATTTCAATCTAATTACAGATTCATTAAACTCCTTTACTGGGTTAAAGAACTAATGTCATTTAAAATGCAGTTCACGATAAACCCAAATCACATTCTATTTATTATCGGGTTAAAGAACAAGTGTTATTTAAAACACTATTCACGATAAACCCAAACCCCGTTTGATATTAAATACAAGGCTCTGAATAGAAAATATATCGGCTTGTATTCAATATCAAATTCTGAAACGCACAAATATCGCTTTGGAAAAAACTATATAAAATATATCTTCCAAATTTCCTCCAAAATATCTGTACAATCACGGAATCTACTATCGAAATATTCCAAAGACAATTTCGATTCAAATCCATTCCAATTCATATATTGGAAATTCTGGTTATTTAAAACCCTTTTCAAATCCAATTTATTTATTTAAAAATAATTGGATTTTAATTCTAGTTCAAAACTAGTTCATTTCGATAAAAATATATTTTTATCCTTTCAAATGTGGAATTTTTCACCTCAGTTCTTCCCAAATCATTTCTTATGATTTTGCAAAAAATATTACTATTTTTAATAATTTATCAAGGCCCGTACAGTCGATTTCCAATAACGGCCATCGAACTGCACTTACAGCGACCTTTTCTGAAATTGATTTGGACGTATCTCCAAATCCAACCGTTAGATTTCAAATTTCTAATATTCATTGGAAAGCTCTTTTCAATGCGAACCCAACGGTTCCAGTTTTAGGAGAATCCGACGATCGGATCTCCCGAAATGTCCGTTCGAAGTCAATGGTCGAAATTCACGAACTACTGCGGTGCGGCGCGTTCTATCCAGGCCATTATATAATATATATATATATATATTATATTTCGTCGATTTCCTTTTAAAACGAATTTTATAAATCGTTTCAAATTTGTTTCAACATCAATTTCAACTTTCATTTCAAATTCAAATCAAAATTAAATTTTCCATTATAAATTCTTTTTACATTCATTTCAATTTGATTTCAATTCAAATCGATTTCAATTCACTTTCAATTCAATTTGAATTCATTTCAAATTGATTTTTCTTTATTCTATTTCAATTCGTTTTCAATTCATTTTCAATTCGTTTTCAATTCGTTTAAATTGATTTCTATTCAATTTCAATTCAATTCGAATTTCTTTTCTATATATTCGATTTTTAAATCTCTTTTCAATATTCATTATAAAAATGAATATAATCGATATAAATATCGTTCGCATCAAAATAGCACATCTCTAATCAACACGGCTTTATATTTTTCAATAACTTCATTATTCTTTCCAACAAATGAATATTTATTCTATTCAACAAATGAATCTATATTTCTTTCAACACATGACTAATCTCAACAAATGAGTACTTTCAACACGTGACTACTTTTGTTATTTAATATATTTTATAAAATTATGATTTCTATCGTTTAATTTCTAATCGGACTCCAACCGTAAATTAGTAAGAGAACGTGTAAAGACCCGCAACTTCCCCGTAAAGGAAAGTGTCGGATAGTTCGAGAACAAGCCACAACAGAACACATACAGAAGAACATTTCATTGTATATTACAACAATGCATCAGATTACAAGAATATACCGAGTATAAATGAATATTACACAGAAATATCAGAGATTTAAATTACATTTAAATACATAGCAGCGGAAAATAATACAAAAGACAACTAGAAGAGATATACGGATACAAAGCTTTCCGGATATCATTCCAGCTGTAAACCAGGATCCTGTGAATATAAATCTGCAAAACCAAAACTACTAGCTGCCCATGTCGAAAATAAGGGCACCCAGAGTTTAGGTTAAAACAATAAACTCCAGGTCAGTCATGTGACTGGTGTGAGAACTAAAACAGTTAATCTTTATTTTTTAAAGTTAGGTAAATCAAGGGACCACGCCGTATAACACGGAACGGGTTTCCTCCCAAGAATACCAGTGCATAAAACAAACAGCGCAATGCTAAATAAAGAAAAATGAAGCTGTTATAAGACCCAGGTCCTATCACACAATGCAACGCAAGCCGGGGGATAGGGTTTTCCCTTATAACAGCCAAAGAATGCTTGATACGTTTAAAACAAATCATTTGATACTATAATAAGTGCATGGTGGATAAAACAACTTCAAATCATAAGTATCAATCATAGGCGGCATGAGCGCCCCATCCCACTATGTCGCCATACTAGGCTCTACAAATAAAACCGCAAATGTCACGTATTTGGAAATTGGATTTCCATCTATGAACCGAGGCAAAAGATAGTCCTAAACCGATTCGAGACTGCCTAGCCCGAGTCTCAGGATCAGAACGCATCGACCCTTGGAGCGACAGGGCCGGTCCACACGGAGTGGATTAAAAATGCCTGAGCACTACGTTTCGCCGCCCTTTGGGGCGTAAGCGAGCCAACGAATGACTCCATCGGACCCGGATCGTCCGATCTAACCGAGGCGCCTCTTAACAGCAACAACCACATAAGTCAAACTCGTCAGGGCGTGTAAAACCACTGACGCCACTTTTAGCTAGGAGGAAACGTAGGCCCTCCCTGAGGTCCTTCTCCCGTTTTTGGTTCATACCGGGTGTGAAACTCGCGAAGCAAACGTTACACAAAGCTACGACACAAAGGCCGTGCTTTGATCATCACCACAAGACTTTGCTTTTCAACAGAAGCCTTGATCATCTGCATCTTAGCATGCCACACAGGCAAACCATCCTATGCAACCGATATCAGTCACACAGAATGAAATTCGATGTCAGACACACAGTCCATTGCAAGTCCGTTCTGGGTCTGAACGAAACCGGAGGCACCTAGTAACCCGCATATCCATCGATCTCCAAGTACGTCTGGACGATCACCAACTGTTTCCATCTTCTTGGGTGTACAGCCCAATCAAGATCATCAGTTATCACCCAAACGACGTGAAGACCTCCGGTCTTCGACCATCGTCTTCATCTTCGACTTATCGTCGTATCAGTTATTTAGAATGGGATAAACCCGGTCTTTCCGAATAACTCGCGTATATTTTAAATAAGTGTTACACAAACACAACATACGCCTCATTCCAATTCATCAGTCACTAACCGTAAATTAATCAAGAGAATAATTCCCCAAATATTAACCCCGAAGGCCGAAACCAACATCAGATCAATATCCAGAAAACCATTCTGCTTAGCTAACCGACAGTTAGTTTCTAAATTTCACATTCATAGGGAAAGGTTCCCATTAATTTTATCAAAGATAAATTCTTGAATTTATTCTTTAATCTACTTTTGAATTTCGATTCAACTAGCCGGGATTAACGAAACTTACCGAAGTAATCATTTGTTTTAATTTCCCAATCCCAACCTATTTATCCCATGAAGTAAAACTGGTAATACTTCATATCTAACACCACAGTGTTATCGGTAAATTCAATTACCATTTCACGTTCAAATCTAATTAAAGATTTAACTATCGCCTGGAGCAAAACTGGTGATACTCCATTTCGATTATTTCAATCTAATTAAAGATTCATTAAAACTCCACTTAGTTTTAATCTGTGACTGGGTTAAAGAATCAGTGTCATTTAAAACACGGTTCACGATAAACCCAAAATCACATTCCATTAATTATCGGGTTAAAGAACGAGTGTTATTTAAAACACTGTTCACGATAAACCCAAAAATCAATATCAATTCAATTAAATATTATTTAATTGGTACACTTCATTAAATCTAAGTAAAAAGATTTAATCTTTTCTCAACTGGGTTCAAGAACAGTGTTAGTGAAGACACCATTCACGACTAACCCAAATCACATTTGATATTCAATACAAGGCTCTGAATAGAAAATATATCGGCTTATATTCAATATCAAATTCTACGATTAACAAATGTCGTATTGGAAATAACGATATAAATATATATCTTTCAAATTTCCACAACAACATCTGTATAATCACGAATTCCACCATCGAAATATTCCGAAGACAATTTCGATTCAAATCCACTCCAATGCAATCATTGGAGATTCTGGTTATTTTTAAAACCCTTTTCAAATTCAGTTTATTTATTTAAAAATAAATAGAATTATACTTCTAGTTCAAAACTAGTTCATTTTGATAAAAATCTATTTTTATCTTTTCAAAGATGGAGTTTTTCATCCCAATTCTTTTAAAATCATTTCTTATGATTTTACACAAATTATTACTATTTTTAATAATTTTATTAAGGCCCGTACGGTCGATTTCCATCAATGGCCATCAAACTGCACTTACAGCGACTTTTTTCAAATTTGATTTGGACGTATCTCCAAATCCAACCGTTAGATTTCAAATTTCTAATATTCTTAGAAAGCTCTTTTCGATACGAACCCAACGGTTTCGGTTTTTAGGAGAATCCGACGGTCGGATCTCCCGTAATGCCCGTTTGAAATAAATGGTCGAAATTCGCGAACTGCCGCGGCGCGGCGCGTTCTATTCAGGCCATTATATTATATATATATAATATATATATCGTCGATTTCTATTTAAAACGAATTATATAAATAGTTTTAAAATTCGTTTCAAAAGCAATTTCAACTTCCTTTTCAATTCAAATCAAAATTGAATTCTTCTTTATAAATTCGTTTTAAAATTCATTTCTATTCAATTCAAATTTCAATTCAATTTGAATTCATTTCAATTCGTTTTCAATTCATTTTGAATTCGTTTTCAATTCAATTCATTTCGAAATCGTTTTCAATTCATTTCATTTCGAAATCGTTTTCAATTCATTTCATTTCATTTCGAAATCGTTTTCAATTCATTTCATTTCGAAATCGTTTTCAATTCATTTCATTTCGAAATCGTTTTCAATTCATTTCATTTCGAAATCGTTTTCAATTCATTTCATTTCGAAATCGTTTTCAATTCATTTCATTTCGAAATCGTTTTCAATTCATTTCATTTCGAAATCGTTTTCAATTCATTTCATTTCGAAATGAATAAAATCGATATAAATATCGTTCACGTCAAAATGGCGTCAATCTAATCAACACGGCTTCATAAATTTCTATTTTCAAAATAGTTGTTATTATCAAAATATTTCGTTCAACACATGACCAATCTCAATGGATGAGTACTGTCAACACATGAACTTTTATTTTATGTTGATAAAGATGTAAATTTTATTACTAAAATATTTCGTTCAACACATGACCAATCTCAATGGATGAGTACTGTCAACACATGAACTTTTATTTTATGTTGTTCTTTATTTTCTAAATTGGAATGAGGCCCAATCAATTACCATATAAAGTTAATTATATGGATTTTCATACAACACATGTATATAATAGCATTGAAAAATAATCAACCATCAACCAAAGTGCACTTCACTGTATAAGCATCAAATATAGATATCTAACGCTTATAACAGCCTGTCAATCAATCGATCGATATATTTAATCAATCAGGATGAGTGAACTTCAAATTTCATCCCAACACCCGTGTGGGGTTTCAAACAATCAAACACATATTTTATTTGTGCAGTTGGGCGATGTGTAAAATTTATCGTCCCAATCAATGTCATTCAAATAAGTGTACATAAACGAACCGTCTGGTTTGTAAATGAATATTTATTTATTCACATTCACGCTAAAAATTGTATTTTTAACGCTAAAACATTTTATTCCAACCTATGAATTTCTATACAATTCATTTATTCAATAAAATGATATTTTTATTTTTCTAACTTATTTTAGAAAATTTCGGCGGCATAACGGCACGATACTAGAAACGGGACAAGGCCTAGCCTTATCCCCGGTCTAGTGAAGGCCCACGCCATTCACACATCAATCAAATCAATTCGTTATGCAAACCACAAAATTTGGAGTAAGAGTCTAACCTAGCCTTACTCCTTCGCCTTATAACGGCGCACGTCTAATCCTAACCAATTTATCGATTCGATTTTTCACACCACAAACCACATTCAAACCAATATCGCAATCAATCACCAAACAGTCAAACAAACAAGTCCATGGTCTGTGGACGATTGTGTCGGGTGCTACTAAGCACCGTCTGCATCCTAGTATATATATAACTAGAAAAATTAAATTGAAAGGTGAGAAGTTCTCACATATAGCTATCCTAGCTCCACGGCTCTTCATTTGCAGAAGTCTTCGTCGTTCTGCCTCTTCGTTGCTGTAGCCACTACATATGTAAAAATCGAATTTTTACTATGCTATTCAATATATAAAAATCATATTTTTATTTCGAAGTTCACTATATAAAAATCACATTTTTAATTCGCTACCCAGTATATAAAAATCGAATTTTTTCTACTATGTTATATAGATAAAAATTATATTTTTATCACGCTATTTTCCATATAAAGATTTCGCCTTTCCCATTTCAAAAATTCAATCTTTTCCATGAATAAAATCCTAAATTTTTCATTTTAAAAATTCGATCTTTTCTATGAATAAAATCCTAACTATTTCATTTTAAAAATTCGTTTTTACTAATTAAAATAAAATCAGTTTTCTAAACAAAATAAAATCAGTTTTCTAAACAAAATAAAATCAGTTTTCTAAACAAAATAAAATCAGTTTTCTAAACAAAATAAAATCAGTTTTAATCTTCTTTATGAAAAATTCAGTTTTTATACTTTACAAAAATTCAGTTTTTATACTTTTATTAAAAATCAGTTTTAAAATGCTTTTAAAATCAGTTTTATTTTTTTTATTTTTATACCTAAAATCGAAATTAGTTTTAACGAATTAAAATAAAAATAAAATACGATAAAACACTTACAGCATTTTGAAGAAAAAAGGGGGGGTGAAGACGTCGGCGGCGGCACTTCGGGGGGGGGGGGGGGGGGGGGCTGTCGGCTTCAGCATCGCGAACGGGGGGGGGGGGGCTTCGGTGGGAGTTCGTCGAGGGAGGGTGGGCTTCGGTGGGAGTTCGTCGAGGGAGGGGGGCTTCGGTGGGAGTTCGTCGAGGGGGGGGGGGGGGTGCGGTGATGGGCGGCGGCGCTTCAGAGGGGGGGGGCTGTCGATAGGTATCTAGGG
Source organism: Allium sativum (assembly GCA_030737875.1). Taxonomy (NCBI): domain Eukaryota; kingdom Viridiplantae; phylum Streptophyta; class Magnoliopsida; order Asparagales; family Amaryllidaceae; genus Allium; species Allium sativum. The sequence continues at coordinate 804,239,506 of CM060924.1, read as the reverse complement.
TTTTTTTTTTTTTTTCTGAAATGAATCGGGGGGGGGGGGGTATAAGGAGAAAATATATATATTAATTTTATTTTATTTTTCTTTAATTTGCTAAAAGGTTGACTTTTCAAACGAATCCCAATCTGAACTCAACGACTGTCGCCCATAGCTAAATACCCCCATTCCGAACGCAATGGGATATGTATCGTAAGCTGGTTTGATCGTTACAATCAGTTTCTGTTGAATTTTCATTTAAATCCTTATTTTGAATTTTAAACGTACATTTCAAATTACCGGGGTCACATACTAACTAGAAAAATTACAGAAAAATATTTTCTAGCTTCGCATTGACGATACGGTCCTAACAAAACTAGTTTCGTCGAATTCTGAGACCGTTAGAAAAATGGCCAATTTCCAGTCGATTAAAATCAACTGAAACTGGTCAAACGCGTTTTCCTTTGTCACGCTCACATATTGATTCAGAAAATTATGAAATTTGGAATCTAGCAATAATTTTACATCACGGACCCAACAAAACTGGTTTCGTCGAAATCCGAGGTCGTTTGCAAAATGTCCATTTTTAAGGGCCTGAATTCCATAGCGACTATTCAGAATTTTCAACTGGACATATCTTTTGATTCCCGCTATGAAATCTCGATTTCCCGGATTCGCTGGAAAGATATTCACTATTAGATTCCATTATTTTTGGTTTCATTAAAATCCGGATTGTTTTGCACCCGGTACATTCAATTGAAGTTTGAAATCGAATTATCGAACTACCGCGCCATTTTCAATTCTATTTATAATTATATATAAATATTTATATTCTAACGACGACGCGTATAATATATACGTTCGAATTATATTCAAAATAAATTTCTCGTCGATATTATTTAAAATAATTCATTTTAAATAATCTAAATTTGCTAAAATTGCCAAAATAAAAATTTTAAACTGGCCCAGATTTTCGGGTTGTTACAATCTCCCCCACTTAAAACTTTTCGTCCCCGAAAAGGAACAAAGTCGAAAGTGGTTTGATTAATAAGCTCTACATTCGATCTGGCTTCCATTCTCCAACTCTTTAGTTTCTGAGAATTTTCAAAACTTCAAAAATTTGGCTAACACCCTAAATTTTTGAAAAATTTCGCCATAACCTCCCCTGCACCGGGAGCATCGGGGAATTTCAAATAGCTTCCCCGGTCCTTCAGATCTCAAAAAGAAAAAGAAAAAGCCAAGCGGCTAGCCAATAGGCTCACAAAATCATCATCACCCAAACAAAACAGGAAATTATGTAGTAAACATGTACCTATTTGTCGGGCAAACAAATTTTATTCTCTGCTCTAGCCTCCTTGCTATGACCTGTTCAATGATATATATGTATATGCAAGCAAATGCGACCAATTTTCAATACAGTTCAATATTTGATTAGGCTAAATGGCTAAAAATTATCAAACAAATAAACATACAACACAAACATCAATCAATTAGTGAATTAGAGTTTCAAATTCATAATTTTGATACATATACAAAAATCAGGTTTTTGATGCCAATTCACAACCATAGGCCCTATCTAATTTTGGTTCTCACACCAGTCAATAGGAAATATATAGAAATCTCACTTTCGTCACTCGAATATAAATACTGATGATGAGGCCTCATCATCTGAATCATCTCCGGGCGACTAGAGTGTGATGCTATATCTATCCAATATATTAAAATTTCGAATACACGCGGATCAGACGTATACGCAAAATCTATATATACTGGATTGTCCACATCTATATAAATAAATAATCAAATACGAATAATTGATTTAAATTTTCAAAACAAAATTGGTTTTCATTTTTCAAATATACTCTTCACACTCGTTCTAGGATACTACTGATCCTATCTCTAACGAGTCATTCTAATTGGATATTACTAACCCAATATCTGATGAATTCTTTCGTATGGTTCTAATGTGTCTTGTTCTCTGCTTTGTAAACCAAAGCTCTGATACCACGTGTAAAGACCCGCAACTTCCCCGTAAAGGAAAGTGTGGGATAGTTCGAGAACAAGCCACAACAGAACACATACAGAAGAACATTTCATTGTATATTACAACAATGCATCAGATTACAAGAATATACCGAGTATAAATGAATATTACACAGAAATATCAGAGATTTAAATTACATTTAAATACATAGCAGCGGAAAATAATACAAAAGACAACTAGAAGAGATATACGGATACAAAGCTTTCCGGATATCATTCCAGCTGTAAACCAGGATCCTGTGAATATAAATCTGCAAAACCAAAACTACTAGCTGCCCGTGTCGAAAATAAGGGCACCCAGAGTTTAGGTTAAAACAATAAACTCTAGGTCAGTCATGTGACTGGTGTGAGAACTAAAACAGTTAATATTTATTTTTTAAAGTTAGGTAAATCAAGGGACCACGCCGTATAACACGGAACGGGTTTCCTCCCAAGAATACCAGTGCATAAAACAAACAGCGCAATGCTAAATAAAGAAAAATGAAGCTGTTATAAGACCCAGGTCCTATCACACAATGCAACGCAAGCCGGGGGATAGGGTTTTCCCTTATAACAGCCAAAGAATGCTTGATACGTTTAAAACAAATCATTTGATACTATAATAAGTGCATAGTGGATAAAACAACTTCAAATCATAAGTATCAATCATAGGCGGCATGAGCGCCCCATCCCACTATGTCGCCATACTAGGCTCTACAAATAAAACCGCAAATGTCACGTATTTGGAAATTGGATTTCCATCTATGAACCGAGGCAAAAGATAGTCCTCAACCGATTCGAGACTGCCTAGCCCGAGTCTCAGGATCAGAACGCATCGACCCTTGGAGCGACAGGGCCGGTCCACACGGAGTGGATTAAAAATGCCTGAGCACTACGTTTCGCCGCCCTTTGGGGCGTAAGCGAGCCAACGAATGACTCCATCGGACCCGGATCGTCCGATCTAACCGAGGCGCCTCGCAACAGCAACAACCACATAAGTCAAACTCGTCAGGTGTAAAACCACTGACGCCACTTTTAGCTAGGAGGAAACGTAGGCCCTCCCTGAGGTCCTTCTCCCGTTTTTGGTTCATACCGGGTGTGAAACTCGCGAAGCAAACGTTACACAAAGCTACGACACAAAGGCCGTGCTTTGATCATCACCACAAGACTTTGCTTTTCAACAGAAGCCTTGATCATCTGCATCTTAGCATGCCACACAGGCAAACCATCCTATGCAACCGATATCAGTCACACAGAATGAAATCCGATGTCAGACACACAGTCCATTGCAAGTCCGTTCTGGGTCTGAACGAAACCGGAGGCACCTAGTACCCCGCATATCCATCGATCTCCAAGTACGTCTGGACGATCACCAACTGTTTCCATCTTCTTGGGTGTACAGCCCAATCAAGATCATCAGTTATCACCCAAACGACGTGAAGACCTCCGGTCTTCGACCATCGTCTTCATCTTCGACTTATCGTCGTATCAGTTATTTAGAATGGGATAAACCCAGTCTTTCCGAATAACTCGCGTATATTTTAAATAAGTGTTACACAAACACAACATACGCCTCATTCCAATTCATCAGTCACTAACCGTAAATTAATCAAGAGAATAATTCCCCAAATATTAACCCCGAAGGCCGAAACCAACATCAGATCAATATCCAGAAAACCATTCTGCTTAGCTAACCGACAGTTAGTTTCTAAATTTAACATTCATAGGGAAAGGTTCCCATTAATTTTATCAAAGATAAATTCTTGAATTTATTCTTTAATCTACTTTTGAATTTCGATTCAACTAGCCGGGATTAACGAAACTTACCGAAGTAATCATTTGTTTTAATTTCCCAATCCCAACCTATTTATCCCATGAAGTAAAACTGGTAATACTTCATATCTAACACCACAGTGTTATCGGTAAATTCAATTACCATTTCACGTTCAAATCTAATTAAAGATTTAACTATCGCCTGGAGCAAAACTGGTGATACTCCATTTCGATTATTTCAATCTAATTAAAGATTCATTAAAACTCCACTTAGTTTTAATCTGTGACTGGGTTAAAGAATCAGTGTCATTTAAAACACGGTTCACGATAAACTCAAAATCACATTCCATTAATTATCGGGTTAAAGAACGAGTGTTATTTAAAACACTGTTCACGATAAACCCAAAAATCAATATCAATTCAATTAAATATTATTTAATTGGTACACTTCATTAAATCTAAGTAAAAAGATTTAATCTTTTCTCAACTGGGTTCAAGAACAGTGTTAGTGAAGACACCATTCACGACTAACCCAAATCACATTTGATATTCAATACAAGGCTCTGAATAGAAAATATATCGGCTTATATTCAATATCAAATTCTACGATTAACAAATGTCGTATTGGAAATAACGATATAAATATATATCTTTCAAATTTCCACAACAACATCTGTATAATCACGAATTCCACCATCGAAATATTCCGAAGACAATTTCGATTCAAATCCACTCCAATGCAATCATTGGAGATTCTGGTTATTTTTAAAACCCTTTTCAAATTCAGTTTATTTATTTAAAAATAAATAGAATTATACTTCTAGTTCAAAACTAGTTCATTTTGATAAAAATCTTTTTTTATCTTTTCAAAGATGGAGTTTTTCATCCCAATTCTTTTAAAATCATTTCTTATGATTTTACACAAATTATTACTATTTTTAATAATTTTATTAAGGCCCGTACGGTCGATTTCCATCAATGGCCATCGAACTGCACTTACAGCGACCTTTTTCAAATTTGATTTGGACATATCTCCAAATCCAACCGTTAGATTTCAAATTTCTAATATTCGTTAGAAAGCTCTTTTCGATACGAACCCAACGGTTCCGGTTTTAGGAGAATCCGACGGTCGGATCTCCCGTAATGCCCATTTGAAATAAATGGTCGAAATTCGCGAACTGCCGCGGCGCGGCGCGTTCTATTCAGGCCATTATATTATATATATATAATATATATATCGTCGATTTCTATTTAAAACGAATTATATAAATAGTTTTAAAATTCGTTTCAAAAGCAATTTCAACTTCCTTTTCAATTCAAATCAAAATTGAATTCTTCTTTATAAATTCGTTTTAAAATTCATTTCTATTCAATTCAAATTTCAATTCAATTTGAATTCATTTCAATTCGTTTTCAATTCATTTTGAATTCGTTTTCAATTCAATTCATTTCGAAATCGTTTTCAATTCATTTCATTTCGAAATCGTTTTCAATTCATTTCATTTCGAAATCGTTTTCAATTCATTTCATTTCGAAATCGTTTTCAATTCATTTCATTTCGAAATCGTTTTCAATTCATTTCATTTCGAAATCGTTTTCAATTCATTTCATTTCGAAATCGTTTTCAATTCATTTCATTTCGAAATGAATAAAATCGATATAAATATCGTTCACGTCAAAATGGCGTCAATCTAATCAACACGGCTTCATAAATTTCTATTTTCAAAATAGTTGTTATTATCAAAATATTTCGTTCAACACATGACCAATCTCAATGGATGAGTACTGTCAACACATGAACTTTTATTTTATGTTGATAAAGATGTAAATTTTATTACTAAAATATTTCGTTCAACACATGACCAATCTCAATGGATGAGTACTGTCAACACATGAACTTTTATTTTATGTTGTTCTTTATTTTCTAAATTGGAATGAGGCCCAATCAATTACCATATAAAGTTAATTATATGGATTTTCATACAACACATGTATATAATAGCATTGAAAAATAATCAACCATCAACCAAAGTGCACTTCACTGTATAAGCATCAAATATAGATATCTAACGCTTATAACAGCCTGTCAATCAATCGATCGATATATTTAATCAATCAGGATGAGTGAACTTCAAATTTCATCCCAACACCCGTATGGGGTTTCAAACAATCAAACACATATTTTATTTGTGCAGTTGGGCGATGTGTAAAATTTATCGTCCCAATCAATGTCATTCAAATAAGTGTACATAAACAAACCGTCTAGTTTGTAAATGAATATTTATTTATTCACATTCACGTTAAAAATTGTATTTTTAACGCTAAAACATTTTATTCCAACCTATGAATTTCTATACAATTCATTTATTCAATAAAATGATATTTTTATTTTTCTAACTTATTTTAGAAAATTTCGACGGCATAACGACACGATACTAGAAACGGGACAAGGCCTAGCCTTATCCCCGGTCTAGTGAAGGCCCACGCCATTCACACATCAATCAAATCAATTCGTTATGCAAACCACAAAATTTGGAGTAAGAGTCTAACCTAGCCTTACTCCTTCGCCTTATAACGGCGCACGTCTAATCCTAACCAATTTATCGATTCGATTTTTCACACCACAAACCACATTCAAACCAATATCGCAATCAATCACCAAACAGTCAAACAAACAAGTCCATGGTCTATGGACGATTGTGTCGGGTGCTACTAAGCACCGTCTGCATCCTAGTATATATATAACTAGAAAAATTAAATTGAAAGGTGAGAAGTTCTCACATATAGCTATCCTAGCTCCACGGCTCTTCATTTGCAGAAGTCTTCTTCGTTCTGCCTCTTCGTTGCTGTAGCCACTACATATGTAAAAATCGAATTTTTACTATGCTATTCAATATATAAAAATCATATTTTTATTTCGAAGTTCACTATATAAAAATTACATTTTTAATTCGCTACCCAGTATATAAAAATCGAATTTTTTCTACTATGTTATATAGATAAAAATTATATTTTTATCACGCTATTTTCCATATAAAGATTTCGCCTTTCCCATTTCAAAAATTCAATCTTTTCCATGAATAAAATCCTAACTTTTTCATTTTAAAAATTCGATATTTTCTATGAATAAAATCCTAACTATTTCATTTTAAAAATTCGTTTTTACTAATTAAAATAAAATCAGTTTTCTAAACAAAATAAAATCAGTTTTCTAAACAAAATAAAATCAGTTTTCTAAACAAAATAAAATCAGTTTTCTAAACAAAATAAAATCAGTTTTCTAAACAAAATAAAATCAGTTTTAATCTTCTTTATAAAAAATTCAGTTTTTATACTTTACAAAAATTCAGTTTTTATACTTTTATTAAAAATCAGTTTTAAAATGCTTTTAAAATCAGTTTTTTTTTTATACCTAAAACCGAAATTAGTTTTAACGAATTAAAATAAAAATAAAATACGATAAAACACTTACAGCATTTTGAAGAAAAAAGGGGGGTGAAGACGTCGGCGGCGGCACTTCAGGGGGGGGGGGGCTGTCGGCTTCAGCATCGCGAACGGGGGGGGGGGGGGGTTTCGGTGGGAGTTCGTCGAGGGAGGGTGGGCTTCGGTGGGAGTTCGTCGAGGGAGGGGGGCTTCGGTGGGAGTTCGTCGAGGGAGGGGGGGTGCGGTGATGGGCGGCGGCGCTTCAGGGGGAGGGGGGCGGCTGTCGATAGGTATCTAGGGTTTTTTTTTTGTTTCTGAAATGAATCGGGGGGGGGGGGTATAAGGAGAAAATATATATATTAATTTTATTTTATTTTTCTTTAATTTACTAAAAGGTTGACTTTTCAAACGAATCCCAATCTGAACTCAACGACTGTCGCCCATAGCTAAATACCCCCATTCCGAACGCAATGGGATATGTATCGTAAGCTGGTTTGATCGTTACAATCAGTTTCTGTTGAATTTTCATTTAAATCCTTATTTTGAATTTTAAACGTACATTTCAAATTACCGGGGTCACATACTAACTAGAAAAATTACAGAAAAATATTTTCTAGCTTCGCATTGACGATACGGTCCTAACAAAACTAGTTTCGTCGAATTCTGAGACCGTTAGAAAAATGGCCAATTTCCAGTCGATTAAAATCAACTGAAACTGGTCAAACGCGTTTTCCTTTGTCATGCTCACATATTGATTCAGAAAATTATGAAATTTGGAATCTAGCAATAATTTTACATCACGGACCCAACAAAACTGGTTTCGTCGAAATCCGAGGTCGTTTGCAAAATGTCCATTTTTAAGGGCCTGAATTCCATAGCGACTATTCAGAATTTTCAACTGGACATATCTTTTGATTCCCGCTATGAAATCTCGATTTCCCGGATTCGCTGGAAAGATATTCACTATTAGATTCCATTATTTTTGGTTTCATTAAAATCCGGATTGTTTTGCACCCGGTATATTCAATTGAAGTTTGAAATCGAATTATCGAACTACCGCGCCATTTTCAATTCTATTTATAATTATATATAAATATTTATATTCTAACGACGACGCGTATAATATATACGTTCGAATTATATTCAAAATAAATTTCTCGTCGATATTATTTAAAATAATTCATTTTAAATAATCTAAATTTGCTAAAATTGCCAAAATAAAAATTTTAAACTGGCCCAGATTTTCGGGTTGTTACAGAACGATTCCCTAAGCATTAACCCCGAAGGCCCAAACCAACATCAGACCAATACCTAGGAGACCACTCATCTTATCTATCTTCCAGTTAGTTTCTAATTTTATATATGATAAAGATGTAAATTTTATTGTTAAAATATTTCGTTCAACACATGACTAATCTCAACGAATGAGTACTGTCGACAATCTATCTTTTATAATATTCTTTATTTTCCCAATTGGAATGAGGCCCAATCATTTACCATGTAATGTTAGTTATATGGATTCCATACAACACATGTTTATAATAGGAACGATAAATAATCAACCATCATCCAAAGTGCACCACACAACTGCATAAGCGTCAAATGTAAATAATTAACGCTCACACGGTCTGTCGACCAATCGATTGACATACAACTATATAATTGGGATTAGTGTACGCCAAATATTATCCCAATACCCGTATGGGGTTTCAAACAATCAAACATAGATTTTATTTGTGCAGTTGGGCGATGTGTAAAATTTATCGTCCCAATCCATATCAGTCAAATGCGTGTATATAAACAAATCGTCCGATTTGCTTATAAATATTTCATTTTATATACACGTTGAAAATTCTACTTTCAACTATAAAATATTTTTAACTATATAAATATTTTATTTCATATCACATCACACAATTAACTACACATCAAAATCAAACAAACAAGCATACAAGCCGTCCATGGTCTGTGGACGATGGGTGTCGGGTGCTGCTAAACACCGTCTGCATCCTAGTATATATTTTAAACTAGAAATAGAAATAAAAGTGAGGAGTTCTCACCCAAGCTAAACCAAACGCCTCGACTCTTCTTATGTGGGAAATCTTCATCGTGCTCGCCTTTTGTCACTTTAATTGTCCGTAGCCACTACATATATAAAAATCACATTTTTATACGATTGCTATGTATATAAAAATCACATTTTTCTACCGCTACTATATAGATAAAAAAACTATTTTTATACCGCTACTATATAGATAAAAATTCTATTTTTTTTATTTCTACTTCATATATAAAGATCGAATTTTTATATCATCACTATAAAAATCATATTTTTAATATGCCACCAGTACAAAAATTATATTTTTAACCTTCCTATAATATAAAAATTGTATTTTTAACCTTCCTATAATATAAAAATCATATTTTAACCTTTCTATATTGTTAAAATTCAACTTTCTACTTTATAAAAATTGTTTCTTTCATCGTTTAAAGATCGTATCTTTCATATGCTATCATATTTAAAAATCAAATTTTTATAATTTCAAAAATCTTATCTCTTCTATTTTAAAAACCTTGCCTTTTTCTATTTAAAACCCTCGCCTTTTTCTCGAACAAAAATCTCGTCTTTTTGGTTTCAAAAATCCAAGCTTTTGGTTTTCTTTAAATATGAAATCTTTATGAAAGTAAAAATATAAACTTTATAAATAAATATCCTATACCTTTCCTCATATGATAGCAATTCGATTTTTTTATACTTACTTTACACATATAAAAATTGTATTTTTATATTACATTTCAAACAATAAAAATCAATTCTTTTGCAAAGCAAAAATCATTTCTTTTTTTTTCTAAGTAAAATCAAATTTTTATCTACTATTTACATATATAAAAATCTGATTTTTATATCATTAAACCATGCTAGTTTTATAAATTTAAAACAACGATTTTTAATTAACTAAAACTGAATATTCAAAATGATTTGAACCTTAACATTTACAGCCGGGATTGGCGTGGAGTTGGAGGTGGCTCGAGGTGCTGTAGAAGCGGAGGACAGAGGAGCAGAAGGGGGGAGTCAATGGCGAAGCTCAGCGGGGTGCGGCTGTTTTTTTTTCAGAAGAAGAAGAAGGAGGGCGCGTGACACAAAGGGGTGGAGGAAGAGGAAGAAGAGGGTAAGGGGGGCTCCGCCGCCTGTGGAGGCGCCGCGATGGGAGGGGGCGTCGATGGCTGTTAGTTTTTTTTCTTTTTGATTTGGAAAGTAACAGGGGGGGGTATAGGAGATAAGGGAGGGAGTTATATTTTTTTATTATTTTAATTATTTAATTTCAGAAAGCAACTTTTTATTTCGAACTCAAAATCGAACCCACCGCCTGTCATCCATAGCTAATTACCCCTATTCCAAACACAATGGGATATGTATCGTAAGTTGATTCAATCGTTTCGATCAGTTTTCGTCAAAATCAACATATAACTCTATATATTGAATTTGAACGCGCATTTTATTTTACCGGGGCCACATACTAACTAGAAAAATTCCCAAAAAATACTAGCTTCGTATTGACGATACGGTCCTAACAAAACTAATTTCGTTAAATTCTGAGACCGTTGGAAAAATGGCCATTTTCCAGTCGATTAAAATCAACTAAAACTGGTCAGACGTGTTTTCCTTTGCCACACTCACATATTGAATTCAAAAATTATGAAAATTGGAATTTAGCAATAACTTGACATCCCGGATCCAACAAAAGTGGTTTCGTCGAAAACCGAGGTCGTATGCAAAATCTCCATTTTTAAGGGCCAGAATTCCATAGCGACTGATCTGAATTTTAAACTGGATGTATCTTTTGATTCCCGCTATGAAATTTCGATTTTTTGGATTCGTTGGAAAGATATTCTCAATTAGATTTTAATATTCTTGGTTTCGCCAAAATCCGGTTTATTTTGCACCCGGTACATTCATTTGAAGTTTGAAATCGAATTATCGAACTACCGCGCCATTTCAATTCCTTTTATAATTATAAATAATTATTTATATTCTAACAACGATCTATATAAATATATACGTTCGAATTTTATTCAAAATAAATTTCTCGTTGATATTATTTAAAATAATCATTTTAAATATTCAAAATTCATCAAAATTGCCAAAATAAAAATTTTAAACTGGCTCGCACTTCCGGGTTATTACAATTACAAAGTGATTTGTTCATTTTTGTTTAACCCTTTTAAATGAACAAAAATGTCTATTTTTGTTAAATCCTTTTAAATGAACAAAAATGTCTATTTTTGTTTAATGCTTTTAAATGAAAAAATATGTATCTTTTTGCTTCATTCTTTTTAATGGACAAAAACGTCTCTTTCTTTCCAATGAACAAAAATGTATACTTTCTTTTCATTCATTTTTAAATGAAAAGAAAAAAAATGTTTCGTTTTTCCTTAATCCCCTTTTAATGATCAAAAATTTAATCTTTCTTCTTAATGAACAAAAATGTATGTTTTGGTTTCACTCTTTTGAAATGACAAAAATGTATATTTTGTCTCATTCCCTTTTTAAAGATAAAAATGTATGTTTTTTTTATTTCATTCTTTTACATTTGACAAAAATGAATGTTTTTATTTCATTCTTTTACATTTTACCAAAAATGAATGTTTTGTTTACATTCTTTTTTTTTTTTAAATAACAAAAATGAATGTTTTTCCTGGTTTTCAAACTTACATTAAAAAGTAAATTTTTGATGTAAATATGTTTTAATTCCTAAACATGAATCTTCCCTATATTTTATAACATTACAAAAAATGTCATCCTTTTTATGAAATCTTGTTTTTAATCCTAAAACATGAATCTTTTTCATTTTTATAACATTACCTAAAATGTTAACTTCTTATATAATCACGTTTTAAATCCTAAACATGAATACTTTCTATTTTAGTAACATTATATAAAAGTGTTAACTTTTAATATGATCATGTTTTCATCCTTTTATTACATTTAAAAATGTAACCTTTTACTTTCATTATAGAAAAGTGCAATCTTTTATTTCTTTGATTACATTCTAGAAAAATGTAATCTTTTATTACATTATAGAAAAATGTAATCTTTTCTTTATTTTCTTTCATAAAAGAAATGTAATTTTTAATGTGTCATTACATTAAAACATGGTTCTTAATGTAAACATGTTTTCATTCTTAAAACATGAACATTTTTCATACATTCTAAATTTACATAAAAAATGGAATTTTTAAATGTTAAACATGTTTAATTTTAAAACATGGAAAAATTTCTCATATCCTATATTTACATTAAAAATGAAGGTTTTTAATGAAATCATGTTTTATTTCAAAACATGAACATTTTCTATTATTCTATTCTTACAACCATCACATTAAAATGTATATTTAATATGAAATTATGTTTTGATAAAAACATGAACATTATCCTCAATTTATATTTTTAGCTTTAAAAATGTATATTTTAATGAATTCATGTTTTGATTAAAAACATGAACATTTTCTATATTTAACCATTTTCCTATGTATTCTCATATCATATAAAAGAATATTTTATATGTTAACATTTTTCTATGCATTCTAATATTATATAAAAGAATATTTTATATGTTAACACTTTTCTATGCATTCTAATATGATATAAAAGAATATTTTATATGTTTGCATTTTTCTATGGATTCTAATGACATATAAAAGTGTATTTTATATATTCACTGTAATAACCCAGAAATCTGAGCCAATTTAAAAATTTTATTTTGGCAATTCAGATGAATTTTGAATATTTAAAATAAATTATTTTAAATAATAACGATGAAAAATTTATTTTGAATAGAATTAGAATGTATATATTTGTATAGCTCGACGTTAGAATACAAATATTTTATTTTAATTATATAACGAGCCTGAAATGGCGCGGTAGTTCGAAAATTCGATTTCAAAATTCAAATGAATGTGCAAGATGCAAAATAAGCCGGATTTTAGCGAAACCAAAAATATTAGAATCTAATTGAGGATATCTTTCCAAAGAACCCGAAAAATTGAAATTTCATAGCGGGGATAAAAAGTTATGTCCAGTTGAATTTTCAGAATAGTCGCTATGGAATTCTGGCCCTTAAAAATGGAAATTTTTCAAACGACCTCGGTTTTCGACGAAACCACTTTTTTTGGATCCGTGATGTCAAGTTATTTCTAGGTTCCAAAATTCGTAATTTTTCGAATCAATATGTGAGCATGGTAAAGGAAAACACGTTTGACCAGTTTCCGTTGATTTTAATCGACTGAAAAATGGCCATTTTTCAAACGGTCTCAGAATTTAACGAAATCAGTTTTGTTAGGACCGTATCGTTAATACGAAGCTAGAAAATATTTTTTGGGAATTTTTCTAGTTAGTATGTGGCCCCGGTAAAATAAAATGCGCGTTCAAATTCAATATATAGAGTTATATTTTGATTTTGACGGAAACTGATCGAAACGATCGAATCAGCCTGCGATACCTATCCCATCGTGTTTGGAATGAGGGTAATTAGTTAAGGGCAATAGTCGTTGGGTTGCATTTGGGGTTCGTATCAGTAATCACATATTCTAGAAAAAATATATAAATAGATATGGTTGGTTAAATTCAGTCAAAACACTAAGTCATTCAAAGCCGTAGTCAACGCGGGTTCTCAGCCCCCCTTGCGATCGAATGACGGAAATGCCTCAATTTTGAATCCCTAAATCCTAATCGATTCGATTAGTAATTTTAGAACTCTAAGAACGAAAATCCTAGAACTTCATGGGGGCTTTCGATCTATACCAGTTAGAGCATCTCTCGTTTTCTAGTTGGAGAGAAATTTCCCATCAAACACATCGACTTCGAGGCGTTCGTGCAGGTGGGAGAAGGCGTCGATCTGGCCAGCAATTCCGGTGATGGTGGAGGAGGCTCGGTGCTGTCGTGTGGGACCCTTCGATCTGGCCAACGACGACCATGGCGGCGGCGCAAGGAAGCCCTAGGGGCGGAGCTGATTCGTGAATGGTACAGAACGTATGAGAAAGGTATATTTTACTTAATTCTTAATTAGTATAATGGATTTGAGAATTAAACATTGTTAAAAAAAAATCTGAAAGTAATATATATGTATATATTTTAAAAATCTGAAATTATAATATATAAAAGCATTGTTAAAATCTAATCATTGATATGTAAAAGAAATTGTAAAAATCCTTGTTTTAAAATATAATTAGAATTGTTTTAAAATATAGAAAAGGAATTGTTGTAGAATATATACATAGTAAAATTGTTGAAAATATGTACATTGTGAGATTTTAGAAGATATATACATAGTGATGTTGAAGAATGTATACATAGCAAAATTGTTGAAAATATGAAATATCGTTGTTTTGAAAATATAAAATATCGTGGTTTTGAAAATATAAAATATCATTGTTTTGAAAATATATAATAACGTTATAAAAATATGGTTTATATATATATATAATAGCGAAGTAAAATATGATTTTTATATATTTAAATTTGAAATAAAAATATGATTTTTATTTATACAACAACAGAATAAAAATGTGATTTTTATAATATAGATAGAATAAAAATATGATTTTTATATTATAGAGATACTAAAAATATGTTTTTTATATATGTAGCGAATTAAAAATATGATTTTTATATAATAGAGAATATAAAAATGTGATTTATATATATGTAGCGAATTAAAAATATGATTTCTAGTTAGATAAAAATATAATTTTTATTCGCTGAACGTTATTGATGAAAATCAATCGTGTAGGATATCGAGTTCGCTGGAGTGGTCGGTGTGACATTTGTCTTCTTCATTTTGAAAGAATGGAGGAGTGGAACCCCAAGGTGAGAACTCCTCACTTTTATTTTAATTTCTAGTTGAAATATATACTAGGATGCAGACGGTGCTTAGCAACACTGACACCCGTCGTCCACAGACCATGGATGACTTGTTTGTTTGATTGTTGTGTTGTGAAATTTGATTGTGTGATGTGGAATGAAATAAAATATTTTATAGTTAAAAATTTTATTTTTAACGTGTATATAAAAAAAATAGTAATAAACAAATCGGACGATTTGTTTATATACACTGATTTGACTGATATTGATTGGGATGATAAATTTTACACATCGCCCAACTGCACAAATAAAATATGTGTTTGTTGATTTGAAACCCCACACGGGTATTGGAATGATATGTGACGTACACTAATCCCGATTGTTTAGTTGTATGTCAATCGATGGATTGATAGACTGTGTAAGCATTAATTATTTATATTTAATGCTTATACAGTTGTGCGGTGCACTCTGGATGATGGTTGATGATTTATCGTTGTTGTTATATACATGTGTTGTAGGGAATCCATATAATTAACGTTATATGGTAATTGAGTGGGCTTCATTCCAATTTGGAAAATAAGAAATATAAATTCATGTGTTGAATCGAAATAAATATTCATGTGTTGAATAGAAAAAAATATTCATGTGTTGAATAGAAAATATAAATACATGTGTTGAATAGAAATAAATATTCATGTGCTAAATAGAAAATATAAATTCAGGTGTTGAATAGAAATATAAATTCATGTGTTGAATAAAAATATATATTCATGTGTTGAATAAAATATATATTCATGTGTTGAAGAAAATATTCATTTGTTGAATAGAATAACGAAGTTATTGAAATATATAAAGCCGTGTTGGTTAGATATGCGCCATTGTTATGCGAACGATATTTATATTGATTATATTCCTTTTTTTATAATGATTATAGAAAATGAAGTGATTTCAAAATATAACGTTTTGAAAATATTATCATTTGTATATCGATGATGTGGAATATTCAATTTTTATTCGAAATTGAATATGAAGTTGAAATCGTTTCGAAAACGTATTTAAAACGATTTATAAAATACGTTTTAAAAGGAAATCAACGATATATATATATATATATATATATATATATATATATATATATATATATATATATATATATATATATGATGGCCTGAATAAAACACGCCGCGTCGCGGCAGTTTGCGAATTTCGACCATTGACTTCGAGTGGACATTACGGGAGATCCGACCGTCGGATTCTCCTAAAACAGGAACCGTTGGGTTCGTATCGAAAAGAGATTTCTAACGAATATTAGATATTTGAAATCTAACGGTTGGATTTGAAAGGGTTCTAAAAGTAACCAGAATTTCCAATAATTGAACTGGAATGGATTCGAATCGAAATTGTCTTCGGAATATTTCGATGTTGGATTTCGTGATTATACAGATATTGTTATGGAAATTTGAAAGATATATTTATATCGTTATTTCCAATACGATATTTTTTGGTCGTAGAATTTAATATTGAATACAAGCCGATATATTTTTTATTCAAAGCCTAGTAATTAATATCAAATGTGATTTTGGTTTGTCGTGAATGG
Source organism: Allium sativum (assembly GCA_030737875.1). Classification (NCBI taxonomy): domain Eukaryota; kingdom Viridiplantae; phylum Streptophyta; class Magnoliopsida; order Asparagales; family Amaryllidaceae; genus Allium; species Allium sativum. Next base: position 804,222,857 of record CM060924.1, on the reverse strand, counting down.
TGTCTTCATTAACACTGTTCTTAAACCCAATGGAGAAAAAGATTAAATCTAATTAACACTGTTAATGAAGACCCATTCACGACAAACCCAAATCACATTTGATATTAAATACAAGGCTCTGAATAGAAAATATATCGGCTTATATTCAATATCAAATTCTACGACCAACAAATATCGTATTGGAAACAACGATATAAATATATCTTTCAAATTTCCATAACAATATCTGTATAATCACGAAATCCAACATCGAAGTATTCCGAAGACAATTTCGATTCGAATCCATTCCAATGCAATTATTGGAAATCCTGGTTGTTTTCAAAACCATTTCAAATCCAATTTATTTATTTTAAAAATAAATATATTATTATTCTAGTTCTAAACTAGTTCATTTCGATAAAAATCTATTTTTATCTTTTCAAATATCGAGTTTTTCATCCCAACTCTTCCCAAATCACTTCTTATGATTTTACATAAATTATTCCTATTTTTAATAATTTTATCAAGGCCCGTACAGTCGATTTCCATAAACGGCCATCGAACTGCACTTACAACGACTTTTTCCAAACTTGATTTGGACATAATTCCAAATCCAACCATTAGATTTCAAATCTCTAATATTCATTGGAAAGCCCTTTTCGATACGAACCCAACGGTTTCGGTTTTAGGAGAATCCGACGGTCGGATCTCCCGTAATATCCATTCGAAGTCAATGGTCGAAATTCACGAACGGCCGCGGCGCGGCGCGTTCTATTCAGGCCATTATATTATATATAATATATATAATATTTCTTTCATCGATTTCAATTCACAACGTGCTTTATAAATTGTTTTAAATTCATTTTCAAAACGGTTTCAACTTCATATTCAATTTCAAATCAAAATTGAATATTCCAATATAAATTCGTTTTAAATTCATTTCAAATCGATTTCAATTCGATTTCAATTCAATTTCAATTTAATTCGAATTTCCCATCGTTTCAATTTATTTTGAATTTCAAATCTATTTCAATTTCAAATCTATTCAATTTAATTCGAATTTCAAATCTATTTCAATTTCAAATCTATTCAATTTAATTCGAATTTCAAATCTATTTCAATATTCATTGAGAAATGAATAAAATCGATATAAATATCGTTCACGTCAAAATGGCATCAATCTAATCAACACGACTTCATATATTTCTATTTTCAAATATTCTATTTCAGATATTCCTTTTCAAATATTTCTATTCAAATATTTCTTTTCAAATATTTCTATTCAAAACTGGAATGAGGCCCAATCAATTACCATAGATTTTATTTCTATGGACTTCCATAAACGAATGTATATATCAACAATGACAAATAATCAACCATCATCCAAAGTGCATTCTATGTTGTATAAGCATCAAATATAAATATTTAACGCTTATAACAGTCTGTCAATCAATCAATCGACATACAACTAATTATTGGGATTAGTGTACGTCATATATCATCCCAATACCCGTGTGGGGTTTCAAACAATCAAACATAGATTTTATTTGTGCGGTTGGGCGATGTGTAAAATTTATCGTCCCAATCAATATCAGTCAAATCAGTGTATATAAACAAATCATCGATTTGTTTATAAATATTCATTTCATATACACGTTAAAAATTCTATTTTTAACTATCAAATATTTTCCACTATAAAATATTTTATTTCATTTCACATCACATCACACAATCAACTACACATCAAAATCAAACAAACAAGCATACAAGCCGTCCATGGTCTGTGGACGACGGGTGTCGGGTGCTACTAAACACCGTCTGCATCCTAGTATATATTTTGACTAGAAAACAAAATTAAAAGGTGAGAAGTTCTCATAGAGGGTTCCACTCCGCCGTGCTTTGCTGTTCGGGTTTCGCTTTGACTTCAGTGGATACCATTGCCATCTTTTCCCGCTGTTCACAGTAAAAAATCATATTTTTATCGCTTTATCCCAATCAATAAAAATCATATTTTTATTTCAATTTCATATATTTTACAACGATTCTTTCTATATAAAAATTATATTTTTATATTTCTACTTCTTATATAAAGATCGAATTTTTATTGTTATTCTATATATATAAAAGTCAAATTTTTATCGCTATTCTATATATATAAATCGAATTTTTATCGCTATACAAATCACATTTTTTTTTCAACATATATATAATAAAAATCCAATTTTTATTTCGCTACATAAATAAAGATCAAATTTTTATTATCTATATAATATAAAAATCATATTTTTATCCTTTCTCTAATATAAAAATTATATTTTTAACTTTCTTCTCTTCATATGATTAAAAATCGTATTTTTACTTAGTCAAAAATATCGTCTTTACTTCATAAAAAAAATCCCGCCTTTACTATCTTAAAAATCCGACCTTTACATCATTAAAAATCGTATATTTTCCATATCAAAAATCATGTAAATTTCTGATTTAATAAATAAAATAAAATAAAATAAAATAAAATAAAGAAAAATGAAAAGGAAAAGAGAAGGGAAGAGCTTACAGTGTTCCGAGAGGGGGAAGCAGCGTCGAAGGGGGGAAATGCCCGGAGGTGGGGCGGATGGTCAGGGCGGTGGACTCTGGAGGGGGTACGGGTCTCGCAACGGGGGGGGGGGGGGTTTCGAGCCCTGTGCTCGTGCGAGGAAGACTGGGGGGGCTAGACGGAGCATCGAGGGGAGGGGGATGCCACGTTGGCCTGTGGTGGCGGAGGGTGGGGGAGCGACGAGGGGGGAGGCGATCGATTCTTTTTTTTTTTTGATTCGGGTTTGAATGATTGGAATTGGGGAGGGGTTGACCGGTAAGGGAGAGAGAAGAGGGAAAGAAAAGGGGCCATCTATTTTAATTTATTATTATTTTATTCTTCCAAAAAGTTACTTTTATTTTCGAACTCGAAACGTGACCCACCGCCTGTTGTCCATAGCTGATTACCCCCATTCCGAACACAATGGGATATGTATCGTAGGCTGATTCGACCGTTTCGATCAGTTTTCGTCAAAATCAAAATATAACTCTATATATTGAATTTGAACGCGCATTTCAATTTACCGGGGCCACATACTAACCAGAAAAATTCCAGAAAAATATTTTCTAGCTTCGTATTGACGATACGGTCCTAACCAAACTAGTTTCGTCAAATTCTGAGACCGTTTGAAAAATGGCCATTTTCCAGTCGATTAAAATCAACTGAAACTGGTCAAACGCGTTTTCCTTTGCCACGCTCACATATCGATTCGAAAAATTATGAAATTTGAAACCTAACAATAACTTTGACATCACGGGTCCAATAAAAGTGGTTTCGTCGAAAACCGAGGTCGTTTGCAAAATGGCTATTTTTAAGGGCCAGAATTCCATAACGACTATTCTGAATTTTCAACTAGAAATATCTTTTGATTCCCGCTATGAAATTCCAATCTTTCGGATTCGTTGGAAAGATATTCTCAAATAGATTCTATTATTTTTGGTTTCACTAAAATCCGGTTTATTTTGAATCCTGTACATTCATTTGAACTTAGAAATCGAATTATCGAACTACCACGCCATTTTCAATTCCTTTTATAATTATAAATAAATATTTATATTCTAACGTCGAGCTATATAAATATACACGTTCGAATTTTATTCAAAAGAAATTTTTCGTCGATATTATTTAAAATAATCCATTTTAAATAATCAAAATTCGCTAAAATTGCCAAAATAAAAATTTTAAATTGGCTCGGATTTCCGGGTTATTACAATCTCCCCCACTTAAAACTTTTCGTCCCCGAAAAGGAACGAAGCCGAAAGTTGTTTAACTAATCAACTCAACTTTCGATATTTTCATTACGGCTTAAGTTCTTCAACTTTTCAGTTCCTAAGAACTTTTCAAAATTTTCAAAAATTTGGCTAACACCCTAAATTTTCGAAAAATTTAGCCATAACCTCCCCTGCACTGGGGACTTCGGCATATTTCTTATAGCCTCCCATGGCCTTCTTCAATCCGAAAGAAAAAGAAAAAGCCAAGTGGCTCACAAAATCATCATCACCCAAACAAAACAGTAAATTATGGTAAACATGTACCTATTTGTCGGGCAAACAATTTTATTCTTCTGCTCTTGCCTCCTTGCTATGACCTGTTCAATGTAAGTACATGTATATGCAAGCAAATGCGACTAATTTTCAATACAATTCACTATTTGGTTCAATTTGGCTAAATGGTTCAACATTTAATTAATTCAAACAATAATCAAACAACACAACCAACAATCAATTAGTTGATTAGCTTTTCAAATTCATAACTTTGATATATAGTCAAAAAACACATTTTTGGTGCCAAATCACAACAATAGGCCCTATCTAATTTTGGTTCTCACGCTAGTCTAATGGAAATATATAGATATCCCACTTTCGACACTCGAAAACAGACTACTGATGCCGTACGTCATCAGTAGAATCATGCCCGGGCGACTAGAGTGTGATTCTATATCTACCCAATATATTAAAACTTCGAATACACGCGGATCAGACGTATACGCAAAATCTTTATATACTGGATAGTCCAAATTCAAATATAATAAATAATCAAATACGTATAATTGAATTTAAATGTAAAAAAAAATTGTTTTCAATTTGAAAAATATACTCTTCACACTCGTTCTAGGATACTACTGATCCTATCTCTAACGAGTCATTCTTATTGGATATTGCTAATCCAATATCTGATGTATTCTTTCGTAGGGTTCTAATGTGTCTTGTTCTCCAAGCTCTGTAAACCAAAGCTCTGATACCAACTGTAACGAAAAGGAATTTCGCTCGATCCGGATCAGTCGCTAAACCGACCAAGACCGTACGAAACGCCTGATTGTTTTGAGAACACGACAAATTAGAACGCACACAGAAGAACATTTCATTGTTAATTACAACAATTCCATCAGAATACAAGAATATACAGAGTATGAATAAATATTACACATTCGATAAATATCAGAGATTACAATAAATTACATCGCAGCGGAAAACAATATAAAACACAACTGAAAGTAAAACACGGATACAGAGCTTTCCGAGCATCGTTCCAGCTGTAAATCAGGATCCTGTGAATATAAATTTGCAAAACCAAAACTACTAGCTGCCCGTGTCAAAATAAGGGCACCCAGAGTTTAGGTTAAAACAATAAACTCCAGGTCAGTCATGGGACTGGTGTGAGAACTAAAACAGTTATTAATCTTTATTTTAAAGTTAGGTAAATCAAGGGACCACGCTGTATAACACGGAACGGGTTTCCTCCCAAGAATACCAGTGCAGAAAACAAACAGCGCAATGCTAAATAAAGAAAAATGAAGCTATTATAAGACCCAGGTCCCATCACACAATGCAACGCAAGCCGGAGAATAGGGTTTTTACCTTATAATAGCCAAAGAATGCTTGATACGTTTAAAAAAGATTATTTTGATAGTACTATAGGTGTATAGTGCCAAAAACAATTTCAAATCATAAGTATCAATCATAGACGGCATAAGCGCCCTATCCCACTATGTCGCCATATATAGGATTACAACTAAAATCGAAATGTCATGTATTTGGAAATTGGATTTCCATCTATGAACCAAGGCCAGGGATCGTCCTCTACCGATTCGAGACAATCTAGCCTACCATGTCTCAGGATCAGAACGCATCGACCCTTGGAGCGACAGGGCTGGTCCACCGATGTGGATTAGACGAAATCCTGAACACTGCGTTTCCCTGCCCTATGGGGCGCAAATGAGCCAACGATTGACTCCATTGGCTTCATATAGTCACCGATATATCCAAGGCGCCTCGCAACAGCAACAACCACATAAGTCAAACTCGTCAGGGCATGTAGAACCACCGACGCCACTTCTAGCTAGAAAGAAACACATGTCCACCCTGATGTCCTCTCTCGTTTCTGGTCCACTACCGGGGTGTGAGGCTCGCGAATCAATGCTACACAAAGCTACGCCACAAAGGCCGTGCTTTGATCATCAATCACAAGACTTTGCTTTCAACAAAAGCCTTGATCATTTGCATCTTAGCATGCCACAAAGGCAAACCACTCCAAGCAACCGATATCCATTAATCACATAGAATGATATCCAATGTCAGACACACAGTCCATTTACAAGTCCGTTCTGGGTCTGAACGAAACCGGAGGCACCTTGTACCTCGCATATCCATCGATCTCCAAGTACGTCTGGACGATCACCAATTGATTCCCTCATCTTGGGTGTACAGCCCAATCAAGATCTTCAGTAATCACACAAACGACGTGAAGACCTCCGGTCTTCAATGACCGTCTTCATCTTCGACTAGTTATTCAGAATGGGATAAACCCGATCTTTCCGAATAACTCGCGTATATAATAAACATGTGTTACACAAACACAACATACGCCTCATTCCAATTCAAAATATTCTTTTATTCAAATATTCTTATACTTTGGGAAAGGTTCCCATTAATTTTATCAAAGATAAATTCTTTAAATTTATTCTTTAACCTTCTTTGAATATCAATTCAAACTAGTCGGGATTAGCGAACCACACCGGAGTAATCATTTATTTCCCAATCCCAACCTATTCATCCCATGAAGTAAAACTGGTAATACTTCATCTCTAACACCACGGTGCTATTGGTAAATTCAATTACCATTTCACGTTCAAATCTAATTAAAGATTTAACTATCGCCAAGAGTAAAACTGATGATACTCCATTCTCGATCTTTTCAATCTAATTAAAGATTCATTAAAACTCCACTTAGTTTTAATCTTTAACTGGGTTAAAGAATCAGTGTCATTTAAAACACAGTTCACGATAAACCCAAAATCACATTCCATTAATTATCGGGTTAAAGAACAAGTGTTATTTAAAACACTGTTCACGATAAACCCAAAAATCAATACCAGTTCAATTCCAATTAAATATTATTTAATTGGTACACTTCATTAAATCTAAATAAAAAGATTTAATCTTTTTCTCTACTGGGCTTAAGAACAGTGTTAATGAAGACACCATTCATGACAAACCCAAATCACATTTGATATTAAATACAAGGCTCTGAATAGAAAATATATCGGCTTATATTCAATATCAAATTCTACGACCAACAAATATCATATTGGAAATAACGATATAAATATATCTTTCAAATTTCCATAACAATATCTGTATAATCACGAAATCCAACATCGAAATATTCCGAAGTCAATTTCGATTCGAATCCATTCCAATGCAATTATTGGAAATCCTGGTTATTTTCAAAACCATTTCAAATCCAATTTATTTATTTTAAAAATAAATAAATTATTATTCTAGTTCAATACTAGTTCATTTCGATAAAAATCTATTTTTATCTTTTCAAATATGGAGTTTTTCATCCCAACTCTTCCCAAATCACTTCTTATGATTTTACACAAATTATTCCTATTTTTAATAATTTTATCAAGGCCCGTACAGTCGATTTCCATAAACGGCCATCGAACTGCACTTACAACGACCTTTTCCAAATTTGATTTAGACATAATTCCAAATCCAACTGTTAGATTTCAAATCTCTAATATTCATTGGAAAGCTCTTTTCGATACGAACCCAACGGTTCTGGTTTTAGGAGAATCCGACGGTCGGATCTCCCGTAATATCTATTTGAAGTCAATGGTCGAAATTCACGAACGGCCGCGGCGCGTTCTATTCAGGCCATTATATTATATATATAATATATAAAATATTTCCTTCGTCGATTTCAATTTACAACGTGCTTTATAAATCGTTTTAACTTCATTTTCAAAACAGTTTCAACTTCATATTCAATTTCAAATCAAAATTGAATTTTCCAATATAAATTCATTTTAAATTCATTTCAAATCGATTTCAATTCGATTTCAATTCAATTAATTCAATTCGAATTTCAAATCTATTCAATTTAATTCGAATTTCAAATCCATTTCAATTTCAAATCTATTCAATTTAATTCGAATTTCAAATCTATTTCAATATTCATTGAAAAATGAATAAAATCGATATAAATATCGTTCACGTCAAAATGGCGTCAATCTAATCAACACGGCTTCATATATTTCTATTTTCAAATATTCTATTTCAAATATTCCTTTTCAAATATTTCTATTCAAATATTTCTTTTCAAATATTTCTATTCAAAACTGGAATGAGGCCCAATCAATTACCATAGATTTTATTTCTATGGACTTCCATACAACGAATGTATATATCAACAACGACAAATAATCAACCATCATCCAAAGTGCATTCTACACTGTATAAGCATCAAATATAAATATTCAACGCTTATAACAGTCTGTCAATCAATCGATCGACATACAACTAATTATTGGGATTAGTGTACGTCATATATCATCCCAATACCCGTGTGGAGTTTCAAACAATCAAACATAGATTTTATTTGTGCAGTTGGATGATGTGTAAAATTTATCGTCCCAATCAATATCAGTCAAATCAGTGTATATAAACAAATCGTCGATTTGTTTATAAATATTCATTTCATATACACGTTAAAAATTCTATTTTTAACTATCAAATATTTTCCACTATAAAATATTTTATTTCATTTCACATCACATCACACAATCAACTACACATCAAAATCAAACAAACAAGCATACAAGCCGTCCATGGTCTGTGGACGACGGGTGTCGGGTGCTACTAAACACCATCTGCATCCTAGTATATATTTTAACTAGAAAAAAAAATTAAAAGGTAAGAAGTTCTCACAGAGGGTTCCACTCCGCCGTGCTTTGCTGTTCAGGTTTTGCTTTGACTTCAGTCGATACCATTGCCATCTTTTCCTGCTGTTCACAGTAAAAATCATGTTTTTATTGCTTTATCCCAATCAATAAAAATCATATTTTTATTTCAATTTCATATATTTTACAACGCTGCTTTCTATATAAAAATTATATTTTTATATTTCTACTTCTTATATAAAGATCGAATTTTTATTGTTATTCTATATATATAAATCAAATTTTTATCGCTATAAAATATATATATAAATCGAATTTTTATCGCTATACAAATCACATTTTTGTTTCATTATATATATAATACAAATCCAATTTTTATTTCGCTACATAAATAAAGATCAAATTTTTATTATCTATATAATATAAAAATCATATTTTTATCCTTTCTCTAATATAAAAATTATATTTTTAACTTTCTTCTCTTCATATGATTAAAAATCGTATTTTTACTTAGTTAAAAATCTCGTCTTTACTTCATAAAAAATTCCGCCTTTACTATCTTAAAAATCCGACCTTTACATCATTAAAAATCGTATATTTTCCATATCAAAAATCATGTAAATCTCTGATTTAATAAATAAAATAGAGTAAAATAAAATAAAATAAAGAAAAATGAAAAGGAAAAGTGAAGGGAAGAGCTTACAGTGTTCCGAGAGGGTGAAGCAGCGTCGGAGGGGGGAAATGGCCGGAGGTGGGGCGGATGGTCAGGGCGGTGGACTGTGGAGGGGGTACGGGTCTCGCATGGGGGGGGGGGGGGGTTTCGAGCCTTGTGCTCGTTCGAGGAAGACTGAGGGGGCTGGACAGAGCATTGAGGGGAGGGGGAGGCCACGTTGGCCAGTGGTGGCGGAGGGTGGTGGAGCGACGAGGGGGGAGGCAATCTATTTTTTTTTGATTCGGGTTTGAACGATTGGAATTGGAGAGTGGTTGACCGGTAAGGGAAAGAGAGAGAAGAGGGAAAGAAAAGGGGCCATCAATTTTAATTTATTATTATTTTATTCTTCCAAAAAGTTACTTTTATTTTCGAACTCGAAACGAGACCCACTGCCTGTCGTCCATAGCTGATTACCCCCATTTCGAACACAATAGTATATGTATCGTAGGCTGATTCGACCGTTTTGATCAGTTTTCGTCAAAATCAAAATATGACTCTATATATTGAATTTGAACGCACATTTCAATTTACCGGGGCCACATACTGACCAGGAAAATTCCAGAAAAATATTTTTTAGCTTCGTATTGACGATACGGTCCTAACAAAACTAGTTTCGTCAAATTCCGAGACTGTTTGAAAAATGGCCATTTTCCAGTCGATTAAAATCAACTGAAACTGGTCAAACGCGTTTTCCTTTGCCACGCTCACATATCGATTCGAAAAATTATGAAATTTGAAACCTAACAATAACTTGACATCACGGATCCAACAAAAGTGGTTTCATCGAAAACCGAGGTCGTTTGCAAAATGGCTATTTTTAAGGGCCAGAATTCCATAACGATTATTCTGAATTTTCAACTAGACATATCTTTTTATTCCCGCTATGAAATTCCAATCTTTCTGATTCGTTGGAAAGATATTCTCAAATAGATTCTATTATTTTTGGTTTCACTAAAATCCGGTTTATTTTGAATCCTGTACATTCATTTGAACTTTGAAATCGAATTATCGAACTACCGCGCCATTTTCAATTCCTTTTATAATTATAAATAAATATTTATATTCTAACGTCGAGCTATATAAATATATACGTTCGAATTTTATTCAAAAGAAATTTTTCATCGATATTATTTAAAATAATCCATTTTAAATAATCAAAATTCGCTAAAATTGCCAAAATAAAAATTTTAAATTGGCTCGGATTTCCGGGTTATTACAGTTGGGTTGCATTTGGGGTTTGTATCAGTAATCACGTATTTTAGAAAAAATGTATAAATAGATATAGTTGGTCAAATTCAGTCAAAACCCTAAGTCATTCAAAGCTGTGGTCAACGCGGGTTCTCAGCCCCCCCTTGCGATCGAACGACGGAAATACCTCAATTTTGAATCCCCAAATCCCAATCGATTCGCTCAGTAATTTTAAAACTCCAAGAACGAAAATCCTAGAACTTTATGGGGGCTTTCGGTCTATACCAGTTAGAGCATCTCTCGTTTTCTAGTTGGAGAGAAATTGCTCCTCAAACACGTCGACTTCGAGGCGTTCGTGCAGGCGGGAGAAGGCGTCGATATGGCCAGCAATTCCGATGATGGTGGAGGAGGCTCGGTGCTGTCGTGTGGGGCCTTCCGATCTGGCCAACGACGACCGTGGTGGCGGCGCAAGGAAGCCCTAGGGGCGGAGCTGATTCGTGAATGGTACAGAACGTATGAGAAAGGTATATTTTACTTAATTCTTAATTAGTATAATGGATTTGAGAATTAAATATTGTTAAAAAAAAATCTGAAAGTAATTGTAACAACCCGCAAATTCTGAACCAATATAAAAATTTTATTTTAGAAAATTTTAATGAATTTGGAGGATATAATATAAATAATAATGGCCAGAATTTATTTTAAATCGAATTTAAAACAGATAAATTTAATTTAATTATATAAGTGGAGTTAGAAATGGCGCGGTAGTTCAAAATTTTAATTTTGAACTTTAACTGAATGTACATGATTCAAAATAAATCAGAATTGAGTGAAACCAGAAATATTTAAATCAGTTTAATCATATCTTTCTAATGAATCTGAAAAATTGAAATTTCGTTTTAAAAATCAAAAGTTATAGCCAATTCAATATTTAGAAAGGTCACTGTAGAATTTATATATATAATATATATGGCCCGAAGGGCTACTTTTCACATATGAAGGAATTTGGACTCGAAAACACTTTCATTGAGTCTAGAATAATGTTTCTGCATTTAAAAAGTATAAACACTTATATATTTTGAGTTTCAGAAATTATTTGTTTAAAAATGTATTTTTATTATTAAATATATTGGCCTTAAAAATAGTCATTTTTCAAACGACCTCCGTTTTCGACGAAACCACTTTTGTTGGAACTGAAATGTCAAATTATAGCTAGGTTTCATTTTTCAGAATTTTTCGAATTAATATGTGAGCGTGGCGAAAGAAAATGTGTTTTGACTATTTTAGTTAAATTTAAACGACTTGAAAATAGCCATTTTTCAAACAGTCCCAGAATTCGACGAAATTAGTCTTATTAGAACTGTATCGTCATAAGAAAGCTAAAAATATTTTTTTTGGAATTTTCTGAGGTCATATGTGGCCCCGGCATATTTAAATGTACAGTAAATATTTAATTAGTTAATTTTTTAATGGGTTTTTAAATAAAAATTCTACAGATTTCGGAATTGGACCCCGAGACCCATCCCATTGCGTTCAGAAGGCCTCAAAACATTAAGATCGACAGTAAGCAAACCCAATTCGGAGACAGCCCGCATTTTCACCTTTATAACACGTTTTACGAGATTTAATAATAAAAAAATCCGAAAATAAAACCCTAACCCTAAAAAAATGTAGCCGCCACCTATTCATTCGAAGGCCAGAAATTTCCCAAATTCAAACGTCAATTTCTCTCAATCCGTTCAACGAAAATCTACAAACTATATACCAAATCGAAGGGAATTCAGAGAGCTTCGAATCTATACGATTAAGATTGGGTTTTGGTGCACGGATTTCGCAAATTCTGGCGAGGAAGTGGGCGCGTTCGGGTTCGGATTTCGAGGCAAAGAGGGGGCCGATCGTGGTGGCCTTCTGAGCGGTGGTGGCTCGCAGGCGGAGCTTCGGAGTGGCGGTGTTCGATCGGCGCCTGGGTGGCCAAAGGGGGGTGCGACGTGAGGATTAGAGGATGGAGTATGGGTTCGGCCGATACGTGTAAACGAGGAAGAAGAGGTTATTAATTTAATATTATTTTATTTATTTAATATTTAATTTATACAATCTCTTAAATGCGATAACTCTTTCATACGAGGTCCGTTTTACGAACCGTAAGTTGCGATGGACTCATCTTTCCGAGATCTTCGCGATGGCGCAGACAAAAGCTGAATCCGAGACAGTCGAATTTTCAGCCATATCAATGTGAGAATTCTGAATTTTATTATTTAATTAATTATCAATTATTTTTCTCGCTTTAAAATGATTGTATTGTGATGTTAGTTCGGATTTGAAATGTTCTGTATTGTATAAATTGTTGATTGTCGCTTGTGGTGTGTTCTGTTGTCCATGATTGAAATTGCATATATTGTTGAATTTTATTTGCGATTGGATCTAGTTGTTCTAACTTATTTTATATTGTCAAAATATTATTTTTATCTGAAATTGAACAACAGAAACTGGTTAACAAATAAAATATTACTTTTATTTGTTTACATTAAGAATAGATTTGTGAATTACGGTAAAAATTTTCTTTTTACACTCACCTTAAACATAAGATATTATAGAATTAGAATAATAATGAAATATTAAATTTTATTGTTGATATTAAAAACATATCTTTTAAAACAAAACTTTATTTACATTGTATTTGGAGATTAAAAGTAATATTTGAGAAAAACACATAAGTGTTTACATTTTATTTGAGAAAAAGAAGCCATTCTTTTATTTGTGTTTTTCGTCACAAATAATAACATAGGAAAAGAACCACTCTTTTATTTGTGTTTTCAACTTAAATATATACATAGAAATGAATTATTATTTTTATTTGTGTTTTTCAACTAATATAACTTAGCAAAATAATTATCTTTTTATTTGTGTTTACCAACACAAATAAAACTTAGAATATGAATTATCTATTTATTTGCATTTTACAATGCAAATATTGCATAGAAAATAAGATCACAAATGAATTATCTTTATATTTGTGTTCTTAACATAAACATAGAACGTGAATCATCTTTTCATTTGTATTTTTAACACAAGCATAAACATAAGAAAAATAAATGTCTTTATATTTGTGTTCTTAACACAAATACACATAGAATAATGAATGTCTTTTTAATTTTTGTCCCTTAACACAAATATTAACATTGAAATTGAATTGTTTCTTTTTATTTGTGTTCTTAACACAAGTATACACTTAGCAAATGAAGCATCTTTTTATTTGTGACTTTCAACACAAATATAACATAGAAATAAAGTTCATCTTTTTATATGCATTTTTCAATACAAATATAACATAGAAATTAAGTTCATCTTTTTATTTGTATTTTTCCATACAAATATGACACAGAAATAAAGTCCACCTTTTTATATATATGCTAAAACACAAATATACACTTAGAATCTATTGCACAAATAAAATTCACTTTTATTTGTCATTTAAAAATTAGAATTTTATTTTACAAATAAAATTCACTTTTATTTGACATTAGAATACATAGAAAAATGTTTACATATAAAATATTCTTTTATATGTTATTAGAATGTATAGAAAAGTATAAACAAATAAAAGGATTCTTTTATTTGTTATTAGAACACATAGAAAAGTGTAAAACAATGAAATACCCTTTTTATGTTATTCTAGAATTGAAATTTTGAGTTCAATCTTTTATTTGCATTCTTCAATGCAAATATACATTGAGAATAAAATTCTTTCTTTATTTACATTCACAAATGCAAATATATTCGGAAAATAAAATTTGTTCTTTTATTTGCATTCTTCAATGCAAATATACATTGAGAATAAAATTCTTTCTTTATTTGCATTCACGAATGCATATATATATATATTGAAAATAAAATTTGCTCTTTTTACAATCACAAATGTAAATATACTTTGAAATTCAAGTTTGTTCTTTTATTTGCATTCCACAATGCAATATAACATCTAAAATAAAAGTTACATTTTTATTTGCAAACATAAAAATGAAATAAACATCTTTGTCAAACTTGATTTAGTTAAAATGAAATGAACATTTTTGTCAAACTTGATTTAGTTAAAATGAAATAAACATCTTTGTCAAACTTGATTTAGTTAAAATGAAATAAGCATCTTTGTCAAACTTGATTTAGTTAAAATGAAATAAACATCTTTGTCAAACTTGATTTAGTTAAAATGAAATAAACATCTTTGTCAAACTTGATTTAACTTGATTTAACTTGATTTAGTTAAAATGAAATAAACATCTTTGTCAAACTTGATTTAGTTAAAATGAAATAAGCATCTTTGTCAAACATGATTTAGTTAAAATGAAATAAACATCTTTGTCAAACTTGATTTAGTTAAAATGAAATAAACATCTTTGTCAAACTTGATTTAGTTAAAATGAAATAAACATCTTTGTCAAACTTGATTTAGTTAGAATGAAATGAACATTTTTGTCAAACTTGATTAGTCAAAATAAAATAATTACTTTTGTCAATTTATATTAGTTGAAATAAAATAATCATTTTTTCAATTTATACTAGTGGAAACAAAATATGCACTTTTGTCAAATTGATTAGATAAAATGAAATAAACACTTTTGTCAACTTATACTAGTTAATAACAAAATATTCACCTTTTTCAATTTACATTTGTTGAAAACAATTATTCATTTTAGTCAATTTATATTAGTTAAACCAAATAGACATTTT
Source organism: Allium sativum (assembly GCA_030737875.1). NCBI lineage: Eukaryota > Viridiplantae > Streptophyta > Magnoliopsida > Asparagales > Amaryllidaceae > Allium > Allium sativum. The sequence goes on along the minus strand of CM060924.1, from coordinate 804,207,491 downwards.
GTCAAAAATATTCATTTTTGTCAAAATGAATTAGTTGAAGCAAGTTATATATATATATATGTTATGTTTGGCAAGTTATATATTTGTCAAGATGGGTTAGTTAAAACAAAAATTATCATTTTTGTCGCATTAGAATTGTTAGAACAATATAACCATTTTTGTTTGAGCTTAAACTAGCAAAGTAGAAATTGTCAATAGAGACGAAGTTATTATGCTTATTCATTCATTGCAATAGAGATATTTTCTTGTCATCATTATATATTGTGTATTACACTTCAATTCACAAGTTACCCGACTTGTGTATGTGATTGGGATGATTATTTTCACACATCGCCCAAGTGCACAAATTAGTTTATTATTTATTTTCACACATCGCCCAAGTTACACGAAGTTATTATTTGTTTGTTGGTTGAAACCCCACACGGGTGTTGGGATGAAAATTTACATACACTAATCCCAATATTCAGTTGTATGTTGATCGTTAGATCGACAAGCTGCGATGAGCGTTATTATTTAATCTTAACACTTACACAGTGGAAATTACACTTTGGATGTAGATGGATGATTTGATGATTATACTGTTATTGTCATTTATATGATGTGTGTGAAATCCATGTAATCCAAATTATATGGTAAATGTTTAAGTCGCATTTCGATTCAGGTGTTCTTTTAAATGAGAATATTTTTACATTAGAAATTCTTTTTATATAAAGGATATATTTTCATAAAAAATATTGTTAATTAAGTATATGTTAAAACAAAGAAGGTCTGTAAAAGATAAAAATTTGCAATATAAAGAATACTTCCCATTTAGAATCTTTTATATAAAGAATATTTTTAATGATTATTTTAAAATATGTTTTTAAAAGATTACTAGCATTTGCAATTATATTTTGTGATATGATATAAATTGAGATGTGAAGTGGTTTTATCGTGGACGATGTTTTAAATGACATTTGTCCTTTAATCCAATTTACATTGAAATTATTATTTGGAATTTATAAATCTATTTTATAGATTTAAAAAGACATTTTCTAAAAATCAAGTTTTTTCCAACTTAATATATTAAATTGGAATTAAGTGGAAATTCGATTGGTAATAATCGAAATGGGCTTATGTAAAAGAAGACCGATATTATATATGGAATTTAAGAGGCTTTGCCGTTATTCCATTTATATTATTAGTCCGATACAAAAATTTATATCGATTATGTATTGATTTGATTTCTGTGGAATTCCATATTTTGGAAATTGATTTGTGGGTTTATTGTGAACTGTGTTTTAAAGGACACTAGTTCTTTAACCCGTTTAAGACAAGATTTATTCCTTAAAATAAATGATCTTGTAATAATGTTTTTTTACATCAAATCAAAATTGGAGTTTTAATAAATCTTTTAAGAAAGATTTAAGATTTTATTTTCAGAGTTTATCTTTGATAAAATTAATGAGAATCTTTTTATACGAATATCTTATTAAAAGAATACTCGGAGTTGGAATGTGGCATAAAGTGTGATTTTCCAATATTTACTTTTTAATCACAATATACGCGAGTTATTCAGAAAGACCGGGTTTAACCCATTCTGAATAATCATCACGACGATCAAGAGTCGAAGATGAGGCGGTGGTTGAAGACCGAAGGTTTTCACATCGTTGGAATGATGATGACTGGTATCTTGAATTGGGATTGGCCTACCAAGGCAAGGTATTTAGTAATGATCGTCCAAACGCATTTGGAGATCGACGGACATGTTGTTTCGCTCAGACCCAGAGCGGACTTGTAAATGGATCGCGTGTCTGACATTGTATTCCTTCCTGCTGTATTTGTTGAACGTTACTGATTATATATTTCTGTTTGGTGGTGAAGAATTTATTCTTTACTTATCACCCTTCTCTAAGAAGTATGAGCTTAGAGGTGATATATATATTGGTAGATGATCAATAATATGGTAAGGTCTGACAATGTGACATGCTAAGATGTAAATGATCAAGGCTTTGTTGAAAAGCAGGCCTTGTGGTTGATGATCAAAGCACAGTCTCTTTAGGCATAGCTTTGTGTATATCGTGACTTCGCGAGCCTCACTCACTGGTTGAGTCTAAAACGGGAGAAGGGGAAGCAGGGAGTGCACACGTTTCTTTCTAGCTTGAAGTGGTGTCGGTGCTTTAACACGGCCCGACATTTGCTTATGTGGTTGTTGGAATTTTGCGAGGCCTCGGTTTATTCTTATCGGTCGCCCTCGGCTGATATGTAAATCCAATAGGATCGGGGAGCGCATGTTCAGGCATAACTAATCCACTAAAGTATTTGTGGACCGGCCCTGCTGCATCCAAGGGTTTGCCAGCATCCGAATCCTGGGACATTGCTAGAGTGTCTCGAATCGGTCAGGAGCTCCTCCCTAGCCTTGACTCATGATGGAAACCCAATTTCCAATACGCCCCTTGTGGTTTTGATTGTATAACTAGTATGGCGACATAGTAGATGGTATCTATGCCGTCTAGGATTGATATTATATTTGAAACGTTTTAAATATATATATATATATATATATATATATATATATATATATATACACACTAATAATAATATCGGTTTTACGTATCAAGCATCTTTTGACCATTATAAGGTAAAACCCTATCCTCTGGTGTGCGTTGCATTGTGTGATGGGACCTGGGTCTTATAATGGTTTCATTTTTCTAAAAATCATTGCGTTATTTGACGATTTACTTTATTTACGCACTGGCAATCCAATGGAGTAAACCCGTTCCGCGTTAGCGGCGTGGTCCTGTGATTAGCCTACTTATTAGATAAGTTAAGTATAGAATTCTCACACCAGTCCCACGACTGACCTGTAGTTTGTTTCACTTTGCAAACTCGGGTGCCCTCTTTCCACACGGGCAATCGAGTAGCTTTTTGCAGATATAGTTAAGCAGGATCCTGGATTGAAGCCTGAAGCTGGGTCTAGAATATTGATGGCCTTCCACTAAGATTAGTTCCGCTGCAATGTATTAATTTATTGTAATTTATCTTCCGCCGTAATTTATCTTCCGCTGTATTATTTATCAATGTACTCTGATGTAACATTTATTATTGATGTTATAAAAGTCTGTGTTGTTGTTCTGATGTGTTGTATGCCCAAAGTTAACGTACGTGGGATTTGAACGGTCTTGATCGATCTTGCGATCGATTTGGGTCGGGCGAAATCCGAGTCGTTACAACAATATATATGTATATATTTAAAAAATTGAAATTATAATATATAAAAGCATTGTTAAAATCTAATATTTGATATGTAAAAGAAATTGTAAAAATCCTTGTTTTTAAAATATAATTAGAATTGTTTTAAAATATAGAAATGGAATTGTTGTAGAATATATACATAGTAAAATTGTTGAAAATATATACATAGTGAGATTTTAGAAGATATATACATAGTGATGTTGAAGAATGTATACATAGCAAAATTGTTGAAAATATGAAATATCGTTGTTCTGAAAATATAAAATATCATTGTTTTGAAAATATAAAATATCGTTGTTTTGAAAATATATAATAACGTTATAAAAATATGGTTTATATATATATATATAATAGTGAAGTAAAATATGATTTTTATATATTTAAATTTGAAATAAAAATATGATTTTTATTTATAAAATAGCAGAATAAAAATATGATTTTTATAATATAGATAGAATAAATATATGATTTTTATATTATAGAGATAATAAAAATATGATTTTTATATATGTAGCGAATTAAAAATATGATTTTTATATAATAGAGAATATAAAAATGTGATTTTTATATATGTAGCGAATTAAAAATATGATTTCTAGTTAGATAGAAATATAATTTTTATCGTGTGAATGTTATTGATGAAAATCAATCGTGTAGGATATCGAGTTCGCTGGAGTGGCCGGTGTGACATTTGTTTTCTTCATTTTGAAAGAATGGCGGAGTGGAACCCCAAGGTGATAACTCCTCACTTTTATTTTAATTTCTAGTTGAAATATATACTAGGATGCAGACGGTGCTTAGCAACACCGACACCCGTCGTCCACAGACCTTGGATGACTTGTTTGTTTGATTGTTGTGTTGTGAAATTTGATTGTGTGATGTGGAATGAAATAAAATATTTTATAGTTAAAAATTTGATTTTTAACGTGTATATAAAATAAATAGTAATAAACAAATCGGACGATTTGTTTATATACACTGTTTTGACTGATATTGATTGGGACGATAAATTTTACACATCGCCCAACTGCACAAATAAAATATGTGTTTGTTGATTTGAAACCCCACACGGGTATTGGGATGATATGTGACGTAAACTAATCCCGATTGTTTAGTTTTATGTCAATCGATGGATTGACAGACTTTGTAAGCGTTAATTATTTATATTTAATGCTTATGCAGTTGTGTGGTGCACTCTGGATGATGGTTGATGATTTATCGTTGCTGTTATATACATGTGTTGTAGGGAATCCATATAATTAATGTTATATGGTAATTGATTGGGCCTCATTCTAATTTGAAAAATAAGAAATATAAATTCATGTGTTGAATAGAAATAAATATTCATGTGTTGAATAGAAAATATAAATTCATGTGTTGAATAGAAATAAATATTCATGTGTTGAATAGAAAATATAAATTCAGATGTTGAATAGAAATATAAATTCATGTGTTGAATAAAAATATATATTCATGTGTTGAATAAAATATATATTCATGTGTTGAAGAAAATATTCATTTGTTGAATAGAATAACAAAGTTATTAAAATATATAAAGCCGTGTTGGTTAGATATGCGCCATTGTGACGCGAACGATATTTATATCGATTATATTCGTTTTTATAATGATTATAGAAAAGGAAGTGATTTCAAAATATAACGTTTTGAAAATATTATCATTTGTATATCGATGATGTGGAATATTCAATTTTGATTCGAAATTGAATATGAAGTTGAAATCGTTTCGAAAACGTATTTAAAACGATTTATAAAATACGTTTTAAAAGGAAATCGACGATATATATATATATATATATATATATATATATATATATATATATATATATATATATATATATATATATATATATATAATGGCCTGAATAGAACGCGCCGCGCCGCGGCAGTTTGCGAATTTCGACCATTGACTTCGAGTGGACATTACGGGAGATTCGACTGTCGGATTCTCCTAAAACCGGAACCGTTGGTTTCGTATCAAAAAGAGCTTTCTAACGAATATTAGATATTTGAAATCTAATGGTTGGATTTTGAATTATGTCCAAATCATATTTGGAAAAGGTTGCTGTAAGTGCAGTTCGATGGCCGTTGATCGAAATCGACTATACAGGTCTTGATAAAATTATTAAAAATAGTAATAATTTGTGTAAAATCATAAGAAATGATTTGTGAAGAAATGGGATGAAAATTTCCATATTTGAAAAGATAAAAATAGTTTTTTTATCGAAATGAACTAGTTTTGAACTAGAATTATAATTCTATTTATTTTTAAAATAAATAAAGTGGATTTGAAAGGGTTCTAAAAGTAACCAGAATTTCCAATAATTGAACTAGAATGGATTTGAATCGAAATTGCCTTTGGAATATTTTGATGTTGGATTTTGTGATTATATAGATATTGTTATGGAAATTTGAAAGATATATTTATATCGTTATTTCCAATACAATATTTGTTGGTCGTAGAATTTGATATTGAATATAAGCCGATATATTTTCTATTCAGAGCCTTGTATTTAATATCAAATGTGATTTGGGTTTGTCGTGAATGGTGTCTTCATTAACACTGTTCTTAAACCCAATAGAGAAAAAGATTAAATCATTTTATTTAGATTTAATGAAGTGTACCAATTAAATGGTATTTAATTGGAATTGAATTGGAATTGATTTGTGGGTTTATCGTGAACGGTGTTTTAAATTACACTTGTTCTTTAACCCGATAATTAATGGAATGTGATTTTGGGTTTATCATGAACCGTGTTTTAGATGACATTGGTTCTTTAACCCAGTTAAAGATAGGATATTGATTTTTGGGAAGATTAAAACTAAGTGGAGTTTTAATGAATCTTTAATTAGATTGAAGTGATCGAGAATGGAGTATCACCAGTTTTGCTCCAGGCGATAGTTAAATCTTTAATTAGATTTGAACGTGAAATGGTAATTAAATTTACTGATAACACCGTGGTGTTAGATATGAAGTATGACCAGTTTTACTTCATGGGATGAATAGGTTGGGATTGGGAAATTAACTAAATGATTACTTCGGTGTGGTTCGCTAATCCCGACTAGTTTGAATTGATATTCAAAGAAGATTAAAGAATAAACTTAGAGAATTTATCTTTGATAAAATTAACGGGAACCTTTCACAAAGTATAAGAATATTTAAATAAAAGAATATTCTGAATTGGAATGAGGCGTATGTTGTGTTTGTGTAACACTTGTTTATTATATACACGAGTTATTCAGAATGAACGGGTTTATCCCATTCTGAATAACTGATTCGACGTGGTGTCGAGGATGAAGACGGTGGTCGAAGACCGGAGGTCTTCACATCGTTTGGGTCATTACTGATGATCTTGATTGGGCTGTACACCCAAGAGGAGGGAATCAGTTGGTGATCGTCCACACGTACTTGGAGATCGATGGATATGCGAGGTACAAGGTGCCTCCGGTTTCGTTCAGACCTAGAACGAACTTGTAAATGGCTGTGTGTCTGGCATCGGATTGTATTCTGTGTGATTGATTTCTATTAAATATATATCTATTTGGCGGCGGAGAATTTATTCTCTTGCTTAACGCCCTTCTCTGAGACGTACGAGCTCAGAGGTTATATATTGATGGATATCAAACACATTGAGTGAATTGCCTGTGTGGCATGCCTAAGTGGCAATATGATCAAGGCTTCTGTTGAAAAGCAGAGTCTTGTGGTTGATGATCAAAGCATGGGCTGTGTGGCATAGCTTTGTGTAGCATTGATTCGCGAGCCTCACAACCCGGTTGTGAACCAGAAACGGGAGAGGACTTCAGGGAGGTCATGCATTTCCTTCTAGCTAGAAGTGGCATCAGTGGTTTTACACGCCCTGACGAGTTTGACTTATGTGGTTGTTGCTGTTGCGAGGCGCCTCGGATATATCAGTGACTGTGTGGAGCCGATGGAGTCAATTGGCTCATTTACACCCCAAAGGGCGGGGAAATGTAGTGTTCAGGCATTTTAATCCACATCGTTGGACCGGCCCTGACGATCCAAGGACTCACCTGTGTCTGGGTCCTGAGACATGGGCTAGATTGTCTCGAATCGGTGAGGACTATGTTTTGCCTCCATTCACAGATGGAAATCCAACTTCCGATACGTGACTTTGCGGTTTTGATTGTAGAGCCTAGTATGGCGACATAGTGGGATGGGGCACTTAAGCCGTCTATGATTGATACTTATGATTGAAATTGTTTTGACATTATACACTTATAGTAATAATAAAACATGAAATTTAGCGTATCAAGCATGTTTTGGCTATTATTAGGTAAAACCCTATCCTCTGGCTTGTGTTGCATTGTGTGATGGGACCTGGTAAACACGTTCCATGTTATACGGCGGGGTCCCTTGATTTACCTAACTTTAAAATAAAGATTAATAACTGTTTTAGTTCTCACACCAGTCACATGACTGGCCTGGAGTTTATTGTTTTAACCTAAAGTCTGGGTCCCCTTATTTTGACACGCGCAGCTAGTAGTTTTGGTTTTGCAGATTTATATTCACAGGAACCTTGTTTACAGTTGGAATGATATCCGGAAAGCTCTGTATCCGTATATCTCTTTCAATTGTGTTTTGTATTATTTTTCCGCTGCAATGTATTTAAATGTATTGTAATCTCTGATATTTTTCTGTTGTGTAATATTCATTTATACTCTGTATATTCTTATGTCCTGATGAATTGTTGTAATAAGCAATGAAATGTTCTTCTGTTTGCGTTCCAATGTGGCTTGTTCTCAATTCTATCCGGGTTTTCCTTACCGGGGAAATTCAGGTCATCTCATTCACATTTTAATAACAAATAAAAGGATAATTCATTTGTTACTTTTCCTAATCTAACTTAGCAAATAGAAATGCAAATTTTATTTAAATCAAAAATGACATTTTGTTTTATCTAAACTATTTTAACAAAAATGAGTAATTTGTCAAATTATTATATTTTGACAAAATGATAACTCTAATTCAAATTTGTCAAGAATGATAATTATAATTCAACTATTCAAATTTGTCAAAAATGACAATTAGAATTCAACTATTCAAATTTGTTAAAAATGACAATTATATTCCAACTATTCAAATTTGTCAATACTAATTTAACACAAATGACAATTATATTTTGTCAATTCTAATTTAACCCAAATATTAATTCTTGAATTAACAAATCTAACAAACATAACGTAATGATTTTGTTTCACTATTTTTCTAATTAACATAACTGTTAATTAACAAATCTAATAACACAATATGATGATTTGGTTCAACATAATTGTTGATTAACAAATCTAATAACACAACAATCATCATTCAAATCATGTATGAAAGTCCATAGAATATTAGAGCGTATGATTTAACAACATCAGTTATATAGACGTTTCATGATTAAGTAAATTTAATTATATAAAAAGAAAAAGAAATAGAATTTCTCACCGTTCTTTTGAATCTGAATAGTTCAGATCTGAAAATTTGGACCAAAATTTAACCAGCTCAGAATTGCTTCTTTTCAGTCTAGAAACGTAGATCTCGTCTCTATGATCGCAACATTTCAAAAATCGTGTTATTTTTAGTTAGTATGGATGAGATATGATTAGATTTACATTGTTAATATTCAAAATAAGTTAATTAAATAATATAGTTTAAATTTAACTGTTTACACCAAAAATGGTCTAAACACCCAAGGTACTAAACTGTACTTCACCAATTCGGTAAGAAATAAATGGAACCGTGTCTAATTAGCAATAAAAAGTAAAAAATGCGGGAAAAAGTAAAGTGGAGACGAGATTTAGATTGGTTCAGCCGTTAACGAGGCCTACGTCCACTATGAAGGCGGTTTCCTGTCTTATGATAAGATTTACAAAGTACATCAATTCTCTGACCTCATACATCTCTATATCTACTCAATATATCCTCGTTTATATGTTTTGATCTAGAGAATCATGCAGGAGAATAATAGAGTTTGAGGAGAAGAAGGATGGATGAATGATTGAGAGAGCAGAGGCCTTCACTCTAAAATGGTACTTGACGCCTGGCCAGATTTGTGGTTGAGTTTGAAGTTTAGCAGCACTTCGTGGTTTTTCCAAAAAGCCCTCTCTAAATGTGGGTAGTCATGGTGCATTTATAGGTGAATTCCTCTTGGTGAATGATCTGGGATCTGTTTATCCAGGCTGTGGGTCGTTCATTCTGCTAATTACGACCATGCCACCGGACAGCTATAGCCAGTTGTCTGTGGTCGCATTCGGTGTTATGTGCGGATGACTTGTTGAGTGTCTCGAATAGCTGAGCGGGTCCTTAAGTGCAAGCGCGAATGCTTTGGGAGATTTCGTAAGAGCGGAGTGTGGAGCTGAGATCGATCCTCCTTTGTTCCTTGCGCGATCGCCCTTCTTGAACCAAGGACGCTCGTCCTCTTGTTGCCTTTGCATGGTGCCGCTTGGCTTTATAGTTATATTACGAGGTTGCTCTAGCTCAGGCAAAGCGGGTGACCTGTCTTATTTTAGCGCCTGAGCGGTTCTCTTGATGTGCAACCTTCATTTTTGTCGAGTTGCACTTCTCATGGCCCAGTCGCACTGATAGACTTGACCTGCATCGGGCTCGATATTTGGAACCTGCTTAGTGCGGTTGATGCTGGTAGGACCCACCTTGTACCTCTCTGCCCAATGTGTGTATGGTTTTTTAGGGATTAACACTTGCCCCTCGAAGTCCGTGATTTCTTTTTGGTAAGGAATTATGGGCTTCGATATATTTGATCGCACATTGGGTGGTTTGCTTATCCTGACTTGGTGAGAAGTCATTCGTGCAAGGGCTAAGACCGCTTTGTTGTAGCTGACTGCCATTGTCCTTCCCTGTGGGCGAGAGGCTCGTTGTACTTTCTTGATTACTATGCGAATGGCCGAATCTTGGGATGCCAATTGGGACTTGATGAGACAATTTCGTGTATTTAGATACTAGGCTGACGTGGCGTAAATTCTTTGGATGAATGCCCTTAGGTCTCCCTTATTCACCTTTAACCTGCTTTATTTCATTTTTGCATCTCAAAAGAAATCTTTGGTCATGGCTGCGCTTCCTTGCGGGTTTTTAATCAGGTAATCTATGCCTGACATTTCTGCCTTGATTCTTCCTCAAAAGGCTTTAACTTTCTCATTTTACCATTTTTCTTTTTGCCTGCAGCAGCATCTGTTTACCTTGAGTGATCTTCTCCAAGAATCCATGATCTTTCTTGGTAAAAATTTATAAAGCGCGAATTCCCTTTCTGTACCTATCTTTTAAGAGACAAGGGCCATCCGGTGCTTTTCTTTGGAATATCGACGCTTGGTATTTGTTCATAAATTGTTTGGCGAAATGCCCCAGGTTTCTCTGGTGGAAACATTTCATCCATGATTGAATCTGATCAAGTTGTTTCTCTTTCCGTAGCTGTTATTTGTGTTCGTACTGACCTTTTCTGAAGCAGGTCGCCCAAGGATGGAATTTGTTATGTCCAGGAAGCTCAGGAAGAAAACAGCGTGGAGGGCTGGTAGCAAAAAGACGTCCTGGGGTAATGAGATCTTTTGTGCGAACGGTGCTCATAGTTATTGTTCGCTGAACGGACTTTCTGACTCAGATATGCAGAATGCTGTTAGTTGCATGGTCTCTTCATCCATCACGCTAGATCCTGCATCTATACCGGAGCCTCTTCCTATTCCCAACCCTTTTCATCCTGATCTTGCAGAGGACTTTGTGGCCCAACGTCCATCTAATTCGCGCTGTACATAGACCCCTTTGACAGATGGATTATTGCAGGTAAAATGGATATCATGAAGGATATCATAGTGGCCGAATTCAATCAGTTGGAACCACGTCTGCATCTGGTTGAAGGTCTCATCGTGACAGTCAGAGACTACATTGTGGAGCAAATGGGTGGTTGGCACTCTTTGGTCGAAGACCTTCAGCAGTCAAATAGGGAGAATCTTGAATGACTTCATGCTTTGGAGGAAGATAGGCACAGACTTGTCGAGGCCCTGGAGTCTAGGGATAGGATCATTTCCTATCTTATCTGAGTATTTGTGGCCTACCAATGCTTCACCGGTTTTGATTTTAATTTTCAGATGATACTTTTCAGTTTGGCTTGTATATGCGGGAGCCAGCCTCGCTTATTCTCATACGTTTTAGTTCGTAGCTCTTTTAGGTTTGTGTTTTTTTTGGATTTTATCGTACTATGGTTTTCTGCTATGGAATTTGTTTATCTTGCGCGTGGGTGCATCGTACGTTGCACCTTTGTTTTCTAATTTACACATTCGCCCGGGCGCTTTGTTAATCGTTCTGTTGCGCCCGATTTTCTATTGTTATTATTATGGTTAGGATTTAGTTATCTTTTTAGGTTTGTCACTTATCGAGGGCTGTTACGCATTTGTGTTATTATAAGCGCGTTTGATGTCTTTTATTTATTAGTATTCAATTCCGAGATCGGTTTTGAATACGTGCCCCCGGGGAGGGCTTGGGTTAAAAAATTTCGATCCATTTTAGGCCCCATTTGATTGTTTTAGTTATTCAAATGGGTTTTAGAAAGGATACCCCCGCATGGCTAGGATTTTTGATACCCCCTTTTGGCTAGGATTTCTGCTGTTGTAGTCCATCCTTGGCCTTGTTTGGCTTGATTAATCAACAAAGAACAAGGATGGTCACCGTCCTTTCAGTCGGGTTTTCATTTTGTGCTGGTCCTTCTAGCATGTTTAATCCTTCCCTATTTTATGCTTCATTCGAGGGACGGACACTAATTCACCTCATCGAGCTTTCGACTCGGAGGGAAGAATTCGTATTTTTACCTACCAAGGTAGACGCCCATTGAAATCGGCAATTTTTCCGTTTCGGGACTTGTCGGTTTTTCCAACCTTTTGCCTTACCTTAGGACAAGACATTGGTTTACCTCATTGATTTTTTTTCTTAAGTTGGAAACTCGTGTCCAGCACCTAGGAAGGTCACCTAAGAAGGTGCTTCTTCGGTGGGCTTAGCAATTTTAACCGCGGGACTTTTTGTGTTGCTCCCCCTTCAGTGTTGATTCCTAGGAGATGGGCATCAATCCTTGCTACTGGATTTAACTCCGGTTTTAAGGAATTCATGTCCTGTTCCTAGGAGAAAACCTCTTTGGGATTAGCAATTTCATCTAAGGGGCAGATTTGGCGATTTTTCTGTATCTTCAAAGAGGTCTGGTAGCAGCCCTTTGAATGAGTGTTTGCCAAGTATTCAGCATATTCCATAATAAGAGGCGCATTCCATCGTTTGGCTGTTTGTCTCAGAATGACTAGTTTCCTTTGAGGCAACGAACCTACTCCTCTTGTTTGACTTTGCTCGACGTTTGCGATTCCCGAACTGCTTCGTTTAGTGCATGACCTGGGATTTTGTGCTACAACCCCGCTGTATATGGCAAACTGCTCCTACTTCACGTACATTTCGAGGAATTATTCTTCCTTTAGCATATATCAATAAGTATGTCATTCAACCAGGCACATAATTAATTTTTGACGCACACAATTTTTGTAGGTAAACCATTGCTCAACATGGACATAGTGATCAATAAAGCAAGTTAAAAAAGTTTTGATAACAAGATAAAATCAGGAAAATGAGGTAAGATAATGAGAGCTTTAGTTTAACGCTCTATTGTTGAGGTATTAGCGGTTGGTCCCTCTGATGAGCATCCTCCTTGAATTGGTCTGGGCCCTTTCCTTTCTAAGGTATGCTGCCCCTTGTCTGAGAAGAGTTGGGATAGCTCTTATGATCTCGTACATATTGCTGCAGCCGACCCTTCCTGATCAACCCCTCAATTACCGATTTTAAGTGCCTGCATTCATCGGTATCGTGCCCCGGCTATTTGTGGAAATAACAAAATTTTCCTGACTTCATGGCGGCATTTCTGACGGGTCTTTGTTTCGAGACCGGATATCTTTCAGTGCCTCTAGTTGCCATGAATATATTTCCCACGGAATCATTAAGGGGGGTGAATTCATAGTTCTTGAAAAAGCGTAGCTTCTTCCTTGCTCGACCGTCTTCTTCTTCGCTGCTCCTTTTTTTATTATCCGAGTTGCCTTGGACCTTTCCATCCTTCTCTGCATGTGTGTTTCTCTCTTCAGTACTTGCATATTTTTCGTCTTTGCTAAGTAACCGTTCGAGTGTACTTGGTTTCTTTTTCTTGACCCATCGTCCTAAATTGGTTTTTCTGCATATGCCCTTTTTGAGAGCCATTAGGATCATGCTGGGTTCAGGATCCTTGACTTTAGCCAATGCAACATCAAAGAGAGTGAGAAAAACTCTGATGGGCTCTCCAGGTCTTTGCTGTAGTCCATTTAGTTCCGCAGCATTCTGAGCTTCTAACGCCTGGGATCTGAACTGCTCATTGAATAGCCTAGCCAACGTCACGAAATTATCCACAGACCGCGGTGGCAGCTTTGTGAACCAAAGATAAGCCACTCCTTCTAGATAAGTTGGAAAATATAGGCATTTGATTTCGTCAATAGCGCATGCTCCATTCATGTACTAGTCATATTTACACAGAAATATATCGGGGTCAGTTGTCTCGTCGTAAGGCTGCATGATGGAGGTTCGAACCTTCGTCGATATACAGTTTTCTTAATCCTCTCGGTGAGTGCGGTTTTAGCTAGGAAAGATTCCCATTCTTTCTGGTCATCCTTCCTCCTTAGGCTTTCTTCCACAATTGCTTGCACCATTCCTGAGATGTACTCTCGCTTTTTGGTCGGATCCATGAGTTGACCACCTTTTTCACCATCAACCCTCGATCTAGATGTGCCTTCATGGACTGGGGATAAGGAATCTGGGCATCCTTCCGGCAGGGACGTCTTGATGGCAGTAGGACTGTGTTCTCGCTCCGCAATTGCATCATCAAAGTAATCGTTCGTAGGTGCTTTTCCCCCCTTGTAGTTCGGATTGGTGCGATGCGCAACTCTTGGAATGGAATCCAACTGTCTTGAGTGTGAAGCGGGGAATTCTGTTTCTGATCCGTGATTCGTCCAAGTCAGCGAGGAACAAGTGGCGCTTAGAGCGGCTTTTGCGGTAGCGGCTTGGATGGTGAGTATCGACTCGAGCTTCTTCATCATCGCGTTGCTTGTGATAGTTATATGACTCGTTAATCCTGTCACCGCTTCCTCCAACATTTCCCTGGTTACAATCTCTTTGATTTCCGGTGGCCCCCCTTCATCGGAGTCGCCATCCAGTGGCATGACGGTGTTGATGCCGCTGCTGGGGTTGTTGGCTCCATTGGCGGTTCTCCTTAGCATGCTCATGATTGTAAGCACGGTGTCTCTTAGAAAATCTTGTCAGACCTGAAATGGAAAAAGGCAAAACACCGCCCCATGGTGGGCGCCAAAATGTTTATACCAAAAATGGTCTAAACACCCAAGGTACTAAACTGTACTTCACCAATTCGGTAAGAAATAAATGGAACCGTGTCTAATTAGAAATAAAAAGTAAAAAACGCGGTAAAAAGTAAAGTAGAGACAAGATTAGAGTGGTTCAGCCATTAACGAGGCCTACATCCACTATTAAGGCGGTTTCCTGTCTTATGATAAGAATTACAAAGTACATCAATTCTCTGACCTCGTACATCTCTATATCTACTCAATATATCCTCGTTTATATGTTTTGATCTAGAGAATCATACAGGAGAATAATAGAGTTTAAGGAGAAGAAGGATGGATGAATGATTGAGAGAGCAGAGGCCTTCACTCTAAAATGGTACTTGACGCCTGGCCAGATCTGTGGTTGAGTTTGAAGTTTAGCAGCACTTCGTGGTTTTTCCAAAAAGCCCTCTCTAAATGTGGGTAGTCATGGTGCATTTATCGGTGAATTCCTCTTGGTGAATGATCTGGGATCAGTTTATCCAGGTTGTGGGTCGTTCATTCTACTAATTACGACCATGCCATCGGACAATTGTAGCCAGTTGTCTGTGGTCGCATTCGGTGTTATGTGCGGACGACTTGCCGAGTGTCTCGAATAGCTGAGCGGGTCCTTAAGTGCGGGCGCGGATGCTTTGGGAGATTTCGTAAGAGCGGAGTGTGGAGCTGAGATCGATCCTCCTTTGTTCCTTGCGTGATCGCCCTTCTTGAACCAAGGACACTCGTTCTCTTGTAGCCTTTTCATGGTGCCGCTTGGCTTTATAGTTATATTACAAGGTTGCTCTAGCTCGTGAAAAGCAGGTGACCTTTCTTATTTTAGCGCCTGAGCGGTTCTCTTGATGTGCAACCTTCATTTTTGTCGAGTTGCGCTTCTCATGGCCCAGTCGCACTGATAGACTTGACCTGCATCGGGCTCGATATTTGGATCCTACTTAGTGCGGTTGACGCTGGTAGGACCCGCCTTGTACCCCTCTGCCCAATGTGTGTATGGTTTTTTAGGGATTAACATTAACCTTCTTCCTCCTTATATAAACAAAGGCCGTATTATTTTCAAATTCGTTCAAAACTTCAGATCCAATTTTCTCCAAATCATTTGCTCGATCTCCAGATCAGATTGTGTCACGTCGGCGACCTAGGGGAGGCGCCTATGCGGCGGAGGTGCGGCACTGTTCGGCGGTTGGAGGCGAGTGGGGCGGAGCCCGATGCGGCGGCGGTTGGAGGGCCTGGATCTCGCGATTCAGGCGATGGTTCGAGGTCAAACCGGTATGGATTGCAAGTTTATTCGATTCTCTTTAGACAGTTCGAAAGGATGGGAGAGTTTTGGTGTATGGATTGAGAGGAATCGGAGGAGAAAGGTTTGTAAAGATTAGGCCATGAATAGTAAAGGGCGGCGACTGTTAAAACGATGAAGAAGCGTTTTCTAATTCCATAGCATTTTTATAATATTATTTTATTTATTAATCACCAAAAGGCCCGTTTAGCCACTAACTCCAAATCGAGTCCAACGACAGTCATTCCTAGACAATAACCCCCATTATGAACCCAATGGGCTATCTCCCATGAGCCCAAACGGCTGTTTTCAGCCAGTTTTCTTTAATTTAAAATAAAAACCTTTATTATTTAATTTAACCGTACATATAAATTCACCGGGGCTACAAACGGATTCTAAAAATTACAGGAAAAATATTTCTATCTTTGTTTTGACGATACGGTTCTAACAAGACTAATTTTGTTGAATTCCGAGACCGTTTGAAAAATGGTCATTTTCTGGTCGATCCGATTTGACCGAAATGGACAAAACACGTTTTCTTTTTCCACGCTCACATATTAATTCGAAAAATTATGAAAATTGAAACCTAGCAATAATTTGACATTCCGATTCCAAAAAAGTGGTTTCGTCGAAAATGGAGGTCGTTGGAAAAATGGCTAATTTTAATATTAATATATATATATATATATAAATTCTATAGCGACTATTCTGAAAATTAAACTGGGCATAACTTTTGATTCCCGCTATGAAATTTTGATTTTTTGGATTCGTTGGAAAGATATCTTTAAATAGATTTTAATATTTTTGGTTTCTCTAAAATCTGATTTATTTTGCATCCTGTCGGTCAGTCAAAGTTAAATTTCAAAATTTCAAACTACCGCTCTATTTCTAGCTCCTTTTACAATTAAATTAAAATTATTTGTTGTAACATCGATTAAAATAAATTTTTAATCGTTATTATTTAAAATAAACCATTTTAGCTATACTATATCCATTAAAATTTCTAAAATAAAATTTTAAATTAGATCAGAATCTGCGGGTTGTTACAGAAATAAAAATAGCTAATTGATAATTCGAATTTGTACATAGAGTTTGTGTATAGACTAATTTGATTCTGCAAGTTGAATAATTTGTTAGCACTGATACACCTTTTCATCCCTATAAGGTTTGTTGTTACAAAATATTACTTAGTTAGCCGTGACATAGGACCTCGAGTTTTAGTATATGATTAGAAGAACTACATCAGCCCATATATGAAGGAGAGTTTTATCCAGTTCTTGGCAAACTTCGTTTTACAAATTTAAGATACAAATATTTCAGCTATGCTCTCTTTTCCTACCGTATACAGTTTTTCTAGTCTTATAGGTTTTTTATTAGTTTCAATTAGTATTCGTTAACCTATGACAAGTTGTAATAACCTGCTTTCCCATGTAATACAAGTTTCCATGTTTTGTGTTTCACTTTTCTACATCATATCAATAGTAATAGGAAAAACTCCCTATTTAGTTTTTTGTTTTCATTAGACGCATTTTTCAATTAAATTCTTAACATGCTACTCATTTTTCAATTTAATTATTAATAAGTTTAAGATTTTTATTTGCGTATTCTGATGTTTTGCATTGTTGCATAACCTTGTCCAACAAAATCAACATCTATGAAATCATCATATGTGCATACTATTTGAAACTAATATATGTTGCCTGCTCATTATACAGATTTGCAGTTATCTAACTTTTCCTATATGGTGGAAAAGACTTTATTCGTTTTTGTTTACGGACCATGTAATGATACGTAGAACAAAACAAATACCTCCAAGCTTTTAGGTCAATCTAATTATGAAAGAGCTCACCGCCACTGTGTCCAGGACAATTCAAGAAGGCTCGAAAAGCTCAAGAAAATACCTTGCACAAGTTTTTTCTACAGCACTTCTAAACGCAGTCCAAAAGAGTTTCCTTAAAGTGCTCCAAGCCTTGGTCTTCCACAAACATAAGTGAATTCTGTATATGTTCTCATATGTATAAAGTAACATTCCAATAAATGTAATATATAATTTGGAAAGTCAAAAGAAAAATAACTTCATGATGACATTTACACTTGGATCAGGAGTATGTGCACTGTAATCCAGGATATATGCAAAGTCATCTGGACCCATTGAGTTGTTCAAAGAACCTAGTTCCAGTAGCATATCAGAGGCCTTCCCCCTCTCTCCTAAATGAAGTGCGTTCACAATTTGAAGTTGTGCGCCTCCTGTTCCAAGCTGAGGTTGGGTATAATAGTAAGCTATAAAATAGATGAAAATTTTAGTCATTATTTAGAAAATTAAACAGTTTATATATGCACAATAATTACAAACCATTAGCTCAGAATTTACTAGTTTTAGTATTTATTCCACAAATATTTAATTGCAAATTAAATGATAAATTACAAAGATTAAAGAGAAGAATGATGGATAAACATGCAATTGTATGGAGAAGCATAAACGCCTATGTATATCTCTCATTATGAAAATTTGCACAATTTGGAGCCTGGAAAAAGGCGTTGCTCACCTAGTCATCTGTAGCTTCCTAATTTTCCATTTACATTCGAAAATAACTGGGAAACGGATTACTATTTTATCCACCTATGGAAAATCAGACTGGTTTGTAGAACATTGATAAATACATTGGAATGACCTTAAATGTAATTATAGGTCTTTTCTTTTAGGGGAGGCCTTGAAAGGGAAAATACTAAAATGTTCATTATAGAATCTATTGATACCTTATCAGAGTCAGGCATTTCAAAACATCAAATAATGCCAAAGTACCTTGAGAAGTTGAAATTGTTTGATGCAATTGCATGTTTCTTGTAGCGACCTTTTGCACCTAAATGGCATGCTACAACTTTTTTAAAAATAACATTCAGGGGAATCAAAACCATAACCTTGAAACCATTTACAATATCCTATATATTATGTAATGACACAAAGCAATGTTGACCATAATTTATTTCTTTTATCTAATTGTTTTGGTCCTGTTTACGATTACTGGATGACAGTGGATTGAATCATATATCTGTGGTATATTTGCTTTACATTGTTATTTTCGTTTCATGAGCATATAATCCATTATGATGTTGATTGTGTTTTCATTAAGGGAAGTTCACAGGAAATGTAAACAAAGGTGTAAATCATATATTAAAAAGGCTGGTTGTATTTCAACACAAAGTCTACAATTTTGGTTAACAAATACAACATTTCTTTAAACATCTTGTAAGCTTCAACATTTAATTAAATAGGAACATGTTGTCCAAGGGAAATTTTAATAATGAGGGATGATTTCAACCAACGTCCAACTTCAAATTAGAAATCTAGCATACTAGAAGGGGAAAATCATCAAAATTGGAACATTTTGGCCAGCAATAGAGTAACAGAAAATCCAATTTGTTAACTTGACAGTAACATAAATTATAGCTCATGTATTATGATTAAGTAGACCAAAAATATGGATTAGAGAATAATTATAATCTACTTCGATCTTTGGGTTACTCCTAGAGTAGCCGACTCTTAGTCTGTAAAACAAATAAACATTTCTGTTAAATGCATGGACAAATGAAGAAATGTTTAACAAATGAACCAACGAGTATAGCTTACAAGAATCTATGCATACCACTGGGGAGAAAGAAGTAAAAAAAACTAAAAAAATTACATAAATAAATAAGAAATAACTCAAATGTTGTCTTCGAAAAATCTATTAAGCGGTAGGAAAATTGGCTAAATGGTTTTCGGGCTGACATCGATGACAGCAGGGAGGCAGAGATGGTGCATATTGATTAAAATCGAGACCCGAACCAGATAGGGAAGCTTGAACCCTAAAACCAAAAATTTGTTTCAAAAAAAAGGCATTTTCATGTTTTTAAGCTCGATTTTTTTCTTTTCTGAGAACAAGAGGGTTTTGAGTTTAGGGATGGCAACTATTTGGAGGGAGGTAGAGGAATTTGTGGTTTTGCAGGGAGATGAATTTTTATGTAAAATTTAGCGTTACACGTGGTTGTGAAAACAATGTGACTAGAGATGTAAAAAATTAAGTGTGAATAATAACGCTTCAGAATAAAGCGTTATTAATGGCGCTATTAATGACACATGTTGTTGTAGTGATAGAATGGTTTTGTAAATACACTTATTACAAGAAATAAGTAAATGAATGGAATTTGAAAAGATAAAATAAAAAGTATATTTTTTTGAGATGGAAATGAGTACTGGAAATTAAATTAATATCTCCATAAGCGGCATTGTTATATTTGGAAATTTAAATTTAAAATGTTTTAGTATAATAAACAATGTGATATATGACATTGTTAAACCCATACAAGATTGGTAATTGGACTTATACGACTTGGTTAAGTAAATAAAACAATATTTCCAAAGTAATGGAAATAAAAGGAGATTTTATAAACCTATAACAATATTTCCAAAGTATAGGAAGTACAAACGAGTTGTGAGAATATAAAATGATATTTCCAAAGTAAGGAAATATAAATGGATTTGTGAAAATATAGCGATATTTTTGAAGTAAAGAAATACAAAAAGGGAATTTTGTGAATACGCCTATTATAAAGAAATAAGTATTAGATATGTTTTCAAAGAAATGAAAACAAAAGATATTTGTAAATGTAATCGATTTCAAATCGATGAAATGATTTTAATGGATGTTTTTTAATTTTAAACGGCCAGAGCTGTGGATTTACTTAACTGTACTGTTTAATTTGATAGTTGAAGAACTGACTATCGAATAAGTACCCTTTTGACTTTTGATGTGTTAGTTCGAAAAGATTGGGATGGGAACTGGACCAAAAACCACTCTTTGCATTCGAGACTAACTTCTAGGAATGCTTATAAGATGGAAAATTGAAGACCGTGGTTTTCATAAGTGTTAGCCTGCTTTGTGACCAGGCCACCCAAAGTTTGATGAAGTAACGAGATTTTAGAAACTTGGATTATTATGTTGATCAAACCCCGGATCGGGTCTATCCCCTCGGGTTGAATCTCAACTGCTGGATCGATTCAAATGAAGGCAAGTTTGCCTTATGCCCCAGTACGGTTCGGTTCGAGGGGAACGGGTCGGATAGGAAGGACCCAACCCTATCCTATTCTGTGCAGTAGAACAACTTTGT
The DNA here is from genome assembly GCA_030737875.1 of Allium sativum. NCBI lineage: Eukaryota > Viridiplantae > Streptophyta > Magnoliopsida > Asparagales > Amaryllidaceae > Allium > Allium sativum. Next base: position 804,186,424 of record CM060924.1, on the reverse strand, counting down.
TTATGAACTACTAACATGTGACTGTCTTCGGATCAGATCGCCCTAGATGAACCCGATCCCATGCCAACTACACACATTGAATGGTCTTGGCAATTACCAACGGCTCGGGTTGGATGAAACGGAACCCCGACTAGCCTCAACTTGATGCTGCACACACAAACTTGGATGTTGACTAGCTCCGGTTTGGTATGTACAAGGAGGACCCCATCTATTAGTGTTTCGAAATTGATCATTGGATCTCTTTAGCTTGCACCGCACAAGAGCCTCCCCATTCACAATTAGCAATCCGATCCGGATGCCCTGAAGTGGTTATGCCCATTCAAATAAGGGGCGAATTTCATGCCTAAAAAAGGGGACCAGATGCCACTTGTTTCTCACGAAATGAAGCCCATTTCTCCACTATCTCCATACTTGCGAAGTGCTCCGTGATGTTGCCACATATCCACTCCTCCCTAACCAACTCTATGCTTATAAAACATGATTTCGCACACAATTGAAGCGGTCTTTTTGCATTTCGGTTCCTGACATCTTCCATTCTCGCACCTCCTCAATATAAGAAATCACCTTCTTCTTAAATGAAAATCAATGAATTCGAAGATAAATTCATTGTAATCGAGTGTAGGAATGATGTTATTCATTATAATTGTAATTATCTATTGAATGAAGAACTGTAAAGTGGATGCAGGTTCTTTAATGGCGAACCACTATAAATCTCGTGTGTTGATTGCTTTTTCTCGGTTTTTAGATTATTATTCCTAGATGTTATCTACAAATCCTAGGCAATTGGGTGTTAGTGTCATTTTTTGGTCTAAAATTTTGGTGCTTTCACTGAGAATTGAAGATTCTCCGCATATAAGGATTCTCCATTCTACTTTTGGATCACCAAGTTCATTGAGGAAATCCGACGAATTTTATAGTTTATATTGATTTTACAAGCGTGGATATCGCCATTTGTGAATCCACCCCCACGCTATCTTGTAGCAACAACATGTTACCACCTTGAAGAAGTCTTTGGATCAGATGCAAGTGAATAGGGGCTCAGATCGAGATGATACAGATCGCATAGCTCCGGTTCGGATAGTCACATTTGGACCGGTTCAGGTCCGACCCGACCCCACAAAGTCACACACTGGAACGCTAGATCATGGAATAGCAGCACTGGTTCGGGTCTGATGACCAGGGATCCGATTCGCCTAAAGTGCATTAGATCGAACAAGCAACTTCCGACCTGCAGCCCCCAATGACATCGCGATCCGACTCAGAAGAGTGAGCCCGACCCGAACAGTATGGGAAGATCCGAACCAACTAGCTGATGATGCCCCGATCCAGCTCATAGGAACGACCCTAATCCGACCCAACCTGAAGGCACTCCCGAGCCGCAATTTGAAGGGATGATCCAATCCGACTCGACCTGAAATAACTATTTTTGGTAAAAATAGGTTTTTCAAATCATTTTAGAAAAGGCTCCATCTTCCAAAATCGAAAAAATTGCGCGGTGCCCACCTTCCGTCATTCAAAAAAGGTCGACCGCTGCTGGGACTGTAGGGCCCCGGACCCCCCACCGGCGCTACGCCCGGACCCGTTGACGGCCTCGCCTTCGGCTTGAAGCATGGCTCGCCTTCGGCTTGACATATATATTTGCCAATAATAGTCATCAAAGCTTGTCAATGAAGATTAGACGGATAGTCTGAGAATATCACAGCAAAATGACAACGACTGGAATTTTTCCCAGAGCCATGACACCTACTTACATCATTAAGCCACTGTGAGGAGCTATTGATCAGATTCAGCTTGTTATCATCAATAGTATAAGAGACAATGACTGTCTCATAGAAGCTTCCTCTTCGATAGCTCCGATGGAGTGTAGATATCGCCGATGCAACTGATGTTGTTCCCTAGTGAGCAGTGACCACCTTATTTATGTAACTTAAACCTGTTCAATCGGTGGAGCATCAAATGGCCGTTATATGGAACAATCCGAGCACTACTCCGAAGATGATTCATATGATCTTAGTGACCATTATTGTCATTAATGGGATACCGGAAAGCAGCCAAGGATCCCAACATCCCAAAGCTACACTTCAATTGTATGATGTGATGAATGAAATATGTCCTACGGTTCACCTCCCAAAAAACTCGGCTAACCTATGCAATGGCTATTTGCTATCAACCGCATCGAGGAAGACTGATTTCCATCGAATAAGGGTTAGGTCAACATAATTTGGTGCCCAGAGTTATGTACTAGTTGAATTACCACACACTATGATTGGACCCATGGATCCTCTTCCGGATTATAGCAACTTGACTACTCACCAGCCACCATACGACCTTTGTCAAGTGATGAGAGCTAGAGGTTAAAGAAAATATGAATCAAACATTAACTTCCTACTTCTTATTTCCGTTGTGACATAACGCATGAATATTACTTAAAGTTTCGCAAACTATGTTGTCGTATTCAAGCTTATCTGATCAAGGTCTAGACTGACTAGCTCCAACAGAATTTAGAACTTACATTGTAGCCTAATGTCTATTGCTAAAATTCCCAACCAAAACTAAAGTGGGAATGGCCCGTGGTGACTAAGTTACTAGAAGATCCTGCTATTTTTCTAAATGGAATATGCTACACATCAGAGATGGAACCCAAATACGCTTCCCTTCCTGATGAGATGGAGTACGAAGAGGCATTGGCTTAGCAAGCAAAGGAAACATCACATAAAGAGTTTCCCGATGATCTTCCCAAAGACATAGATCTCAGAGAAGATGAAGATTCAGGATGCAGAGTGCGACATCTAAGGAAGCAACAACCCAAAGATTGAAAAGATCGCTCAAAGTTTGATGATTTCTTCGAGAAAACTCCGCCACTATTTCCAAGTTCATCTAATTGTGATACACACTGATTGAACAATACGACAGGTCAAACAGCGACCCGGGGCATCTGGATGATTGCTCGAATGAAACATCAAGTTGAACTAGTTTGATCTCAATTCCCTCTTATAGAAGTCCATACGGGGAAAGTATTAACCGACTTCATCATTGAGTTTACCATTCCCAAAGAGGACGTAATAGATGAAGAAGATGGCCCCACAAAAAGAAAAATGAAAACAAGCACCTAGAAGATATACAGACAGTGCAAGGAATGAACAACGTTCCGAGGCTGGAGTTTTGCCGATAATTCCTGAAGAACGATCAATTTTCTATGCCTCAGGATTGAAATTTTCTGCTACCAACAATGATTCCGAATACGGGACCCTGGTCGCCAGCCTGAAACTCGTTAAGGAGTTGGGAGTAGCGCTGTTGAACATCTTTGTAACTCTCGGATTGTTATTTGCCAGTTTTGGAGGAATTCCAGATGAAGGGACCATGACTCGTAGCTTACCTAGAACGGATAGAGCAGCTGTTGGATGGATGAGAACGTTACACCATGTCTTGTATTCTGCACACAAAAAATAAGAAAGCGGATTGCATGGCCAAGTTAGAAAATTCCGACAATCTAGAAGAGATGAAGATAATCCCAATCAAGACACTACAAACTCTGACCATTGATCATATGGAAGTTGATTCAGTGTTGGAGACCAAACTCGAAAGAGATTCATGGACAACCCCCAAAAAGAATTTCCTGCTGCACGGACTGCATCCAGCAAGGAGAAGTGAAAGGCGTGCCATCATTCGTTATGCCTCAAGATATGACAAGCAAGGCGAAATTGCTTATTTCCCTTGAAAGGTTGTCCTAAGATTGACAGCTACGAGTCCTATTGCTAAATACACCATCCTGAATGATTAAACAAAAGCACTCATCAACTTCCCACTAGATGGGAGATGTACACGAGTGAAGCTTCTGACGAAGACGTCTTGGAGTTAGAAAACGAAGTTCACAATTCCACTCCATTGATTGATTATCTGCCAAGAAATTCATGCCCCAGATGCTGGGGGCAATAGGATAATCAAGCATGGAATGCTCGTGATTACATCATCTAATTTAATGCTGATACATTATAAGCCTGCATGACCGATTGCCTCAGTCTTTCCCGAAGAATGGCAAGTTAAGAGTTTGGAACACTTAAACCTAGATGCTGATTGATTCTTTATGTATAAGCTTTTATCCTCGACGCGGGAACGAAGGCATGTTTGCAGATGGATGAGGCATGTTTATCCTTATGGATCCCGAAACAACTTCCTGACATGGAAGGGGCTAAGATCCTTTAAGCGTGGACCCATTTTTATCCATAAATCTATTGTCCTCCTGCCAACTACCATCCTAGCACCAATATGATGATGTGCTACTATTAGTGGTACAGACATGACTCACTGACACTCAATCCTTGCCTTTGGCGTGGGGGAAAGAAGGCGATTCAAAGGAGACGCAAACTCGTCATTCGCTAACAGTATTTACCTAGTTGCCTTTGTCGCTCTAAGACCCCAATCAAACCATTCCCTGGTAGAGATTAGGCGAGGCAAAATGGACCTACAAAGAAACTACAGTGTCATTTTCGCTCCGAATGATATTCATTCCTTTAAGAGGATTACTCTTTAACCATGACTATTATATTTTCATGATTTATAAGTTCTTGATGTAATTGACGCAAATCAATTAATATGTGGATGGTATAGGTACCCCGGTTTTGACATCGATCAGACTTCTAGCACCCGTGTGACGGCCCGCCCCGCACCAACCGATATTTACTCCAAAAGTGCGCTGTACACATGTCCAGTTAGCACGGGACGGTCGTCAAAAGAAAAGAAAGAAGACGAAGAATCGACAAGAAACCTGTAAATGTCTCACAGCGCATAGAACAAAATATAATAATAACATACTTGACATAAAATAGGTGAGACAATGCATAAGCTGAAAACAAACTAAAATAGCAGCGGAAAATCCAAGTACAGCTTATGATCCAAAGCCAACATTATTACAACTTTTCAAACTGTCTCAAAAGCAAAAGCAAGATAAGGGAGGTACACTACTAATGCCCAAGTAGCGACCACCAACGACACATGGAGAATATCTATATATCATACGTGGAAGCCTCCTACTCGCCTCCGAATCAGCTACTCGCGCATCACTAGCTAACCTGTCTCTAGTCTGCTCGTGTGAGCACCCAGAGTAATAAGAAGAGACACAAAACTCTGGGTCAGACAAAAAGTCTGGTATGAGCGATAAGCATCTAAACAGAACAATAACATGTATACTAAACAATATCTGAACCTGGACCTGAAACTAAAGAGTTAGCACTACATACTGTACAACACTCTAAGGTGCCATTTCAATTGGTGTAAAGATAACAGGAGTGGGGGTGTGCATGTCATAGTGATGGTAAAAAAATCAAGCATAGCAACCATCCTCGCATCTCTCACTCAGTTTGTAAAGCATACGATATTCACCACTTCGATCACCCCAATACTTTGCTATGATCACCTTGCCCCATGAAGTCATAAATGGCTTCACTGCACTGATACATAGCCACTAATCCTTCGCTATGTCCACTTGCCCCATGGAGTTGTTCACCCCATCTGCGTTGGCTCATAGCCTTACCAATCCTTTACTATGTCCACTTGCCCCATGGAGTTATTCACCCCATTTGCGCTGGCTCATAGTCTTACTACGATCACTTTGCCTCTCGAGTCATAATGACTCTACTGCACTGATAACGTAGTCTTCCTACCATCACTTTTCCCCTCAAGTCATAGTGACTCTACTGCACTGATAAGTAGCCCATCATTCATTTTCAGTGGTGAATCGAAGTTATGAACGTCGACAACTCCTTAGCACATGTCCCGCAGCAAAGCCCAACCATGAAGTGAACTCATTGGTTCCCAACTAGATCCTGAGCTCTAACTTCCATTTGGAATACCTTTGCATCTCGAGTTATTGGTCATCATCGGGTCGGTTCGGATCCCTTTTTTTTCCATCGGTTCGGTTCGGCGTCATTTGGTTCGGTTCGGAGTACCTTCTCCCATTCGGTTTGTGGTTCAGTCTCCATTGGTTCGGTTCGGTGTACCTTCGTCGCATCGGTTCGGTTCGGCCTCCCTAGTCATGGTCCGATCCGTTCCCATTTCTCCACCGTTCCGATCCCCCTTCTCTTCATCTCGATCCGATCCGGTCCCCCCTTACTTAACCTGATCCGATCCCAGTTCAACATGGTGGCCTTCCTTTTTGCCATACTTCTGCTTGTGCTGAGCTATAGTTTGGTTCGGTGATACTTTGCCCGGTCCGAGCCTATCCATCCGATCCGATCCGAAAGCCTGCACGGTTTTTCTGCAACTTTTCCAACGAGCATTTTACGCCATTCGACGACGTTTTCAACCATTCTAAGCATTCTAATCAATCACAAAACATACCATACAGTCATAGCAACATGTATAATCAACCACAAACACCAAAACAACAATATGATAGGTTAAAATGGATCAAACATAGCCAAAACCCCATATTTTCCCTTAAGCATGTTTAGGTGAAACTAATGATATGATTAGCAAAACTTAACCAAATTAACCCAAATTCATATCAGAGGTCTAAGACATCATTTCGAATTTTATAAATATTTTTCTAGAATTTTATCATGTCTAAATTCGCTAATTAACACTAATTACCCTTAATTAACCATAATTAGTGAGAAACTATGTAAATCACTCACCTTAGCCACAAATAAAATCTCAAACTGAAATGATTCTCTGTTTGGGTGTGAATATCAATGCTAAACAGCTGCTCAAATCTTGATTTGGTGAAGATCTGCCTTGATTTGATGTTGCTAAGCTTAATCCTTGATTAGAAGGTGATTTAGAGGTTGGAGGCCATTTTTAGGGTTTCTAAGAGGTAAGTGGAGGCTAGAAAACTGAAATGGAATGAAAACCTAACTCTTTTCAGCCTCCCCATAAACCTATTCCCGAAATGGGTTATGGGCCCATTTACTAATCACCCTATTTGGCCCGGTTAAGCAGTTTTTCACCTTCCAAACCTTATTTCAGCCATATCTCCCAAATGGTAAGTCCGTTTCTCACATTTGACCAATCTACGGAAAGGTAAACCATCAAACGAATCTAATGGAAGTGGTTTCAGGTCAAAATTCCTTCCCAATCAAAAGTTATGGCCGAAACAAGATCAACTAGGGGCAAAACGGTCATTTAAAAATCGGCAAAAATCATGAACATGGGAAATGACTCTAATGGTTGTTTCCCAAAGTTACATGACCATACGTCTTCATATGGGAAAGAAATAAATATTCTACGATCCTCCGATGCGTAGAATGTTGGTTGTTACATTCTCCCCTCCTTAAGAAATTTCGTCCCCGAAATTCCTTAATCAAAACACACACAAGGGTCCCGCATGCCTATCAGCCATAAAACAACAATGAAACATGCAAAACAAGTCTATCCTAGCAAGCGGAATAACTAAATCGCAATGTAAATCTTACCAGGCGAAGAGTTCTGGATACGTCTTCCTAATGCTCTCCTCTGTCCCCCAAGTACAGTCATTCTCGTTGTCTCCCCACTGAACCTTGACTAGCTTCACCGCCCTCCTTCGAAGTTGCTTCGTATCATGCTCGACAATACGAATCGGCTTGCTGTTCCCAACCGCCTCGGGTTCCACTTCGAAGTCCTCTAACTGATCAGGTGAAATAGTCATATCTGGGTCGTGTACGAACTTCCTTAGTTGGGAAACATGAAATACGTTGTGAACTCCCGCCATCTTTTCTGGTAAGTCAACTCTATACACCAAATTTCCAACTTGTTCGAGAACTGGGAATGGGCCAACAAATCTTGGTGCCAACTTGCCTCTCCCGCCAAATCGTATCACGCTCTTCAACAGAGAAATCTTGACAAACAACAGGTCACCAACGAAGAATTTTAAGTCTCTCCTCCTCTTATCAGCATAACTCTTCTGCCTATCTTGGGCAGCCTTCATTCTTTGTTGAATGATCTTAATCTTGTCCGAGGTTTCTCTTACCACATCTGGTCCAAGCATAAACTTCTTATCGGTCTCTATCCAACATGATGGTGAGTTGCACGGTCTTCCGTACAAAGCTTCATATGGAGCCATACCGATACTGGATTGGTAGCTATTATTATATGCAAACTCTACTAGATGCAAATGGTCATCCCATGATCCACCAAAATCCAATATACAAGCTCTCAAGAGATCTTCCAATATACGATTCACCCTCTCCGTCTGACCGTCGGTCTGAGGATGATATGCGGTACTGAGATGTAATTCTGATCCTAGAGCCTCTTGTAAGCTCTTCCAAAACCCACTAGTAAACAACGGGTCTCGGTCACTCACAATGATTTTAGGTACTCCATGAAATCTCACTACCGACTTCATATACAATTCTGCTAACTTAGCTGCCATTCTGGTCGATTTGACTGGTATAAATCTTGCACTCTTGGTCAATCGATCCACAATTACCCAAATGATATCATATCCCGATCTAGTTCTCAGTAAACCATCGATGAAATCCATCGAGACTAGCTCCCATTTCCATTCGGGAATTTATAATGGTTGCAACAAACCATTAGGCTTCTTTTGCTCGGCTTTAACTAGCTGGCAATTCATGCACTTGGATATAAACTCCCCAACGTCTCTTTTCATCCCTTCCCAGTAGTAAGTCTGTCTCATGTCTCGATACATCTTATCACCACCGGGGTGTATAGTCAGTTTTGAGTGATGACATTCTCTAAGCACTTCATCTCTCAAACCATTCACGTTGGGTACAACTAGTCTTCCATTCTTTCGAAGCAATCCTTCTCGATCAAGCCCATAAAAATTCATCTCCTCACCGTCAATATTCGTTTCTAACTTGGAGATGATTTCCAATAGATTAGGATCGTCCCTCTGACTGGAACCAATCTGCTCAATCAAAGTGGGTCTGATTTTCAAACAAACTAACATTTATGGATCCAATTCACACTTTGGCCTGAAATCAAACCCCGCGATATACTCCAGTTGCTTCCATTCAAGAAGCATAGCACCTAAACTAGCATGTCTCCTACTCAAGGCATCGGCTACCACATTGCCTTTCCCAGGTGTATATGCGATATCAAAATCATACGAAGCCAAGAACTCTAACCATCTCTGTTGACGGAGATTCAAATCCTTCTGAGAGAAGAGATACTTTAACGATTTATGATCGGCAAACAACTCAAATCTTTCTCCCAAGAGATAATGTCTCCACATCTTCAGCGCAAACACGATCGCTGCTAGTTCCAAATCATGGGTTGGGTACCTTTTCTCATGTGGCTTTAGTTGCCGACTAGCATAAGCTACAACCCTACCTCCTTGCATCAATACAGCACCTAGTCCGGTATCACAAGCATCCGTGTATACCGTCATTTCTTCATTCCCTTTAGGAATGACTAACACTGGTGCACGCGTCAACTTTTCTTTTAGACTTTTGAATGCATTCTCACACACTCCGTCCCAGACGAAGGCCTGATTCTTCTTAGTCAACTGAGTTAACGGTGCTGCTATCTTGGAGAAGTCCTGGATAAACTTACGATAATATCCAGCTAACCCCAAGAAACTTCTTACATCTGTTGCATTCTTGGGGGTAGGCCAATCCTGTACTGTAGCCACCTTCGCAGGGCCCACGGCAATACCATTCTCTGAAACAACATAACCCAAGAATCTCACTTCCCTTCTCCAGAAGTGACACTTAGAAAACTTTGCTTTCAGTTGATGTTTTCTCAACACCTCCATCACTATCCTCAAATGTCCCTTGTGTTCTTCCTCTGTCCTCGAGTAAACAAGGATATCGTCTACGAACACAAGAACAAACTTATTCAACTGATCTCTGAATACCCGGTTCATAAGATCCACGAAATATGCTGGCGCATTGGTCAACCCAAATGACATAACCAACCACTCATAGAATCCAGACGGCGTCCTAAATGCCGTTTTCAGAACACTCTCATCCACTATTCGGAGCTGATGAAATCCTATCGCGAGGTCCAACTGGGAGAACACTCTTGCTCCTTCTAGTTGATCAAATAAATCATCTATCCGTGGTAGAGGATACTTATTCTTCCTCGTCACCTTATTCAACTCGCGATAATCCACACACAATCGAAGGGAACCATCTGCCTTAGTAGCAAACACAACTGGTGCTCCCCACTTGGAGACACTTCTTCTGATAAATCCCTTCTTCAAAAGATCGCTTACTTGCACCCCGAGCTCTCGCTGCTCCCTTGGTGCCATACGACGAAGTGGCATCACTATAGGTCAGGCATCTTTCACTAAATCAATACGGAACTCAATCTCTCGGTGTGGTGGAAGCCCGATCACCTCCTCGAAGACGTCCGGATACTGGCCAACCACGGGCACATCTGACAACTCATCATGCGGGATGTCGAGGGAATTTAAAAACTAGCCATTACCCCATCACTAGGTAGACTACCAAACACTACCCTCCGCCTATCATCCGCCCTAATTGTCACCAAAAAGCCCTCACAGTCTACCACCACCCCGTATCATTGGAGCCAATCGACCCCCAATATAATGCCATACCCAGTAAAGCCCAAAATAAAGAAATCACAAACAAACATACATCCATTACTCGATAAGACCAAATTTCGGCAAATCATACTAAGGTTAGTCGAACCACCAATCGGGTTCGTCACAACCAACGGTCTATCGAGTATCTCGGGTTCCAGTCCCAACCTATGCACCAGGTCACTAGATATGAAGGAACGGGAAGCCCTAGTATCAAACAAAACTCGAACTGGTACATTATAAATAGAAAGCATACCTTGAATGACGACATTCTTTCCTTTCTCCGCCGCAGTTGGGGCATTCGACGAAGAAGGAACATCATCAATAGCATATGCTTTCACAATCTGCTTCTCCTTAAGTGGTTGTGGACACTTATCCTTGAAATGTCCCACTTGGCCACAGTTGAAGCACTTCTTATCCGCTGACTTGGCCCGACAATCCTTAGTATAATGGCCCTTCTTACCACAGCTGAAGCACTCAACATCTTTCTTACTATTTTTCTGGCCTTCCTTAGACTGGTTCTGCTTCCTCTTGTTCTAAGAGTTATTCCTGCCTCCACCGCTTGCTTGCAGCTTTGGCCCTTCTGTAGATGCAGCCTCAGTCTTTGGCTTAGGGTAAAGACTCTCTGATCTCAAAGCTTTCCCCACAATCGATTCAAAAGTCTCATCGATGTGGTTGATAAGCCTTTCCCCCAAGTATCCATCCAACCCAGTAATGAACTTCTCATTCTTCTTCTTAGGAGTATCGATAAGAGATAGTCCATACTTTGACAAAGAGTCGAACTCAGCAATATAGTCAGAGACTGCCCTACCATTCTGCTTGAGTTCCAAGAATCTCTTAAACAACACTGACTTCTGGGCAGCTGGAATGAACTTCTCGCTAAAGCGAGCCTTGAACTGATCCCAAGTAACCTGATCTTCTGGAGTAGTTGTACTAATGGCATTCCACCAATTCATCGCTCGCCCTTGCAGCTGACGAGACGCTAGCCTTCTCTTCATCGCATCCTCAATACCCAAGTCGTCGAAGATACGATCACAGCTATCCAACCAATCTTGAACATCTGAGGCCGACTCCGTTCCGTGGAACAGTTTCCCACCAAGGTTAGTGTAATCCTTGCACAACTTGGCGAAATCGACCCTAGGCGCCTGCACTATAGGACCACCACCATTTCCGGGATTGGGAACTGCTCCCTGAACATCCCTAAGCATCTCCCTCATGAAGTTAGTTAACATTGTCCTCATGTCAGGAGCATTCCCATGATTAGTCCCTCTACCAGCACCCCTGGTGTCTCGACTCATCGTTCAATCTGTAAAGAAAAAACGATTAATGACCCCATAGTGGTGCTAGTGCAGCACGACTTCATTCTTATACTACTAATAGTATATATATATATATAGTTTTTGAAAACCAAAGTAATCACAAATACGCGCTCTCATATACGTACTATCTCTCCCTAGTGTCTTTCCCTAGGTTAACTACGCAACCTAGAGCTCTGATACCAAGTGTGACGACCCGCCCCGCACCAACCGACATTTACTCCAAAAGTGCGTTGTACACATGTCCAGTTAGCACGGGACGGCTGTCAGAAGAAAAGAAAGAAGACAAATAATCGACAAGAAACCTGTAAAATGTCTCACAGCGCATAGAACAAAATATAATAATAACATACTTGACATAAAACAGGTGAGACAGTGTATAAGCTGAAGACAAACTAAAATAGCAGCAGAAAATCCAAGTACAGCTTATGATCCAAAGCCAACATTATTACAACTTTTCAAACTGTCTCAAAAGCAAAAGCAAGATAAGGGAGGTACACTACTAATGCCCAAGTAGCGACCACCAACGACACAGGGAGAATATCTATATATCATACGTGGAAGCCTCCTGCTCGCCTCCGAATCAGCTACTCGCGCATCACCAGCTAACCTGTCTCTAGTCTGCTCGTGTGAGCACCCAGAGTAATAAGAAGAGACATAAAACTCTGGGTCAGACAAAAAGTCTGGTATGAGCGATAAGCATCTAAACAGAACAATAACAGGTATACTAAACCATACCTGAACCTGGACCTGCAACTAAAGAGTTAGCACTACATACTGTACAACACTCTAAGGTGCCATTTCAAATGGTGTAAAGATAACGGGAGTGGGGGTGTGCATGTCATAGTGATGGTAAACAAATCAAGCATAGCAACCATCCTCGCATCTCCCACTCAGTGCGTAAAGCATACGATATTCACCACATGATCACCCCAATACTTTGCTATGATCACCTGGCCCCATGAAGTCATAAATGGATTCACTGCACTGATACATAGCCACTAATCCTTCGCTATGTCCACTTGCCCCATGGAGTTGTTCACCCCATCTGCGCTGGCTCATATCCTTACCAATCCTTTACCATGTCCACTTACCCCATGGAGTTATCCACCCCATCTGCGCTGACTTATAGTCTTAATACGATCACTTTGCCCCTCGAGTCATAATTACTCTACTGCACTGATAACGTAGTCTTGCTACCATCACCTTGCCCCTCGAGTCATAGTGACTCTACTGCACTGATAAGTAGCCCATCATTCATTTTCAATGGTGAATCGAAGTTATGAACGTCGACAACTCCTTAGCACACGTCCCACAGCAAAGCCCAACCATGAAGTGAACTCATTGATTCCCAACTGGATCCTGAGCTCTAACTTCCATTTGGACTACCTTTGCATCTCGGGTTATTGGTCATCACCGGGTCGGTTCAGATCCCTTTTTTTTCCATCGGTTCGGTTCGTCGGTTCGGTTCGGGTCCTTCACGTCATTTGGTTCGGTTCGGAGTACCTTCTCCCATTCGGTTCGTGGTTCAGTCTCCATTGGTTCGGTTCGGTGTACCTTCGTCGCATCGGTTCGGTTCGGCCTCCCTAGTCACGGTCCGATCCGCTCCCCTTTCTCCACCGTTCCGATCCCCCTTCTCTTCATCTCGATCCGATCCGGTCCCCCCTTACTTAACCCTATCCGATCCCAGTTCAACATGGTGGCCTTCCTTTTTGCCATACTTCTGCTTGTGCTGAGCTATGGTTTGGTTCGGTGATACTTTGCCCGGTCCGAGCCCATCCATCCGATCCGATCCGAAAGCCTGCACGGTTTTTCTGCAACTTTTCCAGTGAGCATTTTACGCCATTCGATGACGTTTTCAAGCATTCTAATCAACCACAAAACATACCATATAGTCATATCAACATGTATAATCAACCACAAACACCAAAACAACAATATGATAGGTTAAAATGGATCAAACCTAACCAAAACCCCATATTTTCCCTTAAGCATGTTTAGGTCAAACTAATGATATGATTAGCAAAACTTAACCAAATTAACCCAAATTCATATCAGAGGTCTAAGACATCATCTCTAATTTTATAAATATTTTTCTAGAATTTTATCATGTTTAAATTCGCTAATTAACACTAATTACCCTTAATTAACCATAATTAGTGAGGAACTATGCAAATCACTCACCTTAGCCACAAATAAAATCTCAAACTGAAATGATTATATGTTTGGGCGTGAATATCAATGCTAAACAGCAGCTCAAATCTTGATTTGGTGAAGATCTCCCTTGATTTGATGTTGCTAAGCTTAATCCTTGATTATAAGGTGATTTAGAGGTTGGAGGCCATTTTTAGGGTTTCTAAGAGGTAAGTTGAGGCTAGAAAACTGAAATGGAATGAAAATCTAACTCTTTTCAGCCTCCCCATAAACCTAATTCCGAAATGGGTTATGGACCCATTTACTAATCACCCTATTTGGCCCGGTTAAGCAGTTTTTCACCTTCCAAACCTTATTTCAGCCATATCTCCCAAACGGTAAGTCCGTTTCTCACATGTGACCACTCTACGGAAAGGTAAACCATCAAACGAATCTAATGGAAGTGGTTTCAGTTCAAAATTCCTTTCCAATCAAAAGTTATGGCCGAAACAAGATCAGCTAGGGGCAAAATGGTCATTTAAAAATCGGCAAAAATCATGAACATGGGAAATGACTCTAATGGTTGTTTCCCAAAGTTACATGACCATACGACTTCATATGGGAAAGAAATAAATATTCTACGATCCTCCGATACGTAGAATGCGGATTGTTACAACCCGCATATGGAGTTATGGAATAAACCCATAACGGGCTCGACTGAACTGCTCGTATACGAAGCTGCACCCTCCATCTAAAGAGAGTTGTATAGCTCAAAGTGGATCCGGGATGACCATCCACAATTTGGCTCATACGTGGCAGGTCTCAAGATAATTTTGCATTGATCTTTGAATTGCAAGGTCGGAATCTAACTCCAGATAGATGCAGCCCGACTAGCTACATGGCCTGATCCTATGCACGACGCCACCAGATTACATGAATCCGAATAAAGGAGGCAGCACTACCCCTTGATATGCTTACTTTTCAATTATGCGATCTACTTTTACATGCTTCCTGAATTATTGATATGACTTACTCGTGCGACATGATTAATGCAGATACCTGAAGTTTGGTGCCAATTAGTCCTCCCATCGATTGAATGGAGGAACGCAAACATTCGGCAAGCGTATCCCAACCGCTTGCCCGATAATGTACATCCAGCAGAGCAAAGTGAGAAGTGTGGATTAAAATTGAGTTCGAGAACGACACTCTAGCCAGCAGAATCCATCTCTTGGAATTAGAGTGCAGAAGGAAAGACGGGGCGAATGACATGACCGTTCGCTTGATTACCTCTAACTCTCATGATGAGAGAGAGTATAAAGGACAGGAAGGCGACGTCCTCAAGGCATGATGGTGCACCACGATTAAAAGACCGCCTTGATTCCACTCTACACTAGGTATTCAACGGGAGAGTATAAAGGCGCCAGGGACTAAGCGCTGCAAATGAACTCCTACCCCACTGAAGGATTGGAGGGGGAGGGCAGAATGAAAGCCAAGATCGAACTCTATTCTGGGCATACGACATGATAGTATAAAGGCATTGCGATTAAATGCCATGAAAGGGCTCCTACCCCGCTGCAGGATCAGGGGCAAGAATGAAAGCTGAGCCTGAACCCCTCATTTCCGGACATGAGGGGGAGATGCACTGTCGATCCTAATCAATCCCAAACAGGCCCTGGCCAGGGATTATGATTTGTAGGGATACCGAATTGAAATCTTTATCTGGTGTGTGCAAGATAACAAGACAAAGACGGGAGAGCCGCACTCACAACACCAATAACGGGCCTCGTTTGAAGGTTTGACGCCGATGCCTGAGGCTAAACTTTCTGCATGACTTAAGACATCAACCAGAAGGAGGCCTTAGGAGTGAGATGTTCAATAACATATCATGCGACTTGAGGTGACGACCGAAAGGAGGACTTGGGAGTGACATCTTAAGTGCAATGATGAGTGCCACCTTGCAAGTACACCAAATAGAAAATTCAATGACTCAAGCTCTTGGATAACTCAATCACTTAAGCTTTCAAAGAAATGTTTGTTCCATACGTCCATGTCTACATTTAAAAGGGATGTGATACGACTACCTGTCTTTCGTCATTATCCCCGGACTGGGGGCATAGCTATTGAAAGTATTTACAAATGGAATAACTTATCTGTCCATGTATAACTTATGCTTTGATCCTGATAGGCTGCTTAAGAACCACAAGGAGGATGCAGAGTGAACGTCCATTTGCTATTTCCAACCGAATACCCAACGAAAGGTCCCGGGTAAAGTGGGAATGCCATTACTTCGACTTCTAGCTCGTAAGCGGATTGCTTGATACTCCTACTCAAGGGTTAAAAGGAAGAAAGATAGAACCTTCTTCCATGCTGAGGATGTTAACACAGAAGGCGCTAGGAACAAAGGATGTCAAGAGATTTCCTCTAGTGGTGAACCTTAGCACATCATACTAGACATGAAATAGATGGTTCCCTTGCTGAATTGAGAACCCAGATAGATCGGTAAGATCAAATTCTTCGCAATAGACATAAATTGATCGATTACTTCTTTACTCACATGGATGGAAGGACGAGCAACTACAACTTACTTGCTGGAGCAAGCACCGTGGGAATTCAAGCGATAACGAACTTGGCTCAAACACTCCCTACTTCGTAGTTCATATCGCACGAGACCCTACAACAAGTTGACAACGTCGTCTTGGATGAAATAAGGGAAAATAAATCTCCTCCTAGAAATATGCATCATGTAACTTCTAATGTAACACTCTGGATGAAAACGATGGAAATGTAAGAGCCATTGGAAACTTAAACGGAGTCCGACCAACCTCTGCTCCAATTCGGATGAATGTTTCAAATCCAACCCAACTCAACCTCGACATGAAGCTCCCCAATCCTTAATGTACAGGCAAGTAGAAGCATTTGAGATTTGATCCACCTATAAATTAATCTTATTACCACCCAACTCTGATCCTCAGAGCTTGGATCGGAGACCCAAGACTATCCCGCATACATCTGAGTCATAAATCACCATCCAGAATCACAGGATGGAAGCTTGATTGACGACTATCACATATGCGGACCTAAGAAGCCAGAGACCAGCTTTTACCCACTTAAAAACTTCATGCTGAGGGCACCAGCGCTAAATTGGATAATTTTCGACAACTTCTCAATAACGAAGATTAGATTGCCAACCTCAATTGATGCTTCAACAGAGATCCGACGAGACCCTGCATGCATTCCTTGAAAGATTAAATGCAGCTGCAACATCTGTAGATCAACCTGGATCATCTATTATATTGATAGCATCAATATCCGATATTCTAGATAACTCAGACTTCAAAATATCTCTGCGTCGAGACCCACCAAAAGGCCTTGGCGGGTTCACCACTGGAACAAGCCTCAATATCTTTATGCTATAAGATTTTCCTAGAGAAGTAGGTGAATTCTATCCTGAGACAGATTCTTATAACAAGAGGGTACTAATATTGAGATGGATGGTCCCAATGTTTTCATGACAACGAATAGAGCATCATCCGACTCTTGAAATGATAAAGACAAACGGAAAGCCCCGGAAAAGACCAATAGGAATGTAAAATCCCAAAAAGGACTAATTTCATTGATGAAGTCCACGATCTTGATTGTCAAGTTCAATGGAACCAAGCATGAGAGATAGACTCAACAAGACTATGATGACTATTTCGGATTATGCCAAATCATGAAACAAAGGAGCTCGAATATCTCCCTAACAATGTTCTTCACTTGCATGATTGATGAGCATACTCAACTCTGTGGCTGATGCGAGGAGAGTATCTGAATTCACTGACACTCGATAAGGCAATCCTCACTTTCTGACTAAAGAGACGAGATGACACCAAAGCGAACATGATTCGACCATTATAGCATACAACTTCAACTCTTACTGACTTGAGAAAGATTATAGAATGACTTGGGCTGACTACGATTGCTTAACCTACAGCTCTAACCCAATGCAATAAGCTCTAACCTGATGCAATAATGAAAAGTAAAATGGCAAGAAGACTAGATGTCTGATTGACCTGGTCCAACCCCCATCGATGCCGGAGGCATAAACATTAACTTCATTTGTCCTCCACTGGCATTAGGAGCATGAGATTTAACTCGCAGACTGAATTTGAATATGACCTTGACTTTATGCATAATTCAGAACATATAAACTATATCTCCAAAATATGATATGATTCATCCTGACCGTTCAAGAAAGCCAACTAACATATCAATCATGAATCCAGAGGATTGATCTGCAACTGCATCGAATGGAGAGTGTGATAAACTCCTCTGCTGCCTTACGATTGTGATGATCCTACCAACTACTGACTTGCATATTTTCTCCATCTCGTGCTGACTCGTATGTGATCACGGGAATACAAAACGATCCGGAGTGTCATGGCTTTCGGATGCCTTATTGTTATGATTTGATGTAATCCGGGAGTCCTAGATTAATATCCTGATATCGAGATAGTCCAAATCTAAGCACAAATGACAGATCCATATGCCAATTCAGAAGTATTGTATCCCAATACGCCAGAGGCTAGCTCAAGGCCTGAATATTCTGATACTACCCTATGACTTGGATGACTAATTCATATATTGACTCGTACATAAAAAAATTAGACTCAAACATGCACTTGAATTATGTAGAAAGACGACGGCACTTGGAAATGACCTATGTGTGTGAAATCACATTCGAGAGCCAATGATCCAGCACGACTTATAGTAAAAGAGTTGAACCCTATTGGTTCGACGAAGTCTAATAAATTACTTGATCGTTTTGTCCACTCTGACTATAGAATATGACTCGATGAACACCCATGGAAGCGGTATGATATATGACAAGCTGTCTACAAACGAAGATTCGAAATATCAGAAACCTCCAAGAGGACACGACAAGCTGATAACACGTTTACAAGAATGGATGATATTCCAGAAAGATTCAGTTAAACTTATTCAAAGCACATCTCATCTGCGATAAGACGTACTTTTGGGGGAAAATGTTAGCCTGCTTTGTGACCAGGCCACCAAAGCTTGGGTGAAGTGACGAGATGTTGGAAACTTGGATTATTATGTTGATCAAACCCTAGATCGGGTCTATCCCCTCTGGTTGAATCGCAACCCTTGGATCGATTCAAATGAAGGCAAGTTTTCCTTATGCCTCCATACGGTTCGGATTGAGGGGAACAGGTCGGATAGGAAGGACCTGACCCTATCCTATTCTGCGCACTAGAACAACTTTGTTTATGAACTACTAACATGTGACTGTCTCCGGATCGGATCGCCCTAGATGAACCCGATCCCACGCCTACTACACACATTGAATAGTCTTGGCAGATACCAACGGCTTGGGTTGGATGAAATGGAACCCCGACCAGCCTCAAGTGTACGCCGCACACACAGACTTGGACGTTGACTAGCTCCGGTTCTGTTCGTACAAGGAGGACCCATCTATTACTGTTTCGAAACTGATCATTGGATCTCTTTGGCTTGCACCACACAAGAGCCTCCCCGTTCACAATTAGCAGCCCGATCCGAATGCCCTGAAGTGGTTATACCCATTCAAATATGGGCCGAATTTCATGCATAAAAAGGGGACTAGATGCCACTTGTTTCTCACGAAATGAAGCCCATTTCTCCACTATCTCCATTACTTTTGAAGCGCTCCCTGATGCTGCCACGTGGCCACTCCTCCCTAAACAACTCTATGCCTATAAAACATGATTTTGCACACAGTTAAAGGGGTCTTTTTGCATTTCGGTTCCTGACATCTTCCATGGCCGCACCTCCTCAATATAAGAAATCACCTTCTTCTTAAATAAAAATCAATGAATTCAAAGAGATAATTCATTGTAATCGAGCGTTGGAATGATGTTATTCATTGTAATTGTAATTATCTGTTGAATGAAGAACTGTAAAGTGGATGTAGGCTCGTTAATGCCGAACCATTATAAATCTCATGTGTTGATTGCTTTTTCTCTGTTTTTAGATTATTATTCCTAGATGTTATCTACAAATCCTAGGCAATTGGGTGTTAATGCCATTTTTCGGTCTAACAATAAGCGGAAGGAATACTTGATGGATTTCTCTGATTAGCGCCTAGAGATATTTTGATGGTGATTTTGTCATGATTAAAATCTTCGAATTGCAAGGACTATTCAATACCAATTCTTGGGGCAATTCCTATATAGAATGTGGTAGGAGAATGTCTTTGGTTCATCCTGTTCCTGGATAACTTGTATAGACAAACGTATGACAGAGTATTTCCTGAAAATCTTGTACATTAATTTTTAAAATTATACCAAGCTTGGTGGCGAAGAAGGAAACTTGTTTTATCTTAACACCATGAGTATATTTGTGCACGTCAATTAGTGATATTATGGATCTAACAATGTGGCATTCAAAGTTAATGTGATGTTCTAAATAGTGAATCATGACCTCAAGCCTCATCAACCAGGAAATAACAGAAATCGGGCAGGCAGCATGGCTATGCAGGTTATTTCCATTAAGACGTATTGTCACCATATAGAGAAAATTCATTTGTTTCTTCTTCTGTTGGCCTTATGTATGCTTACGGGAAACGGTTGCTGAACCCAACCGTAGGTGAAAATATATTCGGTACACTCAAGTTGAATGAGTGGCCGATCATTGTGGCCGGGTTAAAAGATGTTCTTGTTGAACCCCAGTGTTTCTTTTTAGAGAACACTGATTGGGAGGTAGGCCCATACCTTGTCATGTTGGAAATCCAAACTCCAATACGCGTCGTACGTTTTTAGTTGTATACCAGCTATGTTGGAAAGTGAGATGTAAGCTTTTCGGTTATATTCCTATTTATTCGTGAATTGATAGACACTGTTATAATATCACTAGATTTTGATATGAAAAGTGATTTGGTTATCGTAAGATAAACATGTGCCATGTTTATGTGTGGTCGTATCTTACGAGAGTTCCATTCTCTTCAAAGGGTTTCTAAAGTTAAGCAAGATATTTTTAATATGAATATATTACAGAAAGTATTCCAAACTAATCTGGGTTGATTTTTCTTTGCTTCAAAATGTGCTCTGGTCGGAACGAGTATATTCTCTAGGTTAGGTTTCACTTATAGCACCTAGAGAGGAGTCAGAGTCGAGACATTTCCCCATATTTTCAAGTATTATTTAGTTTCCGTTGTGTATGTATATAAATTAGATTATATAGTTTGATGTTAATGTGCATTCTGATGTTGTAATCGTATATGTACAATTTTCTTTTGAGCAAAGAGTTGCTAATATATTATATTTTATTTGTTTCGCTGTGAGATTCCATTCTACTTTGATTCTTTAGTTTATTCTTCTTCTTCTATTTTAACATTTCTTTCTACCTCTCACCCTCTAATTTCTTTCTTTTAACTACCTGGATTTTCGATACTTGGTTTTTGGCAAGTGAATACGGAATATTGTGTTATTGTTGAAAGTCGAGCGTCAAATTTCTCATGTCATTATAGTTGGTATCAAAGCATAAGGTTTAGTAATAACCTTGGCTCTGTGGCTTAACTCAATAGAGATTGGGTTAGTAATTCCCGGGATTGAGTTTGAGTGTATACGTATAAGATAGCATATTTTTAATTGAATATAAATTCAATTTTATTTTATTTTTTGCCTAGTTTGTTTTGTAAATAAGGTAGAAGAAATAATTTTCCCAAATTATTATAATATTGGTAATCAACCAAATACACAAATATTGATTTGAATGGAATTCAAATTGGATTTGAAGTTAGAGCATTTTAACCAAAAGGATATTTCAAATATGATACATGTAAATGAGAATTTTAATATTTAATATAACTTATGTGGTTAAATAAAATAAATTAAAATGAATTATATAATTCTAGTAAAGACTGGATCAGAATTGAAATGAATTCAAATATAATGAATTTGAATGGAATCGATTTATGTATCCAAAATGGACTGCTAAGAAATTAGTTATGAATAAATTTATGTGAATAGAATAGTATATAAAATAAGATTGAAGTGGATAATCTGAATGTTTGAACTTACATTGCATAATTATGGACTAATGAGTTTCATCTGAGTTAAGAAATAGACGAATGGACTAATTCACCTTTGAATGTTTCCAATTGAGTTCGGGAGCTAATTAGATCTAGTTGGCTATAGTTGGATACTAATTAAGCGAGCCCAAGCTTATTGCTTATCATAACACTCATATAAGGTACGCCTGTGCAAAAATACAAATTTTGGTTTATAAAATAGATTTTCCGACTGTAACAACCCGAATTTTGTTTTCAAAATTCTAATCTATTGAAACTTGTGTTGGTTTGCTCTGGTATTCTACAAAAAAGACAGAGACATAAAATATGTCAGAGCTCAGAAAATATCTCATAGCGGAATGGATAAAATATAATATAATCAAAGTATAGCATTATCGTATTAATCATACTGCCTAACCAGTATCCAAAGCTATTATGTCTCTGCCACAAATCTAACCTTCGAGTATGTTATGAGGAGGGAGTTAGAACACAAGTTCCGGTGACTGGATTTAAACTATACACTTTGGATAAATCTACATATACCATTCACATTTACTTATTTATTAGGTTACTTGGGTTAGCAACACTCAAGGCTTACACACAAATCATACCCGTTTACTTCCCAGTGGTTTAATCTAATATAGTATATATGTAGCTACCCCCAATATTGAGGTACACCCCATGGTAGCTCACTCGCACGGTCTACACTGTAATGCCGCAGAAATGAACGCAGTCCCTCATCCGACACCGAAGTGACGTACGGATCTCTACATAACAATGTTGCGTTACACATATATCTGTCATTATTATGCTACGTAAGCATACGGACTGCCACCTTTGATCAAATCAGATTCCATACCAGAGTAATTCCCTCAAGTCTACGATACACCACCCAAAGTAGATAACATGTATCTAGACTTTCCCACGTATGTATCGTCAATCGTATTCGATGCCTTAACCACACATAATGTGCACCGAGTTCCATGGAAGGGCTATACAAGAAACACAGAACTCGGTCGGGAGTCCATACCTGTACAGGCCTGCCTTTAAGAGCCTCAATTATACAGATATCTCTTGGGTCTGTTTTTCATGGTGGCTATGGCCCCACCTCGGCCTCTCCCTCAACTAGTAAAGAACACAAGAGCTAAGTGACTTGCCCTTAGCAAATAATCTAAACATCCAGTTGGCGTCTCCCCTCAACCACCGTACCTCGATAGTGAAAGGTGAATGGTCTATCGGGTTTAGCTCTAGTCTTTTCACATCCCACTAGCTGTCGATGACGGGTACCCGACGATCAACTATCTTTGTTGGTCCTAACCTTGCCTCCCGTTGAGGCGGTCACCAAATCACCCTAGTGTCACCACGTCACAACATTCTGACTACAAAGCTACTTTTATAGTCAAAGCCCACCCACCTGGTAGTAACACGCAGACCCAACCTCTGCGAGCATAACCTAAACATCTACCACCGCGCAGAGGACCACCAGGAGCACCTTACGTATCTCAGGAAGCCACGTGCTTTCGCTTCCGGTCCGTCGGAGCCGACAAAATAATCAGATGAACGTGTGCTCCCTTCGTGCCTCATGATGCCACAATGATCTACCCCATTGGATTATTCACCCTCAAACGTGCGAAATGGTCCAAGCGCCTAATTTTAATATGTTATTAGACCCTATGTCTAAACATTCTTTCATGTGCTTGCTTTACCTCATCAGGTTTCCATTTAACTTGTTTATTCCCATTCACATTGACTTCTTGTTCGAGTTACCAAGTTCCTCTTACATGTGAATTTCAGTAATGTAAATTAACCCATTTAAGTTTATTAATAAGCCCACAACATGTTATTCTCTAGATCGTGATCCAAGGTCAGTAATCCACAATCCCTTTATATTCTTGTTGGTTTCAAAGTTACAGTAACATGTTCTACTTAATATGTAGTTAAGTATATCTCAATCCACATGTTTTCTATTTAACATGTCAGTTATTATTTATGATTAAATATAACTTATTTCATTTCATAAGTTTGCCCCATTTTTTTTTTTAATCATAATTCCATCTTATACTGTCACTACAATTTACCGTTGTTTACTTATTAACTTAGTTCTCTTAACTAAGGTTTACTAATAAGTCTCCTTTCCATTTATTATAACCTATGTTATAATTTCCACTTATCCCTAGGACAAGCCTTAACATGTTATTCTCATCAGCAGATTTCATATTTTCAAGTTTACAGATTAATTAATTTATAATTAAGTACAACTTCTTGAAATTCATAAATTTCTCCCCTTTTCTCTACTTATTACCAACAACTGGTTTCAGGTTTTCCCGATTTACTAATTGCTTAATTTATAATTAAGTGCCACTTATCTCATTTTACCAGTTATCTCATTTCCTTACTAGTTTATTATAACCTAAGTTATAATCTTCACTTGTCCCTAGGACATGCCAACCTATTATACAACATTCTCATTAAAGTGATTAACTTATAATAGGTTATTATCATTCCCCGTTCATTCCATTCCTCTATAGTTGTAATTATCTTTCAATCAATTCCTTTCATTTCCATTAATTAAAATTAATGCCATTTATCAATTCTGCCATTTACATATATTTATATATATGTTTATGCACTAGACCTCTCACATTAAGCCTACCCTTGTGGATGTTGGATTTGTCGGGCGGTTCCAGGCAGACTTCTTCCATAAGTCGACTTAACCTCATGTCTTAGCACCGCTACTTAATTTATTTATGCACTTAGAACCCTCACATTAGATTTACCACTTGTGGATGCTGGCTATGCCGGACGGTTCCGGGCAAACTTCTACCACAAGTTTAATCTAACCTCGTGTCTAAGCGCGTTACAGTTTCAAATTACTGTGAATCTAGGCATGTTAATTTTTTAACAATTACTCCTATTTCATAATAGGTTTTCATTCCCATTTCCCAAGTCATATTTATCATGCACCATATGCCCAAATTAAGATCTTTAATCATAATTTGATTTATGCCCTAAATCCATAATCATGTATTCAATTCTATGCTAACATGAAACAATTTAATCATATAACTATTCCAATTCATACAAGTAAGGGTTCATGTGACAAGTTAACATGTAATACGAATAGTAGTATTTGCTACCCATATTCTAATAAGTTTATATTTCAACATATGAATTTTCCGACATATTAATATCTTAACATATTAATATTCCAACATGTCATATCGTCACTTTAATCTTTTTAACATATGTTTAAATATTTCAACATATTATATTTAAACATGTCATATATAACATTTTAATGCTTTTTAATTATTCTAGCAAATTCACATTGTATAATAATGGGGAATGTTAAACGATAAATATCATTATCAAAAATGATATAACTTAAACCCACTCACCTCATATGCTTTCCAAACCCTGGATCTGGTCTAGATATATCATTCCATGGTTTTCCCCTAATTGAATTCAGAACCTAACAACCATGGATCCACAAGTTTTACTAAAAGAAAAAGGGAAGAAAGAGGAAGAAAATAGAATAGACTAGATCTAGAAAATTACCTCACTTCGCATATGATTCTAAATACCTTTTTTTATTAACGTCAATTCTTTTCCTCCAGATCTTGATTTAGAATTTTTTCCTAAACTAATAAAATTAATTTTATGAAGAGATTTGAGGAGGAAGAAGAATGGCAGAGCTTCGGCGTAGTCTCAGATATATGAGATTTAGCTAGGCTATGCTAGCCTATTTATAGGTGTTCGGGATCTTATCGTACACGTAGCGCTGAGTCAGCATTGAAGTTGGTTAAGAAAACAGTCCAGGTATGTTAACGATTCTGCCCAGATCTGTGCTGGGGTCGATCCCCTATGGATGGGTCGACAAAAGGGTCCACCCCTGTGATGACCCGAATTTCAGTAACCTTTAAGTCAGCGAAATACAACCCAAGTCCCATTCAAAAGAACACTAAAACTCAGATGTCGAAGAGAGAAATTAGCAGGTGATAATATATAAGATAGAAAAGAAAGAATAGAAGTAAAATAAGAACATACAACAGAATCAAAACAGATACAATCTCACAGCGGAATGAATAAAATATAATAGATATATATAATCACTTTTGAAATACAACTGTATTTGAACTTAAGTACTCAATTAGATTACATCACATATACAATACAACGAAAATAAACTCTAGATATATAGTACTTGAGCCTCCTACTCCAAGTTCCTCCAGATAAATCTGTAAAATCCTGTACTACTTGACTGCCGGTACAAATTTAGGCACCTAAGAGTTTATGGAAACATAGAAAAATGAACCCTGGGTCAGTAATGGGACTGATGTGAGTAAACGATTTAAAATAGCTTGATTATTAAAAGGATATCTCGTAATACCATGCCGTAAAAACGGAACGGATTTTTCCCTTATGAGAATCCAAAACACTTGTTTAACTTTCAAAACCGTTTTGAAAGAAAAGATAATTGTAAGACCGATCCACACATAAACATGGATGGTTTTTACCTTACGGTAATTAAAAACATTTTGAAATCAATATTTTTCTGATATTATAATGTGTCTAAATACAAATAAATAGCAATCTAGTATAACGCTTGCATCTCACGCTCTACATATATAGTATACAATCAAAACGTGGGCGCTTATTGGATAATGGATGTCTAACTATGACAAGGTATGGAACCACCTTCCGATAGTGTATCTCTTGAGAGGAATACACTGGGTTCAACAAGAACATCTTGCAGCCCGGCCCACACATGACCGACCACTCATTTCTCTTGAGTGTATCAAATATATTGTCACCTTGCGGTTGGTACCAACATAATCGTTTCTGGGAGATACATAAGCGAAAGAAGTAACAAAATGAATATTCTTTAGATGGTGACAATACACCGTAATGGGAGCGACCCATATAGCTATGCTGCCTACTCGATTTTTGTCTTTTCCCGGTTGTGAGGCTTGAGGTTAAAACTTACCTTTAGATATATCACATCTTTATTCATTTCGATTGCCACATCATCAAACCCTTCAAATCACAAATTGATTTTCAAAACCATAGGTATAAAGCTAAGAGAAACGAATTTCTCCGCCACCAAACATAGTTTTGAAAAAGATCAACTTACGCAATCTGTTAGGCATATTCTGTTAGACATTCGTCCATTCAAGTTGTCTTGGGACTGGACAAACCAAAGGAACTATCCTGTAAATTCATCTTAGGCAATTTCTACCTAGGATCGACCGGACAGCCCTCATATAAACTTCGTCTTCAATGGTCTTCACTTTGACTTCAAATTAATCAACGCCTAGGTCGAAACAAAGTGGTATTTGGATTTCATTTTAGAAAACCAATCCCGGTCTCTTTTGTTCGGTGAACGTAAAATTCTTTTAGGGACAAGTGATACTTAAACCATCATGTTATTATATTCAACAAAATTTCAATACTTATAATATCAGGACTTATCTACACAAATTCCAAATTTCAATAGTATTTTAATATTATCTAAATAAGATATGTAAATGATCAATTAAACTAAACAAGTCTACTTGGCCATACCCCGACATTATAATCAAAACAACTACCACAAAGATCCATCACAATTCAATAATTCAAATAATTATCATTCATAAATAAGTTGATCCTAGAAAATAATTACTTCCAAAGCATATCCAAGATTTAATTCAGTTTACAGATCCCAATTAATTGCCATGATTATAATTGCATTATTATAATTTATACTACCATATATACAACCTATAATATAACTATTATTTTATAATTCAATATATTTTATTTAAATCTTACTTTAAATAGAAAGTGAATAACACTTTCCTTGAATTCAACATAGTCGATCTCCAATTTAACATCTCTTGCAATTCATTACTATTTCATTTATTTTTCGAATTCCAGAATATTCTCATAGCTATCAGTAAACCAAAATCCTGTTCACCACCATTCTCATCTGCAAAATTGTTGCTTTAAACATCATTCACTTTAGATCGTTATCATTTCTTCTGGAACCGTTTGACCATATCCACTTGATTTCATTAATAGATACTAGTACTAGATCAATACTGTCTATTTAGTTATCATATAAATTCATAACTTTCAATACTTAATTTAATCATTGCCAATTCGTCTTTTAAATCAATTCTTGATTTAAATACATTTATCGACCAAAGTCAAGAAAAAATATATATTTGAATGCTTATTTCAAACAATTTGAGTTCACAAAATAATCAACCATCTTCTATGTAATTATTTCAGAACGTTAAATATAGTACAACTAACACGACTGGAACTATTTATCTGGATTTTTGAAATAAGTGGATCTATATTTAATTTTAATTTATTTAAACAAGAAATAAATTCTATTTATTTATTTTAATTACTTACTTTATCGTGATAAGTATCAACCCTTGCTTGATCATCTATCATCTGCCTCAACAGATTTGATCAACCACATTATCACTGCTTCCTTTTTCTTTCTTTCTTTCTTTATATTGCATTTATATTAAAATGAAATCTTTTTATTATTTACTTTTGAATTATTTAGCAAAACTCATTGCTTCCTTTCCTTTCTTTTTCTTGTTACTGTTTCCTTTCTCACTCTCTTTATTAAATTATTCTCTCCTAATCCTTTCAGCCCCATCAGCCCAAATCGATGGAACACACACTTCAAAATCAATAGTTAAAACATACATCAAGGATACATTCAAGTATCGAAAATGCCGGCTGCTCGTTACAATTATTAAAAACAAAACATATTAAAAGCCTTCAGCCAAATCATTCATCCAATTCTTTTTCCTCTTAGGCCTAATAAGGCCCAACACCACCCACGTACTCATGCTCCCTTCTTTTCTTTATATTCGCTTTTACCTTATACCTGGCGCCGTGTATTCCCTGCTCCATCCACCATGATTTGTCTTAACTCATTTCCTTTTTCCGGTGCCCACTCCCTCACGCTACAAACCCAACTGACATATGCACAAAACAGGTCCACGACTTCTCTCCTTTTCTTATATTTCGCCTACCATTCTTTATTGTCTGCTTCCCATTCTTCTCTGTTTAATTTCCTTCCCTTATCTTCTTCTGAACCACTACACAGATCAACTCCGTCCCTTCACCCTCTTCTTTCCTTTTTTACTTACTTTTGCCTGTACATGTTCACCTTGCCTGCCCATTCATCTCACCACGTCGATACCTCTTTCCAGTTCCCAAGTCGAACAGTTTGAATCAAACATCTCAGCTCGATCCTTCTTCTCCAGCTTGTTTGGATACTGCCACTTTCTTTTTCATGTTATGGCAGATAGTCAATGCACAAGGAACTCGTGCACATGTATAACCATACCATTGATCATCACGCTGCCATGCCCATCATCGTGCATCACTCATTTCCCACTTAACCCACTCATATCTTCACGTTCTCCTATGAACAACCCAGTCATAATCTACGGTGTTCAACTTAAGGTACCCAGAAACCACTCATCCATCAAGTTTGCCTTGTTTGCTCGAAGGACACGGGATTTCCGAACCCAACATTTTTGTAGAGGTATGGTGCTTATTATCATCAAACCTGGCTAAATATTTTACTTACCTTAACACATTGTAAACGGTTGAACTTGTTTCAATCATTATATTGGTATTGCAGCTGTTCAAACTGCGCCATGCTATTTTTTTTGTGTCTTAGACTCTCAAGGCATACGTCCATTATAAAATCCAATTCGGATATAAATAAACATGATTCCAATGTTTTTAACAAGAGATAATATAAAACTTGAACATAGTAATCAAATTCCAGAGGATTTAAAACAATGTTTACTCGCAGTGTTTATAAGTCCCTTGTTCTACTGTTTTACACAAATACAATGTTTGTTTGTAAATGGTTCAGTGTGTTCTTAAACCACTATAGATCAATATACATATTATATATGATGTATAACATACTATAATCACCCAACCATACTTAACAATCATACATTACTTAGCAATAGTGTAGATAGTTTACAAAACAGGGAATAAAAGTGGGTTTACTCACAGATTAAGTCCTCTGTTCTCTTTTTTCCATTGTTCTAGGTTCTTTTTCATGCTTACGGTTCATATTTCTCTTCATTTCCTGACCATATTTTACTTCCATTTTCTTTCTAGTTTTATTTCAGATGAATGTATGAATGAATGCAATGATTAGTATGGGTATTTATAGGTGCTAAATAAATGATAAAATGATGCAACATTTAATACTTGAATTGGAAATACCATGCTCGGCTGGATGGAACGAGGTGTAGCTGTACTTAGATGATGGAAAGAATACATGGCTGTACATATCTTTTAATTGAAAGGATGGATGGGTATGGTTACTTTGAAGAGAAGAGATCCATGTAGTTGTTAGCTATGCGTGATTGTATTGTAAAGAATGAGTTATCTTTTCTTTTACATAACTACGCAAAGATGAGTTATGGAAAGGAATAAGCTATATATAGCTAGTTCTAAAATATTTCAATAGACAATTTCATTGCAGTTATACAATACAAATAAATATATATGTGCAGCAGTAGATACAGGGGAGCATGTGAGTGGAAGATTTTGTGCTTGGTTGTGATTGAAATGGCTATATGCATACTGAGATGGATGTGCAACTATGTATAGTATATAGCTGTTTATATAGAGATAGGATGCGGGTCCTATTTTCCTTTCATATAAATAAATGCACGACAACCATAGAAAATGAGCAGATATAGCCATGTGTAAAAGGTTTAGCTATGAATTTGTTAGCAGGTTCCTATACTTCTTCATATGACCAGGCATAGACAAGTAAATGTGGTATAGCTATGCATATAGCTATGTGTGTATCCATGTGTAATACTTGATACATGGTAGGATGTCACTATTTTTGCGTTTGATTGATTGAAAATGAATCGTGTTTAAAACATTTACACTAAAATCTCCCCTAGAAAAGGTACGGCCAAATGTGTATAGCCTTATATATTAAGTATCATATTTATGCAGAATTTTGTGTACTTAGCAACTTGGTGGTCAAGAAATTTAAAAAAATAAATGCATATGGATGGCCGCCTATTTGAAATATAATATGAAAATGTGTTCTAAATGTTTTAAATTGTACATCTTAGTACACAAGCAAATGTTTTAAATCTTAAGTACAAAAATATCACATTTTTACTAATATAATATTTTCCGCCTATGAAGTAACTCATACTCTTACTTATATTATTTGTGTTTACATGAGTTTAATCCCATTACAAAATATAAAACAAAATATAAAACATAACTTGTTTATAAACACATGTTCATTTGTTAAGGAATTTAAACAATAAAGTATATATAAATATATAATTATTAAAAGAACACTCAGTTTTCTTCAAAAATTAAATGTAATTTATTCAATTATTTTTATCATTTAATAAAATAAACAAATTATTATTTAACGGGATTATCCAAAAACTGGTTCGTTACAATCTACCCCCCTTAAAAGAATTTCATCCCCGAAATTAAAGTGACGAGGAGATTCCAGTTATAAACAAAGTCATAGACTCAAAAATAATCACATATCTGGGTTATCCTCTACAAATCACAATAAAGCAGGCATAAAAAACACACAGGTTATCTACTAAAACATCAACAACAATCAAGACATTTAATACAAACAAATTCATCAGTCCCTGACTGTAAATCGATAAGAAAATAATCTTCTAAGCATCAACCCCAATGACTGAAATCAACATCAGATCAACACTTAGAAAATCATTTATCTCAACCAATCTCTAGTTAGGTCCTAATATCCATCAACCCACATTACTCTATTTTCCATTTAAGAATATATCCTGATTAATTTGGAAAATAATTCGAAAACTCATTTACTTCATTGATTTGAATCAAATCATGTCTAAAAATGTTTACCTAATTCAAATCCTCTTTTTAAACTCCAATCCAATTTAACTTACTCCAGTCAAATTTTAAAATTCCAAAATCCCGATTTCCAGTTTTTATTCCAAACCGGTTTGAAATCACATAGCTTAATTCCATTTTAAATTCAAAATCTGTGATTATTTCCCAAACATTTTACTTTACCTAAACAATTCCTAGTTTGTCTCATTTGCATACTCTATTCTTATACAAATTCAATTCAGTTTTATATAACCATTTTAGTTTATAATCATATTTGATTATAATAACAACCATCGATACACCCATGTATAATAATTTTGAAAAATTATTCTTTTTATATCAAAATATAATTTTTGAGTAAAATTATTTCTTTTACCCAGATTTTAAAACAATATTGTGTCAAATTACTATGTTCAAGAGTTTAGAAACACCTATCGATACAATTGCGCTGCTGTACCGACTAGAATTCATAAACCACTCAACAAATCAATCAACACAATATAAAACAATTTTTATATCCTAACAAATACTGGCTCATATATATATATATATACTCTCAAACTCAATTTACGGTCTTACTAACCCCATCTCTATCGATTTACGCCACAGAGCCAGGGTTATCACTTATCCTTCAACTCTGATACCAAGTGAGACGACCCGAATTTCAGTATCTTTTGAGTCGACCAAATATAACCCAAGTCCCACACAAAAACACCAAAACTCAACGGAGAGAGAAATTAGAAGGTGGGAATAGATAAGATGGAAAAGAAAGAATAAAATAAAAATAAGAACATACAACAGAATCAGAACAGATACGATCTCACAGCAGAATGAAAAAAATATTATATATATATAATCACTTTTGAAATAGAACTGTATTTGAACTTACATACACCATTAGATTATATCACATATACAACACAATAGAAATAAACTCTAAATATCTAATATTTGAGCCTAATGCTCCAAGTTCATTCAGATAAATCTGTAAAATCCTAAACTACTTGACTGCCCGTAGAAATTATGGCACCCAAGAGTTTAGGGAAAACATAGAAAAATAAACTCTGGGTCAATCATGGGACCGGTGTGAGTAAACGATTTAAAATAGCTTGATGATTAAAAGGATATCTCATAAGACCACGCCGTAAAAACGGAACGAGTTTTTCCCTTATGAGAATCCGAAACACTTGTTTAATATTCAAAAACGTTTTGAAAGGGGAGATAATCGTAAGACCGATCCACACATAAACATGGATGGTTTTTACCTTATGATAACCCGAAAACATTTTGAAATCAATATTATTCTGATATTATAATAGTGTCTAAATACAAATAAATAGCAATCTAGCAGAATGCTTGCATCTCATGCCCTACATATATAATATACAACTGAGGGCACTTACTGGATAATAAATGTCCAACTATGACAAGGTATGGAACAACCTTCCGATAGTGTATCTCTAGAGGGGAATACACTGGGTTCAACAAGAACGTTTTGCAACCCAACCCACACGTGACCGACCACTCATTTCTCTTGAGTGTATCGAATATATTGTCACCTTATGGTTGGTACCAACATAACCGTTCCCGGGAGATACAAAAGCATAAGAAGTAACAAAATGAACAATCTCTGGATGGTGACAATACACCCTAATGGGAGCGACCCACATAGCCATGCTGCCTTCCCGACTTTTGTCAATTCCCTGTGGTGAGGCTTGAGGTTAAAACTTACCTTTAAATATATCACATCTTTATTCACTTTGAATGCCACATCGTCAAACCCGTCAAATCAGAAATTGATTCCCAAAACCACGGGTATAAAGTTAAGAGAAACGAATTTCTCCGCCACCAAACATAGTTATGAAAAGATCAACTTACACGATCTGTTAGGCATATTGTGTCAGACATTCGTCCATTCAAGTTGTCCTGGAACTGGACAAACCGAAGGAACTATCCTGTAAATCCATCTTAGGCAATTTCTACCTAGGATCAACCGAATAGCCCTCGCATAAACTCCGTCTTCAATGGTCTTCACTTTGACTTCAAATTAATCAATGCCTAGGTCGAAACAAAGTGGTATTTGGATTTCATTTTAGAAAACCAATCCCTGTCTCTTTGGATCGATGAACGTAAAATTCTTTTGGGGACAAGTGATACTTAAATCATCAGGTTATCATATTCAACAAAATTTCAATACTTATAATATCAGGACTTATCTACACAAATTCCAGATTTCAACAGTAGTTTAATATTATCTAAATAAGATATGTAAATGATCAATTAAACTGAATAAGTCTACTGGGTCATGCCCCGACATTATAATCAAAACAACTATCACAAAGATCCATCACAATTCAGTAATTCAAATAATTGTCATTCATAAATAAGTTGATCTTGGAAAATAATTATTTCCAAACCGTATCTAAGATTTAATTCTGTCTACGGATCCCAATTAATTTCCTTCATTATAATTGCATTGTTATAATTTATACTATCATATTTATGACCTATAATATAACTATTATTTTATAATTAAATATATTTTATTTAAATCGTTACTTTAAACAGAAAGTGAATAACACTTTCCTCAAATTCAACATAGTTGTAATGACCGGAAAATCTGAACCAATTTAAATTTTGTAAATTGGCTAAAATAGTAGATTTTAAATATTTAAAATAACTATTTTAAATAATAGCAGTGAAAAGTGAGTTTGAATCAATGTTTGAAAATAAATATAATTACTTTGAATTATAAACAAGGCCAGAAATGGCGTGGTAGCTTCAAAATTTGAATTCAAACTTTGACTGACTGTACCGGGTGTAAAACAAAACAGATTTGAGTGAAACCAAAAATATTTAAATCTATTAGTGAATATCTTTCTAACGAATTTGAAAAATCGAAGTTTCGTAGCGGGAAGCAAAAGTTATGGCCAAATGAATTTTCAGAAAGGTCACTATAGAATTTATATATAGCCCGTGAAAATGGCCATTTTGCAAACGACCTCAGAATTCGACAAAACTACTTTTGTTGGATCCGGGATGTTAAATTATTGCTAGATTTCAAATTCCATAATTTTTGAAGCTAGTATGTGAGCATGTCAAAGGAAAACGTGTTTTGGTCAATTACAGTTAAACTGGATCGACCAGAAATGGGCCTTTTTGCAAACGGTCTCAAAATCCGACGAAACTAGTTTTGTTGGGACCGTATCGTCAAAACAAAGCTAGATTTATTTTTTTGGAATTTTTAGAATCAGTTTGTGGCCCTGGCAAATTGAAATGTACGCTCAAGTTGAATATTGAATGTTTTATATTTTAATTTGAAGGAAAACTGACTAAACCAGTCGAATGGGCCTTCGAAACATATCCCATTGTGTTCAGAATGGGGGTAAAACGCTAGGGATGACAGTCGTTGGGTTTGAATTGGTGTTCGTGTGTGAAAGGGGGTATTTTAGGAATTTAAAAATATATAAATTAAAGAAAAAATTTCATTGGGCCAACTCAGCCTCTCTCTCCCCGTAACTCTCATTTGAACGGCGGCTCCCCTTCAAACTTTCTCCCTCCGATTCCTCCTCCTACATGCGACAAAACCCCATGCCCCTTTGGAGAATATTGTAGCGCCCACCTCCAACTTTGAATCCATCCTTGTCTCGCCCGTTATTGTGGAGAGTTCGTCGAGATCCAGCCTCCGAAAGTCAGAGACATTCGAACGCCGTCGACCGAGATTCCGACCACCGAAGGCCACCGCACCACCCTGCGCGGAGGCGCCCTTCCTCCCTCTTCGACGTGGCGTTGGCCGATCCTCCTATAACGCAGTGGATCGGAAGTTAAATTCAAACCTAGTTTAGAACAAAATCTGAGAGGTAACGGCTGTTATATTAATTAACTATATAATAGCACTTCTAAGCACTATCGTTTTAGATTTCACTGTAAAAATCATATCTTTTTCGTTTCTTGACGAAATTCAGTGAAACAAGAGACAGTGGACTCGTGTGGACGTCTTCTACATTCTATAAGAGACCGCATATTTTTCTGAGCCTTCTGCTATTATTGGTGGAGTGGAACCCAATGTGAGATTTCTAAACTATAAACGATATGGAAAACGACGATGTATAAATTATATAATCGATGTATGAGTTATATAAGCGTTGTACACCTCATGTATAAGCGTTGTATAAGTTGTGCGTTCGATGTATAAGTTATATATGCGTTGTAAAAATTATATATGTGTTGAAATAGAAGTGAAATTCTTATATAAAATATATATATATATATATATATATATATATATATATATATATATATATACGCCCCTCGTCCATAAACCATGAACGATATTTATTGATTATGATTGGTGTGAAAATTGATTGATTACGAATGGTTGATTATAATTGTTTGTGATTGAAATTGATTGATTGTGGTTGAAAATTACCCGTTTGTGGTTGAGAATTATTTGGTTGAAACCACATAGGATTAGTTTGTGGAAATGAAAAATATGTACATGCCGCCTGCGTGCGATCTAGATGCATGATTCCCCATTGTCAAAAGCTGCGAGGCTTTAAGGTAGAGCGAGGAGCCGTACTAGGGACGACCCCGGTTTTAACTACCCTGCCGTTATGCTGCCGAAATTTTGAATGATATTCATGTGTTAGAATTATTTTCCCGTGTTGAAACTATATTCGTGTATTGTATAAAAAACCTTCATGTGTTGAATTGAAATTCATTCGTTGAATAGAATTCATGTGTTGAAAGGTATTCGTGTTTTGTAACACCCCACCTCCGTTAAGGTCACTCACAAAGGGAATGCCTTAACTTTGGTGGAGCATTTTAGTAAACAAGACAGAAACTTACAAGACAGATAAAACAGTACTTGAAAAATTTTAACTTTATTACAGGGAAACAGAAATTAATATGGTTACATCCTTTCAATTTCAGAATTCAAGTACAAAATATCAGTCTTGTACAAAAGCCTTCAAAATACATAGTTTAAAATCATAATCCCCGTGGAAAGGAAGCTATACAGAGCCAAGCCATACTTTAAGCAAAGAGAAATCCGGATCAAGCTAAAGTATTTCCCTCCTTGGATAACTTGGGGGGGGGGGGGGGAAACGGAAGAAGGGGGGCGAAACAACAAGGGTCAGACAAAAAGTCTGGCAAGTCCAGTGACTTTCAGCATATGAACAGATAATAATAATATGATATAAACATAAAACTGGATGTGAGATAACTATAACAGGTGTAGCAGATATAACAGAAAAACAGAATGATATAAACTATTGTTTTACACTTCTCTGCACTAATACTAGTATAGCAAAATTAGGTGTCACCCTAATGTCTAAATTGAAGCAGGAACGGGTACAGAATACTTTAATAGAAACAGAATGCTAATAATGGGCCTTTACTACCCGATCAGAAACAGACAGAAGAAGAAACATATTTATCCCTATGGAAATAGAATGTGGAATTAGGTGTACACTAGTAATGGGCCTTTACCACCCGAACAGACGGTACCACACAGAAACAGACAGGTGTTACCACCCAACAGAAACAGACGGTACCAACAGAAACAGACAGAATTAAGCGTACCCTAAAACCCTACCCCAAGAGATCGGCTCCCTAATACATAAATATCCTGTGTCGGCCCCACAGTAGGGTGTATCACTCCCTAAAGTGACAACCAATTGGCACAGACCTATTTACAGATGTCACGGCGTCTTACATCCTCAGAGGCAGACCGGGATCCATGCACGCACATGACCCGGTTGGAACGCACCATCAACACCCCTCGCCATTATCAGAATGAACCTTTTATAATTAGTTCAGTAAGCGTGCCCGGACCCTACTTACTGTTGGGTCAAAGTTTTGATACCAGAAAGGGTTACTGACTAATATGGGTCCCAAACAACAGATGACACAAGTAATTCCCCTCCTAACCTTGTGTCCCCAGACTAACAGATTTCAGATTAACTTGTTTACAAGTTCAGACATACAGAATTCAGATTTACTAATTCACAAATTAAGTTAACAAGTTTTCAGACTAACGGATCAGATGTACAGATTTTTCAGATTTGTCTAACTTTGTATTGGGCCTACAGATTCATGGACGGGTTTTTCTACATCTATTAATCCCTTTGGTTTAACCCTATTTTTCCCCAATACGTTTTAGACGTCATTCTTATCTTAGATTTGCATTAATTAATTATTAATGCACAGACCTCTCACATTAGGTCGGTAGCTTGTGGCCGCTGGATATGCCGGGCGGTTCCGGGCAGACTTCTGCCACAAGCCAGACCTAACCTCGTGTCTTACGCATGTAATGACTAACTTCTCACATTAGAACCTATTGTTTGCGGCCACTGGATGTGCCGGGCGGTTCCGGGCAGATTTACGCCGCAAACTCATTCTAACCTCGAGTTAGCCATGTTTATCTTTGCGGCCAATTAATTAATAATTTACCGTTTATGCGCACGCCCAATATATATGCCAATTTAGATTATATCAATAACAGGATGATTATATCAACATAGGAGATAACAGATTTTATATGACTTAACGGATTTAACAGATTTAGCAACTTAGCAGATTTTGGCATATAACAGGTTAGGCATTTCAACCGACAAATTTAACAGATTAGGCATTTCAATCTAATTAGCAGTCTAGGCAATATAACAAAACTAGTAGTTTAGGCAACTTGACAAATTAGCAGATTTAGCAAATTTAATATTTCTAAAAGTTCTATTTACATGCCTTGCCCAATCATAAATTGGCCTAAATTCATATGCTTACATAATTGTCATGATTCACAACATATACTCCATGTTTGCATAAGCGCAGAATATGGACATAATTTGCCATATAACATATGTTCCAATTTTTGTTAAACTAGCATTTTACAGCAGATTCACATATAAATTATACCAAATATAACCATTAATTTCAATGCATGCCATATATCCACAAATCCCTATTTAGGTGTAATCACAATAATAGATATCCTAATTAATGTAAATCTTTACACCTAAGTTTCCATATCTTCTTCTTTTTGAGTCATGAATCATTATGCAAACTATACCCAACAATATAAATCTTTAAATCATATCTTCTAAAAATCATATCTTGACTTTTATATGCATTTTGTCCAAAGTCTCAAATCATATGTAATCTTACAATGGTTCCTCTTTTCTTCTATCATAGAATATGCATAGATCCAAATCTAGTTTACAACATATGCTCATTAATTACAGTTCTAAATTACAACATAACCATGCATACAACATGCATAAATTATATGTTCATAGTCAAATTTATGCATATGTCCAATATATTTTATGCCTCAGACCTAAAGTCATACATTCAATTTAGTCTTGTCAAATTTCACATCATTCATTATTTATCCCAAAATTTGCGTTCATACGTTCATCTCTTATGAAATTAGGCACAGGCTCGTGGTAGCCTGGCTATAAAAACAGAAAAGAAGAAAAGGGATATAGAACAGTCACAGAAAAACAAATCTGACAGAAGAGAATATATATACAATCTCAGATTCAGAATTAAAAACATATCAAAATTATAATTAACGTTTATAGCGGAAAATAACTGTACTTGCCTTGATTGGATTAAAGAAAGAACTTTAACTTGTTGTAGAATCTTTGCAGAAACTTTAATCTCTAGTTTGAATTGAGTTGCTTAGGCTGATGTTGATTATCTTCTAGTTTTAATTCCAGCAGAGCAGCGACGCCATTTTTATTTTTTTATTAGAAGAAGAGAGCAATGGAGGCTAGAGAATTATGTAAGAAACCTAGGTAGAGTCTAGGGTCATTTTTATAGAGTTTATGAACTGATTAGGACCATCGATGTTGCTTGGATTGATCGTAGCCATTCATTCGAAAGAGAGACCAATTAGAGCCTGCCACCTAGCCCTAATGACAAAGCACGCTTCTGAAAATCGACCAACATAGACTAGGCCAGCCAGGGTGGACTGGGTTCTACCTGGGCCTGGACCAGGTCGACAGCCCTGTCGACAGCCCTGTCGACCTGGCTAGACCAGGTCGACAGCCCAGTCGAACTGGGTGCCTTAGGCGGGAATTTTCCTGCCCTGGCCAATTGGGCCCGATTTTTAATTTTAAACTTAATTTAGAAACTTCCGGAGGCTATATCTTCTTCATACGGACTCCGTTTTTCAAAAACTCGGACTCTATTTCGCGTATTTTTCCGAGACGAACGCAATGGCGTATCCCGTTTCCCTTAGTTCTTTGATTTCAAATTAATTATACTTTAATTTGTTAATTCCACAGTTATAGAATACACGGGGTGTTACATTCTCCCCCACTTAAAAGGATTTCGTCCCCGAAATCTTCAAGTTAAGAAGAATGTGTCCTACCATCCAATCACCCATCTACTCAACCATCATCCACAAGCATCCATTGTCCTTAGAAAACTTCTAATGTTGTATGAACATATGCAAAAGTGTGTGTATATGTTCCTTACCTAATGCAAAGATCAGGCGGTCTACTGATTCAGTTGACCTCCTTAATGCGAATTATGTCAGTGCCATGAGTCCAACATGTATGCAATAGAATTCTGATGATATATATTATTTCTATATGAGTGCACAACCATTCACTCAAATGCAACATCCATGTGCTGAATCAACCATTTTGCATCCACAAGAATTGAAAAATGCTCACCCATCCATGTGCAGTATGAGAGTGTTTTCGAGCCGATCTAGTGCCTAGTGTGTGTATATGCATCCACGGGCAACCACTAGCAACCACTTGCATCCACTTGCAACCATCAAACATAACATGTCTCAAACACATGTTTACACCCATTAGTTTCTACCTAAAGTTCAAATATTCGATCAATAGGATACAGTCAAATGATGGAAGCGAGTACAGATAGAACGAAAATTTGGTTCCCATTAGACATGGGTCCTAAGTATCAGCCCCAAAGACCGAAACCAACATCAAATTGACACCCAGAGGATTACCTTCTTTAGACAATGTCAAAACTGGAAATCCTACAAAAAGTATTTAGATATTTACAGACTACTGGTACAGAACAGGTTCCCTAGTGATTCTTAGGAAGCTAAGCATGATAAAATCATACCCCACGAAAACTCAGAATGTATGCGTCATACTTGACGCCTAACACAGATATCCCTCAAACCCCAATCTCAAACAGATGATCCATAACCATTATGGGTCTGAGTCTATAGCGGAATTCAGAAATAATACTAGTATTAAAGTGCAGAGTATTGATTACAAAATCAAAATACCAGAATCAGAAAAAGTCTTAACTCCATAATCAGATAAAGAAATTAAACCTACTATAGAAATTTTCCTATTTCTATCCTAGCCACGAGCCTCAAGAGTGTTCGCCTGCCCTCCTTGTCCTCGTCTCTTCGGGCAGTCCCTAGTGAAGTGTCCTATCTCCCCACAGTTGAAGCAAGCGCCCTTCCTTTTTCTGCAATCCTTGTTCAGATGAGTTGAGCTCCCACTAGTAAAGCACTTTTTCCCCTTCTTATCTTCTGACTTCTCATCCTTCTTTTGTGTTTCCTTTTTGGGCCCCGCTTTCTTATTCTGTGGTTCTTCCTTCTTTGTCTCTTTCGGGCCCTTGCCTTCCTCGTGCAGTAGTGCCATATCCACCAATTTCTCGTAAGTTGCTCCCATGGGTACATGGGTCATGGCTAGGCTGTGCAGTGGCTCATTCAATCCTTTAACAAAGCGGAGAGCCTTTTTATGCTGAGTGTTGACTAAATCCAATCCGAATCTTGCTAGTTGGTTGAACTGGTTGACGTATTCCTTGACCGTCATACTTCCTTGCTTAAGAGACAAGAACTTTTCCAATTGTAAACTTCGTTCAGCTTGCGAGAGGAATTTTGTCTCAAACCTTGTTCTGAAATCCATCCATGTCTCAACCGGCCTCTCGGCGTTAGTGACTTCCCACCAGTAGGAAGCTTCGTCTTTGAGCAGCCATACTGCCAACTGTACCTTCTGCCTATCGTCCACCTCGAAGATAACGAATAGATCCTCAGTTTCTTTGAGCCAATTCCTTGCTTCTACGAATGATTCAGTTCCTTTGAAATCCTTCCCACCCATGGCCCTAAAATCTCTACAGATCTTTGAGAAAGCAATTGCACGAGGAGGGGGTGGAGGAGGGGGATCATTTGCTGGACCTGCAGCGGCGGTCCTAGCCTCAAGATATTGACGAAACCAACCGGGTACATGAACACCCTCTGGTATCTCAGATGCTTCAGACATGCTGGAACGAAAAAGGAAAGGTTCAATACAAAAAGGACTGAAAGAAAGATATATGGCTCTTGGGGATCACGTTTTTCAAAATAAGCTTTATTTTTGAAAATACTTCCTTTCAAAACCTTTTTTGAAAATAATTTTTCAAAACTTTTTTTTTTTTTTTTATAAAATCTGGTAACCTTCAGCTCTGATACCAAGTGTAACACCCCACCTCCGTTAAGGACACTCACAAAGGGAATGCCTTAACTTTGGTGGAGCATTTTAGTAAACAGGACAGAAACTTACAAGACAGATAAAACAGTACTTGAAAATTTTTAACTTTATTACAGCGGAAACAGAAATTAATATGGTTACATCCTTTCAATTTCAGAATTCAAGTACAAAATATCAGTCTTGTACAAAAGCCTTCAAAATACATAGTTTAAAATCATAATCCCCATGGAACGGAAGCTATACAGAGCCAAGCCATACTTTAAGCACTTCAAGCAAAGAGAAATCCAGATCAAGCTAAAGTATTTCCCTCCTTGGATAACCTGGGGGGAAACGGAAGAAGGGAGGCGAAACAACAAGGGTCAGACAAAAAGTCTGGCAAGTCCAGTGACTTTCAGCATATGAACAGATAATAATAATATGATATGAACATAAAACTGGATGTGAGATAACTATAACAGGTGTAGCAGATATAACAGAAAAACAGAATGATATAAACTATTGTTTTACACTTCTCTGCACTAATACTAGTATAGCAAAATTAGGTGTCACCCTAATGTCTAAATTGAAGCAGGAACGGGTACAGAATACTTTAACAGAAACAGAATGCTAATAATGGGCCTTTACTACCCGATCAGAAACAGACAGAAGAAGAAACATATTTATCCCTATGGAAACAGAATGTGGAATTAGGTGTACACTAGTAATGGGCCTTTACCACCCGAACAGACGGTACCACACAGAAACAGACAGGTGTTACCACCCAACAGAAACAGACGGTACCAACAGAAACAGACAGAACTAAGCGTACCCTAAAACCCTACCCCAAGCGATCGGCTCCATAATACATAAATATCCTGTGTCGGCCCCACAGTAGGGTGTATCACTCCCTAAAGTGACAACCAATTGGCACAGACCTATTTACAGATGTCACGGCGTCTTACATCCTCAGAGGCAGACCGGGATCCATGCACGCACATGACCCGGTTGGAACGCACCATCAACCCCCTCGCCAGTATCAGAATGAACCTCTTATAATTAGTTCAGTAAGCGTGCCCGGACCCTACTTACTGTTGGGTCAAAGTTTTGATACCAGAAAGGGTTACTGACTAACATGGGTCCCAAACAACAGATGACACAAGTAATTCCCCTCCTAACCTTGTGTCCCCAGACTAACAGATTTCAGATTAACTTGTTTACAAGTTCAGACATACAGAATTCAGATTTACTAATTCACAAATTAAGTTAACAAGTTTTCAGACTAACGGATCAGATGTACAGATTTTTCAGATTTGTCTAACTTTGTATTGGGCCTACAGATTCATGGACGGGTTTTTCTACATCTATTAATCCCTTTGGTTTAACCCTATTTTTCCCCAATACGTTTTAGACGTCATTCTTATCTTAGATTTGCATTAATTAATTATTAATGCACAGACCTCTCACATTAGGTCGGTAGCTTGTGGCCGCTGGATATGCCGGGCGGTTCCGGGCAGACTTCTGCCACAAGCCAGACCCAACCTCGTGTCTTACGCATGTTATGACTAACTTCTCACATTAGAACCTATTGTTTGCGGCCATTGGATGTGCCGGGCGGTTCCGGGCAGATTTACGCCGCAAACTCATTCTAACCTCGAGTTAGCCATGTTTATCTTTGCGGCCAATTAATTAATAATTTACCGTTTATGCGCACGCCCAATATATATGCCAATTTAGATTATATCAATAACATGATGATTATATCAACATAGGAGATAACAGATTTTATATGACTTAACGGATTTAACAGATTTAGCAACTTAGCAGATTTTGGCATATAACAGGTTAGGCATTTCAACCGACAAATTTAACAGATTAGGCATTTCAATCTAATTAGCAGTCTAGGCAATATAACAAAACTAGTAGTTTAGGCAACTTGACAAATTAGCAGATTTAGCAAATTTAATATTTCTAAAAGTTCTATTTACATGCCTTGCCCAATCATAAATTGGCCTAAATTCATATGCTTACATAATTGTCAT
The DNA here is from genome assembly GCA_030737875.1 of Allium sativum. NCBI lineage: Eukaryota > Viridiplantae > Streptophyta > Magnoliopsida > Asparagales > Amaryllidaceae > Allium > Allium sativum. The sequence continues at coordinate 804,142,046 of CM060924.1, read as the reverse complement.
GATTCACAACATATACTCCATGTTTGCATAAGCGCAGAATATGGACATAATTTTCCATATAACATATGTTCCAATTTTTTGTTAAACTAGCATTTTACAGCAGATTCACATATAAATTATACCAAATATAACCATTAATTTCAATGCATGCCATATATCCACAAATCCCTATTTAGGTGTAATCACAATAATAGATATCCTAATTAATGTAAATCTTTACACCTAAGTTTCCATATCTTCTTCTTTTTGAGTCATGAATCATTATGCAAACTATACCCAACAATATAAATCTTTAAATCATATCTTCTAAAAATCATATCTTGACTTTTATATGCATTTTGTCCAAAGTCTCAAATCATATGTAATCTTACAATGGTTCCTCTTTTCTTCTATCATAGAATATGCATAGATCCAAATCTAGTTTACAACATATGCTCATTAATTACAGTTCTAAATTACAACATAACTATGCATACAACATGCATAAATTATATGTTCATAGTCAAATTTATGCATATGTCCAATATATTTTATGCCTCAGACCTAAAGTCATACATTCAATTTAGTCTTGTCAAATTTCGCATCATTCATTATTTATCCCAAAATTTGCGTTCATACGTTCATCTCTTATGAGATTAGGCACAGGCTCGTGGTAGCCTGGCTATAAAAACAGAAAAGAAGAAAAGGGATATAGAACAGTCACAGAAAAACAAATCTGACAGAAGAGAATATATATACAATCTCAGATTCAGAATTAAAAACATATCAAAATTATAATTAACGTTTATAGCGGAAAATAACTGTACTTGCCTTGATTGGATTAAAGAAAGATCTTTAACTTGTTGTAGAATCTTTGCAGAAACTTTAATCTCTAGTTTGAATTGAGTTGCTTAGGCTGATGTTGATTATCTTCTAGTTTTAATTCCAGCAGAGCAGCGACGCCATTTTTATTTTTTTATTAGAAGAAGAGAGCAATGGAGGCTAGAGAATTATGTAAGAAACCTAGGTAGAGTCTAGGGTCATTTTTATAGAGTTTATGAACTGATTAGGACCATCGATGTTGCTTGGATTGATCGTAGCCATTCATTCGAAAGAGAGACCAATTAGAGCCTGCCACCTAGCCCTAATGACAAAGCATGCTTCTGAAAATCGACCAACATAGACTAGGCCAGCCAGGGTGGACTGGGTTCGACCTGGGTCTGGACCAGGTCGACAGCCCTGTCGACAGCCCTGTCGACAGCCCTGTCGACCTGGCTAGACCAGGTTGACAGCCCAGTCGACCTGGGTGCCTTAGGCGGGAATTTTCCCGCCCTGGCCAATTGGGCCCGATTTTTAATTTTAAACTTAATTCAGAAACTTCCGGAGGCTATATCTTCTTCATACGGACTCCGTTTTTCGAAAACTCGGACTCTATTTCGCGTATTTTTCCGAGACGAACGCAATGGCGTATCCCGTTTCCCTTAGTTCTTTGATTTCAAATTAATTATACTTTAATTTGTTAATTCCACAGTTATAGAATACACGGGGTGTTACATGATTTAAATAAATTGTTTTGCAATAAAAATCACCTTTATATATATATATATATATATATATATATATATATATATATATATATATATATATAAACTATCGAAAACCTTCATGTGTTGAATTGAAATTCATTCGTTGAATAGAATCCATGTGTTGAATGGTATTCGTGTTTTAAATATAAAAAATCACCTTTTTGTCTATATATATATAAACTATAGAAAACCTTCATGTGTTAAATTAAAATTCATTCGTTGAATAGAATTCATGTGTTGAATGGTATTCGTGTTTTAAATATAAAAAATCACCTTTTTATCTTTATATATATATAAACTATAGAAAACCTTCATGTGTTGAATCAAAATTCATTCGTTGAATTGAAATCCATGCGTTGAGTGGTATTCATATTTTGAAAGAAATTGTTTTATAATAAAAATCCTATTTTTATCATCAATCTGAACTATATAAAATACTCTTGTTTTTAAATAAATTGTTTTATAATAAAAATCATATTTTTATTACCTATAAGAACTATATAAAATAATCGCGTTTTGAAATGAATTGTTTTACAATAAAAATCACCTTTCTACAGTACACATGAATTATTGAAAATAGTGAAGTGTTGAAATAGAAGGTAGTTAGATAAAAATATCATTTTTATCAAATGTATGAAAATCATATAGTTTTGAAATCGAAGAATCGATATATATATATAAATAGAATTGAAATATATCGAATAACGAAGCTGCAGTTCGTATTTTGAAACCGTGATTTCAAACGATTAGTGCGGGAGATCCGACCATCGGATTTTCTTGAAACCGCGACCGTTGGGTTCGCTTTGGAAATATCTTTCCAACGGCACCAACTTTGTAAAAATCCGACGGTTGGATTGTCTGCAATGTTTAATTCAAATCTAAAGAAAAACAGCACCAGAATCGATTATATTTATATATATATATAAATATAATTATATTAAATCGAATAACGACGCTATAGTTCGTATTTTGAAATCGAAACTTCAAACGATTATACCGGGAGATCCGACCGTCGGATTTTCCCAAAACTGGAACCGTTGGATTCGTTTTGAAAAGATCTTTCTAATGATGTAAATTTGGTGAAGATCCAACGGTTAGATTTTCAGATATGTGTAAATCCAATCTGAAGAAAACAGCGCTACGGCCGCGTTATCGCCCGAAGCGTCGTTTTGAATAAATTGGCTATTTTAAAATAAATAAAAATAGCGATAAATCGTTATAAAACATTATAAACGATATGGTGTGAAATTTAGAAACTAACTGAAGGTTGGCTAAGTCGAATGGTTTCTTGGGTGTTGATCTGATGTTGGTTTCGGCCTTCGGGGTTAATATTTGGGAAATCGTTCTCTTTCTGATTTACGGTTAGCGACTAATGAATTGAAATGATGCATATGTGTGTTCGTGTTGCACTTGTTTATTATATACGCGAGTTGCTCAGAAAGACCGGGTTTATCTCATTCTGAATAACTGAATCGACGATAAGAAATCAAAGATGAAGACGGTGGTTGAAGACCGGAAATCGTCACCTCGTTTGGATGGTAACTGATGTCCCGATTGAGAGGCATCCCGAAATATGGATAATGAGGGGTGATCGTCCAGACGTACATGGAGATCGATGGGTTTGCGAGGTAATATAGTGCATCCGGTTTCGTTCCGACCCAGAACGGACTTGCAAATGGACTGTGTGTCTGACATTGGAATTCATTCCGTGTGATTGATAAACATCAGTTACATGATGTAAATTGCCTGTGTGCCGTGCTAAGATGCAGTGATCAGGGCTTCTGTTGAAAAGCAAAGTCTTGTGATTGATGTGAACCAGAAACGGGAGAAGGACCTCAGGGAGGGCATGCGTTTCTTTCTAGTTAGAGGTGGTGTCGGTGCTTAAACTGGCTGACATTTATACTATTTTTCACCTATGTGGTTGTTGCTGTTGCGAGGCGCCTCGGTTATATCGGTCGATCCGGGACCAATGGAGTCATTCGTTGGCTCACTTACGCCCCAAAGGGCGGGGAAACGAAGTGTTCAGGAATTTTAATCCACATCGGTGGACCGACCCTGACGATCCAAAGGCTTGATTGAGTACTTGCCTGAGGCTCGGGCTAGACAGTCTCGAATTCGGTAAGGACTATCTTTTGCCTTAGTTCATGATGGAAATCCAATTTCCAAGTACGTGACTGTGCGGTTTTGATTGTATACCTATATTTGGCGACATAGTGGCATGGGACGCTCATGTCGTCTATGATTGATACTTATGATTTGAAATTGTTTTTGAAACATATAAACACTAGTAGTAATATCAAATGCTTTTGTTTTATTCGTATCAAGCATATTTTGGCCATTATAAGGTAAAAACTCTATCCTCCGGTTTGCATTGCATTGTGTGATGGGAACTGAGTCTTATAATGGCTTCATTTTTATAAAAAGCATTGCGATGTTTAAAAGATTTATTTGTTTTAAAGCACTGGAAATCCAATGGAGTAAACCCGTTCAGCGAAAGTGGCGTGGTCCTGTGATTAGCCAAAATATAAATGTGTTAAGTAGATTTCTCATACCAGTCCCATGACTGACTCGTAGTTTGTTTCACTTGCAAACTCAAGTGCCCCTTTTTCTACACGGACAGCCTTGTATTCAGGTTTTAGCTGGCTCTTTCTGGATAGCTGGAGCTGAAGATGGATTCTATCATTTATCTCTTTTTATGATGTTCAGCTCCTATTGTACATATTATGTTTGTATTCCGCTGTAGACATTTATGTATAGCTGAACTGTATTTGTACTAAGTATGATCCTGTATACTGTGTAACTCTGATGATTATTGTTTATCCCGCGATTATTTGTTCATTATCTGGTGTATTTATTTATTTCTGTTCTGCTATTATCTGTTTCTGTGTTATATTCCAATGATTACCCTTGCCACCGTCAGTACGGGGTTCGGGGTCGTCTCATTTTGGTATCAGAGCTTTGGTTAAGCTTAGCTCTAGTATATAACACATTAACGAACTCGTCAGAGATAGAACCAGTAGTGTTCGAGGACGAATAACTCATTACAGATAGGATCAGTAATATCCTAGTATGAGTAAAGCAGAATCAGAATAACTCGTTAGAGATAGGGTCAGAAGTGCCCCAGAACGAGTCGAGAGTTATATGTTTATAAATAACGTATTTGTGATTATATTCTGGTTTTAGAAATATGATTTTTGAACATATATAAAAGGTATATATTTGAAAAGTAAAAAACAAATTGATTGTTGTTTGTATTGTGTGATAGTAGATTTGATTAATTAAATTATTAAAACGATAGTTAATTTAATCAATAAGAGAATAATGGTAGAATTTATTCGATTAAATCACACATTGAACTGATTTAAAAATAGATAGAAATATATACTTGTGCATTATATATGTTTGAACAGGTAATTGGATTAGCTGTTGAGTAAAAATTTTATTTGCGTGCCCGACAAATAGGTAAACCTTAATGAGTTGGATGCGCAATTTTATTATTATATCAACTCCTGTGAATGCCATTGGATGTGGAGTGCTGGTTGTTCTGTGTGTAATAAAAAACGTCGCCATAGGATAGTAACAATTAATTTCGAACTACACCACATGGCATACATCTGGAAGATAGGCATACTTCATCATATACCACATAAGCATTTGGAGCTTGTGTAACGAGGTGGAAGATTTACCATAGAGCGAGAGGCTTGTATGGCGATGACTATGTTTTACAGGTTGAACTGATGACTGATATGACCATATAAATTGTAACGATAGAATTGCCAGATTAATAAAAACCCCACACGGGTCTGGAGTTGACAATAATCACGTCTCTTTAGTCATTAGATAATGCACATGGACAATTTATTTCCCACATGGGACGAGGTGACGAGAATTTATTCTCTGGAGCAATTAAAATAAACACTCCCTCAGGCTTTGACAGGGTGACGAGAATTTATTCTCTGGAGTTATTATCTATACACGCTCCCATGTAAACACCAGAATATATCACTATAAATATGTGTATGCTTTATAGGATTTATTGGGTACCTAATACGGCCCAATAAATTTCCAAACCCCTCCCCGTACAAAGGAGGTTATGGCGAAATTTTTCGAAAATTTCGGGTGTTAGCCAAATTTTTGAACAATTTGAAAATTCTCAGAAACTGAAAAGTTGGAGAATGGAAGCCAGATTGAACGTAGGGTTGATTAATCAAACCACTTTCGACTTTGTTCCTTTTTAGGGACGAAAAGTTTTAAGTGGGGGAGATTGTAACGACCCGGAAAATCTGAACCAATTTAAATTTTTTAAATTGGCTAAAATTGTAGATTTTAAATATTTAAAATAAATATTTTAAATAATAGCAATGAAAAGTGAGTTTGAATCGACGTTTGAAAATAAATATAATTACTTTGAATTATAAACAAGGCCAGAAATGGCGTGGTAGTTTCAAAATTTGAATTGAAACTTTGACTGACTGTACCGGGTGTAAAACAAAACGAATTTTAGTGAAGCCAAAAATATTTAAATCTGTTAGTGAATATCTTTCTAACGAATCTGAAAAATTGAAGTTTCGTAGCGGGAAGCAAAAGTTATGGCCAAATGAATTTTCAGAAAGGTCGCTATAGAATTTATATATAGCCCGTGAAAATGGCCATTTTGCAAATGACCTCAGAATTCGACGAAACCACTTTTGTTGGATCCGAGATGTTAAATTATTGCTAGGTTTCAAATTCCATAATTTTTGAAGCTAGTATGTGAGCGTGGCAAAGGAAAACGTGTTTTGGTCAATTACAGTTAAATTGGATCGACCAGAAATGGGCCTTTTTGCAAACGGTCTCAGAATTCGACGAAACTAGTTTTGTTGGGACCGTATCGTCAAAACATAGCTAGATTTATTTTTTTGGAATTTTTCGAATCAGTTTGTGGCTCTGGCAATTTGAAATGTACGTTCAAATCTTAATATTGAATGTTTTATATTTTAATTTGAAGGAAAAATGACTGAACCAGTCGAATGGGCCCTCGAAACATATCCCATTGTGTTCGGAATGGGGGTAAAACGCTAGGGATGACGGTCATTGGGTTTGAATTGGTGTTCTTGTGTGGAAGGGGGTATTTTCGGAATTTAAAAATATATAAATTAAAGAAAAAATTTCATTGGGCCGACTCAGCCTCTCTCTCCCCATAACCCTCGTTTGAACGGCGGCTCCCCTTCAAACTTTCTCCCTCCGATTCCTCCTCCTACACGCGACAAAACCCCATGCCCCTTTGGAGAATATTGTAGCGCCCACCTCCAGCTTTGAATCTGTCCTTGTCTCGCCCGTTATTGTGGAGAGTTCGTCGAGATCCAGCCTTAGAAAGTCATAGACTTTCGAGCGCCGCCGACCGAGATTTCGACCACCGAAGGCCACCACACCAACCTGCGCGGAGGCGCCCCTCTTCCCTCTTCGTCGTGGCGTTGGCCGATCCTCCTATAACGCAGTGGATCGGAAGTTAAATCCAAACCTAGTTTGGAACAAAATCTGAGAGGTAACGACTGTTATATTAATTAACTATATAATAGCACTTCTAAGCGCTACCGTTTTAGATTTCACTGTAAAAATCATATCTTTTTCGTTTCTTGACGAAATTCAGTGAAACAAGAGACAGTGGACTCATGTGGGCGTCTGCTACTTTTTAAAAGAGACCGCATATTTTTCTGAGCCTTCTGCTATTTTTGGTGGAGTGGAACCAAATGTGAGATTTCTAAACTATAAACGATATGGAAAACGATGATGTATAAATTATATAATCGATGTATGAGTTATATAAGCGTTGTACACCTCATGTATAAGCATTGTATAATTTGTGTGTTCGATGTATAAGTTATATATTTGTTGTAAAAATTATATATGTGTTGAAATAAAAGTGAAATGCTTATATAATATATATATATATATATATATATATATATATATATATACGCCCCTCGTCCACAAACCATGGACGATATTTATTGATTGTGATTGGTGTGAAAATTGATTGATTACGAATGGTTGATTATAATTGTTTGTGGTTGAAATTGATTGATTGTGGTTGAAAAATACCCGTTTGTGGTTGAGAAATATTTGGTTGAAACCACATTGGATTAGTTTGTGGAAATGAAAAATATATACATGCCGCCTGCGTGCGAACTAGATGCATGATTCCCCATTGTCAAAAGCTGCGAGGCTTTAAGGTAGAGCGAGGAGCCGTACTAGGGACAGCCCCGGTTTTAACTACCCTGCCGTTATGCTGCCGAAATTTTGAATTATATTCATGTGTTAGAATTATTTTCCCGTGTTGAAACTATATTCGTGTGTTGTATAGAAAGCCTTCATGTGTTGAAATTAAATTCATTCGTTGAATAGAATTCATGTGTTGAAAGGTATTCGTGTTTTAAATAAATTGTTTTGCAATAAAAATCACCTTTTTATCTATATATATAAACTATAGAAAACCTTCATGTGGTTAATTGAAATTCATTCGTTGAATAGAATTCATGTGTTGAATGGTATTCGTGTTTTAAATATAAAAAATCACCTTTTTATCTATATATATATATATATATATATATAAACTATAGAAAACCTTTATGTGTTGAATTGAAATTCATTCGTTGAATAGAATTCATGTATTGAATGGTATTCGTGTTTTAAATATAAAAAATCACCTTTTTATCTATATATATAAACTATAGAATACCTTCATGTGTTGAATCGAAATTCATTCTTTGAATTGAAATCCATGTGTTGAGTGGTATTCATATTTTGAAAGAAATTGTTTTATAATAAAAATCCTATTTTTATCATCAATATGAACTATATAAAATACTCTTGTTTTTAAATAAATTGTTTTATAATAAAAATCATATTTTTATTACCTATAAGAACTATATAAAATAATCGCGTTTTGAAATGAATTGTTTTACAATAAAAATCACCTTTCTACAGTACACATGAATTGTTAAAAATAGTGAAGTGTTGAAATAGAAGGCAGTTAGATAAAAATATCATTTTTATCAAATGTATGAAAATCATATAGTTTTGAAATCGAAGAATCGATATATATATATATATGTATGTATGTATGTATAGAGAATTGAAATATGTCGAATAACGTAGCTGTAATTCATATTTTGAAACCGTGATTTCAAACGATTAGTGCGAGAGATCCGACCATCGGATTTTCCCGAAACCGCAACCGTTGGGTTCGCTTTGGAAATATCTTTCCAACGGCACCAATTTTATAAAAATCCAATGGTTGGATTGTCTGGAATGTTTAATTCAAATCTGAAGAAAAACAGCGCCAGAATCGATTATATATATATAATTATATTAAATCGAATAAGACGCTGTAGTTCATATTTTGAAATCGAAACTTCAAACGATTATACCGGGAGATCCGACCGTCGGATTTTCCCGAAACTGGAACCGTTGGATTCGTTTTGAAAAGATCTTTCTAATGATGTAAATTTTGTGAAGATCCAACAGTTAAATTTTCAGATATGTGTAAATCAAATCTGAAGAAAAACAGCGCTACGGCCGCTTTATTGCCCGAAGCGTCGTTTTGAATAAATTGGCTATTTTAAAATAAATAAAAATAGCAATAAATCATTATAAAATATTATAAACGATATGGATGTGAAATTTAGAAACTAATTGAAGGTTGGATAAGTCGAATGGTTTCTTGGGTGTTGATCTGATGTTGGTTTCGGCCTTTGGGGTTAATATTTGGGAAATCGTTCTCTTACTGATTTACGGTTAGCGACTAATGAATTGAAATGATGCGTATGTGTGTTCGTGTTGCATTTGTTTATCATATACGCGAGTTGCTCAGAAAACCGGGTTTATCCCATTCTGAATAACTGAATCGACGATAAGAAATCGAAGATGAAGACGGTGGTTGAAGACCGGAAATCTTCACCTCGTTTGGATGGTAACTGATGTCCTGATTGGGAGGCATCCAGAAATATGGATAATGAGTGGTGATCGCCCAGACTTACGTGGAGATCGATGGGTTTGCGAGGTAACATAGTGCCTCCGGTTTCGTTCCGACCCAGAACAGACTTGCAAATGGACTGTGTGTCTGACATTGGAATTCATTCTGTGTGATTGATAACCATCAGTTACGTGATGTGAATTGCCTATGTGGCATGCTAAGATGCAGTGATCAGGGCTTCTGTTGAAAAGCAAAGTCTTGTGATTGATGATCAAAGCATCGCCTGTATGGCGTAGCTTTGTGTATTACGTGAATTCGCGAGCCTCACAACCCAGTATGAACCAAAAACCGGAGAAGGACCTCAGGGAGGGCATGCGTTTCTTTCTAGTTAGAGGTGGTGTCGGTGCTTAAACTGGCTGACATTTATACTATTTTTCACCTATGTGGTTGTTGCTGTTGCGAGGCACCTCGGTTATATCGGTCAATCCGGGACCGATGGAGTCATTCGTTGGCACACTTATGCCCCAAAGGGAGGGGAAACGCAGTGTTTAGGAATTTTAATCCACATCGGTGGACCGGCCCTGACGATCCAAAGGCTTGACTGAGTACTTTCCTGAGGCTCAGGCTAGACAGTCTCGAATTCGGTAAGGACTATCTTTTGCCTTGGTTCATGATGGAAATCCAATTTCCAAGTACGTGACTGTGCGGTTTTGATTGTGTACCTATATTTGGCGACATAGTGGCATGGGACGCTCATGTCGTCTATGATTGATACTTATGATTTGAAATTGTTTTTGAAACATATAAATACTAGTAGTAATATCAAATGCTTTTGTTTTATTCGTATCAAGCATATTTTGGCCATTATAAGGTAAAAACTCTATCCTTCGGTTTGCGTTGCATTGTGTGATGGGAACTGAGTCTTATAATGGCTTCATTTTTATAAAAAGAATTGCGATGTTTAAAAGAATTATTTGTTTTAAAGCACTGGCAATCCAATGGAGTAAACTCGTTCCGCAAAAGTGGCGTGGTCCTGTGATTAGTCAAAGTATAAATGTGTTAAGTAGATTTCTCATACCAGTCCCATGACTGACTCGTAGTTTGTTTCACTTGCAAACTCGGGTGCCCCTTTTTCTACACGGGCAGCCTTGTATTCAGGTTTTAGCTGGCTCTTTCTGGATAGCTGGAGCTGAAGATGGATTCTATCATTTATCTCTTTTTATGCTATTCAGCTCCTATTGTACATATTATGTTTGTATTCCGCTGTAGACATTTATGTATAGCTGAACTATATTTGTACTAAGTATGATCCTGTATACTGTGTAACTCTGATGATTATTGTTTATCCAGTGATTATTTGTTCATTATCTGGTGTATTTATTTATTTCTGTTCTGCTATTATCTGTTTTTGTGTTATATTCCAATGATTACCCTTGCCACCGTCAGTACAGGGTTCGGGGTCGTCTGATTAGTCGATCTCCAATTTAACAACTCTTCCAATTCATTACTATTTCATTTATTTTTCGAATTCCAGAATAATCTCATAGTTATCAGTCAACCAATTTTCACTTCACCACCTTTCTCATCTGCGAAACTGCCGCTTCAAATGTCATTTACTTTAAATCATTATCATTTCTTCCGGACCCATTTTACCATATCCACTTGATTTCGTTAATAGATACTAGTACAAGATCAATATTGTCTATTTAGTTATCGTATAAATTCGTAACTTTCAATACTTAATTTAATCGTTGCCAATTCGTCTTTTAAATCATTTATTGATTTAAATACATTTCTTGATTTAAATACATTTATCGACCAAAGCCGAGAAAAAAAATATTGAAGGTTTATTTCAAACAATTTGAGTTCACAAAATAATCAATCATCGTCTTTTTAATTATTTCATAATGTTAAATATAGTACAACTAACACGACTGGAACTATTTATCTGGATTTTTTAAATAAGCGGATCTATATTTTATTTTAATTTATTTAAATAAGAAATAAATTCTATTTATTTATTTTAATAACTTACTTTACCGTGACAAGTACCGACCCTTGCTTGATCATCTATCATCTGCCTTGACGGATTTCATCAACTACATTATCACTACTTCCTTTTTTCTTTCTTTCTTTATATGGCATTTATATTAAAATGAAATCTTTTTATTATTTACTTTTGAATTTATTTACTAAAACTCCTTGCTTCCTTTCCTGTAATGTCCCGTATTTTCTGACCATTTATTTGAAATATTTAATTATTGATTTGAGTTTAAATAATGGGATTTGACCGTTTTAATTTGAATATTTAAATTATGTTAATAATATACTAATATATTTTTTGGGATATTGGGAAAATGTTGAATTTGCTGTATAATGTGAACGAGCGATTTAAAGTGGTTTAAATATGGTTTATATTGGATTATATAAATATATTCGTTATTAAAACGATGTTAGAACGTTTAATTTATAATTATATTTTAAAACGAGCTACAGCGGCGCGGTAGTTCGTAATTTGGTGCTTTGAACTTTAAATGGCTGTATAGGGCCCAAAGTAAGTCGGAATTTCGTGAAACGAGAAACATGTGAATCAGTTTGATTATAATTTTCTAATGTAAGATAAAAATCAGGATTTTGTGTTATAGATTGCTAGTTATGTTCAATTAAAATTTTAAAATAGTCACTATGGAAATCGTTATAAAACGATAACGTTTATTAAATAAAATATTAACGACTTTATATATATTCGAATATAAGTTAAGCCAAATATTTTTGAGTGTCGAATTTGAGAATCCATCTTAGCCTTATTTGTAGTTATGCGGTATTTTATTTGAATATAATTGATGACATTGGTTTATTTTTATTTAACTGTTTTAAAATTTATTTATATTGCCAATATTATATAAGAGTTAGAAGTAGCACAACCTAAAACTTTGAACAATATATACCATCAGCATTTGGTGAACTTTGTTTATTAGTTTCTAATTGGACAATGCATGTTTTGTTCCTTTTATTGAACTTGCTTTTGGACGGCATTACTAACTAAACGAGACCATCAATTAGCACATTAATGACAAATATAACGCGACATAGCAATATGTCTAACATCAACAACATACCAGAAATGACATACCCATTATTCATAACAAAAACTGTAATAAAGGAGAAGAACTTCAGTGAACAATAAACTAAAACAATAATCACAATAAAAAGGGAATTGTTCAACACCACCACATATTCACAGCAAAGGTGGTAAAGTAAAGAAATGAAACAAATATAAGTATACATGTATAACATCAAATACACATTGGAATTCAAGGAAACTACATGAAGAAAAACTTATGCATATATAAAATGAATCTGCATGAAATAGCAACAAATTTTATTTCAAATTTGTACAAATTTACAACCACACATTTCGATACATTTGCCATGCTAGTTGGTATGGTACTGGCCCTACATATCACATATGGTACCCACAACTATGTGAATACAGAAGTTTACAATTGTTCTGCCAACAAATAAAATCAAATTTGAAAATATCATGAACAGTGTGATGACCCCAAACTTCCTTTGAGTAGAAGTAAGGATAATCATTTGGAATGCAACATATTTATAACAATAACAGAACCAGATAACATCATAACACATAATTATTGCAGCGGAAAGATAAAGGTCATAAACATCACATAAACAGAACCACAGAGTACGCAGTTTACAGGATACAACTTAGCAAAATAAAAGTCTGAATCAAAGGAAATAAGTTTTCAAAAGAAATAGGTTTAAACTCCATGACGTACATCAAAATACAAGATAGAATAAAGTCTCTAAAGCAAAAGAAAAACATAAAAGGAAGTCTCCGCCTTCTCCTTCCAAGTAGTCTTCAATCTAGAAAATGTCTCTCTAAGAACTTGTCACTTGGATGCACGTGTAAAGAGAGAGCACCCGAGTTTGCAAAGTGAAACAAACATCGAGTCAGTCATGGGACTGGTATGAGAAATTTTCTATACTAACTATCAATATGGCGAATCACAGGACCACGCCGCTAACGCGGAACGGGTTTACTCCATTGGATTGCCAGTGCATAATTTAATAAAGTTTATATGAAAACAACGAAATGACTTTTGAAAAATGAAACCATCATAAGACTCAAGTCCTATCACACAATGCAACGCAAACAGGAGGATAGAGTTTTCCCTTATGATGATCAAACATGCTTAATACGTGTAAAATAATATTTTTATATTATCATTAGTGTCTAAGCAGTATTAAAATACTTCAATATAAATGTATCAATCCTAGACGGCATAGTACCCCGTCCTTCTATGTCGCCCTATATAAGTTTAAAACCAAGATCGTAATGTCGTATTGGAGATTGGGTTCCTATCATGAAATCGAGGCTAGGGATCGTCCTCTCCGATTTGAGACACTCTAGCAAATGCCTCAAGATCACACCTATGGGCAACCCTTGGATATTCAGGGCCGGTCCCCACCTAACGGTGGTGGATTAATTATGCCTGAACACACGTTTCCCGGTCCCTTTGGACCTATAGCATGACCACTTCCGGCCTATAAAACCCGAGGTACCTCAATCCATCATCCACATAAGTAAAATACCGGCCAGTTTAAGCACCGGCACTACCCCTAGCTAGAAAGAAACGTATGCACTCCCTGCAGTCCTAATCTCGTTTTGACTCATACCGGGGTGTGAGGTTCACGAAGTCACGCTATACTCAAAGCTATGCCTAAACAGGCTATGCTTTGATCATCAACCACAGGGCCTGCCTTTCAACAAAGCCTTGATTATTGCATCTTGGCGTGCCACATTGACAATTCACGCCATGCGATCGACAACTATTACTATATACCAGGGTGTTAAGCAGAGAATAAATTCTCCACCACCAAACAGATATATATTAATACAAATCGATGTAATTGCATGGAATGAATTCCAACGTTGTAACGACCCGGATTTTGAGCGACTTTGGTTATCGACATAAACTCGATGTCGATAACCAAAATATCGAAAAATACCGGTAATTAATGAAAGAAATTAGAGGGCGAGAATAGATAAGATAGAAACTTAGAATAGAAGAAGAAGAAAACAACATCAGAGTAACATGAACCTCACAGTGGAACGAATAACATATAATAGATAACATAACTTTGAAATATAACAGTTATGTATACAATAGCACTTATCAGAGTACAACACTTACAACACAGCGGAAATAAACTATAGCTATATGATCTTGAAGCCTCCTGCTCCAAGCTCTCCAAGTATATCTGTAAATTCCTGACTACTTGACTGCCCATACAAAATTGGGCACCCAAGAGTTTAGGGAAAACAACAAAATAAACTCCGGGTCAGTCATGGGACTGGTGTGAGTAAAACAGTTTAAACATGTATATGAACAAGTAAACGATATCTCATAAGACCACGCCGTATAACGGAGCGGGTTTTTCCCTTATGAGAATCCAAAATATATTTATATAAAAACATTTTGATATTATAATAATATCTATCAACACAATACAATAATCATCTAGCAGAAACGCTTTCATCTCACGTTCTACATATATAGTATACGATCAAAACCGCAAGCACGTATTGGGTAATGGATTTCCAACTATGACAAGGTATGGAACCACCTTCTGATTAGTGTACTCTAGGAACGATACACTGGAGTTCAACAAGAACATCTTGTAACTCAGCCACACATGACCGGCCACTCATTTTGCTTGAGTGTATCGAATGTATATCACCAACGGTTAGGATCAGCAACCGTTCCCGTATGTATATATATATATATATATATATATATATATATATATATATATATATATATATGGGACAGCATTGATAGATTAAAGAAGCAAATGAATATTCTCTAGATAGGTGATTATACACCCTACTTCGGTGCGACCGACTTAGCCATGCTGCCTACCCGGTTTCTGTCATTTACCGGATGATGAGGCTAGAAGTTACGCGTTATCATCACATCAGATTCACTTCGAATGCCACATTGTCAGATCCATCTAAAATCACTAATTGACGTCCACAACAGTACATTACGTGTTAGCTAAAGAAGTTTCCTTCTCTGCTTCCACTCTTGGTACGGTTGAAGAAATCAATGTACGTGACCTTTCTGAAAATACTCTGTCAGACATCCATCTTCATTCACTTAGAAATGTCACATCGCCATACCCGCAAAATTGCAAATTGATTTCCTCAAAGATACAATGGGTATACAGCTAAGAGAAACGAATTCCTCCGCCACCAACCTATATACGTTTGAAGGGATCAACTTATGCGATCCATTGGATATACTCTGTCAGACCTTCATCCATACAAGTTGTCCTGGGACTGGACAAACCGAAGGCACTATTCAGTATATCCATCTTAGTCACTGTTATCTAAGACTTATACAATAGCCCTTGCATTTTACTCCGTCTTCAATTATCTTTGGCATAAATGATTCGCAACGCTTATGCCAATACAGAGTGGTTCTTTGGATAATAATCCAACCGGTCTCTCCACATTAATAACGTTAAAATGGTCAAAACTTCGATAGTCTGTGAGTTAACTATCAAAGAAAAACAAGTGTGCAAACAATGATATTATTTCCAGATGGAAATTATATCGAACAATCATCAATCATTATTAACTCTTAAATTTATCTTATCATTTATTTATTCCCTTCCTTATAAATAAACATTCCATTTTCTAATTCATATTTCGATTTCCAGTCTTTGATTTCATTCTGATTCTGATTTGGAAAACATTTCCAAATACTCCTTTATTTGGATTTAAATGGATGTTTAAATCCACAACGCGATGACGACCCAAACCACTATACTCATTAACTAATTCCACTTAACTACTTTCACTTTCGAACCTTAACCATTTCTAAATTTAAAAACAAAGTCAATCAAGTTGGGGTATAATTACCTCTCAGACCTTAACTGAACAACATCTTTAACCACGAAATAAGATAAGTTCTCCTTCCTAAATCTTTAACACTTCCTTACGTAATTCTCTTTCGAATATCTCTATTTGATAACTCCTCCCTTCAAATAACTATATTCGATACTCTCTCTTACAAATAACTAGATTCGATAATCTTTCTTCGAATAAACTATATTCGATTTAACTCTTTTCAATTTACTCTTATCGATTAACCCTTATCAATTAACTCTATTGGACTAACTCTATTTGATTTAACTCTATTCTATTAACTTTTTCCACTTAACTCCTTTCGAATAAACTATATTCGATAACTCCTTTAATTCTATTCGAATAAACTATATTTGATTAACTCCTTTACTTCTATTCGAATAAACTAGATTCGATTAACTCCTTTAATTCTATTAGATTTGATAACTCCCCTTTTCGAATAACCAATATTCGATTAACTCACTTCGAATAACCAATATTCGATTAACTTACTTCGAATAACCAATATTCAATTAACTCACTTCGAATAACCAATATTCGATTACTCTTCTCTCGAATACACTATATTCGATAACTCTACTTCGAATAAGTGATATTCGATACTTATACTTCGAATAAGTGATATTCGATAATTCTACTTGATTAACTCCATTTGAATAACTCTAACTGGTTAACTCTAACTGATTAACTCTACTGATTAATTCTAACTGTTTAACTCCAACTGGTTAGCTCTAACTGATTAACTCTACTGATTAATTCTAACTGTTTAACTCCAACTGGTTAACTCAAACTGTTTAACCCTAATGGATTGACTCTAACTGTTTAACTCCAACTGGTTAACTCTAACTGGCCAACCCTAACTATTTAACTCCTTTGAGTTAACCTTAACTGTTTAACTCCTATTTGATAACGTTTATTCATTTATAAAGATTTACTTTTAGTAATGGTTCTTCACTTTATAAATGTTCTCTTTAAAAATGTTACTTCACGTATACAAGTGTTGTGTACATATTCTATTTAAAACTATCGGTGTTGAAACCAATATCTCTTCTTTATATAAGTTCAGACTTATATATTCTATTTATCGAATGATAAATATTTTTATTTAATTTATAAACTGTCACTTATAAATTAATCTTTTCTATTTATCTGTTAAAAACAGATACCGATTTTCTATTCATTTTCTAATTATTCTTTTGGTTTAATTCTATTTATTCATCAATAAATATTCCTTGATTTAATCCTATTTATTTATCAAATAAATATCTCATTTATAACATCCTATTTATTTATCAAATAAATATCTCCATTTAATTCTATTTATTTAACAAATAAATATCTCCTTAAATCTTATCTATTTATTTAACAAATAAATATCTCCTTTATCTTTTATTTATTTCCTAAATAAATAAATCCTTTTACTCTTTATTTATTCCCTAAATAAATAATCCCTTTTTATCTATTTGTAAATGGTTTACAAATATCCCTCTTTCTATTGGTTTTGACAATATTTTCCCTTATATATATTGTTTTACAAATATTTTCCTTTTTATTTGATTTCACAAATATATCTCCTCTATATTTGTTTAACAAATAAAATCCCTTTATATTTGATTAACAAACATAAATTTCCTTTATATTTGATTTACAAATATAATTCTTTTATTCAAAATCCTTTTTCTTGTATAATATAAAATCCATTGATTTTATATAAATAAATTATTTTCAAAATATACATTGAAAATCCCTTTTCCACATTCTGGTAATTCTTATGGTATTTAACACACCATATAACAACGATAACTATCGTCCAAAGCACACATAGTCAACGTCAGATTATATATCACATTATATATCACAATATATAAATCACAGTAAAATAACTATTGAGGAATCCAGTTGGATTCCTCCAACCTGTTTCCCTGCATCACATATGTTACACAGTAAAATCAACATCACTTCCATTTAAATATGAAATATTCTGCTAACAAAATCAATGTATAACTATTTAACTGTTTATATATATATTTATATATATATATATAATATTCACTAACTGACTAGCAGTTCAATCAAACAGTCAACACACAATCAAATAGACAATATTTAACAGTTCTAAGAATACGTTGTAAAAATAGAACTGTACAGAGTTGGTGAGTTTTACTCACCGTTGCGGGTTAACCGTTGAATAACGGTTTGCGTTATTTGATTGAGTCGCACAATTTTTTTCACAATAAATTGTAACGAGCTCGGATTCACTTTCGGTCAGTCTCATTTTGTTGCTCCCATCCATACGATCCCAACGGATCTTGTTTCGTCCAATTCTGATATTGTACGAGATAGTTACACAAGTTACAAGTTCGTAAACATTTAATTTGAATTAAACCTAAATCATTTTCATTTAAAAGAAAATTGGGCTCACCCTTCCGGCCCACTACCCTTCACAGCCCAATACCGCTTCACCCTTCTTCCCAAACCATGAAACGCGGCTCCAGGCCTTTACTCTAATGACCATTCACACGATTTCATCAAACCGCAACTCCCTCCTTGCATCACTAACTCCCCAACGAACACTACCATTGAACTTCTTGCTCGAATCTCCATTCATCCATCCCCCTTTTACTCGACTCGCGCCCTCCCCCACATTTCCGTCGACAGCCACATTCACGCACCCATACAGGTGATCGACCTCTTCTGAAACTGAATCCCACCAATTCTTGCAAGCAAGTGCGGTTTCATACCGCGAACCCAAATCTATTTTCAAATCGAGCTAAAACTTGCTGTATGGTGATCGAACTCAAGCCCTAGGTTAACGCTGAAAACACCCAACCGAATCCAGTGAAGTTTGAACACTAAGAAACCCATATAGATGTGTAGAGAAACATCTCAGCAACCCAACGATGTAATTTCCCTGAATTTAGGATTTTTATTTTAATTGTTTTGGATTTTTTCTCAACTCGTGAATGATTTTTCTAAGAAGTGAAGAACGGCGGAAATATGTCTGAGGAAGTTAGGTTTAAGGGAAGGAGTTAGGTTACTTATATAGTGTAGATATTTTTGCTTTTAGATATTTTATTTTTATATTCATTAATTTTGTTTCTGCACTCTAAAAATCCCTACGAACACACATGATATCTAAAAATCATGAAAACTGGCATGCAGCTAGAGTTCGACCTTACGGTCCCAACGAAATTGATTTCGTCGAATTCCGACTTCGTATGCTCACACAGTGTATTTTTAACTGTCGAAATACTGACTGTTTTTCACTTTAAAAATATTTGTCATTACGGATCCAACAAAATTAGTTTCGTCGAATTCTGACTTCGTTTGCAAAAGTGGCTATTTTTAAAGCTCTGGTTGACCCATTTAAATATATAAATATATTTAAATAGTATTAAATTAAATATAAATAAATTTATATTATTGTATGTCTTCACTAATGATATCGTACAGCTCCAGAATATCATATCAGAATTTACAGCTTGATATTTCAGATTCCAGATTATCTCAATATTCATTTTATATCGAAAATCCTTTTACAACGTAAATAAAGCGTTGCAAAATATAAAGGAATTCCACAGCGACTTTTCTGAAATTTGATTTGGACGTTAATCAAAATCTACACGACGAAATCCCGATTTTTCTCTTCCACTAGAAAGATATACTCCACTAGCTCCACACATTTCTTGTTTCACAGAAATCCGGCTTAAAAAGAATCATGTACATTCAGTTGAAGTTCGAATCGCCAATTTACGAACTGCAGCGCCATTTCGAGCTCGATTTTAATTATATTATAATTCTACGTTCAAACTGACATCGATTGAATATATTCGTTAATATAATTCAACTCTAAGCTGAATTAAATCTAAGGGACGACCCCGTTCATAGAATATTGTGATATCCAATATTTTGATTATTTCTGAATTAAATATATTATTTAATTATTTAATTTAATTAAATATTCCATATTATTTAATTAAAACTCGATTTAATTCCCTATATCACTAGTTTAAATAATTAAATAAATTAATTATACCCTTGGAAAATGCGGGTCATTACATTCTTCCCCACTTAAAATAATTTCGTCCTCGAAATTGCTAAGGTAAAGGACAACCCTATCTATTTGAAATTCCTAAGATTTGTTTACCCCTTATTTCTGATTTTAACTGAACCAATTAATATTGACTAAAATATTTATTCATTCCGACTAACTAAAATTTTCAAAAATTCTGAAAATTTTCTAACACTTTACATTTTCGTAAAATTTTGCCATAACCTCCTTTGTACAGCCCTATCGGTAAAACTCCAGCTCGCCTCTCTAGGCCGTCTCCAACCCAAAAGAAAATCAAACAGCCAAGCGGCTTGCCAATTTAGCTCATAAATTCAAAACTCATATCAAATATAAACTTGTACCTTTTTGTCGGGCGTTTCATTATCTCATTTCCATCTGCTATCAATTTAGCAGATACCAATGCCGCCCCAATCAAATTCCAATCAGTTTTAGCACCAACACAACCATTCGCTTATATCCAAGCCAATCATCATTTCGACTCGAGTTTGATTCTCGATTTCAAACTCTTAACTCATCAGTACATGACCATTTCAGATTATTCTCTTATCACCCCAGTTTTTAGTTAACTTAACAAGTTAAAGTTAAATTTTAGAATTTAAATTCCTGGGCTTTTACTTCAAGTAAATTTGAAATCATAATACCAATTCAAAACATTTGAATTCTTAAACACTTGTTTTCGCAAAACAAATTTTAAAATAAAATCTTGGGTAGTAATCCGTCACTTACAACTCGAAAATCACACTGATGATGTGTACACCATCATCAGAATTATATTCCAGCGATCAAAGTGAGTTCAATACTATATTCATTTTCAAAACTCCAACTTAAACACTTCCACTTTGAAATATATTTCAAATACCATTCACAAGGCTTTAAACCAATTGCATTTCGTTTGATTTTATATTTATATTTATATATAACTATATAGAAAAATATAAATCGTTTGGCGATTTCAACTATTATAATCTATTCTTTTATCGCAGCTAAAGTGACTATAAAAGTATCCTTTTTTCTCAACTCTTTTATTTCGACAAAAATGTTTATTCTTGTTTCAACTGTTTTCTTTAACAAAAATGTTTATTTTTGTTTAACTCTTTTCTTTAACAAAAATGTTTATTTTTGTTTTCAACTCTTTTCTTTTACAAAAATGTTTATTTTTATTTAACTCTTTTCTTTTTCTTATTCATTTAAACTATATGTAAATAAATGTTTCTACTATAAATATGTTCATTTCATTTACATCGAAGATGTAAATAAAGTTTTCACCAAATCTGTTCTTTTCATTTACATAAGAAAATGTAAATAAAGGTCATTGCAAAATTTGTTCTCTTTACTCTTTTATTTACAAAGAAAAATGTAAATTCTTTTATTTACAAAGAAAAATGTAAATTCTTTTATTTTACATTGAAAATGAAAATTCTTTTTATTCTTGTTCTTTATATTGAAAAATGTAAATATTTTCATTCCTTTTTCTTTACATTGAAAATGTAAATATTTTCATTCCTTTTTCTTTATATTGAAAAATGTAAATATTTTCATTCCTTTTTCTTTACATTGAAAAATGTAAATATTTTCATTCCTTTTTCTTTATATTGAAAAATGTAAATATTTTCATTTCATTTTCTTTGCATTGAAAAATGTAAATATTTTCATTTCATTTTCTTTGCATTGAAAAATGTAAATATTTTTATTCCTTTTTCTTTACATTGAAAAATGTAAATATTTTCTTTCCTTTTCTTTACATTGAAAAATGTAAATATTTTCATTCCTTTTTCTTTACATTGAAAAATGTAAATATTTTCATTCCTTTTTCTTTATATTAAAAAATGTAAATATTTTCATTCCTTTTTCTTTACATTGAAAAATGTAAATATTTTTATTCCTTTTTCTTTACATTGAAAAATGTAAATATTTTTATTCCTTTTTCTTTACATTGAAAAATGTAAATATTTTCATTCCATGTTATATTTGTGTTGTGAACAAAAAAAAAAAGAAATGAACTTATTTGTCTATGTAATATTGGCATTGTAAAATGCAAATAAAAAGGTGAAACTTTATTTCTAAGTTTTATTCACATTAGAGGACTCAATTAAAAATTTAATTTATTTTTCTAAGTAATATTTGCATTATAAAATGCAAATAAAAAGGTGAACTTTTATTTCTAAGTTTTGGTGTCAACGTATATGTTCAATACGATATCTGAATACATAAAATGATCTAAATTTTGGTGTCAACCTACATGTAATTTAGTGTTTAAGTTTTCATGTCAACACAATGATGGCAACCTATAATTCGGTGTCAAATTTCATGTCAGCACACAACATCAACAACATATGATTTGGTGCATAATTCTCATGAATCAAAATAAAAGTCTCATCTTTATTTTATTTTGTGGATCAAAATAAAATATTTAAACTTTATTTATCTTTTATGTAAATCAAAATAAAAGATTCTAACTTTCTTTTATTATGTAAATCAAAATAAAAGATTCTAACTTTCTTTTATTATGTAAATCAAAATAAAAGATACTAACTTTCTTTTATTATGTAAATCAAAATAAAAGATTCTAACTTTCTTTTATTATGTAAATCAAAATAAAAGATTCTAACTTTTCTTTTTATTATGTAAATCAAAATAAAAGATTCTGACTTTTCTTTTTTATGTTGTGAATAAAAAATAAAGATTTAAACTTTCTTTTGTAAATCAGAATAAAGATTCAATTTTTCATTTTATTTTGTAAAAAAAATAAAGATCCAATTTTTCTAGAAAGGAATAAAAATCAAAATAATAAAGATGAGAACTTATATGAAGATTACATCAGAATTTATAGATCTAAACTAACATGGCTATATCATGATATTACAAAGCATTACAAATCACACAGACAAATAATAAATTCTAATTACCACATCGCAGATCTATGATATTCACGTACATACAGTGATTCACATAACAAACATAATTAAATTATTTAATTATTAAAAACTAGAAATCTCACAGTCGTTCGCGATTTGGTCAAAATTTCAAACAGTTCAAAATGGTCCCTTTTCAGTCTAGGAATGTAGATCTTCGTCGTACGATCTTGACGGATCTGAAATTGTCGAATTTCTAGTTCAAACGAATGAGTTATGATTAAATTAAGGTTAATAACATTTTAAATTAATTAATTAACATTAAAATAAGGTTTTACCCTTTCTTCTTCCTTCAAATAAACACGGCCGTGGTTTTCACGATGGGTTCAAAGTTAGGTCTGCAAATTTCTTCGAACACGTGGAGCTGGAGACCGATCGGACACTGGCACGTCGAAGGGGGAAGGCCGACGCGCCTGAGGGTACCAACGGCGGTGAACTCGGTTGCGGGTTGGGCCTGGGCGGCGGTCCAAAGTGGCCGGGTTCGGGGAGGTGGTTCGTGAGTTATGGGTCACGGTTCGGGCCAAACCCCGTATGGATGGAGAGAGGATAAAGAGAGCTTCAGAGTGGTGTACGGCTTGGTGTCTGGTTTGTGGAGATGAAGGAGATTTTAAATACGAAAGTGAAGAGCTGTATCGGCTATGGATTTTGAAAGGGAGGCGGCGGCTGATAAGAGATGAGCAGTGTTTTGGCTTTTAGGGTTTTAATTTTTTTTGTTTTTTATAATCTTTTCAATGTATTTTTACAAATAAATCCATAACTTTCAAACTGTTCAGATTCCAGTCCGGCAGAAGGTGTCCGTAGCAAATAGCCCATGTTCCAGACCCAACGGACCAGGTCACATCAGCCCAAACGGCTGTCTGTGGCCTGAATTATTTAAATTAATAATTAAATCCATTATAAATTTAATTCATTCGTATAAATAAATTCACCGAGGCCACATACGAACTCAGAAAAATCCAGAAAAAATTTATTTGGCTTCGTTATGATGATACGGTCCTAACAAAATTAATTTCGTCGAATTCTGAGACAGTTTGAAAAGTGGCTATTTTTCAGTCGATTAAATTTGACTAAATCGAACAAAACACATTTTCCTATGCTACGCTCACATATTAATTCGAAAAATTCTAAAAATTGAAACCTAGCAATAATTTGACATTCCGGTTCCAACGAAAGTGGTTTCGTCGAAAACAGAGATCGTTTGAAAATTGACTATTTTCACTGACTTTAATATTATTTAAAAATGAAAATTTTAATTTCTGCCACATTTTTCCACCAAATTATTTAAAATAAATTTTTTAAATTGGTTCAGATTTTCCGGGTCGTTATAATCTCCCCCACTTAAGAGTTTTTCGTCCTCGAAAAGGAAACAAAGTAAGGTAGGAAACAAGACGGAAAATGTAAATTATGGTAAATGTACCTTAACACAAGAGTTATTCGGAGATGTCCACTCTGCACTTGGGGTAAGCCTTTTTGATGCTATCCTCTGTCTCCCAAGTACAATCTCTCGGATCCCCGCTCCATTGAACCTTGACTAGGTTGATCCTCTTTGTAACGTCCCATAATTTTCAGTATATTTAAATTTCAATTTAAAATAAATAATTGGAATATATTTAGGGAAATCAAATTTTGTTAATTCTAATGTTGACGATTGGTTGAATTGAGTACAAATAGATTTTGATTTTAGTTT
The DNA here is from genome assembly GCA_030737875.1 of Allium sativum. Lineage (NCBI taxonomy): Eukaryota > Viridiplantae > Streptophyta > Magnoliopsida > Asparagales > Amaryllidaceae > Allium > Allium sativum. The sequence continues at coordinate 804,116,898 of CM060924.1, read as the reverse complement.
GTACTTAGGATGGTTGTAATTTTAAAATTTAATATTTTAATGACTAATTAGACTTAAGTTGTTTAAGATAAAAAGGGAAATTAAAATACCTGAAAACCCATTTATAAAGTCTACTAAAATTTAATTTTTATGACTTAGGATAAGTGAAATTTCATTTGGTAATAGTGATAAAGAATTGAAAATTCAAATATAGTATCTACAATTCAACTGAAGTTAAATTGTTTAATGTATAATTGAAATACAAATTTAATTTGATAAATAATAAAATTTGGGAACTTAAAATATGTGAAATTTGTTATAATTTGATTTAAATGGAATTTAATGAATATTCAAATTGAATTAAAACAGTTAAATGAATATTTTATTAATTAATCAACAGTGAAATTTAACTGTTTTGGCGACGGTCTCAGAATTCGACAAAACTGGCGCCATCAGAACCGGAACGGTGAATGATTATAGGATCCCAATTTGCGTCACAATCCGACTTACCGTTTGATCGTACGAGAGAAAATGTGAACGAGATCAATGTAAATGGATAATTGGGTATTTCTCATATTTGAGCCTTATAATTATATATAAATAAAATCCACCTTTACCCTATCAGCCCATTAACGATTGTATGTTCATTTCTTGTCTACTTCATCTCTTTAATGGCTGAAATGATTTTTCAAAACCCTAGATCAAAAGAAAATACATGCTTCAAAACAAAATCTCTCAAAACCATAGCGTATTATATGTCAAAACGAAGATCTCGACGGTACGAAGCTACTGGTGTTCTCAGTTTCAACATGCGTTGCATCGTTTGGCCGGAAAACTTGGTCAAAGGTTCTAATTTTCGAAATCCTAAGGTTGCTTTTGGGGCTTTTTGATTTTGATGCTAATCGAAGAAATCAACTTCTGGGTATTGTTCGTATCGTTGCTGGGATCGCAACGAATTTGGTCTCATCATCTATAGTCGAGTAGGTCGTCGGAATTTCATGGTTTGGGGTTAAAAACCCGTTCCGTTCATCTGCATGGCGGCGACGCTAGGGCCGATCGCAGGTGATGGGGCTGGTACAGGATGGTGCGGCTTCGAAGGAGCTTTTGAATGGTGGTAGTCTCGTCCCTTCTGGTGGCCTGAGCAGAGAGGAATCGTCGGTCAAAGTTCGTGTTTTGTACGTTGTTGGTTTGTTTCGTTCGGATCCTGTAGCCATGAGAAGAAGGAGATGAGCGGGAATTCTTTGCTGATGTGGCAGCGTATGATTTGTCCATTAATTATTTAATTTATTAAATTGTTGTATATTCTAACGTCTATAACTTTCTCGTATAACCTCGGATTGACGCGCGGTTTGTTGCGTTGGGATCGTATCGGAGCTGCGGACGATTTGGCACTAACCTGGCTGCGTTTAGAGACTGTGAAATTTTGGGCTATGGTTGGACGTCCGACCCACCAAGGACCCAAAGGTGAGTGATTCTTCGCTCACGAAATACTAAATTTTTCCCATATTTATTAGATTAAATTATGAAGTAAATTTTGTTGCATGTTTGTGTTGTTGATGAACGATTGTTTAAGTTGACATGCAAGTGTTAATATGCAAATAAAATCAGTAATTAGTTATTTAAATTTTATTTAAATTTCGAATTAGAAATCCCGACACTTGTTAACCAGTAAAATGATTTCATTTACTGTTTGAATGAAATGATGTGATGGATGCCTTGATTGGATTTGATTGATGAATGAATGCTGCATGAACTGGCTGTTTATTCAGTACATGATATTCCATGCATTTTCGATAAATCCCAATTTCCCACCTTTGATGTTACGGGCATCTAATAAATCCGGGATTTATCAAATTGAATGAATTAAGAACACAGGTTGAAATGATACATACCTGTGACCCTGATTTGGATTGAAATGATAGATCCATCCCTGAATATCGAGAAATTAAATTTAAATCACTTGGCCATTAGGTAGATAATTATATACAGACATCGGTTGGTTAAATGATTTAAATATTTGAAATTTTATTTGAGGGAAAATTTATTTAAAGGGAATGTGTCGAGTTTGAGAAATTTTTTATTCTTCCTTTAAAGATCTGATTCTTGAATATTATTTGAAGTGATTAAGGAAATTACCCAAAGTGAACTTGAAGTTTTTAAAGATTTAGAAATTAATATGATTTAGAATTTTCAAGGATTGGGTAGCCTCAGATGTAATAAATTCTTATTGAATTTAATATTGGATAGAAAGGAAGAATCGAGGAGACTCAGAGTTGTTTTGAACTTAATACAACTATGGTGTAAATCCTTGGATTTGAAATATGGGTTGAAATGGGATTTTTGAAACAAGTCCTTTGGGCTAGGCAACTCCATTGAGACTGGAGTTAGATTCAAGTATTGAAGTTCGGAAGAAAGAATCGATTTTTTTGTTAAAGAATTTTCATAAATATATACATATTTACACTGTTTGATTTCAATAACTATCCCTTCTTCAAAATTTATTTATTAAACCTTTATCTATAACTATTTTTATTATAACAAAATTTTCTTATATTCTTTTATCTAAACTATTTAGTAAACTTTTAAATATATATATATATATATAGTGTTTTAAACTTATTTATCCTATTTTTTTTCTTTATTCTTTACATATATTATTTATATAAAGGTTTTAGAAGCTTCTACTTTTCAAAATTTTTATTTTATAAAGTGTAAATTTCTTCCGAATGGAAATGTTTGGATTTAAAACCTGGGTTCAGAATGGAGTTGAGATAAAAGCTATATCCTCTTTTATGGTGAACCAATTTCTAAACCGATTTCAAATATGAATGGTGAATTATATTCTACTTGAATGTAAAAATTTCCCTAAGAGATTGAATAGGTTATAAAAGTATATATACATTTTATTTGAATATGAACGGATTTCAAACATAAGTCGTTCTGGAATAATATGAAATCTTCGAGAGGAAATATATTTTATTTGAATATAAGTCGATTTTGAAATATTATATGATTATAATGTAATGAAGTGGAATATTCTAGTTTAGGATATAATCGGGTTGGTATGATTTATGATATTTCGATAAAACTATATTCTATTTTTGAATATAAATTTGGTTCGAGACAGAATACGATATTTTGATATGAAAGCGAACCTTTGAAATGTAAAAGAACTAACCGATGTGAAAGATGTAAGCGTTGGTTGTCAAAGAGACCGGAGTCGGCATAAGGCATACTCTTTATCAGTGTTGATACCACTTTGACAACTATAAACGTTTTGACGTATCTGTGAACGTTCCGACGTATCCAGAATGAGATATGATGACTTGAAGGCGATTATTTAATCGAAGGAAGATGAGCTATTGCGAAATAGCCCTGACCTTCAGGTCAGAATTAAAATGACTAAAACAGGAGCTATACCGTGAATAATTGAGGTAGCACCTTTGATCGGACTCACTCCTTCGATACTATTTCTATGACTATGATGATAATGATGATTTGGGCCCATTTTTACTTTGGGAGTGTGTTCCGAGGTGGGCGGTAGTGGCTGCTATGCGTTACCACCGGTCCGGGAGCGCAATTGGTAGAATCCTACCCTGGGCATTGCCTCGAGTGCCTTGTCATATATATCCTTATCGAGCCCCATATGATTTTGATTTAGCATTGCCTTCTATGGAGTGCCCTCTGATAACACCAGTACGGTGAATTTGCGGTACTGTATAGACTATTGATGCCTATAAACGGCGTAAGGGTAATATGGTGATCCCGCTTACGCTATTTTCAGTATTTATACTTTACTGGATAGACACTATCATAATAGCGTACTATATTATGTATGTATTAGTTTAACGGATCCTTGAGAGATGGAAAAATCCCGTAACATCTCTTGAGTTACTGTACCCATGACACTGATGTTATTTCGTATTTTGATTTGACTAATATGAAATGATTTAGTGCTGATCCGAGTGTTTGTTGTGTTTTCTTTTATGCAATATGCTCGGGTCAGCAGATGTTGCAGTTAGCGAAGATTTTCCTTTGGAGCACGAAGACGAAGATTTGGCATATATATACTATATATAATTGTCCGCTGCATTTATTCCGCTGCTTATTATGTACATCCGAATGTATATGTAACTCTGATAATCATGGAATGTTATAATCAGTATACATTTCAACTGCTTTTAACTGCTATTTGTTTATTATATGTTGTCCTTCCGCTGTGAGATTCTGTTATTGTCTTTCTCTTCTTCTTTCTTTTTCTTCTTTCCCAATAACTACCTGCATTTGCGATTTGTTTGGGTTGACATGTGTGGCTTATTGTCGATTTGAACAGTAAAAAATGTGGGTCGTTACAGTTGGTATCAGAGCGATGGTTGTCGACAACCTTGGCTCTGTTTGGGAATAAACTCATTAGAGATGGGGTTAGAAACGCCCTACAATGAGTTTGAGAGTATATACGAGAGAGCGTACTTGTATTTTGATATAAAATGATTTTTATACTGTGTTGGTAATTCTGTTGAAAATTTATAGATTCTGTTCGATTTATGGGACACCATGGAATCGATAGGAATTTCTAAATGATCGAACAGAATGTATTGACATAATATGGTTTTCAATTACATTTTATATATCTCAATATATGGTTGTTTTGTTTAAGTGTATAAGATTTGGTCCTTAACAGGTAATAATATTTAGTTATTACCTATTATGGTTGATCAAATAATAAATTAAATAAGAAAATTTAATGGTTATATAAAGTACTTGAGAATGGAATCTCTTAAGTATAATTGGTTACATAATATATTTGCGACTAAAATGAACTTGAACTGGATAACTTGATCCTAGGGGTCTTTGGAAATAGTTTTGTCAAAGTTTCAATAATATCATATTATAGGTATAATCGAAAGGAAATGGTTTTAAAGATTTTTCAAGGTGGGTATAATCCCTTCTTGGACCTTAGAAACGATGTCGGTAATGAGTGCACGCATTATCGATGTTTACCCTGAAGAGTTTAAGTGGGGGAGATCACTCGATGGTTATTATAACTTGTTTGACAAAAGATTTTGAATTTAATTCCATATGATATAATTTTTTTTTATAAAGGTAATAGGATATGTTATTTAAGGTTGAAATTTAAATTTAACATGCTTTGAAAAAAATTCTATGTTTTTGTAAATTAAAGATGTGGGTTCAAAATTTTATGGCATGTTTTTCTATAAAATAGTATAAGTACTTAAATTATTTTAAATTTTAGCTTATGAACAGGATGAAGTGTTTAAGTTCACCCTAACTAACTACATCAATTCAAGATTTAATTTCTCGATTCATTGGAGTTTTAGACCTTGAAATTTTGGAATGGACTTAAGAACTAAGGGGTCGTCACGGAATTCTTAACTATGGATGATAATAAGGGAAACCAATCCCAACTTTGGTCGATAAGGATGTTAGAAGAAATTAAAACTTACCACGAAATAAATTCAATTAAAACCAACTGAATCAATTGAAATTTGGTTGTGTAATAAGAACGAGAACACATGTCTTGGCTAATTCATAAGTTACTAAGTTAGTCGAGAAGGAATTTAAAGGAATTTGTGTTATTAATGAAATGTGAATGGTCGATAACTAAACGAAGAATGTAAAAGATGGATTAGGGTATAGGTGAATGAAGACGTAAACCCTGGATGGATTAAACCTCTTTTGGTCAATATATCGAAAGTAAATCTAAATATAAACTGTCTTTAACCCAATTCATGACCTGAAAGTCGAATAAGTAGATTGAGCAAATGGAATAAACTTTAAGTGAGGTTGAAATTAGAATAAGAGAATAGAAAAAGGGTTGAATGAATAATGATTTCACATTAATGAAACGAACGAGAAATTGAAGGTAGCGAAAGAATGAGAGAGTAATTTGAGATAAATGAAAGAAATAAGAATAATTGAAACCAAATTCAATGAAAAACTTCGTATATGAGTGTCGAAGTATTAACCATTTTAAATGGGATTGGTAAATGAAATATGAGTTAAGGCTAAACTTAGGTGAGTCACGTAAATTGATTCGATAGGAGTTACTTAAAAGACTTTATAAAGATGAGATGGAAATTAAGTACTTAGAAAAAATTTGTCATGAGATTCGGCAACTTGACTCATGTTCATGAATATATGACTTAATATTATCAAGTTGATAGATAAGCTAGAACAAATTTCGAGTTTTCAGTTAGAATTTAATGCTCGGAATAAATGAGAAGCGAATAGAAAGAATATCGAAATAAAGTAAGAAATTGAATATGGATCAAATTCTTGAATAATGAAGCGATAACAGAGTTAAATGTTAAGGATTTACAAAAGTATTGAAATCGAAAATGTTGAAATTTCGAATAGAAATAATCCAATGTTTATGTAAATCTGGAATAGTCGATGAGCTGAAGCTAAAGTGACCATAACATTTGATGGGATGATCTGAATCTGACGATTCCGGACTTTCCGGAAACCTTAGAAACCGAGCTAAAACTTTCGTTTATAAAGCCATATCGAATTCCTTTGTTACTAAGCTGAAATGCAAGAACTAGTCGAAGTGGTATGCGCAGAAAATAAAAATCTGAAGTGTATGCCCATATTGTTTTGACCATAACTTCCTAACCGTGCGTCGGATTTTGATGTGCGAGTACAATTCGGAAAGGCCAAAATGTAAACTACAATTTTCTCTTAATGTGACTAGTCAAATTCTGATGTTTAGGGGGATTAAAAAGTGGATAGAACATTTTAGACCTGCATTTTCAGGGTACGGGCTGAAGCGTTCGGTTTTATTAAAACAGTCATAACTTTTGAACGAATTGTCGGAATTCGATGAATCTGGACAATTCGGAAAGCTTAAAAGAAATGCTACAACTTTTACCTAGTATGTTTTAGTCAAATTCCCTTATCTAAAGGGTGATAAACTTCAATTTGTTCGCTGGCCTGTTATGAGTATCTTGGTTTTGTAGTTGAAATGTTCAACATATGTTGTGTAAGTTGTATATCCTTGCTATGTATTGTATATATGTTTGATTTTCATGTATATGTGAGAGTGTAGCAGGTGTAGGGAATCCACGCTATGCCTCGGAGCTCGCTTGCGCAAAACGCTAAATGCTAAGGTAAGTAAAAATGCAAATGAGCGCTAAACAAGGTACGTATGTGTGTTATATGGTTTATGGTTAGAATATATATGGTGTCTTCCCCATTTTTGGGATGCCTCATCGAAATGAGAAGTATATTTGAAATTTATATATGTTGTGATTTTCCAGACCTCTCCGTACAAAGGAGATGCTGCCGAAATTTTCGGTGATTTCGGGAATTAGAAAATTTATGAGATATACAAATATAACTTACTTAATAAAGGCTATTTTTTTATGTATGAATTTAAAATAGATATGTGCTTAACATCGTTCGTTCTCTTTTCGAGGACGAAAAGATTTTAAGTGGGGGAGAATGTAACGTCCCATAATTTTCAGTATATTTAAATTTCAATTTAAAATAAATAATTGGAATATATTTAGGGAAATCAAATTTTGTTAATTCTAATGTTGACGATTGGTTGAATTGAGTACAAATAGATTTTTATTTTAGTTTGTACTTAGGATGGTTGTAATTTGAAAATTTAATATTTTAATGACTAATTAGACTTAAGTTGTTTAAGATAAAAAGGGAAATTAAAATACCTGAAAACCCATTTATAAAGTCTATTAAAATTTAATTTTTATGACTTAGGATAAGTGAAATTTCATTTGGTTATAGTGATAAAGAATTGAAAATTCAAATATAGTATCTACAATTCAACTGAAGTTAAATTGTTTAATGTATAATTGAAATACAAATTTAAATTGATAAATAATAAAATTTGGGAATTTAAAATATGTGAAATTTGATTTATAAGTTTATTTAAGTTATAATTTGATTTAAATGGAATTTAATGAATATTCAAATTGAATTAAAACAGTTAAATGAATATTTGAATATTTTATTAATTAATCAACAGTGAAATTTAACTGTTTTGGCGACGGTCTCAGAATTCGACAAAACTGGCGCCATCAGAACCGGAACGGTGAATGATTATAGGATCCCAATTTGCATCACAATCCGACTTACCGTTTGATCGTACGAGAGAAAATGTTAACGAGATCAATGTAAATGGATAATTGGGTATTTCTCATATTTGAGCCTTATAATTATATATAAATAAAATCCACCTTTACCCTATCAGCCCATTAACCATTGTACGTTCATTTCTTGTCTACTTCATCTCTTTAATGGCTGAAATGATTTTTCAAAACCCTAGATCAAAAGAAAATACAAGCTTCAAAACAAAATCTCTCAAAACCATAGCGTATTATATGTCAAAATGAAGATCTCGACGGTACGAAGCTACTGGTGTTCTCAGTTTCAACATGCATTGCATCATTTGGCCGGAAAACTTGGCCAAAGGTTCTAATTTTCGAAATCCTAAGGTTGCTTTTGGGGCTTTTTGATTTTGATGCTAATAGAAGAAATCAACTTCTGGGTATTGTTCGTATCGTTGCTGGGATCGCAACGAGTTTGGTCTCATCATCTATAGTCGAGTAGATCGTCGGAATTTCGTGGTTTAGGGTTAAAAACCCGTTCCGTTCATCTGCATGGCGGCGGCGCTAGGGCTGATCGCAGGTGATGGGGCTTGTACAGGATGGTGCGGCTTCGAAGGAGCTTTTGAATAGTGGTAGTCTCGTCCCTTCTGGTGGCCTGAGCAGAGAGGAATCGTCGGTCAAAGTTCGTGTTTTGTACGCTGTTGGGTTGTTTCGTTCAGGTCCTGTAGCCATGAGAAGAAGGAGATGAGCGGGAATTCTTTGCTGACGTGGCAGCGTATGATTTGTCTATTAATTATTTAATTAATTAAATTGTTGTATGTTCTAACGTCTATAACTTTCTCGTATAACCTCGGATTGATGCGCGGTTTGTTGCGTTGGGATCATATCGGAGCTGCGGACGTTTTGGCACTAACCTGGCTGCGTTTAGAGATTGTGAAATTTTGGGCTATGGTTGGACGTCCGACCCACCAAGGACCCAAAGGTGAGTGATTCTTCGCTCACGAAATACTAAATTTTTCCCATATTTATTAAATTAAATTATGAAGTAAATTTGGTTGCATGTTTGTGTTGTTGATGAACGATTGTTTAAGTTGACATGCAAGTGTTAATATGCAAATAAAATCGATAATTAGTTATTTAAATTTTATTTAAATTTCTAATTAGAAATCCCGACACTTGTTAACCAGTAAAATGATTTCATTTACTGTTTGAATGAAATGATGTGATGGATGCCTTGATTGAATTTGATTGATGAATGAATGCTGCATGAACTGGCTGTTTATTCAGTACATGATATTCCATGCATTTTCGATAAATCCCAATTTCCCACCTTTGATGTTACGGGCATCTAATAAATCCAGGATTTATCAAATTGAATGAATTAAGAACACAGGTTGAAATGATACATACCTGTGACCCTGATTTGGATTGAAATGATAGATCCATCCCTGAATATCGAGAAATTAAATTTAAATCACTTGGCCATTAGGTAGATAATTATATACAGACATTGGTTGGTTAAATGATTTAAATATTTGAAATTTTATTTGAGGGAAAATTTATTTAAAGGGAATGTGTCGAGTTTGAGAAATTTTTTATTCTTCCTTTAAAGATCTGATTCTTGAATATTATTTGAAGTGATTAAGGAAATTACCCAAAGTGAACTTGAAGTTTTTAAAGATTTAGAAATTAATATGATTTAGAATTTTCAAGGATTGGGTAGCCTCAGATGTAATAAATTCTTATTGAATTTAATATTGGATAGAAAGGAAGAATCGAGGAGACTCAGAGTTGTTTTGATCTTAATACAACTATGGTGTAAATCCTTGGATTTGAAATATGGGTTGAAATGAGATTTTTGAAACAAGTCCTTTGGGCTAGGCAACTCCATTGAGACTGGAGTTAGATTCAAGTATTGAAGTTCGGAAGAAAGAATCGATTTTTTTGTTAAAGAATTTTCATAAATATATACATATTTACACTGTTTGATTTCAATAACTATCCCTTCTTCAAAATTTATTTATTAAACCTTTATCTATAACTATTTTTATTATAACAAAAATTTTCTTATATTCTTTTATCTAAACTATTTAGTAAACTTTTAAATATATATATATATATAGTGTTTTAAACTTATTTATCCTATTTTTTTTCTTTATTCTTTACATATACTATTTATATAAAGGTTTTATAAGCTTCTACTTTTCAAAAATTTTATTTTATAAAGTGTAAATTTCTTCCGAATGGAAATGCTTGGATTTAAACCCTGGGTTCAGAATGGAGTTGAGATAAAAGCTATATCCTCTTTTATGGTGAACCAATTTCTGAACCGATTTCAAATATGAATGGTGAATTATATTCTACTTGAATGTAAAAATTTCCCTAAGAGATTGAATGGGTTATAAAAGTATATATACATTTTATTTGAATATGAACGGATTTCAAACATAAGTCGTTTTGGAATAATATGAAATCTTCGAGAGGAAATATATTCTATTTGAATATAAGTCGATTTTGTAATATTATATGATTATAATGTAATGAAGTGGAATATTCTAGTTTAGGATATAATCGGGTTGGTATGATTTATGATATTTCGATAAAACTATATTCTATTTTTGAATATAAATTTGGTTCGAGACAGAATACGATATTTTGATATCAAAGCGAACCTTTGAAATATAAAAGAACCAACCGATGTGAAAGATGTAAGCGTTGGTTGTCAAAGAGACCGGAGTCGGCATAAGGCATACTCTCTGTTAGTGTTGATACCACTTTGACAACTATAAACGTTTTGACGTATCTGTGAACGTTCCGACGTATCCAGAATGAGATATGATGACTTGAAGGCGGTTATTTAATCGAAGGAAGATGAGCTATTGCGAAATAGCCCTGACCTTCGGGTCAGAATTAAAATGACTAAAACAGGAGCTATACCATGACTAATTGAGGTAGCACCTTTGATCGGACTCACTCCTTCGATACTATTTCTATGACTATGATGATAATGATGATTTGGGCCCATTTTGACTTTGGGAGTGTGTTCCGAGGTGGGCGGTAGTGGCTGCTATGCGTTACCACCGGTCCGGGAGCGCAATTGGTAGAATCCTACCCTGGGCATTGCCTCGAGTGCCTTGTCATATATATCCTTATCGAGCCCCATACGATTTTGATTTAGCATTGCCTTCTATGGAGTGCCCTCTGATAACACCAGCACGGTGAATTTACGGTACTGTATAGACCGTTGATGCCTATAAACGGCTTAAGGGTAATATGGTAATCCCGTTTACGCTATTTTCAGTATTTATACTTTACTGGATAGACACTATCATAATAGCGTACTATATTATGTATGTATTAGTTTAACGGATCCTTGAGAGATGGAAAAATCCCGTAACATCTCTTGAGTTACTGTACCCATGACACTGATGTTATTTCGTATTTTGATTTGACTAATATGAAATGATTTAGTGCTGATCCGAGTGTTTGTTGTGTTTTCTTTTATGCAATATGCTCGGGTCAGCAGATGTTGCAGTTAGCGAAGATTTTCCTTTGGAGCACGAAGACGAAGATTTGGCATATATATACTATATATAATTGTCCGCTGCATTTATTCCGCTGCTTATTATGTACATCCGAATGTATATGTAACTCTGATAATCATGGAATGTTATAATCAGTATACATTTCAACTGCTTTTAACTGCTATTTGTTTATTATATGTTGTCCTTCCGCTGTGAGATTCTGTTATTGTCTTTCTCTTCTTCTTTCTTTTTCTTCTTTCCCAATAACTACCTGCATTTGCGATTTGTTTGGGTCGACATGTGTGGCTTATTGTCGATTTGAACAGTAAAAAATGTGGGTCGTTACACTCTTGTTCCTCAAAATTTTGGTTTCTTTGCCAATGATCTTAATCGGGTCTTTTCTCACTGTCAGATTCGGAGTGATATCCAAGAGCTGTTGATTCAATCCATCCTCAATCAGATCTGGATCATGCACATGCTTGCGGAGTTGAGACACATGAAATACATCATGCACCCCAGGCAACCAGTCAGTTAGCTGCAGTCGATAAGCGAGAATACCAATCCTTTCGAGAATAGGAAATGGACCAATGAATCTCGATGCCAACTTTGCAGTCTTCCCAAAACGAGTTACGTCCCTTAATGGAGAAACCTTCAAGTATACTCGATCACCAATAGAGAATTCTAAATTTCTTCTTCGCTTGTCTGCATAGCTCTTCTATCGGCTCTGAGCAGTCAACAAGCGCTTCTTAATCAAGTCAACCTTATCTGATGCTTCACGAACCATGTCGGGGCCCAAGACTAGTCGATTGCCTGATTCCACCCAACATGCCGGAGATCTGCATGGTCTGCCATATAACAATTCAAACGGTGACATCTTCAAACTTGCTTGGTAGCTATTATTATAAGAGAATTCCACCAAGTGCAAGTGATCCTCCCTTGAACCGCCATAATCAAGGATGCAAGCTCGCAACAAGTCTTCCAAAATACGGTTCACCCTCTCAGTTTGGCCATCTGTCTGAGGGTGATAGGCAGTGCTCAGATTCAACTTGGTCCCAAGCTCTTCTTGAAAAGCTTCCCATAATTTGCTAGTAAACAATGGATCCCGATCACTGACAATGTTTTTGGGAACCCCATGTAGTCTGACTATCTCCTTAAAATAAAGCTGCGCCAGACTACGAGCGGTTCTATTGGACCGAACAGGGATGAAATGGGCAGACTTTGTTAAAGGGTCTAGTATCACCTATATATTATCGTTGCCTTTTCTGGTTCGAGGCAAGCCATCAATGAAGTCCATAGAGATTTCCTCCCACTTCCAACCTGGAACTCCCAGCGGTTGCAACAAACCCGCCAGTTTCTGCTGATCACTTTTAACTTACTGACAAGTGGGACATCTAGCAACGTAAATAGAAATATCTCTCTTCATCGCTTTCCACCAAAAGGTGCATTTAAGATCATGGTACATCTTGCTTACACCTGGATGGATGCTGATTTTAGATTTGTGGCACTCATCCATAACTTCTCTTTTTAGCTCAGTAATGTCTGGCACACAAATTCGCCCTTGCAATCTAAGGGTCCCATTACTGTCAATTTGGAAGCTTGAGGCTTCGCCCTTTCGAACTCGCTCGCAAAGCATCTGGATAAATTTATCATTCTTCTGAAGAGAAGAAATTTTATTTATCAAAGTAGGAGTGATAATGAGATTGGCGAGAATGAGCTTGTCGTCATGTGCATTCTTTCTACTGAGCGCATCGGCCACAACGTTGGCTTTCGCTGGAGTATATAGGATATCCAGATCATATGAAGCAAGAAATTCAACCCAGCGTTGCTACCTCATATTCAAATCTCTTTGGGTAAAAAGATGTTTCAGGGATTTGTGATCCATGTAAATTTCGAACATCTCACCTAAGAGATAATGCCTCCATATTTCAAGAGCAAACACAATAGCCATTAGCTCAAGATCATGCGTGGCGTAATTCTTCTCATGCGGTTTCAGCTGGCGACTAGCGTTTGCGACTACTCTGCCTCTTTGCATTAGCACCGCACCAATACCTTAAATAAATAAATAAGGGATAACATGTTAAAAATGAGATTTGACATTAAAGGAAAATGTCAACACGGACATGTTGATTTATAAAAGAAACAACCTTGTTTAGAAGCGTCGGTCCAGACTTTCAAATCCTGATTGCCATCTATGATGGTCAACACAGGAGCATTGGACAACCTCATTTTTAGATCTTGGAAAGCTTCCTCACATTCGGGTGTCCAATTGAATTTCGTATGCTTCTTGGTCAAGTTTGTCAATGGACAAGCTACCTTCGAAAAATCTTTGACAAATTTCCGATAATAACAAGCCAGTCCTAAGAAACTTCTGACCTCTGTGGGAGTTCTAGGCTGCTTCCACTCTTGGATGGCTGAGATCTTTCCTGGATCTACTGAGATGCCTTCCTTTGATACAACATGGCCGAGGAATTTCACCTCTTCTTGCCAGAATATGCATTTGGAAAATTTGGCTTTCAGCACATTTCTTCGCAAAATCTCCAAGACTTCTCTCAGATGTTGTTCGTGCTCAGCAGTGGATTTAGAAAAGATGAGGATGTCATCGATGAACACGAGCGCAAATTTATTTAAAACATCTCTGAACACTCTATTCATCAGATCAACAAAGTATGCTGGAGCATTACAGAGACCGAAGGGCATTATTAGCCATTCATAAAAGATATCCGGTCCTCTAAAAGCAGTTAAAGGCACACACTCCTCTACGATGCGAAGTTGATGGAAACCTGTAGCTAGGTCCATCCTAGAGAATACTCATGCTCCATGCAAGCGGTCAAGAAGGTCATCAATACGTGGCAGTGGATATTTGTTTTTCAGCGTTTGTTTATTAAGGTCACGGTAGTCCACACATAGCCTGAGGGTACCGTCTGACTTTGGGACAAACACCACCGCTGCGCCCCATTCTGAGAAGCTGGGCCTGATCGGACCTTTCCGCAAAAGCCGCTTGGTTTGATTTCTCAGCTCCTCTTTTTCTTTTGGCGACATTCTCCAAATAGGATGTACGACAGGCCTTGCATTCTGTAATGACCCGCATTTCTGACCGTTGAATAATTAATTTATTTAATTATTTAAATATCGTTTTGGCGATATCGATAACCGGAATTAAATAATATTGAATATTTAATTGATAATTATAATATAACAATATATTATAATGTCGAAATAGTCAAAAATAGCTGAATTCACAATACAGTGGGAATTGGATTATATATAAGGAATAATTCAGTTTGAAATATAATTTGAATAACGAATATATTTTATAAACAGCAATTTGAATGTATAGTTTATAATATAATTATAAACTAGCTCGAAATGGCACTGCAGTTCGTAATTTGGCGATTCGAACTTCAACTGAATGTACAGAGTCCATTTTAAAACGGATTTCTGTGAAACAAGAAACGCACTGAGCTGGTGGAGTATATCTTTCCAGTGGAAGAGGAAAATTAGGATTTCTTCGTGTAGATTTTGAGATATGTCCAAATCAAATTTTAAAATAGTCGCTATAGATTCGTTTATCGACCGTAATGGGTTATTCGATATAACTAGAGATAGGGTTTGAATTTAGGCAAGATTCTTTTGAGACATATCGATATTTTAATTTTTAGAATTTTATGGTAATTTTTAATTAATTAAATAAGCACTTTTTATTTTGAAGTATTTTGCACCCTGTAATCAATATTTTGAGGTTTCAAAATATGAGTTAATCTACCGGTATTTTTATATTTTTGGGATCGTGGGACGTTGCTCGTCTGACCGGTGTTTTTATTTCTGTACGTAGCATCTCGTGTATGGATAGAAATATATATATATATATATATATATATATATATATATATATATATGGGTATGTAAATTTTTACGAACTAAACAAAATATCCTTAAGTAAAACTTGGATCAAAGTAGGCCACGACGAGCACTTTTATTACTTATATATTAAATAATTCTTTTACCACCAAAGTTATTTGAGACCACATATGAAGAGAAAAACCATGAGCGGTTACGATCAAAACAAGCCTACCTTATAAATACCACTACCATCAACATTTATAAACCTAATTCCCCTAAGCATTTGAGCTACCACAAATTCCTCTCGGAAGAAAAACAAATCGAAGAAACCTCAAAATAAAATCAAATTAAAAATCCTAAAATCATGATATTTATATACATGTGAGTCTAAAGAGGCGTTCTTCGATTTGATATGGAAAACGTTGGGATTCGCCACTTTTTGGTTCGCTGATTCTATACAGCGAATTAGGGTTCGCTCCCTTTTGGAAATTTCGATGCTTTGTTTTCGATTTAAGGATTCAAGCTGGAAAACCGCGGACATCAGGAGAGCGAGCTAGATCCATTGGTGATGGAGTCGAAGGAGAATCCGATGGTTGTTTGGCGAAGGGGATGTATTTTGTAGACGCGAGTTGAGTTTGAGGTGCAGGCTTTGTAAATGGTGTTCGAAGGTGTGCGGTTTCCTGTAGGAAATGGAAGTGGGATGAGTTTGAAGTGGGACGACACAAATTGATGTCGATAGGCATTATGGATGCTCGGGAAAACTCCTGTGGACGCCTGGAGGACGCGACAGAGAAGGAGCTCGAGTTCGAGCTGATGAAGTAGCTGGCAGGGGACTCGAGTGGTCGAAAGGTGGTTCAGCAGGAAGTCTGTAAGGCAATGGAGTCAGCAGTGAAGACTGCGTGTATTTTTGGTTGATGGTGAGGCATTCAAATGATTAGCTTTGTAAGTTTTAAACGTGTACTGAGAGGGACGTAACCTGGAGGTATATTATGATATTTGAGTTCAGTGGTTTTATGTGGGGTGCTGGAGTTTCGGTGATGCAGTTTGTCTGAGTTTGAGTGATGGCACTGGTTTCGGTGGAGTTAAGAAAGGAGAAGTTGTGTGTTGAGTTGATGAAGTTTGTTGGGTTCGGTGATGTCTGTAAATGTGAGGAGCAGGAAGCAGTATGTATATGTTTGTTGTGAGGAGTAGTGATCGAGATGAGGTAAAACAGGAGGGAAGATATATGCGGTCATGTTGGGTGCACTGTTAAAATGCTTGTTTTAAAGATGAATGGATTGGGCCTTATGAAAATGAATTCAGAATGGAACGAGACCAAAGATACTGGAATCACGGTGACAAATAGAATTTTCTTGAACAAATTCGGAGCTTGTCTGGATTTAAGGCGAGAATAAACGTCAGAACGGAACTGACGAACGTAAATCGTATCTAACGGTTAACACGCCAAAGTGAGTAAAACTCACTAGCTCTCCTAAATTTATATTAATATAAATTGTACTTTATTTATTGACTGCTGTATATTGATGGTTAAACTGGACTGTTAAATAGATTTGATTGAAAACGTAGTTATAGTTAATCTATGTACTGTTAATCAAATATGGTTCTGTACATCAGGATATTTCATTTCAAAATGAAATATGAAATATGATATATATTATACTGTGTAACATCTGTGGATGCAGGGAGATAGGTTGGAGGAATCCGACTAGATTCCTCAATAATTATTTTACTATTTTCATATATTGTGTTATATGATGTGCTATATAATCTGTTCTGGATTATGTGTGTTAAAAATGATATTAATCATTGTTATTCGATATTTTAAATATCATAAGAAACCCTGAGTTGTGAAATGGAATATTTCAATGTATATTGAAATAAAGGAATTTTATAAAATCACAGGATTTTATAAAAGGAAATTATTTATAAAACGAACACGGTTTTATAAAAGGAAGTATTTATAAAACAAATAGAGTTTTATAAAAGGGATACTTATTTAGAAAATAAATAGAATTGAAAAGGAGAATATTTATTTAGAAAATAAATAGAATAAAGGAATATTTATTTAGAAGATAAATAAAACGGTATAAATAGGAAATATTTGTAACGGTAAATAGAAGTTATAAATAGGAAATATTTGTAACGGTAAATAGAAGTTAAATAGGAAATATTTTTAACGGTAATTAGAAGTTATAAAAAGGGGATAGTTGTAACGGAAAATAAACGTTATAAAAAGGAAATTTACGAGATATAAAAGAGATAATCGAGTAGAGTTAAATCGAATTTAGTATTCGAAGGAGCTAATCGAATTTAGTTATTTGAAAAGAGTTAATTAAATATTAGTTATTCAATTAGAGATAATCAAATAAAGTTAATCGATTAAAGATAATCAAATAAAAGTTAATCGAATTAGTCGAAGTAAGTTAATCGACTATTAGTTGGTCGAATGTTAGTTAAGCAAATAAGAGTTAATCGACTATTAGTTAGTCGAAGATTAGTTAATCGAATATGGTATTCGATGTTAGTAAATCGAATATGGTATTCAAAGGAGTTAATTGAATATGTTATTCGAAGTTAGTTAATCTAATATGGTATTCGATGTTAGTTAATCGAATATGGTATTCGATGTTAGTTAATCGAATGTGGTATTCGATGTTAGTTAATCAAATATGGTATTCGATGTTAGTTAATCGAATATGGTATTTGAAGTTAGTAAATCCAATATGGTATTCGATGTTAGTTAATCGAATATGGTATTCGAAGTTAGTTAAATCGAATATGTTATTCGAAAGGGGTTAGCCGAGTCGAGTTAGTCAAATAGAGTTAATCGATTTGAGTTAACTAGTTAAAGTTAATCAGTTTGAATTAATCGGTTAGAGTAATCAGTTAGAGTTAACCAATTAGAATAAATCAGTTAGAGTTAAACCAATAGAGTTAATCAGTTAGAGTTAATCCAAATAATATGCCATTTAGCACGACTGCTAGCGTAATTCGCAGGGCTGCAGATAGCCTAAGGCGGTCGGATGTTTCCTGAGGGAACCAGGCGTAACCATTGTGATCGCTGCGATCAAGAGTCAAGCGAATGGAGTTAATCGAATATTAGTTATTCGATAGGAGTTAAGATAATCGAGTTAAGATAATGGAGTTAAGATAATCGAGTTAAGTTATCGAGTTAAGATAATGGAATTAAGATAATCGAGTTAAGTTATCAAGTTGAGTTAATTAAGTTAAGTTAGTCAAGATGAGTTAATCCAAAGGAGTTAGTCGAATATTAGTTATTCGAATAGAGTTGAACGGAGTTAAATAGATTTATCGAATATTGGTTATTCAAATAGAGTTAAATAGAGTTATCGAATTTCGAATAGAGTTGAACGGAGTTAAATAGAGTTAGTCGAATATAGTTTATTCGAATAGAGCTAAAAGAAAGGAATTATCGATTATAGTTTAATCGAAAGGAGTTATCGATTATAGTTTAATCGAAAGGAGTTATCGATTATAGTTTAATCAAAAGGAGTTATCGATTATAGTTTAATCGAAAGGAGTTATCGATTAGTTTAATCGAAAGGAGATTTTCGAATATAGTGTATTCGAAATAAAGAGGTCGAATATAGCATATTCGAAAGAAAGAGACCGAATATAAGTTATTCGAAAAGAGATAATCGAATATAGGATATTCGAAGAAGAGTTAATCAAATAGAGATTACTCGAAAGAGAATTATACGTCGAATTCAATTATATCGAATTCGGGAAAGTAACATTTACTTTCCAGTTTTTAAATCAAGAGTATACACTAATAAAGTAGGGTTAGGTTTAATTATTCGAATTAAAGAATAAAGGTTATAATTGAAGTTAGATATTGCGAAGGTAGGGATTATAACATTATCATTATAATCAATGTTTTCAAATAAGAAGTGGATTCGTTAATTGAATCCGAGAGTTACGTAAGGAAGTTGTCAACGGTTTAAAAGATAAACTGTTACTATTTCGAAGTTATATCATTGTTCAGTTAAGGTCTGAGAGGTAATTATACCCCAACTTGATTGACTTCCTTCTTAACTAAGGAATGGTAAGGTTAGATAGTGAATAATGGTTAAGTGAATTCAGTAAATGGTTTGAGTTGGCATAGCAATGTTTATTTAAATATCAGTTTAATTCCAATAAAGGAACTTTGGAAATGTTTTCCAAATAAGAAATCAGAAATATTTTCTAATATAGAAAACAAGGAAATGGAAATGTTTTCCATTGTTAATAAAGTATATTTTCTAAAATTAGAAAATAAGAAATTTAGAATATAGGGAAACAGGAGATAAGTAAATTAATGAACTAAAGAGATAAATGTTAAATGATGATTGGTTGATATAATTTCCGTCTGGAAATAATATCGTTGTTTGCACACGAGTTTTTCTTTGATAGTTAAATCACAGACTATCAATGTTTTGACCATTTTAACGTTGTTAATATGGAGAGACCGGTTGGATCATTATCCAAAGAACCACTCTGTATTGACATAAGCGTTGTGATCAAATACGATGAAGATAATTGAAGACGGTGTTATGCAAGGGCTGTCCTGTTTACAGAATAGTGCCTTCGGTTTCGTTCAGTTCCAGAACGAACGTAAATGGACGAATGTCTGACAAAGTATTTCCAATGATCGAATGGGTTGGTCTGTATAAATATATATGGTTGCAATGGATTTATCCCTTAGCATAACATCCAGGATATTTGTATAAACCAACTAATGATTTTCGGATATGATAATGTGGCATTCAAAGTGATCGTGTTATAAATGAATGGAAAGTAAGCGTAGCTTCTAGCCTCACATCCGGTAAATGACAGAAATCGGGCAGGCAGCATGGCTAAGTCGGTCGCACCGAAGTAGGGTGTATAATCACCTATCTAGAGAATATTCATTTGCTTCATTTAATCTATCAATGTTGTCCCATATATATACGGGAAACGGTTGCTGATCCCACCGTTGGTGATGTACATTCAATACACTCAAGCGAAATGAGTGGTCAGTCATGTGTGGCTGAGTTGCAAGATGTTCTTGTTGAACTCCAGTGTATCGTTCCTAGAGTACACTGATCGGAAGGTGGTTCCATACCTTGTCATAGTTGGAAATCCATTACCCAATACGTGCTTGCGGTTTTGATTGTATACTATATTTGTAGAACGTTAGATGAAAGCGTTTCTGCTAGATTGTTATCTAATTGTATTTAGACATTATTATAATATCAGAATGATGTTGTTTACAAAGTTTTTGGATTCTCATAAGGGAAAAACCCATTCCGTTATGCGGCGTGGTCTTATGAGATATCGTTTACTTGTTCAAACTGTTTTAAACTGTTTTACTCATACCAGTCCCATGACTGACCCGGAGTTTATTTGTTTGTTTTCTCTAAATTCTTGGGTGCCTAATTTTGTATGGGCAGTCAAGTAGTCGGGATTTTACAGATACACTTGGAGAGCGTGGAGCAGGAGGCTTCAGGACTTTATAGCTATTATTATTTCCGCTGTTGTTGTAAGTGCTGTACTCTGATAAGTGCTGTTGTATATATAACTGTTTGTATTTTAAAAGTTATGTTATATTTTATTCGTTTCGCTGTGAGATTCGTGTTTACTCTGATGATGATGTTCTTCTTCTTCTTCTTCTTCTATTCTATAAGTTCTACCTTATCTATCCTCACCCTCTATCTTCTTTCTATTAGTTTCTTGAATTTCAAGTGCAATTTCGGGTTGGACTTGTGTTATTTAGTCAGCTCAAATTGGACCGGATTTTCGGGTCACTACAGTTGGTATCAGAGCATTGGTTTAGTTAATACCTTGGCTCTGTGGCGTGATTTAGTAGAGATGGGATTAGTAATATCCTAGACTGAGTTTGAGTGTATATATACGAGTGCGTATTTGTTAGTTAATATAAAGTGGTTTTATATTGTGGAGATTTATTGGTTGAGTGGCTTATAAATTCTGGTCGATCAGTTTGATCCACTGTATCGGTAGGAGTTTTATAAACACTTGAACACGATGAACCGACATGGTATATTTTGAAATTAACATAGTATAATTGGTTGTGTTGGTTGTTATTATAATCGAATGAGGTTATAAGAAGTGAAATGGTTATGTAAATAACTGATTAGAATTCATATAAGTAAAGTATATTAAATAAGATGAATTGAAGCTGAATTTAAATCAGATTGGAATTAAAATAAGGAAATTTTAAGTTCCTGGGAGATTTTGAAAACGTTTTTCAAACAGAAGGTGATATAGTATTGAACTCACTTCGATAGCTGGAAAATAGATTCTGATGATGAATCGCGACATCATCAGTGTTCATTTTCGAGTTCTAAGTGACGGATTACTACCAAAGGTTTTGTTTTTGAATTGTTTTGAGAAAACAAGTTGTTCAGGAAATTCAAAGGTTTTGAATTGGTATTATAATTTCAAATTGATTTGAAAGAAACCCAGGAATTTAAGTTCTGAAATTGGAATTTAACTTTTGAAGTTAAATAAAATAAGATGGTAAAAATAAATTAAAATTTATCTTAAACTAAGTTAAGTAAAAACTGAATGGATTAGAAATAATCTGGAATTAACTCGGATAAATAAGTTAAGAGTTTGAAATCGAGAAATGGAACTCGAGTGGAAATAGAATTCGACTTAGGTATAAGCGAATGATTTGGTTTTGAGAATGAACTGATTGGAGATCAAGTTGGTAATGCATTGTTATATGCAGAAGGGGTAATTAATGGTAGGGATATAATGATATGCTCGACAAAAAGGTACAAGTTTATTTTATATATGAGTTTGGAATTATATGAGCCGATTTGGCAAGCCGCTTGGCGTTTTGATTTTCTTTTGGGTTGGAGATGGCCCAGAGAGGCGAGTTGGAGTTTGATCTATTGACCAGTACAAAGGAAGTGCTGGCGAAATTTTCCGAAAATTTAAAGTGTTAGAAAATTTTCAAAATTTTTGAAAATTTAGTAAGTCGAAATGAATTAATATTTTAATCGGAATTTAATTGGTTCAGTTGAAACCGGAGATAAGAGGTAAACATATAAATTTTTACCCAGTAGATAGGGTCATCCCTACCTTAGCAATTTTGAGGACGAAATTATTTTAAGGGGGAAAGATTGTAATGACCCGCATTTCTGACCGTTGAATAATTAATTTATTTAATTATTTAAATATCGCTTTGGCGATATCGATAACTGGAATTAAATAATATTGAATATTGAATTGATAATTATAATATAACAATATATTATAATGTCGAAATAGTCAAAAATTGCTGAATTCACAATACAGTGGGAATTGGATTATATATAAGGAATAATTCAGTTTGGAATTTAATTTGAATAACGAATATATTTTATAAACAGCAGTTTGAACGTATAGTTTATAATATAATTATAAACTAGCTCGAAATGGCACTGTAGTTCGTAATTTGGCGATTCGAACTTCAACTGAATGTACAGAGTTCGTTTTAAAATGGATTTTTGTGAAACAAGAAACGCACGGAGCTGGTGGAGTATATCTTTCTAGTGGAAGAGAAAAATCAGGATTTCATCGTGTAGATTTTGAGATATGTCTAAATCAAATTTTAAAATAGTCGCTATAGATTCGTTTATCGACCGTAATGGGTTATTCGATATAACTAGAGATAGGGTTTGAATTTAGGCAAGATTCTTTTGAGACATATCGATAATTTAATTTTTAGAATTTTATGGTAATTTTTAATTAATTAAATAAGCACTTTTTATTTTGAAGTATTTTGCACCCTGTAATCAATATTTTGAGGTTTCAAAATATGAGTTAATCTACCGATATTTTTATATTTTTGGGATCGTGGGACGTTGCTCGTCTCACTGGTTTTTTATTTCTGTTCGAAGCAGCTCGTGTATGGACAGAAATATATATATATATATATATATATATATATATATGGGTATGTAAATTTTTACGAACTAAACAAAATATCCTAACGTAAAACTTGGATCAAAGTAGGCCACGACGGGCACTATTATTACTTATATATTAAATAATTCTTTTACCACCAAAGTTATCTGAGACCACATATGAAGAGAAAAACCATGAACGGTTACGATCAAAACAAGCCTACCTTATAAATACCACTACCATTAATGTAACACCCCACACCCGCTACGGTCACTCACTAAGGGAATGCCATAGCATCGGTGGAGTATCTTAAGTGAATATAGAACAGAAAAGTTACAACAAGACAGATATACGTAATACTTGAGAATTTAAAACATCATTTCATTGCAGCGGAAAGTAAAACATGTTTGGTTACATTACTAAACCATAAACAAGAGTCAAGTACATAATATCCATCTTGGTAAAACAAAAGTACATAATCCCACTACTCGAACTGTTAGCCATAAAAGAATAGATAAATTGAGCTTTACATCAATGGTCCAAGCTCCAAAAGACAGATAAAGCAACCTGATCAAAGCCCACTAGTGCTAGGCCCACTCTGAGAACCTGAGGGTTGGGGAAAAAGATAAAAACAACGGGGTCAGACATAAGTCTGAGTGAGCCCTATAACTTTAACAATACAATCATTAAAGTAATTAGGGTATGATATAAACCTGGTACGGTACGACTGGGGATAAATGACTACACTAAGAAGCCAACTAGACTTAGGATAAACTAAGATAACGGTAAAGACGCGCCTATCCACCCAAGGATAAATACTATTCCGCACCACACCAGATCTACCCACTCAAGGATAATTCCTACACTGCACCACACCAGGTCTACCCACCCAAGGGTAATTCCTACTTAAAGGTTGATCCCACTAAGTGTACTTAGTAATTTTTAATAGTAGTTTCGTGTACCCCTAGCTGACTACATAGGTGTCGTCTGTCCCTATCTCCACTAGGTGTACCTAGTAATTTTAATAGTAGTTTCATGTACCCCTAGCTGACTACATAGGTGCCGTCTGCCCCTATCTCCACTAGGTGTACCCACTACTCCCATTCGATCAGCTCCCTAACGTAGATACCCGTGCTGGCCCAACAGTGGGGTGTATCACTCCCCAAAGTGGCAACCCGATAATCAATGGTGCACGGCTTATACCTACACGATGCAACAACGTCTTACCTACCAGCCCGGGTCCACACACGCATATGAAACCCGTTGGACTTGCGTTGCCACCGTTAACCCGTTTTGGCCTCTTATAGTCAAGCCCAGTACGCGTGTCCCGTCCTCGACATGGGTCGAGCCCAATAAGATACATATGGGTTACTGGTTGAAATGGGCCCCCCACAAGCTACCACCTAAGCTTGTCATTTGTTTCTAGTGCATCCCACTTAACCCTTTTTAATAATCATGTCCACTAACATGTTTTAAAGTTTGGTTAAGTCATCTAATCATATATCAATTGCCACTCAAGGCACCCACTAGATTTCCCCATGCCACCCAAGGCACTTACTTGATTTCCACATGCCACCCAAGGCACTTACTTAACCCTTTAATCATGTTCAATTACATGTTCCACTTTGGTTAAGTATTTTAATCTTATCTTCCATTGCCACCCAAGGCAACCACTAGATATTCCCCATGCCACCCAAGGCACTTACTTAACCCTTTAATCATGTTTAATTACATGTTCCACTTTGGTTAAGTATTTTAATCTTATCTTCCATTGCCACCCAAGGCAACCATTAGATTTTCCCCATGCCACCCAAGGCACTTACTTAACCCTTTAATCATGTTTAATTACATGTTCCACTTCGGTTAAGTATTCTAATCGTATTTTCTATTGCCACCCAAGGCAACCACTAGATTTTTCGACATGCCGCCCAAGGCACCCACTTAACCCCTCATGTCCCTCTACATGCTAATATGGTTAAGTATTTCTTAATTGATTAAGAACGTAACCGTTGTAAAGACCTCTCACATTAGACTATCTTTTATGGCAGCTGGATTTGCCGGTTGGGTCCGGGCAACCTTACGCCATAACCGAGTCTAACCTCGTGTCTTTACACTTGTCACGTATGTAGTTTGTGCCTAAGACCTCTCACATTGGGCCAATCATTTGTAGCCGCTGGATTTGCCGGTCGGTTCCGGGCAGTCTTATGCTACAAAAGGGTCCAACCTCGTGTCTTAGTCGATTAATTACACCTAATTAATCACCCCCATATTTCGAATTAATTTTCCCTAATTAATTCCAATTTTTAACGATGCACATAATTGACCCAATTATGTCCATCCACTTTATGGTGTGCATAATCATACCAACTTCACACCATTTCATTAACATGTATATTAACCCCATCGTTCCCCACGTAATTCGCTAACATGACATAAAAGGGAAGATTCATCACAAATACAATGGGTTCAACTTGCATAATATTAGCATCAACATGGGTTTAAAGGTGTCAACATGCATATAGCATCAAACCCAACTAGCATAAATAATCAACCCAAACTTGCATGAATCACATATGTCATAAAGAGGTTAACTTGCATAAGTTATTTATGTCATACAAAGGGGTAAACTTGCATATGTATGTATGACATACAAAGGGGTTAACTTGCATATGTATGCATATCATACTAAGGTGTAAACTTGCACATGTTACTTGCATATCATCAAACACCAAACTTGCATAACATGTCATATATGAACATGCATATGATCAAACACCAAACTTGCATAACATATCATATATGAACTTGCATATAATCATACACCAAACTTGCATAACATATCATATATGAACTTGCATATAATCATACACCAAACTTGCATAACATATCATATATGAACTTGCATTTAATCATACACCAAACTTGCATAATCATGGTGTCATAATGGATCAATGTTTATCATAGCAATTTGCATAACTAGCATCATGAACACATAGCCTAACACTTGCATAACTTGCATAACATCATGATCATGTAGCATAAAACTTGCATAACTTGCATAACATCATGAACATGTAGCATATGACTTGCATAACATCATGATCACATAGCATTTGACTTGCATAACTTGCATAACATCATGATCACATAGCATTTGACTTGCATAACTTGCATAACATCATGATCATGTAGCATATAACTTGCATAACTTGCATAACGTCATGAACATGTAGCATATGACTTGCATAACATCATGATCACATAGCATTTGACTTGCATAACTTGCATAACATCATGAACACATAACACATAACTTGCATAACTTGCATAACATCACAAACACATAGCTTATGATAACATAATCTTGCATTGATCCACATTCATAGCCATAACCTCATTATATCCTATCATAATCATTTCAACAATTGGTCATTAAGGCTATAGAAAACTCACAACTTGTTGATTAGCACTCCTAAG
Source organism: Allium sativum (assembly GCA_030737875.1). Lineage (NCBI taxonomy): Eukaryota > Viridiplantae > Streptophyta > Magnoliopsida > Asparagales > Amaryllidaceae > Allium > Allium sativum. The sequence continues at coordinate 804,090,089 of CM060924.1, read as the reverse complement.
AAGAAGATTAAGTTGCTAGAGTTGATTAGAGATTGATTTGAGAAGCTATCTTCCTCTTTAATTTGATGGAGGCTCCTTCAAGTTGCATTTTGACGGCATAACGGTGTTGTAGCTATTTTTAGTATGAATTAGGGTAGTCTTAGGGTGTATTTATAGAATTAGGATGTAGTTTAGGCCCTTAGATTAACCCTAGATTAGGTTAGAGCCGTCAGATCTCATCACAAGCCACCAGACACAGCCCAAAAGCCAAACTGGTGCACCCAGGTCACCTGGGCTCGACCAGAGAGGTCGACCCCCAGGTCGACACTAGGGTCGACTCCCCAGTCGACCTGGTGGGCAGGTCGACTCCCTAGTCGACCCCCAGGTCGACCCCTGGGTCTGGCGGGAATTTTCCCGCCAATTCTGAAATGTTTGAATTTTTATTTTTAAACCTGTTTTGAATTTCTGAAAACTTCTTCGGGCCTTAACTGGGTCATACGGACTCCGATTTTTAAAAACTCGGACTCTATTTCGCGTATTTTTCCGAGACGAACGCAATGGCATAGCTCGTTTCCCCTGATTCAGAATTTTAAATTTAATTCTGCCCTGTTTTATATTATAGTAAGTTATTCAACATACGGTGTGTTACATTCTCCCCTACTTAAAGGATTTCGTCCCCGAAATCTCTAAGTCAAGAAGAACGTATCCTACCAACCAAACAACCATCTACTCAAACCATCAAACACTGGCATCCATTATCCTTAGAGTTTCTAATGCTGTATGAACATATGCAAATAGTGTGTGTATATTTTCCCTGTCTAATGCAAAATCAGGCGGTCTACTGATTCAGTTGACCTCCTTAATGCAAACCATGATAGTGCCATGCATCCAATATGTATGCGAAAGAACCTTATCGACACATACTATTTCTACATGAGTGCACAACCATACACCAAAATGCATCATCCATATGATAACGCAACCATTATACATCCATTAATATAGCTACCTACACACATTATATGCAATATGCAATATGAAGTGATTGAGCCGATCTAGTGCCTAGAGTGTGTGTATATGCATCCACGAGCAACCACTAGCAACCACTTGCATCCACACGCATCCATCAATCATAACATGTCTCAAACACATGTTTCAACCATAGTTTTACCCTATCTAAAGGTCAAAGGTACTAATGAGAGTACATACTAAAGATAAGATAAGTACTAGACAAACGATAAAGGAGAAGTCAAAAGACATACCCTAAAAAAGGAATGGGTACAATGAACGCATCTTCGCTTCTGTCTCCCAAGTAGCATTGCTCTCATCCTCTCCCCATTGCACTTTGACTAGTCGCACCTCTCTGTTTCTCAACTTCCTAATCTCCGACCCAATGATGCGGGTAGGAGCTTGTAACACCCCATATTTTCTGTAAACTTAAGAAGTACAAATCTGAGTACAATTAGAGTATAAAATAAAGAATCAAGGCAGAATTAAATTTTAAAAATCTGAATCAGGGAGAACGGGCTGTGCCATTGCGTTCGTCTCGGAAAAATACGCAAAATAGAGTCCGAAATTTTGTAAATCGGAGTCCGTATGACCCAGTTATGACCCTAAGAAGATTTCAGAAAATTCAGCCCGAAATTCAGCCAATCAGAGTAGGCGGGAAAATATCCCGCCAGACCAAGGGAGGTCGACTGGGGAGTCGACCCCCCCCCCCCAACCAGGTCGACACTAGTGTCGACCTGGGAGTCGACCCCCCCCCCCCCCCCCCACAGGTCGACACCTGTGTCGACCTGGGTGTCGACCTGCCTCCCGAAACTGCTTTTCTGCCTGGGTACGTTCTGATGTGTCTGGCCTTGTTTTCTGTCTAGATTCGTCTGCCTAAACCTATTTAAACAGCCCCAAACCCAGCCTTCTCTGCACACAAATCCATTCTGCTTCTACTCTGCCTCTGTTCTTAATAAAAATAAAATGGCATCGCTACTCTGCTGGAATCTAAACTAGAAGACAATCAACATCAATCTAAATTCAAGATTAAAGCTTCAACAACAGTTAAAGAGAATCAACTAACGACGCTACAACTAAAGTTCTTTCCTTAAACCAATCAAGGCAAGTACAGTTGTTTTCCGATATAAACGTTAATTCTGATTGTGACATGAATTGTGGATCTGGATCTGGGGTTATGTCTGTTCTGTTCTGTTTAGATCTATCTTATTCTGTAACTCTTTCTGTTTTCTGTTTTATAGTCAGGCTACCACGAGCCTGAGCCAATCTCATAAGAGATTAACATACGTTAAAATGTTTGGGACAATCAAATGAATATGCATAAATGGGGCATGACCGATATGTGACTGATTTAAGGAAAGAACATAGGTTGAATTTGGAATTTAGACACAAATCTATGGCATAATTGGACTGATCTGTGACTGGTTTGAAAAAAAGGACATAGGTTGAAAACTAGATCTAGATTTGTGCATATATGACAGTTTGGGAATATCATATGATAATATATGACTTGTAAATCTGGAATATTAAGATCTAAGCTAAAGGACATATCACATATTAGATATAGATCCTTGGACATATGATTTGAATAGAAAGGAATATGTTGTTTAGGCGTAAAAGACCTATATTATAAATGTGAACACGCCTAAATATTGATTTTGGATAATTGGCAATAAAGGCTATAACTTGGCATAATTCATACCATGATTTGGGAATTTACCTATTGAGTTAGGTCTACCCATATTCATGCGTCTAGGTATATGATTTGGGGTTTTTAGAGAATATTCTGTATTATACAAAGTTTAACTAGTATTTTGGGATGAATTATGACCATGGTTTAAGGCATGAGAATTTAGGCATAATTTATGATTAGGCAAGATGGGAATAGAGTTCTAAAGTAATGTTAAATCTGCTAAATCTGTTAATCCATTCAATATGTTGAAATGCCTATTTTGCTAAGTTATCTAAACTGCTAGGCCTGTTATCTGCTAACTCTGCTAAGTTGCCTAATCTGCTAGTTTTGTTAAGATTTGCCTAAACTGCTAATTAGATGGGAATGCCTAATCTGTTAAATTTATCTGTTGAGATGTGTTATCTGTTATATGCCAAAATCTGCTAAGTTGCTTAATCTGTTAAGTCTATTAAGTCACCAAATCTGCTAAAAATCTGTTATCTGTTATATCAGTTGAGTTGATATAATTATTCTGTTATTGATATAATCTGAATTGGCATATATATGGGGCGTGCGCATAAACGGTAAATAATTAATTAATTGGCCGCAAAGATAAACATGACTAACTCGAGGTTAGAATGAGTTTGCGGCGTAAATCTGCCCGGAACCGCCCGACACATCCAGTGGCCGCAAACAATAGGTTCTAATGTGAGAAGTTAGTCATGACCTGCTTAAGACATGAGGTTAGGTCTGGCTTGTGGCAGAAGTCTGCCCGGAACCGCCCGGCACATCCAGCAGCCACAAGCTAGCAACCTAATGTGAGAGGTCTGGGCATTAATAATTAATTAATGCAAATCTGAGATAAGAATGACGTCTAAACGTGTTGGGGGAATAGGGTTAAACCAACCGGACCAATATGTGTAGTAAACCCATTCACGAATCTGTAGGCCCAAGACAAAGTTAGACAAGTCTGAAAATTTGTTAAATCTGTACATCTTATCTGTTAGTCTGAAAACTTGTTGATTTGATATGTGAACTAGTAAATCTGAACTTTGTCTGAACTTGTAAACAAGTTAATCTGAAATCTGTTATTCTGGGGACACAAGGTTAGGAGGGGAAATACTTGTGTCATCTGTTGTTTGGGGCCCATATTAGTCAGTAACCCGTTCTGGTATCAAAACTTTGACCCCACACTAGGTAGGGTCCGGGCACGCTTACTGAACTAATTATAAGTGGTTCATTTTGATAATGGCGAGCGGTGTTGATGGTGCGTTCCAACCGGGTCATGTGCGTGCATGGATCCCGGTCTGCCTCTGTGGATGTAAGACGCCGTGACATCTGTAAATAGGTCTGTGTCATTCAAAGGTTGCCACTTTAGGGAACGATACACCCTTCTGTAGGGCTGGCACAGGGTATTTATGTATTAGGGAGCCGATCGCTTGGGGTATGATTTAGGGTACACTAAACTCTGTCTGTTTCTGTGGGTACCATCTGTTTCTGTTAGGTGGCAACACCTGTCTGTTTCTGCGTGGTACCGTCTGTTTGGGAGGTAAAGGCCCATTTCTAGTGTACACCAAATTCTGACTTTCTGTTTCTGTATGTATTATTCTGTTTCCGTCTGATCGGGTGGTAAAGGCCCATTATTCTGTTTTCATCTGTTGGGGTAGTAAAAGGCCCAATACTAGCACTCAGTAGGAATTATACCGACTCACTCTGTTTCTGTTATATAGCGTTAGGGTAACACCTAAACCTGTTAAACTAGTATTAGTGCAGAGAAGTGTAAAGTTATAGCTTATAACATTCTGTTTCTTCTGTTAATTTTAAAGTATATCTGCTAATCCGGTGACGTTATCTCTTGTCCAACTTTATGTTCATGTCATTATTACTATTATCTGTTCATAACTGAAAATCACTGGACTTGCCAGACTTTATGTCTGACCTTGGTTGCTTTCGCCCCTTTTCTTCCGTTCCCCCCCCCCAGGTTTCCTTAGGAGGAAGTACCATAGCTTGACCTGGATTCTGTCTGCCTGAAGTGTCTAAAGTATGGCTTGGCTCAAGATAGCTTCTGTTCTGTGGGGATTATGCTTTTAAAGTTTTGTACTCTGATAGTTTTGAACAAGGCTGATATTTATGTACTTGATTCTGATATTTTGTTAAAGATGTAACCATACTGATTTCTGCTTTCCGCCGTAATAAAGTTATAATTTTTCAAGTACTATTTATCTGTCTTGTAATATTCTGTTCTGTTTACTAAAATGCTCCATCAAAGTTAAGGCATTCCCTTTGTGAGTGACCTTAACGGAGGTGGAGTGTTACACTTGGTATCAGAGCTGAAGGTTACCAGATTTGATAAAGAATTTTTGAAAACTATTTTCAAAAAGGTTTTAAAAGGAGGTATTTTCAAAAGTAAAGCCTATTTTGAAAAACATAATCCCCTGAAAGCCATATATCTTTCTTTTGATTCTCCATTTTGAATCTTTTCTCTTTCGTTTCAGCATGGCTGAAGATTTGAACCTTCCGGAGGGTGACGATACCAGGATGGTTTAGGAGGTATTTAGAGGCTAGGGCCACCACTGCAGGCCCAGCCGATACTCCTCCACCAGTTGTACCCGTTCCTCCTCCTCCTCGCAATTGTACTTTTGCAAAGACGTGCAAGGAGTTTAAGGCTATGGGTGGAAAGACTTTTCAAGGGTCAGAGACGTTTGTTGAAGCCAGAGACTGGCTTAAGGAGACGGAGGAATTACTTGGAATCTTTGAAGTAGAAGACGAAAGGAAGGTCCGTTTAGCAGCTTGGTTAATGAAGGGAGAGGCCTCATTTTGGTGGGAGGTCAGTAACGGAGAACGTCCTGTTGACTCTTGGGCAGATTTCAGGCGTCGGTTTGAGGCAAAGTTTCTCTCACGGGCAGAAGAGAATCTACATATGGAAAAGTTTTTTACATTAAAGCAAGGAAGCTCATCAGTGAAAGAATATGTCAAAAATTTAATTAGTTAGAAAGGTTTGGCTTGGAATTAGTAAATACACCGGAGAAGAAGGCGCTGAGGTTCGTTAAAGGCTTGAATGAACCATTGCAGGGGTTGGCTATGACCCACATCCCTATGGGAGCCACCTTTGAAAAGCTAGTAGAAATGGCACTCATGCACGAGGATAAGGCATCCGAGAAGAAAGAGGCAAAGAAAGAAGAACCGCAGAACAACAAAAACTGGCCCAAAAAGGAAAACCAAAGGAAAGATAAGGAGTCTGAAGACAAGAAGGAGAAAAAGTGTTTTACCTGCGGGAGCACAACTCATCTGAATAAGGACTGCCGAAAGAGGAAGGGCACTTGCTTTAATTGTGGTGAGATGGGTCACTTTACTAGAGACTGCCCGAAGAGACGTGGACAAGGGCAGAGGGCAGGACCAACTTCCGGAGGGCAGGCCAACACTCTCGAGGCTAGTGGATAGGGTAGAAATAGGGAAAATTTCTGTAGAAGGTTTAATTTTCTTGTCTGGTTATGGAGTTAAAACTCTTTCTGATTCTGGCATTTTGATTCTGTACTTGATACTCTGCACTTGAATACTAGTATTGTTTTTGATTCTGCTGTAGACTCAGACCCACAAGGGGTATGACTTATCTGTTTTAAGTTAAGGTTTGAGGGATATCTGTATTAGGCGTCAAATATGACGCATATATTCTGAGTTTCTGTGGGATATGATTTTATCATACCTAGCTTCCTAAGAATCATTAGGGAATCTGATCTGTACCAATAGTCTGTAGATATCTGAATTTTTCTGATAAGATTTCCCGTTTTGACATTGTCTAAAGAGGGTAACCCTCTGGGTGTCAATCTGATGTCGATCTCGGTCTTCGGGGTTGATACTTAGGGGAATTACTTTCTCAACCAATGTTTAATAGGAATCAAGTTTTTGTTTTATCTGTACTCGCTTCCATCACTCGACTGTATCCTATCGATCGAGTATTCAGCCTATAGATAGGAATCCTATGGATGAAAACATGTGTTTGAGACATGTTATGTTTGATGGTTGCAAGTGGATGCAAGTGGTTGCTCATGGATGCATATACACACACTAGGCACTAGATCGGCTCGAAAGCACTCTCATGCTGCATATGGATGTGTGAGCATTTTTTTTATATTTATGGATGCAAAATTGTTGAATCAGCATATGGATGTTGCATATGAACGAGCAGTTGTGCACTCATATAGAAATGATATGTATCAAATAGAAAAACTTGCATACATATTGGACTCATGGCACTAACATGATTTGCATTAAGGAGGTCGACTGAATTAGTGGGCCGCCTGATTTTGCATTAGATACAGACATGAACACACACTGTGCATTTAAACATGAAAGCATTAGAAGTCTATAAGGACAATGGATGCCTGTGGTTGATGATTGAGTAGATGGATGATTGGATGGTAGGACACATTCTTCTCAACTTGAAGATTTCGAGGACGAAATCCTTAAAGGAGGGGAGAATGTAACACCCCATATTTTCTGTAAACTTAAGAAGTACAAATCTGAGTACAATTAGAGTATAAAATAAAGAATCAAGGCAGAATTAAATTTTAAAAATCTGAATCAGGGAGAATGGGCTGTGCCATTGCGTTCGTCTCGGAAAAATACGCGAAATAGAGTCCGAAATTTTGTAAATCGGAGTCCGTATGACCCAGTTATGACCCAAAGAAGATTTCAGAAAATTCAGCCCGAAATTCAGCCAATCAGAGTAGGCGGGAAAAGATCCCGCCAGACCAAGGGAGGTCGACTGGGGAGTCGACCCCCCCCCCCAACCAGGTCGACACTAGTGTCGACCTGGGAGTCGACCCCCCCCCCCCCCCCCCCCCCCACACACACACAGGTCTACACCGTTGTCGATCTGGGTGTCGACCTGCCTCCCGAAACTGCTTTTCTGCCTGGGTACGTTCTGATGTGTCTGGCCTTGTTTTCTGTCTAGATTCATCTGCCTAAACCTATTTAAACAGCCCCAAAACCAGCCTTCTCTGCACACAAATCCATTCTGCTTCTACTCTGCCTCTGTTCTTAATAAAAATAAAATGGCATCGCTACTCTGCTGGAATCTAAACTAGAAGACAATCAACATCAATCTAAATTAAAGATTAAAGCTTCAACAACAGTTAAAGAGAATCAACTAACGACGCTACAACTAAAGTTCTTTCCTAAAACCAATCAAGGCAAGTACAGTTGTTTTCCGATATAAACGTTAATTCTGATTGTGACATGAATTGTGGATCTGGATCTGGGGTTATGTCTGTTCTGTTCTGTTTAGATCTATCTTATTCTGTAACTCTTTCTGTTTTCTGTTTTATAGTCAGGCTACCACGAGCCTAAGCCAATCTCATAAGAGATTAACATACGTTAAAATGTTTGGGACAATCAAATGAATATGCATAAATGGGGCATGACCGATATGTGACTGATTTAAGGAAAGAACATAGGTTGAATTTGGAATTTAGACACAAATCTATGGCATAATTGGACTGATCTGTGACTGGTTTGATAAAAAGGACATAGGTTGAAAACTAGATCTAGATTTGTGCATATATGACAGTTTGGGAATATCATATGATAATATATGACTTGTAAATCTGGAATATTAAGATCTAAGCTAAAGGACATATCACATATTAGATCTAGATCCTTGGACATATGATTTGAATAGAAAGGAATATGTTGTTTAGGCGTAAAAGACCTATATTATAGATGTGAACACGCCTAAATATTGATTTTGGATAATTGGCAATAAAGGCTATAACTTGGCATAATTCATACCATGATTTGGGAATTTACCTATTGAGTTAGGTCTACCCATATTCATGCGTCTAGGTATACGATTTGGGATTTTTAGAGAATATTCTGTATTATACAAAGTTTAACTAGTATTTTGGGATGAATTATGACCATGGTTTAAGGCATGAGAATTTAGGCATAATTTATGATTAGGCAAGATGGGAATAGAGTTCTAAAGTAATGTTAAATCTGCTAAATCTGTTAATCCATTCAATATGTTGAAATGCCTATTTTGCTAAGTTATCTAAACTACTAGGCCTGTTATCTGCTAAATCTGCTAAGTTGCCTAATCTGCTAGTTTTGTTAAGATTTGCCTAAACTGCTAATTAGATGGGAATGCCTAATCTGTTAAATTTGTCTGTTGAGATGCGTAATCTGTTATATGCCAAAATCTGCTAAGTTGCTTAATCTGTTAAGTCTATTAAGTCACCAAATCTGCTAAAAATCTGTTATCTGTTATATCAGTTGAGTTGATATAATTATTCTGTTATTGATATAATCTGAATTGGCATATATATGGGGCGTGCGCATAAACAGTAAATAATTAATTAATTGGCCGCAAAGATAAACATGACTAACTCGAGGTTAGAATGAGTTTGCGGCGTAAATCTGCCCGGAACCGCGCGGCACATCTAGTGGCCGCAAACAATAGGTTCTAATGTGAGAAGTTAGTCATGACCTGCTTAAGACACGAGGTTAGGTCTGGCTTGTGGCAGAAGTCTGCCTGGAACCGCCCGGCACATCCAGCAGCCACAAGCTAGCAACCTAATGTGAGAGGTCTGGGCATTAATAATTAATTAATGCAAATCTGAGATAAGAATGACATCTAAACGTGTTGGGGGAATAGGGTTAAACCAACCGGACCAATATGTGTTGTAAACCCGTTCACGAATCTGTAGGCCCAATACAAAGTAAAATTTGTTAAATCTGTACATCTGATCTGTTAGTCTGAAAACTTGTTGATTTGACCTGTGAACTAGTAAATCTGAACTCTGTCTGAACTTGTAAACAAGTTAATCTGAAATCTGTTATTCTGGGGACACAAGGTTAGGAGGGGAAATACTTGTGTCATCTGTTGTTTGGGGCCCACATTAGTCAGTAACCCGTTCTGGTATCAAAACTTTGACCCCACACTAGGTAGGGTCCGGGCACGCTTACTGAACTAATTATAAGTGGTTCATTTTGATAATGGCGAGGGGTGTTGATGGTGTGTTCCAACCAGGTCATGTGCGTTCATGGATCCCGGTCTGCCTCTGTGGATGTAAGACGCCGTGACATCTGTAAATAGGTCTGTGTCATTCAAAGGTTGCCACTTTATGGAATGATACACCCTTCTGTGGGGTTGGCACAGGGTATTTATGTATTAGGGAGCCGATCGCTTGGGGTAAGATTTAGGGTACACTAAACTCTGTCTGTTTCTATGGGTACCGTCTGTTTCTGTTAGGTGGCAACACCTGTCTGTTTCTGCGTGGTACCGTCTGTTTGGGAGGTAAAGGCCCATTTCTAGTGTACACCAAATTCTGACATTCTGTTTCTGTATGGATTATTCTGTTTCCGTCTGATCGGGTGGTAAAGGCCCATTATTCTGTTTTTGTCTGTTGGGGGTAGTAAAAGGCCCAATACTAGCACTCAGTAGGAATTATTCCGACTCACTCTGTTTCTGTTATAGAGCGTTATGGTAACACCTAAACCTGTTAAACTAGTATTAGTGCAGAGAAGTGTAAAGTTATAGCTTATAACATTCTGTTTCTTCTGTTAATTTTAAAGTATATCTGCTAATCCGGTGACGTTATCTCTTGTCCAGCTTTATGTTCATGGCATTATTACTATTATCTGTTCATAACTGAAAATCACTGGACTTGCCAGACTTTATGTCTGACCTTGGTTGCTTTCGCCCCTTTTCTTCCGTCCCCCCCCCCCAGGTTTCCTTAGGAGGAAGTACCATAGCTTGACCTGGATTCCGTCTGCCTGAAGTGCTCTAAAGTATGGCTTGGCTCAAGATAGCTTCTGTTCTGTGGGGATTATGCTTTTAAAGTTTTGTACTCTGATAGTTTTGAACAAGGCTGATATTTATGTACTTGATTCTGATATTTTGTTAAAGATGTAACCATACTGATTTCTGCTTTCCGCTGTAATAAAGTTATAATTTTTCAAGTACTATTTATCTGTCTTGTAATATTCTGTTCTGTTTACTAAAATGCTCCATCAAAGTTAAGGCATTCCCTTTGTGAGTGACCTTAACGGAGGTGGGGTGTTACAGAGCTCGTCGAATAGTCGCATCACGCTCTACCTCCACTTCTTTAAGCAAGCTCGGCTCTACCACCTCTGCGGTCTCATGTAGGCACTTCCTCAAATGTGACACATGGAATACGTCATGTTCCTTATGCAACTGAATTATCTCTCGAAGATAAACCGAAGTTAGCCATGGAGCAGTCCTCTTGCTCTTTACGGGTATGAAATGGGCGCTCTTAGTAAGTCTGTCTACTACAACCCAAATTCCCGTATTACCCTTCCTCGATCTCGGTAACCCATTAATAAAATCCATCGAGACGCTATCCCACTTCCATTGCGGAACTTCCAATGGGTGAAGCAACCCACCGGGTTTCTTTTGCTCCGCTTTCACTTGTTGGCACACCAAGCATCTAGCGACATACTTGGCCACATCTTTCTTCATACCGGCCCAAAAGAAAACTCGCTTCATGTCCTGGTACATCTTGTCCCCACCGGGATGAATGGTCATCCTAGAACGGTGTGCATCATCAAGAATTGCCTTCCTCAAACCCTCGTCTTGCGGTACACAAAGTCTACCGTCTCTATACAAGCACCCCCTATCGTCTAGGGTGTACCTACTCAAATGGCTGGACGACTCCCCTCTTATGAGCCTCTTTACATACTCAACCAAATGTGGGTCGTCCTGCTGTGCCTCGCCAATCCGCCCCAAAAGAGTAGGTATGACCTCCAAGGATGCTAGCAAACCGGGCATAAAGTCAACGGAAGGTCTGAAATCAAACATAGAGATAAATTTCAAGCTTCGTCGTTCCACGAACTGTGGACTCAAGGACAACCTTTTTCTGCTCAAGGCGTCCGCCACCACGTTACCCTTGCCAGGGGTATACGTTATCTCGAAATCATAGGATGCTAAGAACTCCATCCACCTTTGCTGTCTCAAGACTATGCGCTCGAAGAGTCTCCAACACTTCCTTAAGATGTAGGGCATGCTTTTCTCCACTTCTAGAGAAAACCAGGATATACTTTCATACAAAATCGTCACAACTATCCATCTCTCACGCAGACCATCCTAGTCGAACTCGACATCCCCCAAGTGCAAGCCCCAAAGGCCTAAACCAATATCAGAAAAACACCCAAGGGACACCTCCTTCGAATTCAGACGACCTACGTGAGATGATACTAGTAAAAACGGCTAAATAATTAAGCCCTTGTCCAACTCTGGATATCCTTGCCAGTCTCACTCCAAAACCACCGTTGATCAAATAACTGGCTTTGCTTAACCTATTAAGCACATGCGAAAAACTTATTATGTTCTTAGAAAAGACCAAGATGTCATCCACAAAGACCACTACGAAGTTGTTTAGGTACTCCCTGAACACCCTACTCATCCAATCAACAAAATATGCGGGGGCGTTCGTCAAACCAAATGGCATCCCAAGCCACTCATAGAAACCATCCGGAGTCCTAAAGGCGGTCTTCTCGATACTATCCTCAGTCACTCCCAACTGATGAAACTCCGTGGCCAAGTCCCACTGCGAAAATACCGAGGCGCCAACCAACTGATCAAAAAGATCATCAATCCTCGGCAATGGGTGTCTATTCTTCTTTGTGGGCTTGTTGAGTTCTCTATAGTCTACACAAAGTCTGAGGGACCCATCCACCTTCATGGCAAAAACTACTGGAGCACCCCACTCCGATATACTTCGTCTTATGAACCACTTCTCAAGCAACTCCCCTACTTGCTTATGGAGTTCCCTCCTCTCATGAGGAGCCATGCGGCGCACTAACAAAGATACCGGTTTAGCATCGTATACCAGATATATTCGGAGGTCTATCTCCCGCTTCAGAGGTAAGCCCTTCACCTCCTCGAACTCATCCGAGTATTCCCGGACCACTCTAACAGATCGCACACTCTCGACCGAAGCGTCAAGCGATTCAAGATAACTTAGCATAACAGAATCTATGGGATTACAAGAGATCTCGAGAGTGTTACCCAAGCGGGTCATGAGCCTAACAACTCTCCTTTCGCAATCAAGAACGGCACCATTACTGGATAACCAGTCCATGCCCAAAATCAACCCATAGCCCGTGAAGCCCAAAACAAAGGCATCACACCTAAACTCAACGCTAATTATGAGGATCTTCAAATCCAAACATATCATGGACAAATAAGTGGAGCCTCTAATTGGGTTTGAAACAACCACGGGATCATCTACTAAACTGGTGTCTAGGTTCAGTGACTCAACTAATGATGATGAGATAAACGAATGTGATGCGTCAGAGTCGAATAAAGTTCGAATAGGATGATCGAGAGAACAAAATTTCAACTTAGCCGGTCCTACCCCCATCAGGTATACTCGTCGTGAGGGAATACATCTACCCTCCAGAAGATCCTGTACTTCGTCCTTACCTCTTTGGACAACCTCAAGGTGTCCTATTTCTCCAAAACAACTAGCCTTCCCCTTCACATTCTCCTTTCGTGGCCTTCTTACCACGATGAGGTTTCGTCCTTTGTTTACCTAATAGCTATTTGAACCTTCCTCTCTCGTCCATCTTAAAGTACCCATAAGCCCTCCACCTCCTTGGACTAACCTCTTAGCCCGGCAAACGTCTTAGTCCCTTGAAGTGGTTCTTCCGTCCTTCATACGGAAGTCCTTATTTATCTTAAAAAGACATCTATACGCGGAGGGGAAATTCAAAAAGAGAAAGAGGAAGAGATTCAAAACGGAAAATCGAAGGAAGGATATATGGCTCTTGGGGATTATGTTCTTTTCTTTCAAAAACTTTTCTCTTAAAAGTTTTTGAAAATACTTCTTCCAAAAATGTTTTTAGAAAAATAATTTTCTAAAAGTTTTATCTGTTCTGATAACCTTAGGCTCTGATACCATGTGTAACACCCCACACCTGCTACGGTCACTCACTAAGGGAATGCCATAGCATCGGTGGAGTATCTTAAGTGAATATAGAACAGAAAAGTTACAACAAGACAGATATACGTAATACTTGAGAATTTAAAACATCATTTCATTGCAGCGGAAAGTAAAACATGTTTGGTTACATCACTAAACCATAAACAAGAGTCAAGTACATAATATCCATCTTGGTAAAACAAAAGTACATAATCCCACTACTCGAACTGTTAGCCATAAAAGAACAGATAAACTGAGCTTTACATCAATGGTCCAAGCTCCAAAAGACAGATAAAGCAACCTGATCAAAGCCCACTAGTGCTAGGCCCACTCTGAGAACCTGAGGGTTGGGGAAAAAGATAAAAACAACGGGGTCAGACATAAGTCTGAGTGAGCCCTATAACTTTAACAATACAATCATTAAAGTAATTAGGGTATGATATAAACCTGGTACGGTACGACTGTGGATAAATGACTACACTAAGCAGCCAACTAGACTAAGGATAAACTAAGATAACGGTAAAGACGCGCCTATCCACCCAAAGATAATTACTATTCCGCACCACACCAGATCTACCCACCCGAGGATAATTCCTACACTGCACCACACCATATCTACCCACCTAAGGGTAATTCCTACTTAAAGGTTGATCCCACTAAGTGTACTTAGTAATTTTTAATAGTAGTTTCATGTACCCCTAGCTGACTACATAGGTGCCGTCTGCCCCTATCTCCACTAGGTGTACCTAGTAATTTTAATAGTAGTTTCGTGTACTCCTAGTTGACTACATAGGTGCCATCTGCCCCTATCTCCACTACGTGTACCCACTACTCCCATTCGATCGGTTCCCTAACGTAGATACCCGTGTTGGCCCCACAGTGGGGTGTATCACTCCCCAAAGTGGCAACCCGATAATCAAGGGTGCACGGCTTATACCTACACGATGCAACAACGTCTTACCTACCAGCCCGGGTCCACACACGCATATGAAACCCGTTGGACTTGCGTTGCCACCGCTAACCCGTTTTGGCCTCTTATAGTCAAGCCCAGTACGCGTGTCCCGTCCTCGACATGGGTCGAGCCCAATAAGATACATATGGGTTACTGGTTGAAATGGACCCCCCACAAGCTACCACCTAAGCTTGTCATTTGTTTCTAGTGCATCCCACATAATCCTTTTTAATAATCATGTCCACTTACATGTTTTAAAGTTTGGTTAAGTCATCTAATCATATATCAATTGCCACTCAAGGCACCCACTAGATTTCCCCATGCCACCCAAGGCACTTACTTGATTTCCACATGCCACCCAAGGCACTTACTTAACCCTTTAATTATGTTTAATTACATGTTCCACTTTGGTTAAGTATTTTAATCTTATCTTCCATTGTCACCCAAGGCAACCACTAGATATTCCCCATGCCACCCAAGGCACTTACTTAACCCTTTAATCATGTTTAATTACATGTTCCACTTTGGTTAAGTATTTTAATCTTATCTTCCATTGCCACCCAAGGAAACCACTAGATTTTCCCCATGCCACCCAAGGCACTTACTTAACCCTTTAATCATGTTTAATTACATGTTCCACTTCGGTTAAGTATTCTAATCGTATTTTCTATTGCCACCCAAGGCAACCAGTAGATTTTTCCACATGCCGCCCAAGGCACCCACTTAACCCCTCATGTCCCTCTATATGCTAATATGGTTAAGTGTTTCTTAATTGATTAAGAACGTAACCGTTGTAAAGACCTCTCACATTAGACTATCTTTTATGGCAGCTGGATTTGCCGGTTGGGTCCGGGCAACCTTACGCCATAACCGAGTCTAACCTCGTGTCTTTACACTTGTCACGTATGTAGTTTGTGCCTAAGACCTCTCACATTGGGCCAATCATTTGTAGCCGCTGGATTTGCCGGTCGGTTTCGGACAGTCTTATGCTACAAAAGGGTCCAACCTCATGTCTTAGTCGATTAATTACACCTAATTAATCACCCCCATATTTCGAATTAATTTTCCCTAATTAATTCCAATTTTTAACGATGCACATAATTGACCCAATTATGTCCATCCACTTTATGGTATGCATAATCATACCAACTTCACACCATTTCATTAACATGTATATTAACCCCATCGTTCCCCACGTAATTCGCTAACATGACATAAAAGGGAAGATTCATCACAAATACAATGGGTTCAACTTGCATAATATTAGCATCAACATGGGTTTAAAGGTGTCAACATGCATATAGCATCAAACCCAACTAGCATAAATAATCAACCCAAACTTGCATGAATCACATATGTCATAAAGAGGTTAACTTGCATAAGTTATTTATGTCATACAAAGGGGTAAACTTGCATATGTATGTATGACATACAAAGGGGTTAACTTGCATATGTATGCATATCATACTAAGGTGTAAACTTGCACATGTTACTTGCATATCATCAAACACCAAACTTGCATAACATGTCATATATGAACATGCATATGATCAAACACCAAACTTGCATAACATATCATATATGAACTTGCATATAATCATACACCAAACTTGCATAACATATCATATATGAACTTGCATATAATCATACACCAAACTTGCATAACATATCATATATGAACTTGCATATAATCATACACCAAACTTGCATAATCATGGTGTCATAATGGATCAATGTTTATCATAGCAATTTGCATAACTAGCATCATGAACACATAGCCTAACACTTGCATAACTTGCATAACATCATGATCATGTAGCATATAACTTGCATAACTTGCATAACATCATGAACATATAGCATATGACTTGCATAACTTGCATAACATCATGATCACATAGAATTTGACTTGCATAACTTGCATAACATCATGATCACATAGCATTTGACTTGCATAACTTGCATAACATCATGATCATGTAGCATATAACTTGCATAACTTGCATAACATCATGAACATGTAGCATATGACTTGCATAACATCATGATCACATAGCATTTGACTTGCATAACTTGCATAACATCATGAACACATAACACATAACTTGCATAACTTGCATAACATCACAAACACATAGCTTATGATAACAAAATCTTGCATTGATCCACATTCATAGCCATAACCTCATTATATCCTATCATAATCATTTCAAAAATTGGTCATTAAGGCTATAGAAAACTCAAAACTTGTTGATTAGCACTCCTAAGAAGAAGATTAAGTTGCTAGAGTTGATTAGAGATTGATTTGAGAAGCTATCTTCCTCTTTAATTTGATGGAGGCTCCTTCAAGTTGCATTTTGACGGCATAATGTTGTTGTAGCTATTTTTAGTATGAATTAGGGTAGTCTTAGGGTGTATTTATAGAATTAGGATGTAGTTTAGGCCCTTAAATTAACCCTAGATTAGGTTAGAGCCGTCAGATCTCGTCACAAGCCACCAGACATAGCCCAAAAGCCAAACCGGTGCACCCAGGTCACCTGGGCTCGACCAGGGAGGTCGACCCCCAGGTCGACACTAGGGTCGACCTGGTGGGCAGGTCGACTCCCCAGTCGACCCCCAGGTCGACCCCCTGGGTCTGGCAGGAATTTTCCTGCCACTTCTGAAATGTTTGAATTTTTATTTTTATACCTGTTTTGAATTTCTGAAAACTTCTTCGGGCCTTAACTGGGTCATACGGACTCCGATTTTCGAAAACTCGGACTCTATTTCGCGTATTTTTCCGAGACGAACGCAATGGCATAGCCCGTTTTCCCTGATTCAGATTTTTAAATTTAATTCTGCCCTATTTTATATTATAGTAAGTTATTCAACATACGGGGTGTTACAATCAACATTTATAAACCTAATTCCCCTGAGCATTTGAGCCGCCACAAATTCCTCTCGGAAGAAAAACAAATCGAAGAAACCTCAAAATAAAATCAAATTAAAAATCCTAAAATCATGATATTTATATACATGTGAGTCTAAAGAGGCGTTCTTCGATTTGATATGGAAAACGTTGGGATTCGCCATTTTTTGGTTCGCTGATTCTATACAGCGAATTAGGGTTCGCTCCCTTTTCGAAATTTCGATGCTTTGTTTTCGATTTAAGGATTCAAGCTGGAAAACCGCGGACATCAGGAGAGCGAGCTCGATCCATTGGTGATGGAGTCGAAGGAGAATCCGAGAGTTGTTTGGCGAAGGGGATGTATTACGTAGACGCGAGTTGAGTTTGAGGTGCAGGCTTTGTAAATGGTGTTCGAAGGTGTGCGGTTTCCTGTAGGAAATGGAAGTGGGATGAGTTTGAAAAGGGACGATACAAATTGATGTCGATAGGCATTATGGAGGCTCGGGAAAACTCCTGTGGATGCCTGGAGGACGCGACAGAGAAGGAGCTCGAGTTCGAGCTGATGAAGTAGCTGGCAGGGGACTCGAGTGGTCGAAAGGTGGTTCAGCAGGAAGTCTATAAGGCGATGGAGTCAGCAGTGAAGACTGCGTGTATTTTTGGTTGATGGTGAGGCATTCAAATGAGTGGCTTTGTAAGTTTTAAACGTGTACTGAGAGGGACGTAACCTGGAGGTATATTATGATATTTGAGTTCAGTGGTTTTATGTGGGGTGCTGGAGTTTCGGTGATGCAGTTTGTCTGAGTTTGAGAGATGGCACTGGTTTCGGTGGAGTTAAGAAAGGAGAAGTTGTGTGTTGAGTTGATGAAGTTTGTTGGGTTCAGTGATGTCTGTAAATGTGAGGAGCAGGAAGCAGTATGTATATGTTTGTTATGAGGAGTAATGGTCGAGATGAGGTAAAACGGGAGGGAAGATATATGCGGTCATGTTGGGTGCACTGTTAAAATGCTTGTTTTAAAGATGAATGGATTGGGCCTTATGAAAATGAATTCAGAATGGAACGAGACCAAAGATACTGGAATCACGGTGACGAATAGAATTTTCTAGAACAAATTCGGAGCTTGTCTGGATTTAAGGCGAGAATAAACGTCAGAACGGAACTGACGAACGTAAATCGTATCTAACGGTTAACACGCCAAAGTGAGTAAAACTCACTAACTCTCCTCAATTTATATTTTAATAGAAATTGTACTTTATTTATTGACTGCTGTATATTGATGGTTAAACTGGACTGTTAAATAGATTTGATTGAAAATGTAGTTATAGTTAATCTATGTACTGTTATTCAAATATGGTTCTGTACAGCAGGATATTTCATTTCAAAATGAAATATGATATATATTATACTGTGTAACATCTGTGGATGCAGGGAGACAGGTTGGAGGAATCCGACTGGATTCCTCAATAATTATTTTACTGTTTTCATATATTGTGTTATATGATGTGCTATATAATCTGTTCTGGATTATGTGTGTTAAAAATGATATTAATCATTGTTATTCGATATTTTAAATATCATAAGAAACCCTGAGTTGTGAAATGGAATATTTCAATGTATATTGAAATAAAGGAATTTTATAAAAGGAAATTATTTATAAAACGAACACGGTTTTATAAAAGGAAGTATTTATAAAACAAATAGAGTTTTATAAAAGGGATATTTATTTAGAAAATAAATAGAATTGAAAAGGAGAATATTTATTTAGAAAATAAATAGAATAAAGGAATATTTATTTAGAAGATAAATAAAACGGTATAAATAGGAAATATTTGTAACGGTAAATAGAAGTTATAAATAGGAAATATTTGTAACGGTAAATAGAAGTTATAAATAGGAAATATTTGTAACGGTAAATAGAAGTTAAATAGGAAATATTTTTAACGGTTATTAGAAGTTATAAAAAGGGGATAGTTGTAACGGAAAATAAACATTATAAAAAGGAAATTTACGAGATATAAAAGAGATAATCGAATAGAGTTAAATCGAATTTAGTATTCGAAGGAGCTAATCGAATTTAGTTATTTGAAAAGAGTTAATTGAATATTAGTTATTCAATTAGAGATAATCAAATAAAGTTAATCGATTAAAGATAATCAAATAAAAGTTAATCGAATTAGTCGAAGTAAGTTAATCGACTATTAGTTAGTCGAATGTTAGTTAAGCAAATAAGAGTTAATCGACTATTAGTTAGTCGAAGATTAGTTAATCGAATATGGTATTCGATGTTAGTAAATCGAATATGGTATTCGAAGGAGTTAATCGAATATGTTATTCGAAGTTAGTTAATCGAATATGGTATTCGATGTTAGTTAATCGAATAAGGTATTTGATGTTAGTTAATCGAATGTGGTATTCGATGTTAGTTAATCAAATATGGTATTCGATGTTAGTTAATCGAATATGGTATTTGAAGTTAGTAAATCCAATATGGTATTCGATGTTAGTTAATCGAATATGGTATTCGAAGTTAGTTAAATCGAATATGTTATTCGAAAGGGGTTAGTCGAGTCGAGTCGAGTTAGTCAAATAGAGTTAATCGATTTGAGTTTACTAGTTAAAGTTAATCAGTTTGAATTAATCGGTTAGAGTAATCAGTTAGAGTTAACCAATTAGAATAAATCAGTTAGATTTAAACCAATAGAGTTAATCAGTTAGAGTTAATCCAAATAATATGCCATTTAGGACGACTGCTAGCGTAATTCGCAGAGCTGCAGATAGCCTAAGGCGGTCGGATGTTTCCTGAGGGAACCAGGCGTAACCATTGTGATCGCTGCGATCTAGAGTCAAGCGAATGGAGTTAATCGAATATTAGTTATTCGATAGGAGTTAAGATAATCGAGTTAAGATAATGGAGTTAAGATAATCGAGTTAAGTTATCGAGTTAAGATAATCGAGTTAAGTTATCAAGTTGAGTTAATTAAGTTAAGTTAGTCAAGATGAGTTAATCCAAAGGAGTAAGTCGAATATTAGTTATTCGAATAGAGTTGAACGGAGTTAAATAGAGTTATCGAATATTGGTTATTCAAATAGAGTTAAATAAAGTTATCGAATATTAGTTATTCGAATAGAGTTGAACGGAGTTAAATAGAGTTAGTCGAATATAGTTTATTCGAATAGAGCTAAAAGAAAGGAATTATCGATTATAGTTTAATCGAAAGGAGTTATCGATTATAGTTTAATCGAAAGGAGTTATCGATTATAGTTTAATCAAAAGGAGTTAACGATTATAGTTTAATCGAAAGGAGTTATCGATTAGTTTAATCGAAAGGAGATTTTCGAATATAACGTATTCGAAAGAAAGAGGTCGAATATAGCATATTCGAAAGAAAGAGACCGAATATAAGTTATTCGAAGAGAGATAATCGAATATAGGATATTCGAAGAAGAGTTAATCAAATAGAGATTACTCGAAAGAGAATTATATGTCGAATTCAATTATATCGAATTCGGGAAAGTAATATTTACTTTCCAGTTTTTAAATCAAGAGTATACACTAATAAAGTAGGGTTAGGTTTAATTATTCGAATTAAAGAATAAAGGTTATAATTGAAGTTATATATTGCGAAGGTAGGGATTATAACATTATCATTATAATCAGTGTTTTCAAATAAGAAGTGGATTCGTTAATTGAATCCGAGAGTTACGTAAAGAAGTTGTCAAAGGTTTAAAAGATAAACTGTTACTATTTCGAAGTTATAACGTTGTTCAGTTAAGGTCTGAGAGGTAATTATACCCCAACTTGATTGACTTCCTTCTTAACTAAGGAATGGTAAGGTTTGATAGTGAATAATGGTTAAGTGAATTCAGTAAATGGTTTGAGTTGGCATAGCAATGTTTATTTAAACCTCAGTTTAAATTCAATAAAGGAATTTTGGAAATGTTTTCCAAATAAGAAATCAGAAATATTTTCTAATATAGAAAACAAGGAAATGGAAATGTTTTCCATTGTTAATAAAGTATATTTTCTAAAATTAGAAAATAAGAAATTTAGAATATAGGGAAACAGGAGATAAGTAAATTAATGAACTAAAGAGATAAATGTTAAATGATGATTGGTTGATATAATTTCCGTCTGGAAATAATATCGTTGTTTGCACACGAGTTTTTCTTTGATAGTTAAATCACAGACTATCAATGTTTTGACCATTTTAACGTTGTTAATATGGAGAGACCGGTTGGATCATTATCCAAAGAACCACTCTGTATTGACATAAGCGTTGTGATCAAATACGATGAAGATAATTGAAGACGGTGTTATGCAAGGGCTGTCCTGTTTACAGAATAGTGCCTTCAGTTTCGTTCAGTCCCAGAACGAACGTAAATGGACGAATGTCTGACAAAGTATTTCCAATGATCGAATGGGTTGGTCTGTATAAATATATATGGTTGCAATGGATTTATCTATTAGCATAACATCCAGGATATTTGTATAAACCAACTAATGATTTACGGATATGATAATGTGGCATTCAAAGTGATCGTGTTATAAATGAATGGAAAGTAAGCGTAGCTTCTAGCCTCACATCCGGTAAATGACAGAAATCGGGCAGGCAGCATGGCTAAGTCGGTCGCACCGAAGTAGGGTGTATAATCACCTATCTAGAGAATATTCATTTGCTTCTTTTAATCTATCAATGTTGTCCCATATATATACGGGAAACGGTTGCTGATGTACATTCGATACACTCAAGCGAAATGAGTGGTCAGTCATGTGTGGCTGAGTTGCAAGATGTTCTTGTTGAACTCCAGTGTATCGTTCCTAGAGTACACTGATCGGAAGGTGGTTCCATACCTTGTCATAATTGGAAATCAATTACCCAATACGTGCTTGCGGTTTTGATTTTATACTATATTTGTAGAACGTGAGATGAAAGCGTTTCTGCTAGATTGTTATCTAATCGTATTTAGACATTATTATAATATCAGAATGATATTGTTTACAAAGTTTTTGGATTCTCATAAGAGAAAAACCCATTCCGTTATGCGGCGTGGTCTTATGAGATATCGTTTACTTGTTCAAACTGTTTTAAACTGTTTTACTCATACTAGTCCCATTACTGACCCGGAGTTTATTTGTTTGTTTTCCCTAAACTCTTGGGTGCCTAATTTTGTATGGGCAGTCAAGTAGTCGGGATTTTATACATACACTTGGAGAGCTTGGAGCAGGAGGCTTCAGGATTTTATAGCTATTATTATTTCCGCTGTTGTTGTAAGTGTTGTACTCTGATAAGTGCTATTGTATATATAACTGTTTGTATTTCAAAAGTTATGTTATATTTTATTCGTTCCGCTGTGAGATTCGTGTTTACTCTGATGATGATGTTCTTCTTCTTCTACTGTTCTATAAGTTCCACCTTATCTATCCTCACCCTCTATCTTCTTTCTATTAGTTTCTTGAATTTCAAGTGCAATTTGGGGTTGGACTTGTGTTATTTAGTCAGCTCAAATTGGACCGGATTTTCGGGTCACTACACATTCGGAGCTAAGTCAATTCTGAAGCTGATTTCTCTATGCGGGGGTAAACCCTCAACTTCTATGAATACATTAGCATACTCTTTGACGATAGGGATATCCTCAATAGAAGTAGGGGCAACTTCTAGAGAAGACCAGAATGATTTTCTGTCGGTGGCTGAGCCATGGCATGGGATACATACATCACCGAGTTTAGTTTTAACTTTGACAATCCTCTCAGTACATTTGACTTCAGCCCCATGCCTCAATAACCAATCAATCCCAAGGATAACATCATACCCAGGGAAATTCATAACAATTAGATTTATAGGGAATTGGTAGCAAGAGTAGGAGATCGACACTCTACGGTATTTATCGAGGATAAGAGAACCTCCTATCGGACTATTGGCTCTATTTAACTCTTTAAGTTTTCTTGGTTTCAGTTTCAACTTTTAATTGCATCATTAGAAATAAAGCTTCGTGCAGCACCAGTATCAAATAAGACAGTAATAGGGATGTTTTTAATATTAAGAGCACCTCCTAAGACATCGGGTTTACCTGGCCCCTCGGTAGAAGCTGGTGCATCCGCTCCTTCATAAACATGTGCCACTTCAGTTTTCTTCAATAGGGGACAGTTCCTGGCAAAGTGCCCTGGCTTATGGAAGTTATAGCAGTCCTGAGTGCTCCTGGGATTCTGACCACGATCCTGAGAACTTTGGTTACGATTCTGAGAACTCTGGTTACGATTCTGGTTAGGTCCTGATTCGTTCCTCTTGGCCTTTTTAGGAGCTTTACACTCGAAATAAAAATGCCCAATCTTGCCGCGATTATAGCATGTCACCTTGCTCCTGTCCCTCTTCTTCCCTCGGGGCTTAGCGGCAGAAGAATTGCTTACCTCCGGTTTCTTGTTGGCCTGTTCCTTCTGGTTGTTGCCTTGACTTTTCACTCTATCATGCGGTCCAGACTCGTCATTTTCCTCGTAGCGGCAAGCCATCTCTACTACTTCATTGAATGGAAGCTTGATATGAGCAGTGACTCTGTTCAAGTATTTCTTTGAAAGGCCCTTGATGAATTTTTTATTCTTCTCTACTGGGTCTTTAATCAACCCAGGAGCATATCGTGAAAGCTCATCAAACTTCCTCACATACTCGGAAACAGACATACTCCCTTGCTGTAGGTTAACAAACTGCTCGCGTAGGCTCTCTCTCGCTTGTGGGGGAACATACTTGTCATTGAAAAGTTCTTTAAATTTGGCCTAAGACATATTGGCCACGTCATTGCAGATCTTGACCGTATCCCACCAATGCCCGGCTTCATCCTTTAATTGCCATACTGCCAGGAAACGCTTTCGCTGATCCTCTAATTTGAAGCCCTCTAGGATCTTTTCATAATCTTTAAGCCATGCCTCTGCCTGAATCGCAGACTCTCGCCCCGTGAAAGGTACACCTCCTAGATTTCTGAATTTCTTTGACATTCTCTCCAAGTCGAAGGGCTGTGGAGGTGGTTGTGCTACGACCTCTGAAGTAGGATGTTCCTGAGTGATGGGGGTCTCGTCTCTAGTTTGCCCTCCAGCTCCCCCTCGGGCTCCTCCTCTGGCCCCGCCTCGAGTTCCACCTCGGGCTCCACCCCGGGCTGTTTTTGCTCTGGTATCCATTTAAATCAGTCTGTACCATCAAGGAAAGAGTCAGACCAACGGAAATGAAAATTTTAAAGAAAAGATAAGTTAAGGACAAGATGAAAAGATGATAATGTAATGACTAATAAATATGTGCTATTCTGCTGTGCTCATTCTATGACATTACTAGTCCTATCTCTAATAAGCTACTCGCCTTAGAATAATGTGGATTCTATCTAGACGAATTGTTCTAAATATGTTATATTCCGAAGCTAAGGTTAACCTTAAGCTCTGATACCAACTGTGATGACCCCAAATTTCCGTTGAGCGGAAGTAAGGATAATCATTTGGAATACAACATATTTATAACAATAACAGAACCAGATAACATCATAACACATAATTATTGCATTGGAAAGATAAAGGTCATAAACATCACATAAACAGAACCATAGAGTACGCAGTTTACAGGATACAACTTAGCAAAATAAAAGTCTGAATCAAAGGAAATAATTTCTCAAAAGAAATAGGTTTAAACTCCATGACGTACATCAAAATACAAGATAGAATAAAGTCTTTAAAGAAAAAGATAAACATAAAAGGAAGTCTTCGTCTTCTCCTTCCAAGTAGTCTTCAATCCAGAAAACGTCTCTCTAAGAACCTGTCACTTGGCTGCCCGTGTAAAGAGAGGGCATCCGAGTTTGCAAAGTGAAACAAACATCGAGTCAATCATGGGACTAGTATGAGAAATCTTTCTATACTAACTATCAATATAGCGAATCACAGGACTACGCCGCTAACGCGAAATGGGTTTACTCCATTGGATTGCCAGTGCATAATTTAATAAAGTTTATATGAAAACAACGAAATGACTTTTGAAAAATGAAACCATCATAAGACTCAAGTCCTATCACACAATGCAACGCAAACATGAGGATAGAGTTTTCCCTTATGATGATCAAACATGCTTAATACGTGTAAAATAATATTTTTATATTATCATTAGTGTCTAAGCAGTATTAAAATACTTCAATAAAAATGTATCAATCCTAGATGGCATAGTACCCCATCCTACTATGTCGCCCTATATAAGTTTACAACCAAGATCGTAATGTCGTATTGGAGATTGGGTTTCTATCATGAAATCGAGGCTAGGGATCGTCCTCTCCGATTTGAGACACTCTAGCAAATGCCTCAGGATCACACCTCTTGGCAACCCTTGAATCTTCAGGGCCGGTCCCCACCTAACGGTGGTGGATTAATTATGCCTGAACACACGTTTCCCGGTCCCTTTGGACCTATAGTATGACCACCTCCGGCCTATAAATCCCGAGGTACCTCAATCCATCATCCACATAAGTAAAATATCGGCCAGTTTAAGCACCGGCACTACCCCTAGCTAGAAAGAAACGTGTGCACTCCCTGCAGTCCTAATCCCATTTTGACTCATACCGGGGTGTGAGGCTCGCGAAGTCACGCTTTACTCAAAGCTAAGCCTAAACAGGCTATGCTTTGATCATCAACCACAAGGCCTGCCTTTCAACAAAGCCTTGATTATTACATCTTGGCGTGCCACATTGACAATTCATGCCATGCGATCGACAACTATTACTATATACCAGGGTGTTAAGCAGAGAATAAATTCTCCCCCACCACACAGACATATATGAATACAAATCAATTTAATTGCATGGAATGAATTCCAACATCAGACACACATCCATTTACAAGTCCGTTTTGGGTCTGAACGAAACTGGAGACACTTGATAGCTTCTCTCTTATCCGGACAATCAACACATACGTCAGGACAACTACTGCTTCAACCCCGTCCTGGGAGCAAGTAAGTTTAAGGCCTCAGTATTCATCGTCCATTCGATGTGAAGATCACCGGTCTTCAAACACCGTCTTCTATATTCGATTTAATTGTCGTGTAATTATTTGAAATGAGTTAAACTCGGTCTTTTCAAATAATCATCGCATAATTATTATTTAAATCATTTACATCGTTAATTTTTATTTATAACGATTTATCGCAATTTTTATTTATTTAAAATAACTCAATTATAATTAAACGACGCTTCAGGTTGATGGGCGGCCCTGGCGCTGTTTTTGCCAAAATTTGATTTACACATATCTTGAAATCTAACCGTTGGATTTTGACGAAATTTATATCGTTGGAAAGATCTTCCCAAAGCGGTCCTAACGGTTCCAGTTTTGGGAAAATCCAACGGTTGGATCTTTCTGTATAATCATTTAAAATTACAATTGCCGATACGCGAACTGTCGCGCGCGTTTCGTTTAATTTTATATCTATATATAACTATATATATAAATATAAATCGTTTGGCGATTTCAACTATTATAATCTATTCTTTTTATCGCAACTAAAGTGACGATAAAAGTATCCTTTTTTTCAAATCTTTTATTTCAACAAAAATGTGTATTTTTGTTTCAACTCTTTTCTTTAACAAAAATGTTTATTTTTGTTTAACTCTTTTCTTTAACAAAAATGTTTATTTTTGTTTTCAACTCTTTTCTTTTACAAAAATGTTTATTTTTATTTAACTCTTTTCTTTTTCTTATTCATTTACACTATATGTAAATAAATGTTTCTACTATAAATATGTTCACTTCATTTACACCGAAGATGTAAATAAAGTTTTCACCAAAACTGTTCTTTTCATTTACATAAGAAAATGTAAATAAAGGTCATTGCAAAATTTGTTCTCTTTACTCTTTTATTTACAAAGAAAAATGTAAATTCTTTTATTTACAAAGAAAAATGTAAATTCTTTTATTTACATTGAAAATGCAAATTCTTTTTATTCTTGTTCTTTATATTGAAAAATGGAAATATTTTTATTCCTTTTTCTTTACATTGAAAAATGTAAATATTTTCATTCCTTTTTCTTTACATTGAAAAATGTAAATATTTTAATTCCTTTTTCTTTACATTGAAAAATGTAAATATTTTCATTCCTTTTTCTTTACATTGAAAAATGTAAAAAATTTCATTCCTTTTTCTTTATATTGAAAAATGTAAATATTTTCATTCCTTTTTCTTTATATTAAAAAATGTAAATATTTTCATTACGTTTTCTTTACATTGAAAAATGTAAATATTTTCATTTCTTTTCTTTACATTGAAAAATGTAAATATTTTTATTCCTTTTTCTTTACATTGAAAAATTTAAATATTTTCATTTGATTTTCTTTACATTGAAAAATGTAAATATTTTCATTCCTTTTTCTTTACATTGAAAAATGTAAATATTTTCATTCCTTTTTCTTTACATTGAAATATGTAAATATTTTTATTCCTTTTTCTTTACATTGAAAAATGTAAATATTTTTGTTCCTTTTTCTTTACATTGAAAAATGTAAATATTTTTATTCCTTTTTCTTTACATTCGAAAATGTAAATATTTTTATTCCTTTTTCTTTACATTGAAAAATGTAAATATTTTTATTCCTTTTTCTTTACATTGAAAAATGTAAATATTTTCATTCCATGTTATATTTGTGTTGCGAACACAAAAAAAAATGTACTTATTTGTCTTTGTAATATTTGCATTGTAAAATGCAAATAAAAAGGTGAACCTTTATTTCTAAGTTTTATTCACATTAGAGGACTCAATTAAAAAGTTAATTTATTTTTCTATATAATATTTGCATTGTAAAATGCAAATAAAAAGGTGAACTTTTATTTCTAAGTTTTGGTGTCAACGTGTATGTTCAATACGATATCTCAATACATAAACGATCTAAATTTTGATGTCAACCTACATGTAATTTAGTGTTTAAGTTTTCATGTCAACACAACGATGGCAACCTATAATTCGGTGTCAAATTTCATGTCAACACATACATCAACAACATATGATTTGGTGTATAATTCTTATGAATCAAAATAAAAGTCTCATCTTTATTTTATTTTGTGGATCAATATAAAATATTTAAACTTTATTTATCTTTTATGTAAATCAAAATAAAAGATTCTAACTTTCTTTTATTATGTAAATCAAAATAAAAGATTCTAACTTTCTTTTATTATGTAAATCAAAATAAAATATTCTAACTTTCTTTTATTATGTAAATCAAAATAAAAGATTCCAACTTTCTTTTATTATGTAAATCAAAATAAAATATTCTAATTTTTCTTTTTATTATGTAAATCAAAATAAAAGATTCTAACTTTTCTTTTTATGTTGTGAATAAAAAATAAAGATTTAAACTTTCTTTTGTAAATCAGAATAAAGATTCAATTTTTCATTTTATTTTGTAAAACAAAATAAAGATTCAATTTTTCTAGAAAGGAATAAAAATTAAAATAATAAAGATGAGAACTTATATGAAGATTACATCAGAATTTATAGATCTAAACTAACATGGCTATATCATGACATTACAAAGCATTACAAATCACACAGACAAATAATAAATTCTAATTACCACATCGCATATCTATGATATTCACGTACATACAGTGATTCACATAACAAACATAATTAAATTATTTAATTATTAAAAATTAGAAATCTCACAGTCGTTCACGATTTGGTCAAAATTTCAAATAGTTCAAAATGGTCCCTTTTCAGTTAGGAATGTAGATCTTCGTCGTACGATCTTGGCGGATCTGAAATCGTCGAATTTCGAGTTCGAACGAATGAGTTATGATTAAATTAAGGTTAATAACATTTTAAATTAATTAATTAACATTAAAATAAGGTTTTACCCTTTCTTCTTCCTTCAGATAAACACGGCCGTGGTTTTCACGATGGGTTCAAAGTTAGGTCTGCAAATTTCTTCGAACAGGTGGAGATGGAGACCGATCGGACACTGGCACGTCGAAGGGGGAAGGCCGACGCGCCTGAGGGTACCAACGGCGGTGAACTCGGTTGCGGGTTGGGGGCTGGGCGGCGGTCCAAAGTGGTCGGGTTCGGGGAGGTGGTTCGTGAGCTATGGGTCACGGTTCGGGCCAAACCCCGTATGGATGGAGAGAGGATAAAGAGAGCTTCAGAGTGGACTACGGCTTGATGTCTGGTTTGTGGAGATGAAGGAGATTTTAAACGAGAAAGTGAAGAGCTGTATAGGCCATGGATTTTGAAAGGGAGGAGGTGGCTGATAAGAGATGAGCAGTGTTTTGGCTTTTAGGGTTTTAATTTTTTGATTTTTATAATCTTTTCAATGTATTTTTACAAATAAATCCATAACATTCAGACCGTTCAGATTCCAGTCCGGCAGAAGGTGTCCATAGCAAATAGCCCATGTTCTAAACCCAACGGACCAGGTCTCATCAGCCCAAACGGCTGTCTGTGGCCTGAATTATTTAAATTAATAATTAAATCCTTCATAAATTTAATTCGTTCGTATAAATAAATTCACCGAGGCCACATACGAACTCAGAAAAATCCAGAAAAAAATATATTTGGCTTCGTTATGACGATACGGTCCTAACAAAATTAATTTCGTCGAATTCTGAGACCATTTGAAAAATGGCTATTTTTCAGTCGATTAAATTTGACTGAATCGAACAAAACACATTTTCCTACGCCACGCTCACATATTAATTCGAAAAATTCTAAAAATTGAAACCTAGCAATAATTTGACATTCCGGTTCCAATGAAAGTGGTTTCGTCGAAAACAGAGATCGTTTGAAAATTGACTATTTTCACTGGCTTTAATATTATTTAAAAATGAAAATTTTAATTTCTGCCACATTTTTCCACCAAATTATTTAAAATAAATTTTTTAAATTGGTTCGGATTTTCCAGGTCATTACAAACAGTACTCGAGATCCAGCAAAATCTTCACTGCTTATGGCGCAGCCATCTCCATCAAAGCACCACAGGCCATTACGAGATTTCAACACTTTCACCATCATAAAATCAGCATGAGAAGGGAAAAGAAAACACAGCTATGAATAGCTAGAAAATAAGTATTAATATATATAGAGTAGAAAGATTTCCAAACAGGAAAATGCCACATGTAAACCGTAAAGTACATAACTAAATCAAACAAGAACAGTACACAAACTGTTCAAAAGAAAACTAAATTATTGCTATTTTTCTACATCAAATCAGCTAAGGAAATAGCTATACAACTAAGTATATGAAGCTATTCCTTCCTAAAAATCTATAAAGCTGAACTAATATTTCGAACAGGAAGAAAATATGAAATTTCAATGTGAATAGACAATACAGACAGCTAGAAGGAAATCAAATATATGAAAACATTCACCATCAAATCTTTACAGACAAGGGATATGGTGAATAAACAACTCAAGGGTTTCATAGCTGTACCAAATCTATACCTAAACAGTTTGATCTTGGTACATAGATCTAAGCAAACAGGACATGAAATCCAACAAAAATATTCACATTTTCTGCTAAGTACCACAGAACTATCAACGTTTCCATCACAAACAGTTGATAATACAACTTGAATGAAAAGAGTAAACGCCTAATAATCTAGGCACAACTAAGTCTAAAACTAGGATGTTATATTTCTAAATCTACAGTAATCCTATCTAGTATAAATACCCAAGCAGCTTGCTTTAGTTGCCACAACAAAACCATATCAACACAGTTAAGGGAAACTGAAATCAAATTCCACAATGAACAAAAAACAAAAAAATCATCATATACAATTTAAAAATGAAGAAAA
This sequence comes from Allium sativum, assembly GCA_030737875.1. Classification (NCBI taxonomy): domain Eukaryota; kingdom Viridiplantae; phylum Streptophyta; class Magnoliopsida; order Asparagales; family Amaryllidaceae; genus Allium; species Allium sativum. Next base: position 804,058,854 of record CM060924.1, on the reverse strand, counting down.
ATACTCATCTGTTTGAGATGGGTTTTCTCGAACTGAAACCCTAGGGTTGGGTCTCGATCTGGATTTTCTGGAGTCATTGTGGGTTAGCTCATTAATTTTTGGAAGGGCAGGGTTTAACGGTGAATTTGGATGGTGGTTGAAGGGGTGTTGGGGGTTACAGACCGATCGGAGTGGAGCGCAAAAGGGATGATCGAGGAAGAGGATGCGTGGGGAAGTGGAGATGCAGATTTACTTTCGGTTTCTGAAGATTTGCGCGGCCATGGAATTGTTCGGATGGGGGGTTTTCTTCTTTGGTATTTTGTGGCGACGAAGGAATTTGAAGAGGGGTGGGATCCGATGGTTTGCAAAAGGGAAGGGTTTCTTTCCTGTTATTTTTGGTGGCGGCAGATGAGATAATGAGGAGAACAAGGGTAACAGAGGGTTTTATTTGAGGTAAATTGGAAGGAGGCCGATCAAACACGTGATGGGCTGGATGAATTTAAGTAAGGCCCAAAAAGTTTTAAATTTAATTATAGTTTATTTAACTTAACATTGGTATGAACTTCAAATATTAATTTCGAAAACTCACGTGGTCAGAATTCGATGAAACGAAAAACACCGGAACCGTGAATACAAGTACTACGTGATGGAAGGGAACCGAGCAGGGCAGAAAGCAGCTGGATTTTTTTCAGTTAAATTAAACGCCGTTTAATTTGACTAAAACAAGCCAATTTAATGACGGAATCAAATCAAAGGTGAGTTAAACTCACTCAGTTTTTCCCCACTTATATTTTATAAGTTGGGTTTTTATTCTGATGTGCTATGGTTGCTAATGTTTTGACTGGTTGATGATATATATATTCACATATCGTTTGAACTGACAAAATTAAACGTCGTTCAATTTCAGTGAAAACAAATCATTATTTTAACGATTGGTCCCAATTAAGGTAACTTACCTTATTGGTCACGTTTATAAAATAAACGTGTTTTAATAAATGAATTGTTTTGATTGATTGTTGTGGTTGATATTGAATTGTCGTTTTAGACTGTTATGAGACCATTATTTATTTGAATTGAATTGTTTTGATTAGATGGTTGATTTGGTTATTGAATGTTGACCTGAAATTTAATATTTGCCTTGTTTAAACCAATAGGTACTATTGGTTGAGTAATTGGCAATATATGTCCTATAAATCAATCATTTTACAAACACCGGTTTACCGTTAGAGAAACTGACAGAATGAAATTATAAAATTTATTTTAAAACTAAAGACTGATTTTTAATCTGTTTTTTTGAATAAAAGTTGTAAAAGGAAATATATATTTATAATTTATCAATTGAGTTTATAATTGATTTTTAAATGATTTTATAAGGGAAATTTCTGATATTTATCAGTTTTATAAGCGAATGAGTGGAAATTAACTTAATTTTATAAATTTGTATAATCGTTTTGAGAGATAAATAAGAAGAAATTATTTAAGTTAATTATACTATTAATTAATTTAAATAAAGTATTATTTGGAATTGGTTAATGAGGTAATCATGTTTTGGATTAACGATGTAATAACCCGGAAGTCTGAGCCAATTTAAAATTTTTATTTTGGCAATTTTAATGAATTTTTAATATTTAAAATGGATTATATTAAATAATGATTACGAGAAATTTATTTTGAATAGAATTAGAATGTATATATTTATATACGTCATCGTTAGAATATAAATATTTATTTATAATTATAAAAGGAATTGAAAATAGCGCGGTAGTTCGATAATTCGATTTCAAAGTTCAAATGAATGTACTGGGTGCAAAATAAACCGAATTTTAGTGAAACCAAAAATATTAGAATCTAATTGAGAATATCTTTCCAACAAATCCGAAAAATTGAAATTTCGTAGCGGGGATAAAAAGTTATGCCCAGTTGAAAATTCAGAATAGTCTCTATGGAATTCTGGCCCTTAAAAATGGAAATTTTGCAAACGACCTTGGTTTTCGACGAAACCACTTTTGTTGGATCCGGGATGTCTAGTTATTGCTAGATTCCAAAATTCGTAATTTTTCGAATCAATATGTGAGCGTGGCAAAGGAAAACGCGTTTAACCAGTTTAAGTTGATTTTAATCGACTGGAAAATGACCATTTTTTAAACAGTCTTGGAATTCGATGAAATTAGTTTTGTTAGGACCGTATCGTCAATACAAAGCTAGAAAATATTTTTCGGGAATTTTAAGAGATAGTATGTGACCCCGGTAATTGAAATATGCATTCAAAATCAATATATAAATTTATATTTTGATTTTGATGGAAACTGATCTAATCAGCTTACGATACATATCCCATTGTGTTCGGAATGGGGGTAATTAGCTATGGACGACAGTCGGTGGGTTTGGTTTTGAGTTCGAAAATAAAAGTTGCTTTTTGGAATTTTAAAATAATAGAAATTTTCATAAAACCCCCCTCTCTATTTTCTTTCCATCTCCTTAACCCCGCCGTTCATTTCGACTTTAAAAAAAGGGGTAAAAAGAAAAACAAACCGACTCCTCAGGTCGAGGGCCGCCATCGCTGCCACAGGCGCACCCCCCATCTTCGCCTAGCTTGCCTCTGCCCCAGTTACCCTCCTCCGTTCGCGCCACCACTGTCCCCAAAACCCTAACCCATTCGAGCCTCCCCCCAATCGAGCCCCACATCTCCTGAACCGCCCAGCGCCGCGCCGCCTCCACCCTCTGCTGACCCCGACGCGCTGACGAACCCCTTCCTTCGCGAAGGAAGTGAGTTTCTTCTTCCTTTTTCTTTTATTATGTTATTTTGTTTTGTTTTAATTATTACGTAATCAGTTATTTGAATTAGTAAATAAACTATAATTGGATTTTTTATAAATTAAAAGAGCATGAATTTTTATATAGGTGAAAAGTTAGTAAAGGTCGGATTGTTATATATGATACTAGTGAAGAAAGGTCGGATTTTTATATAGTTAATCGAATAGAAAAGTTTGGATTTTTATATAGTTAATCGAATAGAAAAGGTCGAATATATTAGAAAAGTTTGAATCTTTATATAGTTGAAATTGTGGAGTAAAAATGAGATTTTTATATATGAAGACATAGAGAATAAAAATATAATTTTTATATAGTGAGAAGAATAAAAATAGAATTTTTATCCATATAGTAGCAATAAAAATATGATTTTTATTAATATAGCGTAGTTATAAAAATATGATTTTTATATATGTAGTGGCTACGGACAATGAAAGTGACAAAAGGCGAGAACGACAAAGACTTCTACATATGAAGAGTCGTGGCATTTGGTTTAGCTAGTTGGTGAGAACTCCTCAATTTTAAATTTATTTCTAGTTTGAAATATATACTAGGATGGAGACGGTGCTTAGTAGCACCTAACACCCGTCGTCCACAGACCATGGATGGCTTGTTTGTTTGATTGTTGTTGAAACACCCCACCTCCGTTAGGGTCACTCTCAAAGGGAATGCCCTAATTTTGGTGGAGGTTTATAAGTACAAGTCACAGATATACAAGACAGATATAAGAACACATATTTGTAAAACAGCGGAAGAACAACAAACTTTATTTCATTAAGTCAAATACGTGTTACAACAACATCCTTTCCAAAAACATAACATAACACTTTCATAATCTGTCTTGAGTACATTATTTAAAGAAGCATAAATAAAACATAGATAAACTGCAAAAGCCCCTTGGTGGATTGTCCAAAGCCATAGTTCAAAACAGGAAAGTCCAAGCAATACATTTCTCTTCTTCAAGCTGGATGTTGAGGCTGGTCAAGCTGCTGTGTTCCCTCCCTGAAGACCTGGGGGGGGGGGGGGGGGGGAACGGAAGAAAGGAGACGAAAGAAAAATAGAGTCAGACATAAAGCCTGAGTAAGTCTAGTATTACTTTGTCTATGAATAAAGAACTGGGTATGATAAGTAAAACAGGAAGTGGGCAAACACTATGAACTTGGTTAAGTTATCTAGGGTCGAATATGCTATCGTACCCCATGTTAATCTCTGAACCCATATAAACTAGTTTCCAATTTGCACCCCATAATCAGGGTGATGTGATCCATTCAATGATGATCGGCTCCTACTCGCAAAGTTACATGTGTCTTACGGCCCCCGATGTCTGTAGTTACCTATGCTGGTCCCACCATGGGGTGTATCAAGTCCCATAGTGGCAACCCGACACAACCCTAGAGTGCACAGGTATGCTACTGGTGTCCAGTGCCTTATTTTTCTGCGCCGGAGTGTGTGCACGCCCGCACTCCGTTAGAACCTACACTGCTACACCACCGCCGTCGATTTGACCTCTTACAATCAGCCCAGTAATCGTGCCCCACCCTGCCTAGTTTCAGGGTATCCTGATACACCTTTTAGGGTTACTGCTGAAAAGGGTCCCCCGTTACTAGGTTTTCTATCTCTAGCCAACATGCTAAGTTGGTTAAGTGTTTCCTAACCTAACCCCACCAGTCCGTTTTGTTTAGCATGTTCCATTTTGATTAAGTCTTTAGTTCACTTAATCCTATCAATCCTGACTCAGCCTTAATTGTCTTATTAAGCCCCTGACCTCTCACATTAGACAGGTATTGTTGTGGCTGCCTGTTGCCGGTTGGTTCCGGGCAGTCTTACGCCACAACTCAGTCTAACCTCGGGTCCTTGCTGGGCTCCATGTTTAACCTCCCACATTGGATAGGTATTGTTGTGACTACTGGACAGCCGGGCGGTTCCGGGCAGGTTTACATCACAACTCAATCCAACCTCGGGTTAAACACATCGTATGTTCTACATTTACATATCTTGTCATTCTTCTTTATTTATATGTAAATATTTGCGGCCCATTATTAAGTTAATGGTGTAAAGGTTACACCAATCACGGGCCCAACCCATACTTGAATTTGGGCCCTTCTATTTTATATTTTCATTCATTAATTTATTTTTAACCCAACGTTATTTTCCCCCGTTTTACACGTCCGTTTATATATATATTGGGCTTAGCCTTTTAAAGCCCAATTTAGCCATGCGAAAAGGGGAGGCTTATGGCGTATACACAAAGAGGGGAAGGTGAGCGCATGAACTTGCAATACGACGTTGGAAATACAAAATAGAAATTGGTGTACTTGCATAGTGGTAACATAGGTGACATGAATCAAAGCATGTGAACTTGCATAGGTTTAACTACAACATGAACCTATATTCTTATTTAGGCATAATGTCAAACATAAGCATGTCATAAATATTCCTAGCATAAGCATGGCATAATGTCAAACATAAGCATGACATAAATACTTCTAGCATAAACATGGCATAATGTCAAACATAAGCATGGCATAGGTAAAGTTCAATTTGTTCATGGCATAAACATAAACAAGTCATATTCATAAGGTTTCTACATGTTTACAAAGGGGATACTTTGTTACTAACACAAAAGCATAGTTCAACTTAATCATGGTTTAAGTCTAATCACATAACGATGGTATAAATATACTTATGCATAAATATTCCTAATCATGGTGTTTGCTTTAAACTTGCAAAAAGGGATTTTTGAGTCTAACCTAGCCATGTCTCACATATGTCATCATATAACTCTTTTAAACAAGATAGACTTAATCATAGATTTCAATTATGCCAAATATCATTCATAGCCTAGCCATATTCATAAGCATGACTTAATACATGGATTATGGTGTCAAAATTCCGACATAGTTTCATATGAACTATAACAACCAAACTTGTCTCAATTGCTTGCAAAACGATTTATGCACAAAGTATACATCATGACGACATAATAACAAAGCCCCAAACTTGCATAAATTTCACTCAACTACATACATGTAGCTTCAACATAGATTACATAATTTGCGCAATATTCCAAACGTATATTTGCATAGAACTACCGCATGTAGTTCTTTATAATGAATAACATAATTTTGCACAAACATGAATTACTTCCATTGCCACAATTCAAGCATACACATCAACACAGTTGTTTATTATACCAAAGTAATACTCTACTTACAATGGTTGCGGCGAATTCTCTAATTAAGAGACACGATTCCTTTGTTGAATTGATTAGCTTTAGGTTGCTTGAATTGCTTTAGGCTTTAGAACTTTCTTCCTAACTCTCTCTAGTCGGCGGCTACTCCTTGTCGTTCCTCAGCAACATGGCGGCTATAATCTTATTTTGAATGAATAGATTAGGGTTTAGTCTAGGGTTGTCTATATAGAGGTTAGGAATTGATTAGGACCATTGATGTTGCTAGGTTAGATCGTAGCCATTCATTAGGAAGAGAGACCAATAAAAACCCGCCACCTAGCCCTAATGACAAAGCAGACCACAGAAATTCGACCACACACCGACCTGGCCAGCCAGGGCTAGACCAGACCTGGCCAGCAGGTCATTTTTGACCTGGGCGCACTTGGCAGGTGCGCCAGGTCAAAAATGTACTGGCGCACTTCATAGGTGCTCCAGTTCATTTTTGTTCTGGCGCACTTCCCAAGTGCGCCAGTGCATTCTGGCCCTTTTTTCGGTTTTTCGCCCAACTTCGTTCGTCCATAACTTCTTCATACGATATCCGTTTTTCGAAAACTCGGACTCTATTTCGCGTATTTTTCCGAGACGAACGCAATGGCGTATCCCGTTTCCCTTAGTTCTTTGATTTGAAATTAATTATACTTTAATTTGTGAGTTTCACAGTCATAGAATTCACGGGTGTTACATTCTCCCCCACTTAAAAGGATTTCGTCCCCGAAATCTTCAAGTTAGGAGGAATGTATATCCTAACATCCAATCATCCATCTACTCATCCATCAAACACGAGCATCCATTGTCCTTAAAAGACTTCTAATGCTTCATGATCATATGCAAAGTGTGTGTGTACATGAACTTATCTAATGCAAAATCAGGCGGTCTACTGATTCAGTTGACCTCCTTAATGCGAATTATGTAAGTGCCATGAATCCATTATGTATGCAAATTTTTCTATTCATGATTCTACATGAGTGCACAATCATTCAATACAAATGCAGCATCCACATGACAACACATTAAAGTTCAACCATATACGAGTGCAAACATATATGCATATGCAATATGAAGTGACTGAGCCGATCTAAAACCTAGATTGTGTGTGTATATGCAACCACGAGCAACCACTAGCAATCACTTGCAACCACTTTCAACCATCATCCATAACATGTTTCAACTACATGTTTCCATCCAAAGGATTTCTACCTAAAAGATAAGGTCGAGGAAATATACCTAAAAAGATAAAAGCGCAACTTAAGGAAAGTGAAAGATCAAGGATGTACCCTCGAACAGAAAAGGGTAGGCAGTACGGATTTTAGCTTCAGTCTCCCAAGTCGCGTCTCCCTCGGCGTCGCTCCACTGAACTTTGACGAGTTTGACTTCACGGTTGCGTAGCTTCTTCACTTCCGTTCCTAATATGCGGGTTGGAACTTTTCTTATGGTTGCTTCGCGCTCCACTTCGGCCTCCTTGAGTATATTCGGCTCTACCACTTCAGCAAACTCATGTAGACATTTTCGGAGATGTGAAACGTGAAAGACGTTGTGGACTCCAGCCAACTTCTCGGGTAGCTCTAATCTGTAGGACATTTTCCCAATTGTTCCTATCTAAAGGTATAGTCGAATGATAGAAGCAAGTAAAAACTTTGTGCCCATTAGGCAATGTCAAAACTGAAAACCTATGCCACATATATATTGATTAGGAGAAGAACTCTCTAAGCATCAGCCCCGAAGACCGAAATCAACATCAGACTGACACCCAAAGAATTACTCAACCCAACCACCATATATGATTCTAGGCAACTAAGCATGATGGACTCCTTTTAGGTCATAAGGGAGTCCCTTCCTAAGACCAATCTGTATCCTATAAAACCCAAAAACTTTAGTCAAACCAATGAACACCCTCGAGCCCCAACATGTGTTACTAACAGATGAGTCATACTCCCTATGTGGTTTGCAACAGAAATTGGATTGAGAATGGGACCGAGAGGATATACCGAAAAGATACTATGCAAGTAAGCTCTACAGGAAGAGAGGGATCAAGGATATACTCTTAAGAAGAGATACGATGCACGAATCTAGTCTTCAATCTTCTAAGTCGCACTTCCTTGAGCTTAACTCAATTATGCTTTGTCCATCTATAACTTCACAATTTCGTAGCTTCTTAATCCTTGTTTCCAAAATATGAGTTGGAACCCTTGCCTCTCGTTCCTCTTTCACTTATTCTCCTTCTAGTATGCTTGGCTCAAGCCTTAACTACGTACTCATGGTTCCATGCAAGCTCTCCAAAATTCATTAGTGAATCTTGGATCTTGTTCACTTACTAGAAGGTATTCCACATAGATGAATTATCTCTTGAAAATAAACAAATGTCAACTATGTTGCCAAATGTACTTACTAAGGTGATTCTTTACAACTCATGCATCAGCGAAATGAACCTTCAGCCTTAGTGGCGAACACTACTTGAGCGCCCTATTCTGAAATGCTCCTCCTAATGAACCCCTTTTCTAGAAGCTCTTTCATCTGTTTACTGAGCTCTTTCCTTTCTCGTGGAGACATATGTCTAACGGGCAACGCAACGGGCTTTGCATTATCTACAAGATATATGCGGAAGTCTATTTCCCGCTTCGGAGGCAAGCCCTTCACCTCTTCAAAGACATCCGGATATTCCCGGACCATTCTAACTGATTGTAAATTTTCAACAGAGGCATCTAGCGATTCAAGATAACTAAGCATAACCGCATACGAGGGATTACAAGAAATTTCCAAAGTATTACCGAGCTGGGTTAGGAGCCTAACAACCCTTTTCTCACAATCAAGAATGGCCCCATTACTGGATAGCCAATCCATGCCCAAAATCAAACCATACCCCGAAAAGCCCAAAACAAAGGCACTACATTGAAATTCTACACTTAGAATAGAAATTTCCAATCCCACACAGATCATAGACAAATGAGCTGGGCCCCCAATTGGGTTTGAAACAATTAAGGGGTCCTCTACCATACTAGTTTTTAGGTGCAGAGATTCTACTAAAGCAGACGAGATAAAGGAGTGTGATGCGCCAGAATCAAATAAAGTGCGAACGGGGTGATCGTAAAGATAAACTACACTTTCTACAGAAGTGTTTGTACCTCGCTGTTGCAAAGGTGGCGCTTCCAGCACATGAACCTGTGCCCCTGGGGTGGATCCAGCCCCCTGCCCCTGTCCTCGTTTCTTTGGGCAGTCCTTAGCCCTATGGCCCGTCTCACCGCAAGAAAAGCACCAACCATTCCCCTTGGCCTTCTTTTTCCGGCAGTCCTTTACTAAGTACCCCACTTTGCCACAGAAATTACACGTCCTCTTCTCTTTGTTGCCTTCCCCGCCTTTTTTAAAGTCTGTCTTCTTAGGCTGCAAACCCATTTTCTTCCCTTGAGAGCTTTCTGCCTTTGTCTCCTTCTTGCCCTTATCCTCCTCATTCAGCAATGCCATTTGCACCAATCATTCATACGTGGCTCCCATGGGTATATGGGTCATGGCCAAACTGTGTAATGGCTCATTCAACCCCTTGACGAAACGGAGAGCCTTCTTGTGCGGGGTGTTGACTAGGTCAAGTCCAAACCTAGCCAGCTCATCAAACTGATTCACATATTCTCTGACAGTCTTGTCCCCTTGCTTAAGAAATAAGAATTTTTCTAACTGCAAACTTCTTTCCGCATCTGGGAGAAATTTGGTCTCAAACCTTGCCCTAAAGTCCTCCCATGTCTCCACTGGTCTTTCAGCATTAGTGACTTCCCACCAGTAGGAAGCCTCACCCTTCAATAGCCACACTGCCAACTGTACTTTTTGTCTATCTTCTACCTCAAAGATGATGAATAGATCCTCCGTTTCTTATTATTACCGTTACGATCCTTTCTAGATTGACTATTATTCGTCTTCCTACTCTAGGACTCTTCCGCTTGCTGGTTCACATGGAGGAGGAGGAGTGAAAGCGTCAGCAGCTGGGGAGTAAGGTCTCCAGACATGCTGAAACAGAAAGGATAGATTCAAAACGAAGGATAAGAGATAGTTCCTATGGCTTTGGGGAGTGGACTTTGCCTTTTAAAAATAAAATAATATTTTTCTTTTAAAAATGCTTCTTTAAATTTCCTTTTTTGAAAATAATTTTTCAAAACTTTTTATCTTATCTGGTAAACCTATGCTCTGATACCAAGTGAAACACCCCACCTCCGTTAGGGTCACTCTCAAAGGGAATGCCCTAATTTTGGTGGAGGTTTATAAGTACAAGTCACAGATATACAAGACAGATATAAGAACACATATTTGTAAAACAGCGGAAGAACAACAAACTTTATTTCATTAAGTCAAATACGTGTTACAACAACATCCTTTCCAAAAACATAACATAACACTTTCATAATCTGTCTTGAGTACATTATTTAAAGAAGCATAAATAAAACATAGATAAACTGCAAAAGCCCCTTGGTGGATTGTCCAAAGCCATAGTTCAAAACAGGAAAGTCCAAGCAATACATTTCTCTTCTTCAAGCTGGATGTTGAGGCTGGTCAAGCTGCTGTGTTCCCTCCCTGAGGACCTTGGGGGGGGGGGGGACGGAAGAAAGGAGACGAAAGAAAAATAGAGTCAGACATAAAGCCTGAGTAAGTCTAGTACTACTTTGTCTATGAATAAAGAACTGGGTATGATAAGTAAAACAGGAAGTGGGCAAACACTATGAACTTGGTTAAGTTATCTAGGGTCGAATATGCTATCGTACCCCATGTTAATCTCTGAACCCATATAAACTTGTTTCCAATTTGCACCCCATAATCAGGGTGATGTGATCCATTCAATGATGATCGGCTCCTACTCGCAAAGTTACATGTGTCTTACGGCCCCCGATGTCTGTAGTTACCTATGCTGGTCCCACCATGGGGTGTATCAAGTCCCATAGTGGCAACCCGACACAACCTTAGAGTGCACAGGTATGCTACTGGTGTCCAGTGCCTTATTTTTCTACGCCGGAGTGTGTGCACGCCCGCACTCCGTTAGAACCTACACTGCTACACCACCGCCGTCGATTTGACCTCTTACAATAAGCCCAGTAATCGTGCCCCACCCTGCCTAGTTTCAGGGTATCCTGATACTCCTTTTAGGGTTACTGCTGAAAAGGGTCCCCCGTTACTAGGTTTTCTATCTCTAGCCAACATGCTAAGTTGGTTAAGTGTTTCCTAACCTAACCCCACCAGTCCGTTTTGTTTAGCATGTTCCATTTTGATTAAGTCTTTAGTTCACTTAATCATATCAATCCTGACTCAGCCTTAATTGTCTTATTAAGGCCCTGACCTCTCACATTAGACAGGTATTGTTGTGGCTGCCTGTTGCCGGTTGGTTCCGGGCAGTCTTACGCCACAACTCAGTCTAACCTCGGGTCCTTGCTGGGCTCCATGTTTAACCTCCCACATTGGATAGGTATTGTTGTGACTACTGGACAGCCGGGCGGTTCCGGGCAGGTTTACATCACAACTCAATCCAACCTCGGGTTAAACACATCGTATGTTCTACATTTACATATCTTGTCATTCTTCTTTATTTATATGTAAATATTTGCGGCCCATTATTAAGTTAATGGTGTAAAGGTTACACCAATCACGGGCCCAACCCATACTTGAATTTGGGCCCTTCTATTTTATATTTTCATTCATTAATTTATTTTTAACCCAACGTTATTTTCCCCCGTTTTACACGTCCGTTTATATATATATATTGGGCTTAGCCTTTTAAAGCCCAATTTAGCCATGCGAAAAGGGGAGGCTTATGGCGTATACACAAAGAGGGGAAGGTGAGCGCATGAACTTGCAATACGACGTTGGAAATACAAAATAGAAATTGGTGTACTTGCATAGTGGTAACATAGGTGACATGAATCAAAGCATGTGAACTTGCATAGGTTTAACTACAACATGAACCTATATTCTTATTTAGGCATAATGTCAAACATAAGCATGTCATAAATATTCCTAGCATAAGCATGGCATAATGTCAAACATAAGAATGGCATAAATACTTCTAGCATAAACATGGCATAATGTCAAACATAAGCATGGCATAGGTAAAGTTCAATTTGTTCATGGCATAAACATAAACAAGTCATGTTCATAAGGTTTCTACATGTTTACAAAGGGGATACTTTGTTACTAACACAAAAGCATAGTTCAACTTAATCATGGTTTAAGTCTAATCACATAACGATGGTATAAATATACTTATGCATAAATATTCCTAATCATGGTGTTTGCTTTAAACTTGCAAAAAGGGATTTTTGAGTCTAACCTAGCCATGTCTCACATATGTCATCATATAACTCTTTTAAACAAGATAGACTTAATCATAGATTTCAATTATGCCAAATATCATTCATAGCCTAGCCATATTCATAAGCATGACTTAATACATGGATTATGGTGTCAAAATTCCGACATAGTTTCATATGAACTATAACAACCAAACTTGTCTCAATTGCTTGCAAAACGATTTATGCACAAAGTATACATCATGACGACATAATAACAAAGCCCCAAACTTGCATAAATTTCACTCAACTACATACATGTAGCTTCAACATAGATTACATAATTTGCGCAATATTCCAAACGTATATTTGCATAGAACTACCGCATGTAGTTCTTTATAATGAATAACATAATTTTGCACAAACATGAATTACTTCCATTGCCACAATTCAAGCATACACATCAACACAGTTGTTTATTATACCAAAGTAATACTCTACTTACAATGGTTGCGGCGAATTCTCTAATTAAGAGACACGATTCCTTTGTTGAATTGATTAGCTTTTGGTTGCTTGAATTGCTTTAGGCTTTAGAACTTTCTTCCTAACTCTCTCTCTCTAGTCGGCGGCTACTCTTTGTCGTTCCTCAGCAACATGGCGGCTATAATCTTATTTTGAATGAATAGATTAGGGTTTAGTCTAGGGTTGTTTATATAGAGGTTAGGAATTGATTAGGACCATTGATGTTGCTAGGTTAGATCGTAGCCATTCATTAGGAAGAGAGACCAATAAAAACCCGCCACCTAGCCCTAATGACAAAGCAGACCACAGAAATTCGACCACACACCGACCTGGCCAGCCAGGGCTAGACCAGACCTGGCCAGCAGGTCATTTTTGACCTGGGCGCACTTGGCAGGTGCGCCAGGTCAAAAATGTACTGGCGCACTTCACAGGTGCGCCAGTTCATTTTTGTTCTGGCGCACTTCCCAAGTGCGCCAGTGCATTCTGGCCCTTTTTTCGGTTTTTCGCCCAACTTCGTTCGTCCATAACTTCTTCATACGATATCCGTTTTTCGAAAACTCGGACTCTATTTCGCGTATTTTTCCGAGACGAACGCAATGGCGTATCCCATTTCCCTTAGTTCTTTGATTTGAAATTAATTATACTTTAATTTGTGAGTTTCACAGTCATAGAATTCACGGGTGTTACAGTTTTGTTGTGAAATTTGATTGTGTGATGGTGAACGAAATAAAATATTTTATAGGGGAAAATATTTTATAGTTGAAAATATAATTTTTAACGTGTATATAAAATAAACATTTATAAACAAATCGGACGATTTGTTTATATACACCGATTTGACTGATATTGATTGGGATGATAAATTTTACACATCGCCCAACTGCACAAATAAAATCTGTGTTTGTTGATATGAAACCCCACACGGGTATTGGGATGAGATTTGACGTACACTAATCCCAATTGTTTAGTTGTATGTCAATCAATGGATAGACAGACTGTGTAAGCGTTAATTATTTATATTTAATGCTTATGCAGTTGTGTGGTGCACTCTGGATGATGGTTGATTACTTATCGTTGCTATTATATACATGTTTTGTAGAAAATCCATATAATTAACATTATATGGTAAATGATTGGGCCTCATTCCAATATTGAAAATAAATTCATGTGTTGAATTGAAAATTATTCATGTGTTGAATAGAAACTAAATTCACGTGTTGAATAGAAAAAAATTCATGTGTTGAATTGAAGCCGTGTTGATTAGATTGACGCCATTTTGATGTGAACGATATTTATATCAATTTTATTCATTTTCCAATGAATATTGAAAGTGATTTCAAAATTCGAATTAAATTGAAAAGAATTCAAAATTCGAATTAAATTGAAAAGAATTGAAATTCGAATTAAAGTGAAAAGAATTGAAATTCGAATTAAAGTGAAAAGAATTGAAATTCGAATTAAAGTGAAAAGAATTGAAATTCGAATTAAAGTGAAAAGAATTGAAATTCGAATTAAAGTGTAATGAATTGAAATTCGAATTAAATTGAAAAGAATTCAAAATTCGAATTAAATTGAAAAGAATTCAAAATTTGAATTGAATTGAAAAGAATTGAAATTCGAATTAAATTGAAATGAATTGAAATTCGAATTAAATTGAAATTGAATTGAAATCGATTTGAAATGAAATTAAAATGAATTTATATTGAAAAATTCAATCTTGATTTGAATTTGAAAAGGAAGTTGAAATCGTTTTGAAAACGAATATAAAACGATTTATATAATGCGTTTTAAAAGGAAATTGACGAAATATATATATATATATATATATATATATATATATATATATAATGGCCTGAACAGAACGTGCCGCGCTGCGGCAGTTCGCGAATTTCGACCATTGACTTCGAATGGACATTGCGGGAGATCCGACCGTCGGATTCTCCTAAAACCGGAACCTTTGGGTTCGTATCGAAAAGAGCTTTCTAATGAATATTAGATATTTGAAATCTAACGGTTGGATTTGGAATTATGTCCAAATCAAATTTGGAAAAGGTCGATGTAAGTGCAGTTCGATGGCCGTTGGTGGAAATCAACTGTACGGGCCTTGATAAAATTATTAAAAATAGTAATAATTTGTGTAAAATCATAAGAAACGATTTGTGAAGAATTGGGATGAAAATTTCCATATTTGAAAAGGTAAAAATAGATTTTTATCAAAATGAACTGGTTTTGAACTAGAATTAAAATCCATTTATTTTTAAAAACAAATAAATTGAATTTGAAATGGTTTTTAAAAGAAACCAGAATTTCCAATAATTGAATTGGAATGGATTTGAATCGAAATTGTCTTTGGAATATTTCGATGTTGGATTTCGTGATTATACAGATATTGTTATGGAAATTTGAAAGATATATTTATATCGTTATTTCCAATGCGATATTTGTGGGTCGTAGAATTTGATATTGAATATAAGCCGATATATTTTCTATTCAGAGCCTTGTATTTAATATCAAATGTGATTTAGGTTTGTTGTGAATTGTCTTCATTAACACTGTTATTGAACCCAGTTGAGAAAAAGATTAAATCTTTTTATTTTGATTTAATGAAGTGTACCAATTAAATGGAATTTAATTGGAATCGATTTTGAATTGATTGTTGGGTTTATCGTGAACGGTGTTCAAATAGCACTTGTTCTTTAACTCGATAATTAATGGAATGTGATTTGGGTTGTCGTGGATGGTATCTTTAATAATACCGTTCTTAGACCCAACGGAGTTAAGAAAATCAGAAACTAACTAGAGATTAGTTAAGTTGAATGGTTTCTTGGGTATTGGTCTGATGTTGGTTTCGGCCTTCGGGGTTTATACTTAGGGAATTGCTCACTTGCTATTTTACGGTTAAAGGCTGATAGAATGGAATGTGATTTTGGGTTTATCGTGAACCGTGTTTTAAATGACATTGGTTCTTTAACCCAGTTAAAGATTAAAACTAAGTGGAGTTTTAATGAATCTTTAATTAGATTGAAAAGATCGAGAATGGAGTATCACCAATTTTACTCCAAGTGATAGTTATATCTTTAATTAGATTTGAACATGAAATGGTAATTGAATTTACCAATAACACCGTGGTGTTAGATATGAAGTATTACCAGTTTTACTTCATGGGTTGAATAGGTTAGGATTGGGAAATTAAAACAAATGATTACTTCGGTGTGGTTCGCTAATCCCGACTAGTTGAATTAATATTCAAAAGAAGATAAAGATTAAATTTGAGGAATTTATCTTTGATAAAATTAATGGGAACCTATCCCTAAGAATGTGAAGTTTATTAACTAACTGAAGATTAGTTAAGATGAATGGTTTCCTGGGCATTGATCTGATGTTGGTTTCGGCCTTCGGGGTTAATATTAACTGATGCGACGATTAGTCGAAGACGAAGACGATGGTTGAAGACCGGAGGTCTTCACGTCGTTTGGGTGATTACTGATGATCTTGATTGGGCCTTACACCCAAGAGGAGGGAATCAGTAGTGGTCGTCCAGACGTACTTGGAGATCGATGGATATGCGAGGTACAAGGTGCCTCCAGTTTCGTTCAGACCCAGAACAGACTTGTAAATGAACTGTGTGTCTAACATTGGATATCATTCTGTGTGATTGATAGATATCGGTTGCATGGAGTGGTTTGCCTGTTAGGCATGCTAAGATGCAAATGATCATGGCTTCTGTTGAAAAGAAGAGTCTTGTGGTTGATGATCAAAGCACAGCCTGTGTGGCACAACTTTGTGTAGCGTTAATTCGCGAGCCTCACACCCCGGTTGTGAACCAGTAATGGGAGAGGACATCAGGGAGGGCATGCGTTTCCTTCTAGCTAGAAGTGGCGTCAGTGGTTTTACATGCCCTGACGAGTTTGACTTATGTGATTGTTGTTGTTGCGAGGCGCCTCGGATATATCGGTGACTATGTGAAGCCGATGGAGTCATTCGTTGGCTCATTTACGCCCCAAAGGGCGGGGAAACGTAGTGTTCAGGCATAATAATCCACATCGGTAGACCGGCCCTGACGATCCATGGGGCAGTTGCGGCTGTTCCTGAGACTTGGGCTAGACAGTCTCGAATTCGGTAAGGACGATCCGTTGCCTTGGTTTACAGATGGAAATCCAACTTCCAATACGTGACTTTGCGGTTTTGATTGTAGAGCCTAGTATGGCGACATGATATATGGTACCCATGCCGTCTGTGATTGATATTTATGATTGAAATTGTTTTGACAATATACACTTATAGTAATAATAAAAGATGAAATTTAGCGTATCAAGCATTCTTTGGCTATTATAAGGTAAAACCCTATCCTACGGCTTGTGTTGCATTATGTGATGGGACCTGGGTCTTATAATAGCTTCATTTATCTTTATTTAGCATTGCGCTGTTTGTTTTATGCACTGGTATTCTTGGAAGGAAACCCGTTCCGTGTTATACGGCGTGGTCCCTTGGTTTACCTAACTTTAAAATAAAGATTAATAACTGTTTTAGTTCTCACACCAGTCACATGACTGACCTGGAGTTTATTGTTTTAACCTAAACTCTGGGTGCCCTTATTTTGACACGGGCTGCTAGTAGTTTTGGTTTTGCAGATTTATATTCATAGGAACCTGGTTTACAGCTGGAATGATATCCGGAAAGCTCTGTATCCGTATATCTCTTCTTGTTGTGTATTGTATTATTTTCAGCTGCTATGTAATTTATTGTAATCTCTGATATTTATCGAATGTATTTTATTCATTCATATTCTGTATATTCTTGTAATCTGATGGATTGTTGTAATAAACAATGAAATGTTCTTCTGTTTGCATCCCGATGTGGCTTGTCCTCGAAGCAATCCGGGCTTTCCTTACCGGGGAAGTTACGGTTCTTACAGTGTGGTATCAGAGCTTTGGTTTACAGAGCTCGGAGAACAAGGCACATTAGAACCATACAAAAGGATTCATCAGATATTGGATTAGTAATATCCAATAGGAATGACTCGTTAGAGATGGGATCAATAGTATCCTAGAACGAGTGTGAAGAGTATATTTTAAAAAAAAAATGAAAACAATTTTTGTTTTGAAATTTAAATCGTTGTATACGTATTTGAATATTTATTTTTAATTAATTTGGACAATCCAATATATAAAGATTTTGCATATACGCCTTGCAAATGTGTATTCGAAGTTTTAATATATTGGGTAGATATGGAATCACACCCTAGTCGCCTGGACATGGTCCTGATGATGAAGTATACCATCACCAGTATTTATTTTCGAGGGGCGAAAATGAGATTTCTATATATTTTCAATTGACTGGTGTGAGAACCAAAATATAGTTAGAATATATTGTTGTGATTTGGCATCAAAAATCTGATTTTTGGACTATGTATCAAAGTTATGAAATTGGAAAGCTAATCAACTAATTGATTGATGATTGTGTTGTTTGATTATAATCTGATTAATTTAAATGTTGAACCTTTAGCCAAATTGTATCAAATATTGAATTGTATTGAAAATTTGTCGCATTTGCATACGTGTACATGCACTTACATTGAACAGGTCATAACAAGGAGGCTAGAGAAGAAGAATAAAATTGTTTGCCCGACAAATAGGTACATGTTTACTAATTTATTGGGTTTTGGATGATTTTATGAGCTGATTGGCTTTTTCTTTTTCTTTTGGGTTGAAGAAGGCCATGGGAGGCTATATGAAATATCCCGAAATCCCCAGTGCAGAGGAGGTTATGGCGAAATTTTTCGAAAATTTAGGGTGTTAGCCAAATTTTTTAAAAATTTGAAAAGTTCTTACAAACTGAAAAGCTGAATAACTTAAGTCATAATGAAAATAATGAAAATTGAGTTGATTTGTTAAACAACTTTCGGCTTCGTTCCTTTTCGAGGATGAAAAGTTTTAAGTGGGGGAGATTGTAATAACCCGGAAATTTGAGCCAATTTAAAATTTTTATTTTGGCAATTTTAACGAATTTTGAATATTTAAAATGGATTATTTTAAATAAAAATGACGAGAAATTTATTTTGAATAGAATTAGAACGTATATATTTATATACGTTGTCGTTAGAATATAAATATTTATTTATAATTATAAAAGGAATTGAAAATAGCGCGGTAGTTCGATAATTCGATTTCAAAGTTCAAATGAATGTACCGGGTGCAAAATAAACCGGATTTTAGTGAAACCAAAAATATTAGAATCTAATTGAGAATATCTTTCCAACGAACCTGAAAAATTGAAATTTCATAGCGGGGATAAAATGTTATGCCCAGTTGAAAATTCAGAATAGTCACTATGGAATTCTAGCCCTTAAAAATGGAAATTTTGCAAACAACCTCGCTTTTCGATGAAACCACTTCTGTTGGATCCGGGATGTCTAGTTATTGCTAGATTCCAAAATTCGTAATTTTTCGAATCAACATGTGAGTGTGGCAATGGTAAACGCGTTTGACCAGTTTCAGTTGATTTTAATCGACTGGAAAATGACCAATTTTCAAATGGTCTCGGAATTCGATGAAATTAGTTTTGTTAGGACCGTATCGTCAATACGAAGCTAGAAAATATTTTTCGGAAATTTTTAGAGATAGTATGTGGCCCCGGTAAATTGAAATGTGCGTTCAAAATTAATATATAGATTTATATTTTGATTTTGACGGAAACTGATTGAAACGATCAAATCAGCTTATGATACATATCCCATTGTGTTCGGAATAGGGGTAATTAGCTATGGACGACAGTCGGTGGGTTTGATTTTGAGTTCGAAAATAAAAGTTGCTTTTTGGAATTTTAAAATAATAGAAATTTTCATAAACCCCCCTATCTATTTTCTTTCCATCTCCCTAACCCCCCCCGTTCATTTCGACTTCAAAAAAAAGGGTAAAAAGAAAAAAAAACAACACCTCAGGTCGAGGGCGGCCATCACCGCCACAGGCGCACCCCCTCACCCTCTTCGCCTGACTCGCCTCTACCCCAGTCGCCCTCCTCCGTTCGCGCCACCACCTTCCCCAAAACCCTAACCCATTCGAGCCTCCTCCCAATCGAGCCCCACATCGCCTGAACCGCCCTTCATCCTCCATTCCAGCAGGTAAAACCCACCGCGGCTCACAGTGGTCCCCCAGTAACTTGTTTTACGGCGACCCTCTCGAGTCTCCCGGCCACTGCCTAACCAACCCCCACCACAAGGGACATGTGGGGGTAAGAGTCTCCCGTTCGCCACCAAACCGCGAAGCGAGAACCCCCCATCACGACTGCAACAAGAACTGGCCCAGATTTTCGGGTTGTTACAATCTCCCCCACTTAAAACTTTTCGTCCCCGAAAAGGAACAAAGTCGAAAGTGGTTTGACTATTCAGCTCAACTTCCATTGTTTTGATTACGGCTTAAGTTCTTCAACTTTTCAGTTTCTAAGAACTTTTCAAAAATTTCAAAAATTTGGCTAACACCCTGAATTTTCGAAAAATTTCGCCATAACCTCCCCTGCAATGGGAGCATCGGGGAATTTCAAATAGCTTCCCCGGTCCTTCTAATCTCAAAAAGAAAAAGAAAAAGCCAAGCGGCTAGCCAATAGGCTCACAAAATCATCATCACCCAAACAAAACAGTAAATTATGTAGTAAACATGTACCTATTTGTCGGGCAAACAAATTTTATTCTCTGGCTCTAGCCTCCTTGCTATGACCTGTTCAAGGATATACATGTATATGCAAGCAAATGCGACTAATTTTCAATACAATTCAATATTTGGTTCAATTAGGCATAATGGTTCAAAATTAGCAAACAAATGAACAAACAACACAAACATCAATCAATTAGTGAATTTAACGTTTCAAATTCATAATTTTGATATATATAAAGAAAATCATGTTTTGATGCCAAATCACAACAATGTATTCTAGCTATATTAGTTTTGGTTCTCACACCAGTCTAATGGAAATATATAGAAAATCACACCTTCGAAACTCGAACATAAATGTTGATGATGCGATCGCTATCATCAATACCATCTTCAGGCGACTAGAGTGTGATGCTATATCTATCCAATATATTAAAACTTTGAATATACGTTTGCAAGGCGTATGTGCAAATTCTTTATATACTGAATTGTCCAAAATCAATATAAATAAATTATTCAAATACGAATAGTTGATTTAAATTTTCATAACAAAATTTGTTTTCACTTTAAAAATATACTCTTCACACTCGTTCTAGGATACTACTGATCCCATCTCTAACGAGTCATTCCCATTGGATATTTCTAATCCAATATCTGATGAATTCTTTCGTACGTTTCTAATGTGTCTTGTTCTCTGAGCTTTGTAAACCAAAGCTCTGATACCAACTGTGACGGCAAGGAATTTCGCTCTGTCCGAACCAGTCGCTAAACCGACCCAGACCGTTCGAAACGCCCTATCGTTTGAGAACAAGCCACAACAGAACACATACAGAAGAACGTTTCATCGTATATTACAACAATGCATCAGATTACAAGAATATACAGGGTATAAATGAATATTACACATAAATATCAGAGATTTAAATTACATTTAAATACATAGCAGCGGAAAATAATACAATACACAACTAGAAGGAGATATACGGATACAAAGCTTTCCGGATATCGTTCCAGCTGTAAACCAGGATCCTGTGAATATAAATCTGCAAAACCAAAACTACTAGCTTCCCGTGTCAAAATAAGGGCACCCAGAGTTTAGGTTAAAACAATAAACTCCAGGTCAGTCATGGGACTGGTGTGAGAACTAAAACAGTTACTAATCTTTATTTTTAAAGTTAGGTAAATCAAGGGACCACGCCGTATAACACGGAACGGGTTTTCTCCCAAGAATACCAGTGCATAAAACAAATAGCACAATGATAAATAAAGAAAAATGAAGCTGTTATAAGACCCAGGTCCCATCACACAATGCAACGCAGTCGAGGATAGGGTTTTCCCTTATAACAGCCAAAAAATGCTTGATACGTTTAAAACAAATCGTTTGATACTATAATAAGTGCATAGTGTATAAAACAACTTCAAATCATAAGTATCAATCATAGGCGGCATGAGCGTCCCATGCCACTATGTCACCATAAATAGGTTTACAAATAAAACCGCAAAGTCACGTATTTGGAAATTGGATATCCGTCTGTGAACCGAGGCAAAAGATAGTCCTCAACCGATTCGAGACGCTCTAGCCCGTGTCTCAGGAACAGCCGCAACTGCCCCTTGGATCCTCAGGGCCGATCCACCGATGTGGATTATTATGCCTGAACACTACGTCTCCCCGCCCTTTGGGGCGTCAATGAGCCAACGAATGACTCCATCGGACCCGGATCGTCCGATCAAACCGAGGCGCCTCGCAACAGCAACAACCACACAGGTGAAAAGTATATAAATGTCAGGGCTGGTAGGTCACTGACACCACCCTAGCCAGAAAGAAACGCATGCCCTCCCTGACGTCCTCTCCCGTTTTTGGTTCACAACCGGGGTGCAAAACTCGCGAAGCAAACATTACACAAAGCTGTGCCACACAGGCTGTGCTTTGATCATCACCACAAGACTTTGCTTTTCAACAGAAGCCTCGATCAATTGCCACTTAGGCATGCCACACAGGAAATTCACTCCATGCGTTTGATATCCATCAATATATAACCCCTGAGCTCGTACGTCTCAGAGAAGGGCGTTAAGCAAGAGAATAAATTCTCCGCCGCCAAATAGATATATATTTAATAGAGATCAATCACACGGACTAAAATCCAATGTCAGACACACAGTCCATTTACAAGTCCGTTCTGGGTCTGAACGAAACCGGAGGCACCTAGTACCCCGCATATCCATCGATCTCCAAGTACGTCTGGACGATCACTAACTGTTTCCATCTTCTTGGGTGTACAGCCCAATCAAGATCATCAGTAATCACCCAAACGACGTGAAGACTTCCGGTCTTCGACCACCGTCTTCATCTTCGACACCACGTCGAATCAGTTATTCAGAATGGGATAAACCCGGTCTTTCTGAATAACTCGCGTATATATTATAAAAGTGTTACACAAACACAACATACGCCTCATTCCAATTCAGAATATTCTTTTATTCAAATATTCCTATACTTTGGGAAAAGTTCCCATTAATTTTATCCAAGATAAATTCTTTAAATTTATTCTTTAATCTCCTTTGAATATCAATTCAAGCTAGTCGGGATTAGCGAACCACACCGAAGTAATCATTTATTTTATTTCCCGATCCCAACCTATTCATCCCATGAAGTAAAACTGGTAATACTTCATATCTAACACCACAGTGTTATCGGTAAATTCAATTACCATTTCACGTTCAAATCTAATTAAAGATTTAACCATCGCCTGGAGCAAAACTGGTGATACTCCATTTTCGATCATTTCAATCTAATTAAAGATTCATTAAAACTCCACTTAGTTTTAATCTTTAACTGGGTTAAAGAATCAGTGTCATTTAAAACACAGTTCACGATAAACCCAAAATCACATTCCATTAATTATCGGGTTAAAGAACAAGTGTTATTTAAAACACTGTTCACGATAAACCCAAAAATCAATACCAATTCAATTCCAATTAAATATTATTCAAT
Source organism: Allium sativum (assembly GCA_030737875.1). Lineage (NCBI taxonomy): Eukaryota > Viridiplantae > Streptophyta > Magnoliopsida > Asparagales > Amaryllidaceae > Allium > Allium sativum. The sequence goes on along the minus strand of CM060924.1, from coordinate 804,035,418 downwards.
TGGTACACTTCATTAAATCTAAATAAAAAGATTTAATCTTTTCACAACTGGGTTCAATAACAGTGTTAGTGAAGACACCATTCACGACAAACCCAAATCACATTTGATATTCAATATAAGGCTCTGAATAGAAAATATATCGGCTTATATTCAATATCAAATTCTACGATTAACCAATGTCGTATTGGAAATAACGATATATATATATATATATCTTTCAAATTTCCATAACAACATCTGTATAATCACGAATTCCAACATCGAAATGTTCCGAAGACTATTTCGATTCAAATCCACTCCAATGCAATCATTGGAAATTCTGGTTATTTTTAAAACCCTTTTCAAATTCAATTTATTTACAAATAAATAAATATAATTTTAATTCTAGTTCAAAACTAGTTCATTTCGATAAAAATCTATTTTTATCTTTTCAAATATGGAGTTTTTTATCCCAATTCTTCACAAATCATTTCTTATGATTTTACACAAATTATTACTATTTTTAATAATTTTATCAAGGCCCGTACAGTCGATTTCCATCAACGGTCATCGAACTGCACTTACAGCGACCTTTTTCAAATTTGATTTGGACATAATTCCAAATCCAACCGTTAGATTTCAAATTTCTAATATTCGTTAGAAAGCTCTTTTCGATACGAACCCAACGGTTCCGGTTTTAGGAGAATCCGACGGTCAGATCTCCCGTAATGTCCGTTTGAAATAAATGGTCGAAATTCACGAACTGCCGCGGCGCGGCGCGTTCTATTCAGGCCATTATATTATATATATAATATATATAATATATATATTTCGTTGATTTCTATTTAAAACGAATTATATAAATAGTTTTAAAGTCGTTTCAAAAGCAATTTCAACTTTCTTTTTAATTCAAATCAAAATTGAATTCTTCTTTATAAATTCGTTTTAAAATTCCTTTCTATTCAATTCAAATTTCAATTCAATTTGAATTCATTTCAATTCACTTTCAATTTAATTCGAATTCGTTTTCAATTCAATTCATTTCGAATTCGTTTTCAATTCAATTCATTTCGAAATCGTTTTCAATTCAATTCATTTCGAAATCGTTTTCAATTCAATTCATTTCGAAATCGTTTTCAATTCAATTCATTTCGAAATCGTTTTCAATTCAATTCATTTCGAAATCGTTTTCAATTCAATTCATTTCGAAATCGTTTTCAATTCAATTCATTTCGAAATCGTTTTCAATTCAATTCATTTCGAAATGAATAAAATCGATATAAATATCGTTCACGTCAAAATGGCGTCAATCTAATCAACACGGCTTCATAAATTTCTATTTTCAAATATTCTATTTCAAATATTTCCTTTTTCAAAATAGTTGTTATTATCAAAATATTTCGTTCAACACATGACCAATCTCAATGGATGAGTACTGTCAACACATGAACCTTTATTTTATAATATTCTTTATTTTCTAAATTGGAATGAGGCCCAATCAATCGCCATATAATGTTAATTATATGGATTTTCATACAACACATGTATATAATAGCATTGAAAAATAATCAACCATCAACCAAAGTGCACTACACTGTATAAGCATCAAATATAGATATCTAACGCTTATAACAGCCTGTCAATCAATCGATCGACATATTTAATCAATCAGGATGAGTGAACTTCATATTTCATCCCAACACCCGTGTGGGGTTTCAAACAATCAAACACAGATTTTATTTGTGCAGTTGGGCGATGTGTAAAATTTATCGACCCAATCAATATCAGTCAAATCAGTGTACATAAACAAACCGTCTGGTTTGTAAATGAATATTTTATTTTATTCACTTCACGTTAAAACTATATTTTTAACGATAAAACATTTTATTTTAACATATGAATTTCTATTCAGTTCATTCTTCAAATAAAATGGTATTTTTATTTTTCTAACTTATTTTAGAAAATTTCGGCGGAATAACGGCACGATACTAGAAACGGGACGAGGCCTAGCCTTATCCCAGGTCTAGTGAAGGCCCACGCCATTCACATATCAATCAAACCATTCAATCTCACCAAACAATTCAATTCAATCAAATAATCTAATTTATTTATTTTTTGCAATCAAACAAACAAGTCCATGGTCTGTGGACGATTGTGTCGGGTGCTACTAAGCACCGTCTGCATCCTAGTATATATATATAACTAGAAAAATTAAATTGAAAGGTGAGAAGTTCTCACCGATAGCTATCCTAGCTCCACGGCACTTCATTGATAGAAATCTTCATCGCTATCGCATCTTCGTCATCTTCGTTGCCCGTAGCCACTACATATGTAAAAATCGAATTTTTACTTCGAAGTTCAATATATAAAAATCATATTTTTATTTCGAAGTTCAATATATAAAAATCATATTTTTATTTCGAAGTTCAATATATAAAAATCATATTTTTATAATCGCTTCCTACATTTAAAAATCGAATTTTTATTCCGTTATTCAATATATAAAAAAAATCGAATTTTTTCTACTATGTTATATAGATAAAAATTATATTTTTATCACGCTATTTTCCATATAAAGATTTCGCCTTTCAAATATAAACTTTATATTTTTCCTCGAAGTAAAAATCATATTTTTATCTTACTACTCATATCAAAATATCGTCTTTTCGTATTTAAAAATATCGCCTTTTCATATTTAAAAATATCGTCTTTTCATATTTAAAAATATCGTCTTTTCATATTTAAAAAAATATCGTCTTTTCATATTTAAAAATATCGTCTTTTCATATTTAAAAATATCGTCTTTTCATATTTAAAAATATCGTCTTTTCATATTTAAAAATATCGTCTTTTCATATTTAAAAATATCGCCTTTATAAAAATCTCATTTTTATTTTGCTACCTCTTATAAAGATGCTATTTTTAATATTCCTACAATGCAAAGATCATATTTTTATCTTTCTTCAATATAAAAGATTATATTTTTACTACTTTAAAAATATAAAAATCATATTTTTAATACTTTAAAAATATAAAAATCATATTTTTAACATCTTCATATAAGTAAAAAAAATGCATAAACGTTTATCAAGGTCCTAACATTAATAAAACTGTAAAGAAAAATAAATGGTAAATTAAAACTTACGTTCCCCTGAAAAATCGAAGCTTTTGTCGAAGGAGGGGGTTGAGGAGGTGGCGGCAGGCCGTCCAGGCGGTGGTTGGTGGTTCGAGCCCGCAGCTGAGGGCTTCTCCCTCTCGCGATGGCGCATTTCACGATAGGGGGGGGGGTCTTCGTCGCGTTATTGCGATTTGGGGAGGGCGCCTGTCTGGCGGCAGCGATCATCGGGGGGAGGGGGGGGGGGACGTCGGCGGCTCCGTCGAAGGGTTAGGGCAGCTCGATTTTTCTCTTTTTTTTCTTTTTTGTTTCGTTTTGAAAATGAACGGGGGGGGGGGGGGGGTCGGCTGATAAGGAGGAGAGGGTTTTTAGTTTTTTTTTAATTATTTTATTCATCTCTAAAAAGCAACTTTTATTTTCGACCTCTAAACGAGGCCCACCGCCTGTCGTCCATAGCGTTTTACCCCCATTTTGAACACAATGGGATATGTATCATAAGCTGATTTGGCTGTTACAACCAGTTTTCGTTAAATTTACATTTAAATCACTATATTGAATTTTAAACGTACATTTCAAATTACTGGGGTCGCATACTAACTCGAAAAATTACAAAAAAATATTTTCTAGCTTCGTATTGACGATGCGGTCCTAACAAAACTAGTTTCGTCGAATTCTGAGATCGTTTGAAAAATGGCCAATTTCCAGTCGATTAAAATCAACTGAAACTGGTCAAACGCGTTTTCCTCAGCCACGCTCACATATTCATTCGAAAAATAATGAAATTTGGAATCTAGCAATTTCTTGACATCACGGACCCAACAAAACTGGTTTCGTCGAAATCCGAGGTCATTTGCAAAATGTCCATTTTTAAGGGCCTGAATTCCATAGCGACTATTCAGAATTTTCAACTGGACATATCTTTTGATTCCCGCTATGAAATTTCGATTATTCGGATCCGTTGGAAAGATATCATCAATTAGATCCTAATGTTTTTGGTTTCACTAAAATCCGGATTGTTTTGCACCCGGTACATTCAATTGAAGTTTGAAATCGAATTATCGAACTACCGCGCCATTTTCAATTCTATTTATAATTATAAATAATTATTTATATTCTAACGACGGCGTATATAATATATACGTTCTATTTATATTCAAAATAAATTTTTCTTCGATATTATTTAAAATAATCTATTTTAAATATTCAAAATTCGCTGAAATTGCCAAAATAAAAATTTTAAACTGGCCCAGATTTTCGGGTTGTTACACTCCACCCCCTGTTGACCCCGACGCGCTGACGAACCCCCCTTCCTTAGCGAACAAAGTTAGTTTCTTCTTTCTTTTTCTTTTATTATGTTATTTTATTTTGTTTTAATTATTACGTAATTAGTTATTTGAATTAGTAAATAAACTGTAATTGGATTTTTTATAAATTAAAAGAGCATGAATTTTTATATAGGTGAAAAGTTAGTAAAGGTCGTATTGTTATATATGATATTAGTGAAGAAAGGTCAGAATTTTATATAGTTAATCTAATAGAAAAGTTCGGATTTTTATATAGTTAATCGAATAGAAAAGGTCGAATTTTTATATTAGAAAAGTTTGAATCTTTATATAGTTGAAATGGTGGAGTAAAAATGAGATTTTTATATATGAAGACATAGAGAATAAAAATATAATTTTTATATAGTGAGAAGAATAAAAATAGAATTTTTATCCATATAATAGCAATAAAAATATGATTTTTATCAATATAGCGTAGTTGTAAAAATATGATTTTTATAATCATGGCAACAATATAAAATTGTGATTTTTATATATGTAGTGGCTACGGACAATGAAAGTGACAAAAGGCGAGAACGGCGGAGACTTTTACACATGAAGATTCATGGCGTTTGGTTTAGCTAGTTGGTGAGAACTCCTCACTTTTAAATTTATTTCTAGTTTGAAATATATACTAGGATGCAGAAGGTGCTTAGTAGCACCTAACACTCGTCGTCCACGGACCATGGATGGCTTGTTTGTTTGATTGCTGTGTTGTGAAATTTGATTGTGTGATGGTGAACGAAATAAAATATTTTATAGTTAAAAATATAATTTTTAACGTGTATATAAAATAAATATTTATAAACAAATCGGATGATTTGTTTATATACACCGATTTGACTGATATTGATTGGGACGATAAATTTTACACATCGCCCAACTGCACAAATAAAATCTGTGTTTGTTGATTTGAAACCCCACACGGGTATTGGGATGAGATTTGACGTACACTAATCCCGATTGTTTAGTTGTATGTCAATCGATGGATTGACAGACTGTGTAAGCGTTAATTATTTATATTTAATGCTTATGCAGTTGTGTGGTGCACTCTGGATGATGGTTGATTATTTATTGTTGCTATTATATAAATGTGTTGTAGAAAATCCATATAATTAACATTATATGGTAATTGATTGGGCCTCAATCCAATATTGAAAATAAATTCATGTGTTGAATTGAAAAATATTCATGTGTTGAATAGAAAATAAATTCACGTGTTGAATAGAAAATAAATTCATGTGTTGAATTGAAGTCGTGTTGATTAGATTGACGCCATTTTGACGTGAACGATATTTATATCGATTTTATTCATTTTTCAATGAATATTGAAAGTGATTTCAAAATTCGAATTAAATTGAAAAGAATTCAAAATTCGAATTAAATTGAAAAGAATTGAAATTCGAATTAAAGTGAAAAGAATTGGAATTCGAATTAAAGTGAAAAGAATTGAAATTCGAATTAAAGTGTAATGAATTGAAATTCGAATTAAATTGAAAAGAATTAAAAATTCGAATGAAATTGAAAAGAATTCAAAATTCTAATTAAATTGAAAAGAATTGAAATTCAAATTAAACGGAAATGAATTGAAATTCGAATTAAATTGAAATTGAATTGAAATCGATTTGAAATGAAATTAAAACGAATTTATATTGAAAAATTCAATCTTAATTTGAATTTGAAAGGGAAGTTGAAATCGTTTTGAAAACAAATTTAAAATGATTTATATAATGCGTTTTAAAAGGAAATCGACGGAATATATATTATATATATAATGGCCTGAATAGAACGCGCCGCGCTGCGGCAGTTCGCGAATTTCGACCATTGACTTCGAATGGACATTGCGGGAGATCCGACTGTCGGATTCTCCTAAAACTGAAACCATTGGGTTCGTATCGAAAAGAGCTTTCTAATGAATATTAGAAATTTGAAATATAAAGGTTGGATTTGGAATTATGTCCAAATCAAATTTGGAAAAGGTTGCTGTAAGTGCAGTTCGATGGCCGTTGGTGGAAATTGACTGTACGGACCTTGATAAAATTATTAAAAATAGTAATAATTTGTGTAAAATCATTAGAAACGATTTGTGAAGAATTGGGATGAAAATTTCCATATTTGAAAAGGTAAAAATAGATTTTTATCGAAATGATCTGGTTTTGAACTAGAATTAAAATCCATTTATTTTTAAAATCAAATAAACTGGATTTGAAATAGTTTTAAAACCAACCAGAATTTCCAATAATTGAATTGGAATGGATTTGAATCGAAATTGTCTTTGGAATATTTCGATGTTGGATTTCGTGATTATACAGATATTGTTATGGAAATTTGAAAGATATATTTATATCGTTATTTCCAATGCGATATTTGTGGGTCGTACAATTTGATATTGAATATAAGCCGATATATTTTCTATTCAGAGCCTTGTATTTAATATCAAATGTGATTTGGGTTTGTCGTGAATGGTGTCTTCATTAACACTGTTCTTGAACCCAGTTAAGAAAAAGATTAAATCTTTTTATTTTGATTTAATGAAGTGTACCAATTAAATGGAATTTAATTGGAATTGAATTTGAATTGATTGTTGGGTTTATCGTGAAAGGTGTTTCAAATAACACTTGTTCTTTAACCCGATAATTAATGGAATGTGTTTTGGGTTGTCGTGAATGGTATCTTTAATAATACCGTTCTTAGACCCAACAGAGTTAAGAAAATCAGAAACTAATTGGATATTAGTTAAGTTGAATTGTTTCTTGGGTATTGGTCTGATGTTGGTTTCGGCCTTCGGGGTTGCTCACTTGCTATTTTCCGGTTAAAGGCTGATAGAATGGAATGTGATTTTGGGTTTATCGTGAACCGTGTTTTAAATGACATTGGTTCTTTAACCCAGTTAAAGATTAAAACTAAGTGGAGTTTTAATGAATCTTTACTTAGATTGAAAACATCGAGAACGGAGTATCACCAGTTTTGCTTCAGGCGATAGTTAAATCTTTAATTAGATTTGAACGTGAAATGGTAATTGAATTTACCGATAACACCATGGTGTTAGATACAAAGTATTACCAGTTTTACTTCATGGGATGAATAGGTTGCGGTTGGGAAATTAAAACAAATGATTACTTCGGTGTGGTTCGCTAATCCCGACTAGTTGAATTGATATTCAAAAGAAGATAAAGAATAAATTTGAGGAATTTATCTTTGATAAAATTAATGGGAACTTATCCCTAAGAATGTGAAGTTTAGCAACTAACTGAAGATTAGTTAAGATGAATGGTTTCCAGGGTATTGATCTAATGCTGGTTTCGGCCTTCGGGGTTAATATTTGGGGAATTGTTCCTTTACTAATTTAAGGTTAGTGACTAATGAATTGGAATGAGGCGTATGTTGTGTTTGTGTAACACTTGTTTATTATATACGCGAGTTATTTGGAAAGACCGGGTTTATCCCATTCTGAATAACTGATACGACGATTAGTCGAAGATGAAGACGATGGTTGAAGACAGGAGGTCTTCACGTCGTTTGGGTGATTGCTGATGATCTTGATTGGGCCTACACCCAAGAGGAGGGAATCAGTTAGTGGTCGTCCAGATGTACATGGAGATCGATGGATATGCGAGGTGCAAGGTGCCTCCGGTTTCGTTCAGACCCAGAACGGACTTGTAAATGGACTGTATGTCTGACATTGGATATCATTCTGTGTGACTGATAGATATCGGTTGCATGGAGTGGTTTTACTGTGTGGCATGCTAAGATGCAAATGATCAAGGCTTCTGTTGAAAAGCAGAGTCTTGTGGTTGATGATCAAAGCACAGCCTGTGTGGCACAGCTTTGTGTAGCGTTAATTCGCGAGCCTCACATCCCGGTTGTGAACCAGAAACGGGAGAGGACATCAGGTAGGGCATGTGTTTCCTTCTAGCTAGAAGTGGCGTCAGTGGTTTTACACACCCTGACGAGTTTGACTTATGTGGTTGTTGCTGTTGCGAGGTGCCTCAGATATATCGGTGACTATGTGAAGCCAATGGAGTCATTCGTTGGCTCATTTACGTCCCAAAGGGCGGGGAAACGTAGTGTTCATGCATAATAATCCACATCGGTGGACTGGCCCTGACGGTCCATGGGGAAGTTGAGGATGTTCCTGAGACTCGGGCTAGATAGTCTCGAATTCCGTAAGGACGATCCGTTGCCTTGGTTTACAGATGGAAATCCAACTTCCAATACGTGACGTTGCGGTTTTGATTGTAGGGCCTAGTATGGCGACAAGATATATGGTACCCATGCCGTCTATGATTGATATTTATGATTGAAATTGTTTTGACACTATACATTTATAATAATAATAAAAGATGAAATTTAGCGTATCAAGCATTCTTTGGCTATTATAAGGTAAAACCCTATCCTCCGGCTTCTGTTGCATTGTGCGATGGGACCTGGTTCTCATAATAGCTTCATTTCTCTTTATTTAGCATTGCGCTGTTTATTTTATGCACTGGTATTCTTGGGATGAAACCCGTTCCGTGTTATAGGTGTGGTCCCTTGGTTTACCAAACTTTAAAATAAAGATTAATAACTGTTTTAGTTCTCACACCAGTCACATGACTAACCTGGAGTTTATTGTTCTAACCTAAACTCTGGGTGCCCTTCTTTTGACACGGGCAGTTAGTAGTTTTGGTTTTGCAAATTTATATTCACAGAAACCTGGTTTACAGTTGGAATGATATCCAGAAAGCTCTGTATCCGTATATCTCTTCTAGTTGTGTATTGTATTATTTTCCGCTGCTATGTAATTTATTGTAATCTCTGATATTTATCGAGTGTTTTTTATTCATTCATACTCTGTATATTCTTGTAATTTGATGGATTTTTGTAATAAACAATGAAATGTTCTTCTCTTTTCATCCCGATGTAGCTTGTCCTCGAAGCAATCCGGGCTTTCCCTACCGGGGAAGTTATGGGTTCTTACAAATGAAGTCAACCTTTTTAACTGGATTGCTGATATGATCAGTTGTTTGGATTAATTTAATAAGATGGGATGAAAAATAATGGTATAATTTTAATAAGATTTTAAAAAGAAATTTATTATTTATTTAACAAATAAATAAGTTAATCAATTATGTGGTAGTTAACGGTGAAATGAATTATTAATTTAATTAATAGATGTCTACTTAAATGATAATCATGTGTGAAAGATAATCGAAGAGGTAAAGGAAAGGTGATATTTAGTAAATGATTTCTTAATCCATGTATTAAGAAACGATAGTTATACTCGAGAAAGAGATTTTCAAAGATAAAGAATTTTTATAAAATATATTAAATAAAATAGTTAGATGTGATGTATTAAAATAAAGATCGTTTTTTGAATTACAATTGGTGTCTATCTGAAGATGAGAACGTGGTTGATAAAGGTCTGAGAGGTAAATAAATACCCCAACTTGAACGACTTCGGGATTTTCTGAGGATGATATTAGTTTGTAATGGGGAAATGGGCAAAAGTAAATTTATTATTTCTACATGAGAAATAATAACGCGATGTAAGAGAGTCGAGGGTATATAAGGAGCTTTCCCAAGGAACGAAAGTGGAAACATTTGAGATTATATATACACATATATATAATGATATTCCCGTCGTAAAAGGAATAAAAATGAGATGGTGTGAAATTAAAATGGTACTTTCAAGGCGAAAGGAAATTGGAAAGTTAAGTTTTGGAAAATAAATTCGTTCTACAGAAATAAGGGTGGATTAACATATTCAAGTAATGAAACGAAAAGAGGTTTCGAAACATTAATTTATGAATGCTAAGTTGAGTTGATTTCCAATATAGGAAATGAGTAATAAAATAGTAAGTGGGTATGAAACGATAGTAGAATAAAGAATTGAATATGATTATAGAATATTTTCTTAAATATGGAAGTAAAATAGTTTAGAATAACCTTACGTCAAATAAGTTATATTTGAAATGATGAAATATTTAAGGATTTGAGATTTACTATCGTTAATCTTTTTTTAAAGAGGCCATGTAGTGCTGGTACTAAACTGGTAAACTCATGTTATTCTCACAATTATTTATTTGATAGTTAAATCACCAACTATCAAATCTGACCTATATGATTGTTGGTACGGAAAGACCGGGATCGAATTTATATTCGAAAACCATTCCGACTAGAGAATACGTGAAAGAAGACTATTGAAGATGGACAAATTGAAGACCGTTGATCTTCATGAGCGGAAGAACTGCTGATTGAATTTCTCTGGTTTAGCGGCCGGAGATATTTCGACAGTGATTCTGTCGTGATTGAAATCTATGGATTGCAAGGACTACTCGCTACTGATCTATAGGGTGGTACCTAGGATGTGGTAGGAGGGTGCCTTCGGTTCATCCTGTTCCTGGATGACTTGTATGGACGAATGTTCGATAGAGTATTTCCAACAGGGTCACGTACGTTGATTTCTTCAAACGTGTCATAGTTGGGTAGCTTCCATCTAGGGTATTTTTGTGGACGTCAATTAGTGATATCTAGCGGATCTGACGATGTGGCATTCAACGTAATTGGTGGCTAGTTGTTCTGAAGTTAATTCAAACCTCAAGCCTCACAATCGGGAAATGACAAAAATCGGGCAGGTAGCATGGCTATGTAGGTCGCTCCCATTAGTGTGTATAATCACCTATCTAGAGAAATTCCAATTCCTTCTTAAATCTATTTCGATGCTGTCCCTTTTCGGGAAACGGTTGCTGATCCCAACCGTTGGTGGTATACATTCGATACACTCAAGCGAAATTAATGGTAGGTCATGTGTGGGCTGGGTTGCAAGACGTTCTTATTGAACCTAGTGTATTCGCCTCTAGAGATACACTATCGGGAGGTGGTCCCGTACCTTGTCATAGTTAGAATCCAATCCCCAGTAACCGCCCGTGGTTTTGATTTTATATTATATATGTGGAGCGTGAGATGCAAGCGTTCCACTAGTTTGATATTTACTTGTATTTAGACACTATCATAATATCAGAAAGTATATTGGTTTTCAAAAATATTTTGGGTTATCGTAAGGTAAAAACCATCCGTATTTATGTGTGGATTTGGTCTTACTATTATCCTTTTCTTTTGAAAAGATTTTGAACTTTAAAATCAAGTTGGATGATCCCCTTTGAAACTTAGTGTGTTTATCTCACTTTGGTTCACCAGACTGACCCGTTATTTGTAATGCTCGGGTTAGCTCGGGTTTGCAGGTTCAGGTTATTGGACACTACAAAAGGCATGCTGGAGAAGTCCAGAAATATTTAATGTTATTCCGATGTGTTGTATATAAGGGAAGATTATTATATTTTTCCGGATGTGTTAATGTACTCTGATGATTGTAAGTTTTATTTAAAGCTTTCAATAAAGATTTATTTCTATATTATATTTTGTTCCGCTGCGATGTTATATTATGTGTTGTGTTCTTCTTCTTCTTATATTCAAATATTTCTTTCTTTATTTTCTCACCCTCTAGTTTTCTTTCATTAAAAATCCGGTGCTTTCGGTGTATGGAAGATCAACATGACATACGGTAAAGGTCTTTATGTCGATTTTCGGGGCCGAAATCCTTGGGTCGTTACAGTGGTATCAGAGCTATTGGTTTAGTAATAACCTTGGTTCTGTGGCGTAACTCAATAGAGATGGGGCTAGTAACACCCTAGATTGGATTTGAATTTATATATATGAGAGCATATTTGTAAATTTAATATACAAATGTTTTGTATTATGTTGTGGGTCGGTTCAAGTGTTGAAAAGCGTTGAACTGGTAATGAGCACAATAATATTTTGTAAAGAGGGTAAATGAAATAATTTTACCCAAAATATATTTTTATAGAAAAGAAATAATTTTATGAAATTATTGGGATATTGTGTGTTGATTTATTTGAATGGAATTCAAAATAATTGGTTAAAAATTTGAATTGGAACTTAACTGGGTTAAGTGAAATCAAATTAAATCATTAATAATTATATTGGAATAATGTGAAATTAAATAAAGTTGATTGGAATTTGGAAACTTAATGAACAATAATTAAATAAAAATCAATCGAATAGTGATCGGTTGATGTTCAAATATGTTGAATTAAATTCAATAGTAATATAAAATGTGGATTTAGTTGATTTGATTTAGTTTGTTTTGCGCTGGTTGTTGATTTATTATTGACTGTTTGTTAGATTGGTTGAATATATTTCATCCATGGGTTAAATAAGAGTTAAATAAACTGAAACCCAGAGAAAAATGAAGTGTTATTTAAATATTTCATATAGGTGTTACTTATATGATGGATTGAGTTAAGTACAGGTGCTAGATGATTATGAGGATTGAGTTTGATTGCATAGATTGCACATAAATTGAGTAGTAGACTCAATAGCGCTCGATAAAGGTACGCCTACGCGCAAATATAAATTTTGGGGTTTTAATTTTTGTTTTTCCGGCCGTGTGGGTCGATGTATATATTATTTATTTCTGCAATATCGCAGAAGTCCCTTTGTGTAGGGGGGACTCTGCTGAATTTTTCTGAGAATTTAATGTGTTGGAATATTTTCGATATTTTTGAAAATTTTGTTTTACCATAATAAATTGATTTTTCTTTGAAATAAAATATATTTTTAAAATTAGTAGGATTTACAACATTTTTGTTACCTTAGAAATTTCGGGGATGAAATTATTTTAAGGGGGGAAGAATGTAATGTCCCGTATTTTCTGACCATTTATTTGAAATATTTTATTTATTTAAAATATTGATTTGAGTTTAAATAATGGGATTTGACCATTTTAATTTGAATATTTAAATTATGTTACTAATATATTAATATTTTATTTTCGGGATATTGGGAAAATGTTGAATTTGCGGTATAATGTGAACGAGCGATTTAAAGTGGTTTAAATATGGTTTATTTTGAATTATATAAATATATTCGTTATTAAAACGACGTCAGAATGTTTAATTTATAATTATATTTTAAAATGAGCTACATCGGCGCGGTAGTTCGTAATTTGGTGCTTTGAACTTTAAACGGCTGTACAGGGCCCAAAGTTATTCAGAAATTCGTGAAACGAGAAAAGTGTGAATCAGTTTGATTATAATTTTCTAATGTAAGAGAAAAATCAGTATTTCGTGTTATAGATTGCTAGTTATGTTCAATTAAAATTTTAAAATAGTCGCTATGGAAATCGTTATAAAACGATAATGCTTATTAAATAAAATATTAACGGCTTTATATATATTCGAATATTTGTTAAACCAAATATTTTTTAGTGTCGAATTTGAGAATCCATCTTAGCCTTATTTGTAGTTATACGGTATTTTATTTGAATATAATTGATGATATTGGTTTATTTTTATTTAACTGTTTTAAAATTTATTTATATTGTGCCAATATTATATAAGAGTTAGAAGTAGCACAACCTAAAACTTTGAACAATATATACCATCAGCATTTGGTGAACTTTATTTATTAGTTTCTAATTGGACAATAACTGCATTTGTTGTTCCTTTTATTGAACTTGCATTTGGACAGCATTACCAACTAAACGAGACCATCAATCAGCACATCAATGACAAATATAACGTGACATAGCAATATGTCTAACATCAACAACTTACCGGAACTGACATACCCATTATTCATAACAAAAACTGTAATAAAGGAGAAGAACTTCAGTGAACAATAAACTAAAACAATAATCACAATAAAAAGGGAATTGTTCAACACCACCACATATTCACAGCAAAGGTGGTAAAGTAATGAAATGAAACAAATATAAGTATATATGTATAACATCAAATACACATTGGAATTCAAGGAAACTACATGCAGAAAAACTTGTGCATATATAAATTGAATCTGCGTGAAACAACAACAAATTTTATTTCAAATTTGTACAAATTTACAACCACACATTTTAATACATTTGCCATGCTAGTTGGTATGGTACTGGCCCTACATATCACATATGGTACCCACAACTATGTGAATACAGAAGTTTACAATTGTTCTGCCAACAAATAAAATCAAATTTGAAAATATCATGAATGGTACTCGAGATCCAACAAAATCTTCATTGCTTATGGTGCAACCATCTTCATCAAAGCACCACAGGCCATCACGAGATTTCAACACTTTCACCATCATAAAATCAACCTAAGAAGGGAGAAGAAAACATAGCTATGAATAGCTAGAAAATATGTATAAATATATATAGAGTAGAAATATTTCCAAACAGGAAAATACCACATGTAAACCGTAAAGTACACAACTAAATCAAACAAGAACAGTACACAAATTGTTCAAAAGAAAACTAAATTATTGCTATTTTTCTACATCAAATCAGCAAAGGAAATAGCTATACAGCTAAGTACATGAAGCTATTTCTGCCTAAAAATCTATAAAGCTGAACAAATATTTCAAACAAGAAAAAAATCTGAAATTTCAATGTGAATAGACAATACAGACAACTAGAAGGAAATCAAATATATGAATACATTCACCATCAAATCTTAACAGACAAGGGACATGGTGAATAAACAACTCAAGGGTTTCATAGCTGTACCAAATCTATACCTAAACAGTTTGATCTTGGTACATAGATCTAACAAATAGGACATGAAATCCAACAAAAATCTTCACATTTTCTGCTAAGTACCACAGAGCCATCAACGTTTCCATCAAAAACGGTTGATAATACAACTGGAATGAAAAGAGTAAACGCCTAAGAATCTAGGCACAACTAAGTCTAAAACTAGGATGTTACATTTCGAAATCTACAGTAATCCTTTCTAGTATAAATACCCAAGCAGTGTGCTTTAGTTGCCACAACAAAACCATATCAACACAGTAAAGGGAAACCGAAATCAAATTCCACAATGAACGAAAAACAAAAAAATCATCATATAGCAATTTAAAAACGAACAAAAATACTCATCTGTTTGAGACGGGTTTTCTCGAACTGAAACCCTAGGGTTGGGTCTCGATCTGGATTTTCTGGAGTCGTAGTGGGTTAGCTCTTTAATTTCTGGAAGGGCAGGGTTTAACAGCGAAGTTGGATGGTGATTGAAGGGGGTGTTGGGGATTACAGACCGACCGGAGTGGAGCGCAGAAGGGATGATCGAGGAAGAGGATGCGTGGGGAAGTGGCGATGCAGATTTACTTTCGGTTTCTGAAGATTTGCGCGTCCATGGAATTGTTCGGATGGGGGGTTTTGTTCTTTGGTATTTTGTGGCGACGGAGGAATTTGAAGATGGGTGGGATCCGATGGTTTGCAAAAGGGAAGGGTTTCTTTCCTGTTATTTTTGGTGGCGGCGGATGAGATTATGAGGAGAACAACGGGAACAGAGGGTTTTATTTAAGGTAAGTTGGAAGGAGGCCGATCAAACACGTGATGGGCTGGATGAATTTAAGTAAGGCCCAAAAAGTTTTAAATTTAATTATAGTTTATTTAACTTAACATTGGCATGAACTTAAAATATTAATTTCGAAAACTCACGTGGTCAGAATTCGATGAAACGAAAAACACCGGAACCGTTAAGACAAGTACTTCATGATGGAAGGGAACCGAGCAGGGCAGACAGCAGCTGGATTTTTTTCAGTTAAATTAAATGCCATTTAATTTGACTAAAACATGCCAATTTAACGACGGAATCAAATCAAAGGTGAGTTAAACTCACTCAGTTTCTCCCCACTTATATTTTATAAGTTGGGTTTTTATTCTTGTGTGCTATGGTTGCTAATGTTTTGACTGGTTGATGATATATATTCACATATCGTTTGAACTGATGAAATTAAACGTCATTTAATTTCAGTGAAAACAAATCATTATTTTAACAATTGGTCCCAATTAAGGTAACTTACCTTATTGGTCACATTTATAAATACACATGTTTTAATAAATGAATTGTTTTGATTGATTGTTGTGGTTGATATTGAATTGTTGTTATAGACTGTTATGAGACCATTATTTATTTGAATTGAATTGTTTTGATTAGATGGTTGATTTGGTTATTGAATGTTGACTTGAAATTTAAACCAATAGGTACTATTGGTTGAGTAATTGGCAATATATGTCCTATAAATCAATCATTTTACAAATACCAATTTACCGTCAGAGAAACTGAAAAATGAAATTATAAAATTTATTTTATAACTAAAGACTGATTTTTAATCTGTATTTTTGAATAAAAGTTGTAAAAGGAAATAAATATTTATAATTTATTAATTGAGTTTATAATTGATTTTTAAATGATTTTATAAGGGAAATTTCTGATATTTATCAGTTTTATAAGTGAATGAGTGGAAATTAACTTGATGTTATAAATTTGAATAATCGTTTTGAGAGATAAATAAGAGGAAATTATTTAAGTTAATTATACTATTAATTAATTTAAATAAAGAATTATTTGGAATTGGTTAATGAGGCAATCATGTTTCGGATTAACGAAGTCAACCTTTTTAACTGGATTGATGATAAGATCAATTGTTTGGATTAATTTACCAAGATGGGATATCGAAAAATGGTTTAATTTAATAAGATTTTAAAAAGAAAATTATTGTTTATTTAGCAAATAAATAAGTTAATCAATTATGCGGTAGTTAACGGTGAAGTGAATTATTAATTTAATTAATAGATGTCTACTTAAATGATAATCATGTGTGAAAGATAATCGAAGAGGTAAAGGAAGGGTGATATTTAGTAAATGATTTCTTAATCCATGAATTAAGAAACGATAGTTATACTCGAGAAAGAGATTTTCAAAGATAAAGAAGTTTTATAAAATATATTAAATAAAATAGTTAGATGTGATGTATTAAAATAAAGATCAGTTTTTGAATTACAATTGGTGTCTATCTGAAGATGAGAACGTGGTTGATCAAGGTCTGAGAGGTAAATAAATACCCCAACTTGAACGACTTCGGGATTTTCTGAGGATGATATTAGTTTGTAATGGGGAAGTGGGAAAAAGTAAATTGATTATTTCTACATGAGAAATAATAACGCAATGTAAGAGAGTCGAGGATATGTAAGGAGCTTTCCCAAGGAACGAAAGTGGAAAGATTTGAGATTATATGTATACATATATATAATGATATTCCCATTGTAAAAGGAATAAAAAAGAGATGGTGTGAAATTAAAATGGTACTTTCGAGGCGAAAGGAAATTGGAAAGCTAAGTTTCGGAAAATGAATTCGTTCTACGAAAATAAGAGTGGATTAACATATTCAAGTAATGAAACGAAAAGAGGTTTCGTAACATTAATTTATGAATGCTAAGTTGAGTTGATTTCCAATATAGGAAATGAGTAACAAAATAGTAAATGGATTTGAAACGGTTGTAGAATAAATAATTGAATATGATTATAGAATATTTTCCTAAATATGGAAGTAAAATAGTTTAAAATAACCTTACGTCAAATAAGTTATATTTGAAATGATGAAATATTTAAGGATTTTAGATTTACTATCATTAATCGTTTTTTTAAAGAGGCCATGTAGTGCTGGTACTGAACTGGTAAACTCATGTTATTCTCACAATTATTTATTTGATAGTTAAATCAACAACTATCAAATCTGACCTATACGATTGTTGGTACGGAAAGATCGGGATTGAATTTATATTCGAAAACAATTCCGACTAGCGAATACGTGAAAGAAGACTATTGAAGATGGAGAAATTGAAGACCGTTGATCTTCATGAGCAGAAGAACTGCTGATTGAATTTCTCTGGTTTAGCGGCTGGAGATATTTCGACAGTGATTCTGTCGTGATTGAAATCTACGGATTGCAAGGACTACTCGCTACTGATCTATAGGGTGATACCTAGGATGTGGCAGGAGGGTGCCTTCAGTTCACCCTGTTCCTGGATTACTTGTATGGACGAATGTTCGACAGAGTATTTCCAACGGGGTCACGTACATTGATTTCTTCAAACGTGTCATAGTTGGGTAGCTTCCAACTAGGGTATTTTTGTGTACGTCAATTAGTGATATCTGGTGGATCTGACGATGTGGCATTCAAAGTAATTGGTGGTCAGATGTTCTGAAGTTAATTCAAACCTCAAGCCTTACAACCGAGAAATGACAAAAATCGGGCAGGCAGCATGGCTATGTGGGTCGCTCCCATTAGGGTGTATAATCACCTATCTAGAGAAATTTCAATTCCTTCTTAAAATATTTCGATGTTGTCCCTTTTTGGGAAACGGTTGCTGATCTTAACCGTTGGTGGTATACATTCGATACACTCAAGCGAAATGAATGGTCGGCCATGTGTGGGCCGGGTTGCAAGACGTTCTTGTTGAACCTAGTGTATTCGCCTCTAGAGATACACTATCGGCAGGTGGTCCCATACCTTGTCATAGTTAGAATCCAATCCCCAATAAGCGCCTGTGGTTTTGATTTTATACTATATATGTGGAGCGTGAGATGCAAGCGTTCCGCTAGTTTGATATTTGCTTGTATTTAGACACTATCATAATATCAGAAAGGATATCGGTTTTCAAAAACATTTTGGGTTATCGTAAGGTAAAAACCGTCCGTATTTATGTGAGGATATGGTCTTACGATAATACTTTTCTTTTGAAAAGATTTTGAACTTTAAAATCAAGTTGGATGATCCCCTTTGAAACTTAGTGTGTTTATCTCACTCTGGTTCACCAGACTGACCCGGTATTTGTAATGCTCGGGTTAGCCCGGGTTTGCAGGTTCAGGTTATTGGACACTACAAAAGGCATGCTGGAGAAGTCTAGACATATTTAGTGTTAGTCTGCTGTGTTGTGTATAAGGGCAGATTATTATAACTGTCTGGATGTGTTAATGTACTCTGATGATTGTAAGTTTTATTTAAAGCTCTCAATAAAGATTTATTTCTATATTATATTTTGTTCCGCCGCGATGTGAGATTCTGTGTTGTGTTCTTCTTCTTCTTCTATTCAAATATTTCTTTCTTTCTTTTCTCACCCTCTAGGATTCTTTCATTAACAATCCGGTGCTTTCGGTGTATGGAAGGTCGACATGACATACGGTAAAGGTCTTTATGTCGAATTTTGGGGCCGAAATCCTTGGGTCGTTACATTTCCTTTCTTTTTCTTGTTACTATTTCCTTTCTTACTCTTTTTATTAAATTATTCTCTCCCAATGACTTCTCTCCCAATGCACAAACCAGGTCCATGACTTCTCTCCTTTTCTTATATTTCACTTGCCATTCTTTACTGTTTGCTTCCCATTTTTCTATGTTTAATTTCCTTCCTTTGTCTTCTTTCGAACCACTACACAGATCCATCCCTTCACCCTCTTCTTTCCTTTTCTATTTACTTTTGCTTGTACGTGTTCACCTTGCCTGCCCATTCATCTCGCCATTTCCATACCTCTTTCCAGTTCCAAGTCAAATAGTTTCGATCAAACATCTCAGCCCAATCCTTCTTCTCCAGTTTGTTTGGCTACTGCCACTCTCCTTTTCATGTTATTTCGCATAGTCAGTGAACAAGGCACTCGTGCACATGCACAACCATGCCACTGATCATCACGCTGCCATGCCCATCACCACACATCACTCATTTCCCACTTAACTCACTCCTATCTTCACGTTCTCCTCCGACCAACCCAGTCACAATCTGGGTGTTCGAATACAATGTTTATTCGTAGTGTTTGTAAGTCCCATGTTCTACTGTTTTACACAAATACAGTGTTTGTTTATAAATGGTTCAGTGTGTTCTTAAACCACTACAGATCAGTATACATATTATATATGATGTATAACATACTATAATCACCCAACCATACTCAACAATCATACATTACACAGCTATAGTGTAGATAGTTTACAAAACAGGGAATAAAAGTGGGTTTACTCACATATTAAGTCCTTTGTTCTCTTTTTTTTCATTGTTCCAGGTTCTTTTTCATGCTTATAGATTCATATTTCTCTTCATTTCCTGACCATATTTTACTTCCATTTTCTTTCTTGTTTTATTTCGAATGAATGTATGAATGAATGCAATGACTAGTATGTGTATTTATAGGTGCTAAATAAATGATAGAATAATGCAGCGTTTAATAGTTGAATAGGAAATGTCATGCTCGGCTGGATGGAACGAGGCATAGTTGTACATATCTTTTAATCGAAAGGATGGCTGGGTATGGTTACTTTGAAGAGAAGAGATCCATGTAGTTGTTAGCTATGCGTGATTGTATTGTAAAGAATGAGTTATCTTTTCTTTTACATAGTTGTGCAAAGATGAGTGATGGAAAGGAATAAGCTATATATAGCTAGTTCTAAAATATTTCAATAGACAATTTCATTGCAGTCATATAATATAAATAAATATATATGTGCAGCGATAGATAAAGGGAGCATGTGAGTGGAAGCTTTTGTGCTTGGTTTAGTGATCGAAATGGCTATGTGCAGCTATGTATAGTATATAGCTGTTTATGTAAAGATAGGATGCAGGTCCTAGTTGCCTTACATATAAATGCACGACAACCATAGAAAATGAGCAGATATAGCCATGTGTAAAAGGTTTAGCTATGAATTTGTTAGCAGGTTCCTATACTTCTTCGTATGACCAGGCATAGCCAATTAAAGTGGTATAGCTGTGCATATAGCTGTGTATGTATCCATGTGTAATAGTTGATATAGGGTAGGATGTCACTATTATTGTGTTTGATGGATTGAAAATGAATTGTGTTAAAAACATTTACACTAAAATCTCCCCTAGAAAAGGCATGGCCAAATGCAATTTTTGTATAGCCTTATATATTAAGTATCATATTTGTGCAGACTTTTGTGTACTTAGCAACTTGGTGGTAAAGAAATTTAAAAAATAAATGCACATGGATGGCCGCCTACATGAAGTATAATACGAACATGTGTCCTAAATGTTTTAAATTGCACATCTTAATACACAAGCAAATGTTTTAAATCTCAAGTACAAAAATATCACATCTTTCATTAATGTTATATTTTCCGCCTATAAAGTAACTCGTACTCTTATATTATTTGTGTTTACATGAGTTTAAACCCATTACAATATAAAACAAAATATAAAATAAAACTTGTTTATATACACATGTTCATTTAATAAGGAATTTAAATAATATAAATATATACATATAGTTTTATAAAAAGATCACTCAATTTTCTTCAAAATTAAATGTAATTTATTCAATTATATTTATCATTTAATAAAATAAACAAATTGTTGTTTAACGGGATTAGCCAAAAACTGGTTCGTTACAACCCCCCATAGCCTGGGTCGACCCTGGCTATATAATTATATATTCTTTTCTTTTGCTGCATATGTTCTTCAGTTTGAATTGAATTGAATCATGTTCAAATCTTGTAATGATCATTTTACACGTATATATATATATACACACACACACAAGCACAACTTTCGTTTCATTTTCAAAATTCAAATGGTATTGCACCGTTATTTGATTCTTGCCATATTTCTATGATTTCAGCCTTATCTTTAATTTGTCTCCTGTGTATATATATTTCTACAAACACACACACACACACATATATATATATATATATTCTCATATACATATACACACACATATCTTCTTTATTTCCTTATATGTGCATTCCTATCCTCTCAAATTTTGAATTTGTATGCATACATATATTTGTGTGTTCAGTTGGCCCTCTCTAAAACAAAGATAAAAATTATGTCGCTGCTGGTGTTCGAACTCCGAACCTTTATGTTAAATATCCAATTCCTTAACCAAATGAATTGTGATGCCTTTCGTTAATAAGTTTAAAAACAATGGTGATCATTGTTCTTCTTCTTTTACCTTATTTTCAGGTTTTGTTACAGTACTTCTTTTAAGGTATCTCTTTCACCTTAAATCGGTTTTCTGCTGTGACGACCCAAACTTCCCAGTAAAGAAAAGACTAGATTGCTTTGAGAACAACACACATCAGAGCACAAACTAAGGAACATTTTATTTCTGATTACAATAATTACATCAGATTACAAGAATATAACAGAGTATGAATACTTATTACAAAAATAGAAATACAATAATATCAGAGTCTTAAGTTACATTTAAATAGCAGCGGAAAATAATACAAATATACAACCGAAAGGAATACACGGATACAGAGCTTTCCAAATACCACTTCAGCTGTAAACCAGGATCCTAAAAATATATCTGCAAAAGCTATTCGACTGCCCGTGTGGGAAATATGGGCACCCGAGTTTGCCAGTGAAACAAACTACAGGTCAGTCATGGGACTGGTATGAGAAATCTTAACTTAACTTATCTAATAATAATAAGGCTAATCACAGGACCACGCCGCTAA